>CM068371.1:75816695-77016695 GCA_034769895.1 Magicicada septendecula | reverse complement strand
GTTAGTTTGACATTTCAATTAGCTATTGTTTTTCGCTACGTATTACCTAATGGAGAACCAGTAGAAAGATTTTGGGGGTTTATACATCCCCCCGGACACGACTCAGACTCGATCGCTGGATGCATTCTTGGCGTCCTAAAAAATGTTGTTGATAAGCCGGAAAAGTTAATCTCTCAAAGTTATGATGGAGCAAACGTGATGAGCGGACACCTAACCGGTGTACAAACAATTATTCAACGACATTACGAGTATGCTTTTTATATCCATTGCTATGCTCATCAATTAAATCTAGTGATTACTCGAGCTGCTAGCCAAAATCAGCAAGTGCGGATATTTTTCGCGAATTTGAGTGATGTAACAAACTTTTTCAGCAATTCACCTCAAAGAGCAGAAATTTTGGATAATATTGTCGGGAAAAGAATCCCTCGAGCTTCAAGCACTAGATGGAATTTTAAAAGCAGAACTGTAAATACAGTATTCGAACATCGGGAAGACCTTATTACCTGTATGGAGGAAATAGAATCAACCTCTAAACAAGAATCTTCTATTACCAAAGCTGGAGCAATCCGGCGAATGCTGGAAGACCCAACTTTTGTGTTTTGGCTTACAGTTTTCCATAATATAATGCCACACGTCGACATTTTATACAGACAAATTCAGCTTACCTATACAGATCCTGTGCGAACAAAAAAGGACGTGGAAACCTTTCTGAGGGAAATAAATAAAGAAAGAGAAAAAATGAACTCCGTGAAAAGTGCTGTAGACCAGATGCCTCTACAACGCAAAAGAGCAAGACATGAAGAAGGCGGTCATGCTAATAGGACGATCGTGGCTAAAGAAGTATGTGATGTAATTTTGACGCAAATAAAAGAGCGGTTTTCATTTACATCGCACCATTCAGCCGTATCCCTTATTGTTCCTCAAAAATTTAGTGAGTACAGTAAATCATTTCCTCAATCTGCATTAGATGAAACAATAGAAAAATACCCCTTTTTGGACAAAGCAAAGCTAAAAACCGAACTTGGAGTGTTTTACCGACATGAAGACATAAGATGTATGAATGGTGCTGTGAGCTTACTGCAATTTCTTATACAAAATGATCTGAAAGATTCGTTTTCAGAGTCATATAAGCTTTTAAGGATGATATCGACAATCCCAATGACTTCAGCTGAAGCCGAACGATGCTTCTCGACTCTGAAGAGGATAAAAACCTTTTTGAGAAGTACAATGTCTCAAGAAAGACTTAATGCCTTAGCCATGTTATCAATAGAGAAAGAACTGGTGAAGACCCTCCCTAAGTTTAATGAAATAGTGATTGATAGATTTGTTTCCAAGAAAGACCGAAGGATGGACTTTGTTTACAAGAAGTTCACTTAGTTTTTGTTAAAGATCCGATTAACCTACTGATACTTGTAAGTAGTATGTATATAATTTTACTATTGTTTCAGAACGTGATTGCTATCATTATTACTAAATTTAATTTTTCTACGATTAATTAAATAAATAATCCAGTTGAAGCTTAGTAAACTACAATGTTAGATTCATTTTGTTAATATTACTTACTAAAATTATTTAAAATTTCTTAGTAACGTCATTTACTTTAATGTTGAAAAATTATTGGAAATGCTACTGTCAGTGCAAATATTAGCAGGCACATGGATTAATAACGTACAATATTATCTGTGTGAACCCCTGATGAGTTTACTCACGAGCCGCCACTGAACACACACATTAACTCTGGTACTTAACTCACTGAACTCTGAATCAAGAATTGTTCACTCTCTCTGTCTCTACTGTCGGTAATGATGTAATTCACAAACATGCATCACTTACCAGTATAGCTGAGATCCAAAGCCATTGCTGCCTCATTGCAAGAAATTTCATTATGCAAAGGACCCCATTGCAGTACAGTGTATATGTTAAGTTCCTACAGTGCATATTGTAACATTACATTTGGAACAACTTAATATCGTACTTGATTTAATGAAGACTTTGGATAAGAAGCTAAACAAGAAGAACAATATCTTCCAAGATGATCGTGAAGAGGAACGACTAACCATTTCAGACTGACTAGTAATACAACTGACCGTACCCAAAATTAATGATTTAGGCAAAGTGATGCAAAATACATTCAACCCCGATTATGACATGAATTTTCAATAATGACAAAATAAATAATTATAAAGACAGACGGCTTATGAACCAGTACTATAAAGAAACAAATGGTTTCATTCAATGTATCATAATATCAAGATAATCAAAATACAAATTGAGGGATAATAGGCCCAAACATGTAATACTATGTAAAGGAAATATTAGTAAGTGATTAATTTAAATAATGTAATGAAAATATAACAAACCTTATTGTAGATACATGAACCATACAACTAATTGTAACAGATAGTGATCATAAGATTGTCCAGAAAACAACAAATAATAACTTGTCCACAGTAACATTTGATAACAAGAGTGAAGTTCTTTTAATGACAATAAAATGTAAAAACCTATAAAAACCAATAAGTATGTTTATAAATACAAACTATTAAGTGTTCAGTGAAAAGGGTAAACGATGAACATAGTGACAAGTAATGTGAAACATAACATAGACAGTTTTAGAATAATTAATGAATTAACTGAGAGAAGACTAATTAATTAGTGCATAATTTATTTTATAAAAATGTGCATGTTATTATGTTTTATCACGTTGTTTTATTATCATGGTATTTATGTTGTTTTTTTTATGTAGCAGGTGAAGCAGTTGTTTTAAGAGAATATCAATTAACTGATGTTAATTTCATTTTTATGTTAACAAATATATCACCATAGAACTGGTGTTAAACAGTGATCAATTGATTGGCAAAGCAAAGTAGACTATAAAAAGATGTTATTGCTAAGTGTTAAACAATTGTATAGATTAAGTAAAAAACAGTTTATTTGTTCAAAGGTTCAGTAGAATCATAGCCATGTGGGCATGAATTTAAACTAATAGGATAGTATATCTTTTTGTTTTGTTAAGATAGTGTTATATGTTAAACAGTTTTTATGGTTGTTAAAAGTTAATTTAACTGTTAAAGGTTTTAAACATGGTGATGAAAATAACACCAGTACATAGGCCAGGTAAAACCAACTTTTGTAAATTTTAGATAATAATGTTAGGGATTTTGTAAAACAAATGTGGAAGGATAAATATATTTATAGTTAATAGTGTACACAACGAATCTAGAAACAAAATAATACATCTCAAGTTATTTAAGAAAAATTCAAATAACAAAAATTGTAACATCTGTAGTTCTTAAGTAAAAGTAGGCATGTTTAGTGTCTATATGTCACAAATGTAAAGATCAAAATAATGCTGATAATAGTTTTAAATTCCCAATCAGTACAGAAAAATTATACTAATTTAAAGGTTTTTAACAAATTTAGATTTTGAAATAATGAAAGTATATGACAATGTATATCCGAATCAACCAACCAGATTCCAAGTTTACCCTTAGCAACCAGAAATTTCGGATAAATAAAATGAGACTTCTTTGACAACGATAATAGCGTACTGACGCGTTTGTAAAACGTGTAACATAATTAAGAATAAACTGTGAAAAACGTTCCAGACACATTGATACAGATAGAGATACATAACACGAACTTTTACTACCAAGTGAGGAACATCCAGTATATGAAATAGAAGACCCAAGAGCCAGGGAGAAGGATTGAAGCGGACGTGGGCCCTATCTTCGACCACGAACCATACAAAGAAGAGGATTTGGTGACTTTGACATCTTATTATATTGTGTATCAACACCCACTTTTGTATACACGACTTTTTAAGTATTAATCAACTAAAACTACAGACACCATATCACACCAGCACTAAGAACACTCACTAATAACACAATTTGAGATTGACACCTTTTCAAACACCACAAGAACCTTTGATTTGGATAATAATTATTAAACACCTAAACTGGACATAACCTATCATAACTAGTAATCACGATCCGAGTGCTTGTGTGCACGTTACACTCTAAATTTGTAATATCCTTTAACTGTAAAACTTGTATTTTGATTTATAGAATAATATTTTGTTTAAATGTAATCCCCGAACCAGATACGCCCAGAGATATTTTATTTTTAATAGAAACATTAACCAAAGCATTCTTTTGGTCTGACTAAATACTGAATATTTGCTACTACTGTACCAACTGGTAAAAAGAAGACGTATAATTTGCGCCACAATTGTGATTATCATAATCAAATTTAAGAAACAATTAACCAGTGCTTTTCTGAATAAAGGATTTCTATAAGGATATATGTTTGATGTTATATTTGCGTCGTTATTATTGCTGTTCCATTTAGAAAATAAGTTCACCGAGTACAGAGGACACCACGATGGTTGGCAACGGTGAGTGACATCACGGAAACGGTACGTATAGTGGGAGCGAGCGGCAGATTACAAAACCATTCGCCGTTCAACATAAAGTATTAATAATTACAAATTGACGACTCCAGTGCGAGTTAGTCGGTACATTATTTATTTGTTACAAATTGACACTTCCAACGGGCGGTGTATGTAATTTAAGTACACACAACATAACATTTAAGTAAGACGTAACGAATAACTTCGTTACAAATTGACGAACCCAACGCGGGGCATTACAAAAGAAGGACGAACCCCGTAACCTATTAATATATAAAAAAAAAATTCGTTACAAATTGGCGAACCAACGTGTGAGGCGTTTAATTTAATATAAATTAAATTATAATTTATAGACAAACAAACAAAAATAAACAAAATGAGGAAGCGAGATACATCGCGAAAACGAGCGGCCGAAACAAAGAAAGTAGACAAATTAAACATGGAAGACAAAGAAGCAACACCGGTCGAGGAAGTAGAAACAATAATAAGAGAGGACCAAGGAGATAGACAAGAACCGGACAAAGTTACAGAGAGCGTTGACATGAAGAGCATCATGGAATATTTAAAACAGAGTCATGAAGATTTCAGTAAGAAACTGGAGGAGAGTAGTAAGAAAATGGAGGAGAGTAATAAGAAAACGGAGGAGAGTATTAGGAAAATGGAAGAACTAAAAAGTGATCATAGACAGTCTACGGAGGAGAGTAATAAGAACTTAGAAAAATTGAAGGAAGAATTAAGTGAGAACAGTAATAAGAACTTAGTAATATTGAAGGAAGACTTGAGTAAGAAGATGGAGGAAATAAAGAGTGATAATAAACAAACAAAGGAGGAATTGAGCCGAGAACTGAAAGAGAATAGCAGTAAAATGGAGGAGAAAATAGACGAAAATAATAGAGCATTGAGGGAAGAATTGAAGGGAAATTACCAAGAGACCATGAAAAAATTGGAAGAACACAAAGAATCATTAAAAGAGGAGTGAAATAACAAGATGGAAATTAATAACCGGCAATTGAAGGAAGAATGGGACAAGAAGCTGGAAGAACCGGTAACTGAAATTAAAAGGGTAGAATCCGAGACCAAGGAAAAGTGTGAGCGGATGAACCAAGAGATACTGAGCGTCCGGGAAGAAACAAATGGACGGATAGAAAACATACGAACCAATCAAGCAGTGATGGGAGAAAGATTAGAAGGTATGAGTACCAGTCTTAATCGAGTACAAGATCAAACGACTGCCCATAGAGATGAAATTAATTCCCTAAAAAACAGACAATGTACCGGTGCCCATACAACATGCGAGGAAAATCGAGAAGTTATCGACTTCCAAAATTATAGAAGAAACCCCATGCTATTCTTAGAACGAGTAGAAGAGAAAATAGCCAAAACCGGAGAAGACAGATGGTTTGTGATCAGGAGCATGCTGGACGAAATGTTCCGAAAGGTCTATGACAATTGGTGGACGGCGATGCGGCCGAGTATACAAAACTTCCAAGAATTTAAAAAACAATTCAAAGCTAAGTATTGGTCTGACGCCATGCAACATATGATAAGAAGTGACATAGGATTGGGCCGATATGACCTGCACGACAAGCAAACTCCAACCGCATATTTTCTTGGGAAAATAAACATAGCCAGACATTTAGAGCCTGCAATTCCTACCGAATGTTTAGTGAGGCTATTAGCTTACCACTATGGTGGAGAAATTACAAGAGGCCGAATAAACGGACGTATCCAAACCATCGAGGAGATGTCGACATTATTAGCGGAGATGGAACAGGAGAAGAACTTCCTCCAGTACAGACGAAGGAACGATGAAATAAATAGAAATAATGGTCGCCGCGACGCCCAATATGAAAACCACGGGCAAAGACCGAACAATAGTTACAACAACAACGGTAACCATTATCAACGCGGTTACCAAAACCACAATAACACTAACAACTATCCACGAAATAATGCGGCAAATAATAACAACAACCACTATTACCGTAACTCTCCTACAAATAATAACAATAATGGATACCAGCGTGCCAATGACAGAGACCACCAGTACCAGAACAACCGAGGTTATAACAACAACTACGATAACCGAAACAGGCATAATAATAACGGCAATAATAACAATCAAAATCAAACATATCGAAGACAAGTGAATTATGTAAGCATTGACGATAGAGATGTGGGAAGACGTTGGTACCAGGGACGAGCAAATTATAATGGGAACCGTGGAAGAAGTTTTCAGGAGGAGAGTAACCAGCACTACCGTGATGAACATCGGCGAAGTAGGAGCTGCGACGACAACAGGAATAACCGAAACTCAGTGACGTTCGATAATAACGCCATTGAGGTACAAGAGTCACAGAGTAGAGACAGACCCAATCAATCAGACAACAGGACTGAGGAGATCAGCCCTGATTTAAACGGACCGCGGCAGTGAAAATCCATCAGGTCCCATCACTGAACCGACAATTTGGGTACTTACTAGGACGAGACAAAATGACTGACGATACAATGACGATAGTGCACAATCACTTCTTAAAAAATGTGAGAGAAGAACTACTGAACGAAGACACGGTAACGCACAATAGTTCGAATAATGAGATCGTTTATATCATCGCCCAAGTGAATGGACTAGAGACAAGATTCATGATAGATACGGGCGCAAACGTGTCGTTAATCGACAACAATGAATACATCAAAATTCAAAAATATAGTAAGGCCATCTTACCAACTTTACCAATTCAAAATATAATTTTAATCGGAGCCACCGGAAGGCAAAACAAGTCAATAAGAAAACAGGTATCATTAACAGTGACCAGCAGAAATGTAGCTATACCTATGATTTTTCTAATAGCTAGTAATCTACCATTTAATCTACTAATAGGCTGTGATATTTTGAGAAAATACTCAGCAATAATTGACATGAGACAGGCCATAGTGTCGTTAAAAGTGGATAATATAGAATGGACAGCAAAATTAGTAGAAAATAAAAATGTACCTTCATGCAATAGTATAAGAAAATTCAATAATAATCAAGATGAGTCATTGAATGTAAGAAGGGAATACTTTGGGAGTGAAGACAGTTTATGGTTGGAAAAATTAGAAGAGATCCGGCAATTTCGGTCAGAACAAAATGAATGTAATTTAACTACACAACAAATAGAAAAGTTAATATCAATATATAATAAATACCGCTATGTTTTCTCTGATATACCTGGCAAAGTAAAAGATTATCAATTTACACTACAATTCAAGGAGCCTGTAAATTTTAATAAGAAATCATATCCCGTTGCTTATGCATTAAAAGAAGCAGTGAGGACTGAACTAGACAAAATGATAGCAGAAGATATTATTGAGTATAGCTGTTCCCCATATACCAGTCCGTTAATAGCCGTTCCCAAGAAAGATGGCAAAGTACGACTCTGTTTGGATGCTAGAGAGATCAATAAGATCATAGTTAATGACAGAACATCTCCCGGAGAGATTGAGGAGATATTGAAAAAATTTAATGGCATACAATTTATCAGCACCTGGGATACTGTTTGTGGGTATTGGCAGGTGGAGTTACACCCAGATAGTCGAAAGTACGTCGCCTTTATTTTCGAAGGGAGGAACTACCAGTTCAAGAGACTACCGTTTGGACTGGTAAATTCAGTAGCTGTATTCGTAAGATGTATGGACCAGGTGTTGGGTCCAGATACTATTCCATATACCACAGTCTATGTTGATGACTTGTTGATTACTTCAGTGAATTGGGAAGACCATTGTGACAGAGTAGGACAAGTATTAAAAAAACTATCAGACAATAACGTTACCCTAAAGCTTCAAAAATCCAAACTTATCGCCAGTGAAGTCCAATTCCTTAACTTAACAAGGCAAGGAATAACACCATCCAATGAAAAGATTGAAGCAATCCAGAAGTTCCCAAGTCCTAAAAATAAAAAGCAACTTCAATCATTTCTGGGACTTTGCAATTATTATAGGAAGTTTCAGAGAAATTATTCTGAAATGACAGCAAAGTTTTCTCCACAATTATCCTCTCCAACAGGATGAAAAAATCACTGCATATTACTGTCTACATGAAGACATATTATTTTACAAACCAAATAATAACCAAGGATCATGGAAGGTGGTGATACCTAAAGCGTTAGAAACAGAATTAATACTGGACTACCATAGTCGATATGGGCATATGGGCGCATTAAAAGTAATGAAGGCACTTGAGGAACACACTTACATTAAGAATATCAACAGGAGAGTTAGAGAATGTATTCGGCAGTGTCACATCTATCAATTGACAAAATGCAATAACGAAAAAACAGAAGGAATTATGCAACCTATTACATCAACTGGTAAATTAGAGAGAATATTTTTAGATTTGTGTGGACCGTTACCTCGTAGTGGAGGGAGAAAACAGTATAAATTTATTATAATCATGTTTGACCATTACTCCAAATTTACAAAACTATACCCCATTAATCGGGCAACTACAAAAAAGATTCTGCAAATAGTGATCCAACAATACATACCAGAGTTAGGAGCTCCAAGATCAATTATTACCGATCACGGAACTCAGTTTCAAGGAAGGGTTTGGAAGGAGACTTTGTTAGATCTAGGTGTCAAGAAATATAAAACATCTGTCTATCACCCAAATAGCAACCCGGCGGAAAGAGTACTGAGGGAGGTCGGCCGTATACTCAGGACATATTGTTTTGATAAACACCAGAAGTGGAGTGACTACATTACACAAACAGAGAGCTTTATCAACTTAGCTTACCATGAAGCAATACAAGATACTCCATATACCATAATGCATGAAAGACTACCACCCCGAGAAATTAGTGAAATAATCAACTTCCCAAACAACCCAGCTTACCAGTTCGACAACGTGAGATTCCACAGCAAACTGAATGAACAAGTGGAGAAACGAAGGAAAAAAATACAAAATAATTCAGCAGAAAATGATCCAGTACAAGATTGGAGACAAGGTATTGTTAAAAAACCGCGAATTGCCAAGTTCCAAGGAAGGAATAGCAAAAAAGCTATTATTACTGTATAATGGACCATATGTTGTTATAAAAAACAATAACAATAATACTTATGTCATTAGTGATGTGGAAACAAAAAAGATTAAGGGGACATACAATCAAGTTTCCTTAAAAATGTATTATGAACCTAATAAACAAAGTTGAATAAACCACAAAATTCTAAAGAAATAGTAAGATCAACTTACAACTAATTATATATGAGAATTAATATGGAACTGAAGAATTTATTATTATAATACCTCAAAATTCAAAGAATATAGTAAGCTCATCTTACCAGCTTTGATAATCCAGAATATAATTTTAAATGAAGCCAAATAAACAAATTTGAATATCTCAGAATTCAAATAAATAGTAAGGACAACTTACAGTACAGTTTGATAATGTTATTATGAATTAAGCGGATAAACAACCGGGAATAAATTTCCAAATTCTAAACAAAATAAGCACCTCTTATTATATATAATTATGAACTTATTATTGGAATATAAAAGAAAGATGCAACATCCATAAATCAGAAGAAACCATAGTGCTATAAAACGAATAAGAAAAGACAAATGTAGACAATCGACGATGAAAATAAGACGAGACTAGAAACGAATTTACTACAAATAACCTATCATGATTGTGAGAGATTTAACAACAACTAAAGATGCAAATACTTGTTATGTTTTAAGTGAATGAAAAATGAAGATTAAGGAGTACTTATAAAGAAGGAAAGAAGATAGTACCAATAGAAAATAAAAAATGTTATTAATATCGCCACAAGAAAATAAACATCTGAAAGAATCAATGGAAAGAAATATTTAGATCTGAGAAGTTAAGCTGAGTGAACCATCCCAAGAATATATTATTATATTATTTTTATTTGATTTAGTCGTGAATAGACTAGTGATTATTAAATGTGATTGACTGACGAGATAGCTCCAGCAATCGATATTATTGATGTATTATGTATTATAAGGACAGCAGGGTATTAGGTCAAGAGAGCCCCCCCGACTGATTCCAAAATATATGGTGATTAATTTGTTAGGAAAGTAACATGTTCCAGGGATAGAACACTTATAATTAAAGACAAGTATACCAGATCATAAAAAGAATAACAAATGATAATGTGAAAGATAAGATAATTGATAATTTCAACAAAAACAATATTTTATTAAAATGATCAAATTTGGTGGCAGGGTAGTATGTAACATTACATTTGGAACAACTTAATATCGTACTTGATTTAATGAAGACTTTGGATAAGAAGCTAAACAAGAAGAACAATATCTTCCAAGATGATCGTGAAGAGGAACGACTAACCATTTCAGACTGACTAGTAATACAACTGACCGTACCCAAAATTAATGATTTAGGCAAAGTGATGCAAAATACATTCAACCCCGATTATGACATGAATTTTCAATAATGACAAAATAAATAATTATAAAGACAGACGGCTTATGAACCAGTACTATAAAGAAACAAATGGTTTCATTCAATGTATCATAATATCAAGATAATCAAAATACAAATTGAGGGATAATAGGCCCAAACATGTAATACTATGTAAAGGAAATATTAGTAAGTGATTAATTTAAATAATGTAATGAAAATATAACAAACCTTATTGTAGATACATGAACCATACAACTAATTGTAACAGATAGTGATCATAAGATTGTCCAGAAAACAACAAATAATAACTTGTCCACAGTAACATTTGATAACAAGAGTGAAGTTCTTTTAATGACAATAAAATGTAAAAACCTATAAAAACCAATAAGTATGTTTATAAATACAAACTATTAAGTGTTCAGTGAAAAGGGTAAACGATGAACATAGTGACAAGTAATGTGAAACATAACATAGACAGTTTTAGAATAATTAATGAATTAACTGAGAGAAGACTAATTAATTAGTGCATAATTTATTTTATAAAAATGTGCATGTTATTATGTTTTATCACGTTGTTTTATTATCATGGTATTTATGTTGTTTTTTGTATGTAGCAGGTGAAGCAGTTGTTTTAAGAGAATATCAATTAACTGATGTTAATTTCATTTTTATGTTAACAAATATATCACCATAGAACTGGTGTTAAACAGTGATCAATTGATTGGCAAAGCAAAGTAGACTATAAAAAGATGTTATTGCTAAGTGTTAAACAATTGTATAGATTAAGTAAAAAACAGTTTATTTGTTCAAAGGTTCAGTAGAATCATAGCCATGTGGGCATGAATTCAAACTAATAGGATAGTATATCTTTTTGTTTTGTTAAGATAGTGTTATATGTTAAACAGTTTTTATGGTTGTTAAAAGTTAATTTAACTGTTAAGGTTTTAAACATGGTGATGAAAATAACACCAGTACATAGGCCAGGTAAAACCAACTTTTGTAAATTTTAGATAATAATGTTAGGGATTTTGTAAAACAAATGTGGAAGGATAAATATATTTATAGTTAATAGTGTACACAACGAATCTAGAAACAAAATAATACATCTCAAGTTATTTAAGAAAAATTCAAATAACAAAAATTGTAACATCTGTAGTTCTTAAGTAAAAGTAGGCATGTTTAGTGTCTATATGTCACAAATGTAAAGATCAAAATAATGCTGATAATAGTTTTAAATTCCCAATCAGTACAGAAAAATTATACTAATTTAAAGGTTTTGAACAAATTTAGATTTTGAAATAATGAAAGTATATGACAATGTATATCCGAATCAACCAACCAGATTCCAAGTTTACCCTTAGCAACCAGAAATTTCGGATAAATAAAATGAGACTTCTTTGACAACGATCATAGCGTACTGATGCGTTTGTAAAACGTCTAACATAATTAAGAATAAACTGTGAAAAACGTTCCAGACACATTGATACAGATAGAGATACATAACACGAACTTTTACTACCAAGTGAGGAACATCCAGTATATGAAATAGAAGACCCAAGAACCAGGGAGAAGGATTGAAGCGGACGTGGGCCTTATCTTCGACCACGAACCATACAAAGAAGAGGATTTGGTGACTTTGACATCTTATTATATTGTGTATCAACACCCACTTTTGTATACACGACTTTTTAAGTATTAATCAACTAAAACTACAGACACCATATCACACCAGCACTAAGAACACTCACTAATAACACGATTTGAGATTGACACCTTTTCAAACACCACAAGAACCTTTGATTTGGATAATAATTATTAAACACCTAAACTGGACATAACCTATCATAACTAGTAATCACGATCCGAGTGCTTGTGTGCACGTTACACTCTAAATTTGTAATATCCTTTAACTGTAAAACTTGTATTTTGATTTATAGAATAATATTTTGTTTAAATGTAATCCCCGAACCAGATACGCCCTGAGATATTTTATTTTTAATAGAAACATTAACCAAAGCATTCTTTTGGTCTGACTAAATACTGAATATTTGCTACTACTGTACCAACTGGTAAAAAGAAGACGTATAATTTGCGCCACAATTGTGATTATCATAATCAAATTTAAGAAACAATTAACCAGTGCTTTTCTGAATAAAGGATTTCTATAAGGATATATGTTTGATGTTATATTTGCGTCGTTATTATTGCTGTTCCATTTAGAAAATAAGTTCACCGAGTACAGAGGACACCACGACGGTTGGCAACGGTGAGTGACGTCACGGAAACGGTACGTATAGTGGGAGCGAGCGGCAGATTACAAAACCATTCGCCGTTCAACATAAAGTATTAATAATTACAAATTGACGACTCCAGTGCGAGTTAGTCGGTACATTATTTATTTGTTACAAATTGACACTTCCAACGGGCGGTGTATGTAATTTAAGTACACACAACATAAAATTTAAGTAAGACGTAACGAATAACTTCGTTACAATATATAATTTGATGAATATCCATCAGAACTTTGTGCTTGTGTGTCATATTAGATTCTACTAATATGATTATTGTTTTTAATTTATGAGTGCCCTTTAGTATGGTCAGGAGGGCAAATGAGTTGACTTCAATTTTGGCATCAACATTTGTTTTATTGTAGCCCACTGGAAAGAAGCGCTTAAAGAGAGATGAGTAGATTCCGGCCGCTGACATGCTGCTCTCACCCTGTGATTACCACTTTCTTCTATTGTAGAGGGAGCTGGTGAGAACCAGCCCCTTTTGTGTACATTCTTTGCAAGAGCAAGGGTGCAGTTGATTCGTGCATATTTTATTGATTTAATTGGTGTAATGTGTGGTGTGGCGGTGAGCAGTAGTTGCATTTTTTTTCAGATAGTCAAAGATAAGGGAAGAACAATCTCTGTATGCTTTTAAAATATTATTTGTTAGTGTTTTTATCTACAGTACTTGAGATATACAATGTAGACTAAGTTACGTGTTTGCTGCTTGTAATTTTTTTCTTTTTCTATAAGTAGATTGTGTGAATATAGTTGCATGGCTGCTACTGATGTGTGGTTTTCACTGCTCTGGTTATGAGTCTTCAAACACTGTTTTGCCATTTTTCTAAGCAGACTAGGTTTGATGTTTGCTGTGATCAGTACTTTACTGCTGCACTTAAGAACTTGTTCGATGTAGGTGCTGCAAGTTGTTAAGAGTGTCTTGCTTTCAACCTCAGGAAGCTCCTTCCAGTCATTTGATAACCTTAAACTTGCTAGTGACCTTTTTCTTCACTTTCTTCATTTGATATTTTGGTTCAATTTCTTGTTCAGAATAATACTGATATCTGGTATTTTCACTTTTCAGTAGCTCTTGATTATTGTAACTAAGGTTGAATTGGTAATTTTGATATTTGAATGAGAAGAATTGATATATAGTTTTGGTAATGCTTATTCCATGTTATTGTTTTGTGTCCAGTCCTTCATCTTCTCTAGAGCCAGAGCCATTTTATTTTCTAACAGTTCTGTTGTTTAGAACCATTTGAATCGGCACATGCTAAAAGGGCCTCAGTCACAAAAAATGGTAAATTGAGTTATTCATGAAAATCCCATCTTTGAGGATAGCTTCATCATTCTATGCTAAAAGGGCCTCAGTCACATGCATTTTTGCTATAGAAAATGGCTGATGAAAATATCAACATGTGCTAGAAGGGCCTCAGTCAGTGACTGAGGTCCTTTTAGCGTGTGCTGTTGGTTACACTGCCCAGTCTGTTGTCCACACTGTCTTGATCACCTGTCATTTTTCTTGCAACTGCCTCAGATACCAGTGCAGGAGACCTTCTATCTCCATCAACTGTCAACCAGTGTGTTTTGCATACATGATGTAAAAAAAACCAAGCTGTGATTTATATCTATCACGAAGGTACTGCTAAGAAAGGGCCGAATGAGGTTTGCTTGTTAGTTTATGACTTCTTGAAGACTGTCCCCCCCCCCCACAGTACACAGAGCTACATGTGTATTCTGATAACTGTGGGGGCCAAAATAAAAACCATGCTTTATCAAGGTTATTTTTAGCGTTAACAGACAGTAAGCGAATTGAAAAAATTGAACAGTTTTTCCCAACCAGGGGTCATTCATTCCTCCCCTGTGACAGGGATTTGGGCATTATCAAAAAAGAGTTAAAAAAACATGATAGGATTTATAGCATTCACGAACTGACCAACCTTATAATACAATCAAGTAAATCCCAAAAGTTTACAGTTAAAGAAGTACATTTTGAAGAAATACTTGAGTTCAAAAATTGGTGGCCTAAGTTTTATAAAAGAAAGTGTATATCTGAAGAAAGTAAAACCAGGAATGTTCCACTAAATCAGAAAGTGTGTTTCATGATTAGCTCATTAATGCATTACAGCTTTGATTCCAGGTTTCCCTCTCGGATTGTGGGTAGAAACTTGATTGATTCATTAGTTTCCCATACTTTTTTCTCAAAACACCAGGAACTCAAGCAATCGTGCTTCCAGATAAGGTTGCTTACCCTTTGGAAAAGGTCCCAATAAAATTTGCTAAGCTAAACGATATCAGGAAGCTATTGCCATATACATTGCTCATGAACATTCGGAGTTATTCAACCAGATTTTGGACTGGCCAACTACTGAGGACAATGCTGAAGATGATGACTAATATATCATTTTAATCACTTAATAACACTTAAATGTTCTTACTTTTCTTCTAATAACTATGTACAAGCACATAACTTTCATTATACGGTATCTAATAAACTATTCCAAATGCATGCTTTAAAAAACCATGTTCTATTGAAAATCCTATTCCATGCTAAAAGGGCCTAAGTCAAGCACTTTTAAGACTTTTTTTTGAAATTTAAACACAATAGAAAGATAAAGCAATGTAAGTACTAGCTTCTGGTAATTTTTATTTATTTTAATTGATGATTGGATGGGGTAGAAACAGTTTTCTTCGTTTTTCTCAAAACTGGGTCGTCTTGACTGAGGCCCTTTTAGTATGTGCCGATTCATTTGTAGCTGTTACTCAAATAATGACTTCATCTGCAAACATGTTCATAAGTTGCACAGGTGTAGTACCAGCCATTTGCAAGTGTTCAGTGTTTTGGGTATCTTTTGCTTCTTCTTTTTTCCGTATCGGCCATTTAGGGACCACATGAAAATTTCAATTCTTTACTCTTTGTTCTTTCATTTTTTTTCCAATACTCTTTCATCTTCTCACTGTGTCTCCTCTTCCTGTCTTCAGTCCACTTTGAACCTGGGGTTTTCTCTCTCCTACCCTGGATTCCCTCCATTTTTAACACTTTTGCCTGAAAAACTTCTCCTTCAAATGCTTCTTCTGTGTGTATATTATTTTTTTCTAAATCCTTTTGGACTTCTTTAATCCAACTTGATGTTTACTTCTTCCCCCACAGATATTTGAAGATTTGCTTTGTCAACCTATTGTCGTCCATTCTATATAAATGTCCAAAAAATAATAGTCTTCTTTTTCTCATTAAATACAACTATTATATTAATGACTCGGAACATTTGTGTTCCGAGTTGTTAATATAATAGTTGTATTTAGTTAAGTAAGGGACACGTCTTGGACAACGAAATGCAAGAATTTTTCTCATTGTTTCTGTTATACTTTGATATATTTCATCATTACTTCTTAATTTACAACCTTCTGAAGTTTTTCGTGGGTCTAATATTTTCCTAATAATTCGTCTTTCCAAAATTTCTAATTTGTCTAAATTATAATTCAATGCTAGACATTCACTTCCATATAGACATTCTGGCTTCACTACTATACTGTAATGCCATATTTTCGCATTTTTAGATATTGTAGCATCACCAAATTATACAGTACTACAAGCTACAATAAATAGATAAAAATATGCAGGGAAATGAATCAGGTCAATTAAAAAATAACTTGTAAAGAGTGTATTACAATTCAGTATAGGTGATGTCAAGTGAACAATAAAAAAGTTTCATTTTATAAAGTAAAAGGGTTTAAACTAACTCAACCACCCATAAATAAAGAACAATATATCTAAAGAAAGAATAGATTAAAATATAGAATCCTACGGTGTAAGAAACATAAGTAATAAAGTGACAGACATTATCATAACCAAAAGACTGACTATAACTATAACTTAGACATAAAATAAAAGTTACCCAACAGATTAGGAGAGTGAAGGGATATTTATTAGTATAATGAAATTTGTAATAATGTACAGTATAAGATTGTATTTTACATTCAGACAATACCATTTATGAAACAAAAACTAACAGCCAAACTGAATGTCAAAACCAGGACTGTTTTGTAATTTAAAATGTACTTAGAATTCTAGGAAAAACTAAATAATTGTAATCATAATTATAAGTAGTAAAGAGTAGTATTAATAAATAGTAATAAGTGATCAAAATAAAGAATAAAGACAAAGAATGTGAACTAAATTTAGTCAGTGAAGGTAAATATGACAACCTAACCTAACAAAATCAGAAATCACACTTGTAAACCCAAAATCTGTAGTAAAAATAATATAAACCTATTATATGTTATATCTAAATGAAACCAGAAAATAGACCATTCTAAAACAAAGATTAGGTCACAAGGATGTTGTAATTATTGTATTATTGTATATTAACATGGTGAAATGTGATAGGGTATAAAAGACTAATCTTGTACATTAAAAAACAACAGAAATACCAACAATAAGTTAATGTAAATACTATTAATATAACAAGTGATAAGTAATTGGTCAGTAAAATAAATAATAACTATCACTGATAATGGACCATTAATAATATCTTTAATGAGAATGACTTGTTGCACCAAGATGCATGTTTCATTAGTAAATTAACCAGAAAATAAGGATGTCCAAATAATACAAGCAATTGTAAAACGTAGAAAGAAATAAGATGTGTAATTAGGAGTAAGATATGAATAGTATAAAAGGTGTATAATATAGTACTAAGTGGAAATAACAAGCTGCCTACTTGTACAAGAAGTCAACTTATGTTATTGATAATATACAAGGAAAAAGGCATGTCTTGAGCAATAAGATGTTAACCAAAAGTTGGTATTGCTCATTAGGATTAAGTATCAAGTGTTATAAACCCTTAGAATTTAATAATTGTACTGTATGAAGCAAAACTAGGTCATGGTACAATAGGCTTTAGGGAGCCTAGAGAGAGATTCTGTGTTTTATTAAAAACTGGATGTTTATAATGCTAAATAATAACATCAGAAGACTTTGTATTAGTTTTACACAATATGTATAATAGCAACATGTCAATAATGTATCAAAAGGACATATTTAAACAAAATATTGTAGTAGGCCATAAGTTAAAAATACTGACTAGACAGAATTATGGCTTGTGAGGTGTCAAATCGTTAGCAGAACAAATGCCATGTGATGGTAACATTATATTTGTAATCACAAGTAGCATAGGGAAGATAGATCAATTGTAAATTATTTTTATAAAATTTGATCAAAAGTTTGGCGTTGGTTTGATAATCTCGTTTCCAAAAACCCACGCTTAAGACAGAATTAAATCGTTTTGTTAACGCGGGGGTGATGATTTAATAAAGAATTCTTCGCATTCCAACCAATCAAAACTCTTATATCGATACTCTTAAATCCCCCCTCCCTCGAATGCTCAAGCGAGAACAGTGAGAGAGATGCGCAAAACTAAGGGAGTTCTTCATCAGTTTTCGTGCAGTACAGAACAGCGGCTCCGCGACAAGATAATTTACCAGTAACATCTAACCTAGTGCGGTTCTGGAAGTAAACAAAGGTGTTCTAACCTTAACGACGCGAAGTGACTCAACCGCGAGCAACAAGTGTTGTGTTTATTAAAGCAATGAATGTAAATTAAAAGATTAACAGTGAATATAAAAATATATATAATGTAACATAACAAAATGTTACCTAACCTGAATGTATGTTATCAGATTTTATAAGGACAAAACAACAATGTAAATAGGAATATAATAGTAAAAAGAACCAAGAAAGGAGAAATCAAGAAAGAAGAATGAAGCAGAAGTGCCACATGAAACAGTAACCCAAAGGCTGTTTGACACTACAACTAGACTAAGACTAAGACAAACTGATGGACAGAGTAAATTTACATTCAGCTGTCAATCCAGTCAGTAGTTGATGTAAACCGAATGTCATATGTAAACAAAAAATGAATTAATAAGCAGTTAAATACTGTGAAATCAGAATTAGCATCTTGCTGATAATAAATTTGACAATGACTAGTAAATTATGAATGCCAAAACTAATATTAACAATGGCTACATAGTGAGAACAAAGATGTATTTCAGCATCAAATATACTTGTGAGAAAAGAGAACTATTTATAAGAGAGAATCTTATACAAATAAGATATCTCCACAATTTACCGAATTGAGAACCAATAAGCATTATTAAGGCAAAATTCCAATATAGGCGATATGTCTTAGCAACGCTTAGACCAAACATTAGTCAGTAAATTGACTATTGAGAATTAACACAAATGTAAATTAAAATACACCGAACAATGGTTATGCCCTGACATAACAAAAAACATTATTAAAACAATAGGTTTAATCATAATTTTAATTATTAAACAGTAGATTAGAACGAGTTAGCATAAAACAAAATGTCATAGTAAGTAGGATCATTCATTACAATGTATAGAGTTTAGGTGTACACATAATGTTCAGTAAAAATGTCAGTACAGCATTAATGGTGTTCGCACATAAACATTTGAATAATAAAATGATATGTGAACACAAACAATATTAACCAAAAGTGTAAAATCGGCGACTCAGAAAAAGCAGACGACAGTGAAAGTGATGTACCCGAACATTGGTTTTATAACAATGTCGGTCAAAGTGAAAGTAATTCGATATAGAGTGATATCAAATTAAAGAAGAAAAAACGATCTTTAATTTGATAGTGATATCAACCCAATCGCAACTGTAATTAGTGCGGGAGAGATGTTAGCATCATTTTCAAAATGGGCATCAGAATTTTGTTTATGAATAACAACAACAAGGACAACTATCTGTCACATCAACGTTTGACGGTTAGAAAAAGCCGTTATCAACTGCCAAAAAATGATACGTCATACTGACACACCTGCCAGAGCCAATCAGAAAATTAGTTAGTAATTAACATTTTTACCTAAGACCGATCAAAGAACGGGGTATATAAGAACGAAGCAGCCAATTTTGAGGCAGACTCTTACCAACCAGCATATAGCACAGACGTGCGCCCGTCATCTTTACATTTTTAATAACTGTTAGCGTCATCTACATATTACATCGAAACAAATAGTTCAACAACAAGAAACGACTACTTCAAGTTCATCTACAGCAAACAACAGTGATTAAGTGCAGTATCATTTTAATTTCGTGCGGAAAATAATGAACAGGAATAATTAATTGTTATCATTCACGATCCATTTTAATCAGAAGAGGATCGCATTATTCTGTTCTTGTGCGAGTGTGCCAAAACCCAGTAATCACTATGATCCGATTACTGAAGTGATTAATAAGTTTTAATTAAATCATTAAAACTCAAAAGGTAACAGTGCAATTATCATTAAATTTTATCTGAGCGCCATAACCTGTACTTTTTTTCAACACTGGTCTGTACTGACGCAAAACACAGAAACATTTCAAGATTACACCACGTCTCAATTTATTATACAAATTTGTTATTATTAATTAAGCTATATGTTAGTTGTAAGGGTTCTCACTTGATAAACTTTGTCAATCAAAAAGCAAGCGTTGATGAACGCGCGATCTTTCAACAGATCATTTTTATTTTGTTTACTTTACGAAAGTAACCTAAAAAACTTTGTTGATCAATTTTTATATCAAGAAGGTTATTGGATATTGTGTAGGCATAATTGTTTTTTTTTTCTTCGTGTCTCAAAGAATTCACGTCTGAGATTTTCATAGTTTTAAAGTTAAAAATAAATAACATCTGGACTTAGCCAGATTTATAATTCATGTTCTGAGCAAGCCGTATAAGGCATATAATAACTGACTTATAATTGTACAACTTTGTATGTTTGCATTATATTTGTTTTTTTGAATTCCCTGTGAGGGTGAAATAAAACCCATTACTAACAGCATCACTTGATTTGATTTATTTCTATAGGATAATTAAATATTTTATTAACAAACGTAAACAACCTTCCGTTGTGTTTAATATTTTGGAATAGCATTGCCAAAAGGTGATACACAATTATATTAAATTTTCTAATCATTCAGTAATTCTACGTGTGGGTTTTACACGGGATTTTCCCAGAATAAATCCGTGTGGCGCCCACTAATTAACAAACAAGGTAATCTAACCTTGCAACCAAAGTGAGTTGGTGTTTGTAAACTGAGTTGACAGTTTAGTGAACTTCTAGTAAACACGACCAGGTACGTAAAAGTATATTCTTGTTTGTGATATTGTCCAGACATTACGAGACGTGACACACTCAGACTACCTGCAATCTGGAGAAGAAGTTTTACTGCCAGTTTCAACCAGACGATAACCATTATCAAGCAACCAACTGCTGTACTTTACGTTTCAACTTAAGCTAATTTAGCATTTAATTATTATCAATCTCACTATTTTATTTATTTAATATAAGGGAATTTTTTTTAAACAAGTATAATTAAACCATTGTAAACACACTGTGAGTAACTTTGAATGTTTCATTTTAAATTACTTTACTACATTAGTAACCTTCAATTAGAAACAACTATTCCAAACATTGATTTATCTCAAAAGAATATTTCACACATAATTGAACTTTGTTTTAACGAGACCTTTAATATTTTAAACACGAATATAATTTTAAATAACAACACTTTTATTTTATTTCAAGGTAATGGTAGACACACACGT
The DNA here is from genome assembly GCA_034769895.1 of Magicicada septendecula. Taxonomy (NCBI): domain Eukaryota; kingdom Metazoa; phylum Arthropoda; class Insecta; order Hemiptera; family Cicadidae; genus Magicicada; species Magicicada septendecula. Next base: position 76,994,964 of record CM068371.1, on the reverse strand, counting down.
TTTCATTTTATTACAAATAGGCTAGATCAACAGTGTGGCTTTTAAACGGAATTTAAACATTATTTTAATTGAATAAACATAAAAATAAAAACACCCTATTTTCGTTTAGTCATAAATTGGCGCACCAACTAGTGTGGCTTAAAAAAAAAAAATTAAATAAAAATATTTTTTATATTTTATATCAGCCCGGTAGACACGAAAAAATTAACATGCCGCACACCCACCAATATGATACGAGATATAAGGACAGTAGGGTAGGAGAAATACAACGGGATGTAGATACATACGAAGCGCAACCCACAGACGAGATGGAAGTTATTACAATCAATAATATCGAAACTAGTACCGACGAAATACCTCATGTAGAACCAGAGATGGAAATGATAGTCAGCGACCAACCAAACAAAATAACAAGGGACGAGGGTGGAGAGTATGATGATGAGGATGATGGAACAGATGACGAAAAATAATGACTCGATGAACAAAAATATGGAAGCATTAAAGGAAGATAGTCGGATTTTAAGGGAAGATGGCAGGAAATCCCGGGAAGAAAATCAAAGAAATATCGAGTTATTAAATAGAAATATAGAGTCAATAAAGGAGGACCATCGGGACTTAAATCGAAATATGGAATCACTTAGTAAAAATATGGAATCGTTGAAAGAGGACCTAAATAAAAGGATTGACAATACTCATAAGTCCATGGACGCGCTGAACAGTAAAATCGACGATAACAGTCAGGCCATTAGAGAAGAATTGAACACCGCCTTAATGAAAATTAGCCAAAAAATGGATGAGATGAATAGCCGGAAGTGGGGAGAAGAACGGAAGGTATCCGAAGACAAAAACATGGAACAAATGAGTCCAGAGCCTGAGAATAATGAAGAAGGAAAGGACGATGACAACTCAGAGATAGGAGAAGTATCAAATGATGAAACCATGGAAGAATTAAGTATACAATTCAAAGACACTGATAAACAAACTGAGAACAAAGAAGACTCGAAAGCATTGGTGCCTGAGGATACACACCATAGGAATGAAGAGAACATTCAGCATAAAGAAGCTATCATTAAAAATGTAAGGAACAAGATAATTAAGAAAACAGGAGAGAAAGAGACAAAGATAAAAAGAATAATACGCTCTAAGAAGACAAGGATTACAAAGGAAATATTAGAAATGACTAGGAGTGGATTAATTAACTTCGTGGACAACCCAAGTATTCGTCATAGAGCCAGAACCGACGGTAAGAAGTATAAACAAGACTTCATAAAAATATTAAAAGTAAATCACCATAAAAAGGTGGGTAAAAAATTAAATACGAATCCAATTAAATTAAATATACCAACAAATAAAATACACCAAACAAAATCATTTGATTCTTTAATGAATAACCAACCATTAAACTATTTAATTAATGACCCAGATGACGGAACGATTAAGACAATGTTACATGCCAGTGACTATGTTATGAAGGAGAGGACTATAAACAATGAGGTATTTAAAGTGAATACTCCTAGAAGAAAGGAGCTTCACAGGGAGAAGGAAAATGATCAAGAACGACTGGACCAGCTTATTGAAAGGTACGCTCAAAGAATAAGGGAAATGCGGAAGAAGAGGGACCAAGCGATGGAAGAATCCAACCAGGAAATGAACAAAGGTCAACCCGGATTAGAAGAAGGGCCAGACATCAATAATAGCCAAGGCCCAGAGTACAATGAACACAGGAATACCAAGGATGATGAGAGGAAGAAGGCAAGGAAACGGGGGGCCAATGACTATGATGCGGTTTGGAAGCTCTTGAAGAATCGCGAGTTATTCCAAAGACGCTAATAAGGAAAGCTGGATTGTTTGTTAGAAAGAAGTGGACTGTATTTGAGATATTGAACATGCGTTTATTGAATAATTTGGTTTGTTAGTTACGATCGGCACGTGCGGATGCATTTTGAGGCGATAATGCCCGAAATCAACTGTGAATGAAATCGTGGTCCATGGTAGATGGACGCAGGCAGACGATTAAAGTTGAATGTTATAAATGTATGCTGAATAATAGCCAAAAGCCGCGGCTGTAAGAGAAGTGTTTAACGAGTGTTGCGCTCGGAGTCGTGTTATATACTAAACTAATACTGGCTTGCAGTCGGCTAGGCTGGCCGATTGCAAGGCTTGATAAAAGCGTGACGTCATCCGCGCGTGCCGTGCAATGTTAGTAGGCTGCTTACAACTGACAACACAGTACAAAGTTTAAACATACTGCCCGCCAAAATCGGGACGATTTTGTACATTAACGGTTAAATTGAACAATATAATAATTAGACTTACATGTCGTAAGCGATACAATAATTGGCGCACTGGCCAGAGAGCAATGACATAATGGACATAATATAAATTCAATTAACAACCACCAAGCATACAATAAATTGATAACACCATAAAAATACAATAATTTCCCCATGATATTGACATAACAACCCCAATGAATTTCATAATGTTTTGACCCTTAGAAAATACAATACATATATAGAATAATTGCCACTATAACTGACACTTGTGGTTCTCAGAATTTGAATCACACAAACATATTAACGATACACAACATTCACAATAATTGATAGTACATATGAGACACAGTCACTATTTCTGTAATAGCTAGCGACACTTAACAATGTTACAATGCTTATGATACAATTGACTTGTATGCTCGCCCCGGGGAATGTCTCGGGCGTGTTCCATGTAATGACACGCACACACTCACACACACACACACACACACCTCGTGTGTCTCGTATGGCACGCATACGATTAGCTTGTTGCCACCGGAAGGGGGCATAATTTGTGGATGGGTCGGCGTAAGATACCTAGCGCGGTGCGTACTTCTGCGACGCGTACTAAGGAATCTTGACCCGGAAAAACATTGGTAATTACCCCACGCTTCCATTCTAGAGGGGGGGAATTGTCATCAAAAATGAGGACAAGTCCGACCTTCAAATTTTTAAATGGGGTGCGCCATTTATTGCGCTGCTGCAGCTGGTGCAGATAATCCCTAGACCACCGTTTCCAGATGGTCTGCGTAAATTTTTGGAGTAGAAGCCATCTGCCCAAATGAGTATTATTGCCTTGTGTATAGTCGGGTTCCGGAAGTGCCGTCAGTGGAGCACCGACCAAAAAATGAGCGGGTGTTAAGGGTTCAGGGTCTCTAGCATCGTCGGACACGGCGCATAACGGGCGTGAGTTAAGGCAAGCCTCAATTTGAGAAAGAAGGGTAGAATATTCCTCAAAATTCAAGATCGTACTGCCAATTACGCGACGTAAATGGAATTTAACACTCCTTACACCACTTTCCCACAAACCACCGAAATGAGGGGCTGAAGGGGGGATAAAGGACCATTTGATGCCGTGGAGACCGCAAAACTCCAGAGAAGATTGTTCAACTTCCTTGGAGGTTAAAAATTTGTACCAATCATGCAACGTGTGGTTGGCACGACGAAAATTCGTGCCATTATCCGAAAATATTTGCGCGGGAATACCTCTGCGCGATATGAACCTTTTTAAAGCCGCTATAAAGGCGTTGGAAGTAAGATCCGACACCAATTCTAAATGGATGGCCCTAGTACACATGCATATAAATAGAGCGATATATGCCTTGGTCGTGGACTTAGAGCGCTGCCCGCCATGGCGCAAAAACACCGGACCTGCGTAATCCACGGCCGACTGTGAGAATGGCCTTGACGGCGTGACCCTAGAAGAGGGTAATTGACCGAGTAATTGATTCGCGCCTTTAGCCCGGAAACGAAAACAAGTGACACACTTATGTATCACTGAGCGGATATAGGACTTATCGTGTATGATCCAATACTTAAGCCTAAGCGAAGCTTGAGTTGATTGCACTCCAGCGTGCAACAAACGGATGTGTTCGTATTCAATTATTAATCTCGTGAGATGAGAGTGCGGGTGTAAAATTATTTGGTGTTTAGTCTCGTAGCTAAGTGGGGAGAATTGCAAGCGTCCACCCACTCTTAAAATGCCTGATTTATCCAGGAATGGGTTGAGAGCAAGAATTTTACTACTGCGTGGAAGGCACCGGTGTGCCTCAAGTTCCCTAACCTCTACGTCGAAATGCAACTTCTGAGATTGCCGGACAAAAACCAAGAGCGTGTCAGACAATTCTTGAGCCGACAAAAAGGACGTGTCTCTATCAACCACCGCGAGCCTAGAATTGCGAAGAAATCGACGGCAGTATGCGAAGACGCGAATAAGCCTCGTAAGAGATGAATAGTTTTCAATGTAACTATGTGTTGAGGACGCGACAATTAGTGAGGTTTGAGCCTGCTTGCGACGTTCCTCTTCAATGTCGGGAAAGGTACAGGGAGTATTAATGTCGAACGCGCTGACCGGCCATGAGGCCGCATCACGAGCCAACCAGGAGGGACCATGCCACCATTGAACATGACAGTGCAGACTACGAGGGAGGCAACCGCGCGATAAAACGTCGGCAGGGTTGTCATTCGATACTACATGACGCCAAGTTCCCCTGCTGCTAACAAGACGCTGTATTTCTGCGACACGGTTAGCCACAAATACCTTCCAGCGGGAAGATTGCTGATGTATCCAGTACAACGCTATCATCGAATCCGAATAAAGATATAATCCGTCAAAATTGTAATCGACGGCATTTAAAACCTTGGACGTTAATTGAGCCAACAATAAACAAGCACAAAGTTCAAGTCTAGGAAGCGTTATCTGTTTCAGCGGAGCGACCCTAGATTTAGCACACAACAAGTTTGATGATATGGCGCCGTTCGAATAGACCGCCCGCACATAAATGCAACACGCGTAACCTTTAACCGAAGCGTCGGCGAATCCGTGCAGCTGCAATGAACTAACTGGGCAACTGTTCGAACTCTTAACCGACCTCGTAATCTCAAAATGAGTGTCGGAGACTAATTGGGTGTATAATTCCGACCATTGATTGGCTAGTGACCCGGACAAGGGTTCGTCCCAATCAGTGCCCGCCAACCACAACTGCTGCACGAAATGCTTGCAGCAAAATGTGATGGGAGCAATTAGACCTAGTGGATCATAGATCCCGGCAATGATTGATAACACGCTTCTCTTGTTGAGAACGGTTAGATTGTCATCACCCCTAACGGTGTACAAAAAGTTATCCCCCTCAACATTCCACTGTATGCCCAAGGTACGCACGTTTTGACCCTTGCTGAAGTCACGGGTTACTTGGGCGCGAAGAGTCATAATCTTATGGTGGTTAGAGAACCATTTGTGTAACGAAAAACCATACCTCCTCAACAACTTCTCGATCTCGCCTTTCATTTCAGCTAAGCTGTTCGGATCATCCGAACCCGTTATGAGATCGTCTACGTAAAAGTCATTTGCTATGGCCTTAGCAGCGGTAGGGTAGTCGGCTTTGTTTTCATATGCTATTTGAGCCAGACAACGCGTAGCAAGGAAGGAGGCACTAGCAGTGCCATATGTAACCGTCCTTAACGCGTAATGTCGCAATTCCTTATGCGGAGCATCACGCCAAACAATGCGTTGCAAGTTTGAATCCTTAGGATTAACAATGATCTGGCGATACATCTTTTCAATGTCCGCAATAAGTACGTATCGGTGGGTGCGGAACCGAACCATTATCGAAAACAGATCCTGCTGGATCGTAGGACCGACCATTAAAGTGTCGTTAAGGGACAAATTATTGGTGGTTTTAGCGGATGCGTCAAATACCACGCGCAATTTAGTGGTTAAGCTAGAGTCTTTGAAGACTGCGTGATGGGGCAGATAAAAGATCTCTGACCTGTCAAGCGACAGATCGTATTCATTAAGCGGCGACATGTGGCCAAGTCTTAAGTAGTCACTCATGAACTCACTATAATCCTTGTAAAGGGTAGGGTTCTGCTTGAATTTGAATTCTAACGATTGGAATCTACGTATTGCTCCGCGGAGAGAATCTCCCAAATACGATTTATCAGATCTGCGGGGCAGGGCTACCACGAATCTCCCGTCGTGATTGCGGCTAGTGTTTTCCACGAAATACCTTTCACACGGTGAGTCCTCAGATCGGGTTTCGCGACTAGAGATTTCCTCCAACTTCCAAAATTCCTTTAGTTGCGAGGAAACCTGATTATCATCCTTACAGACCATAAATGAAGAAACCGTTCTAGTCATGTCGACGTTGAATGGTAAGTCACCGGCCAAAATAAATCCTAACTTGGTTTCCTGAATTATAGGAAAGTGTGGTCCGCGCGTATATTTCACAGGTTCAATTAATTGTAGAAAATATTGAGCGCCGATTAATATATCGACTTGCGATGAGCAATGTAGGTGAGGATCCGCCAGGAATATGCGCTTGGGTAAATTTAAAGAGGTAAGATTGAATGACTCCGCCGGTAAATTATTAGTTATACTGGGTAATACGGCACAATGTACGTTTAACGTGAAGGGTTTATAGCGTGAATGTAGCCTTACGTTAGTACTGAAGTCAGCCTGGGAAAGCGAGTTGTTTATACCCGTGATGGGCAATTGCGATTTAACTAATTGGAGGCCCATCCTGCGGGCGAAATCCATTGTGCAAAAGTTCGCTTGAGAACCGGAATCCAGTAATATCCTAACGGGAAATTTTTTGCCGACCTTATTGTATGTCATACAGACGGCGGTAGATAACAATACCGATTTATTGGTCTGTGATTTCAGTGAACACTGGTTGTTAACAGAAGTTACGTCCCTGTTGGGGACATGAATCATGGTGTGGTGACGCCTAGAACATTTTTTACACGAAAATTTGGAGGGACATTTTGAACCTTCGTGTCCCGAACGGAGACAGTTTAAGCAAAGTTTGTTTTTAAGTAACGCATTTTTTCTATCAGGGATAGACAGCGATATAAATTGTGGGCAATCGCTAAGTCTATGTTCACCGTTACATAGCCTGCATAAATTATTTCTAATATGTGAGTGGAATGCGCCCTTTGGAGTGCTTATCTGTTTAACTGCCTTGCGATAAGGAGACTTATCGCTTTTGTTCAACCTGCTCGTTGGGCTAGTCCCGTTATCGATATTTTGCAGTAGTTTCCTACGTGAATTTAAAAAATTTATAAAACTATTAAAATCAGGGAGTTTATGCTCCGATAAACTCTCTTTCCACAAACGTAAAGTATAACTGTCAAGTTTTTTGGCTAGATAATTTACTACAATAATTTCAAACGTGTTGACTGGCAGTTTGAGATTATTTAAAGCGTTTATATTTCCAGAGATTTGATCAATAAATTGCGATATGCTACCTTGGGATTCCTGCTGGACTAATGGTACGTCTAGTACATTCCACACGTGGTGAGCGGAGACAATCAGCTTACTATCATATCTATTCCTCAACAGATCGATAGCCACCGCGTAATTTTCATGTGTTATGGGTAATGATTTTATTACGTTAAGCGCCTCGCCATGTAATGACGAGTGCAAATAATGAAGCTTCTGTATATCTGTCAGGTCTGTTCTGACATGAATTAGTTCCATAAAAATATGGTAATAATGTTGCCATTCCACAATACTACCCTCGAACCGTGGTAATTTTATTGGTTCCAATTGAATGGGGGTTGTTTTAGGCTGTTTACCATCAGTATTAATTAGTGGTTTTTGGTTCAAGTGCTCAGATTGCTCCAACAAGTGTTGCAATTTACATTCTATAGCACAGAGATCGTCCTCCGTTTGCACTCTATCACTTGTTGACGCAACGTCTGCTTCCTCAGCCTCGATTTGTGACTGTATCTCGTCATATTTGGTGGATAATTCCATCAAATGACGCAGTTTTATTTTGAGCGCATGAGGATCGCTGTTTAACAAATCAAAATTATCCGCGAAGGTATTTATTCGGGATATTGAGGCCTTAATTGTACCTCGTTTTTTTTATCAGAGCCCTTACATCGGCCATTATTACAGTTTGAGATAAAAAATGGAAAGATATTTAGAAACAATTGAGCATCGAGCATGTGAACCACAAACTTAATTTTGAATGAGTTTAAATACGTTTGGTAGCTAGCGATCGTTGGTTTGAACATAAACTTACTCTCTCTAACTAATCAAACTCGTTGGCAGTTAAATTATTGAAATTGTAAATCTAAATGATTACAAAGTATAGCTTTATCTTTAAAGTTCTGACTGATAATGAGCTGCCAACCATCTATTAATTTATATTGTGTAATAAGTTAATTGTTTATATAAATATGTCAAAAATACACACTGGGTGAAATATTATTAAAAATAAATCAAATATAGGTAAAGTTTATAGTCACGTGGCCGTCGATCCATTCGTGATGAAGCTGGCTTCGATCCCGTTTGGAGCTGCTACACCTCCTGTCTCTGCCGGTTAGCCGTTGCCTCATGTTGTACCCTCCATCATTTAAAGCTGTGGAATCTCGAAAATGTTGTCCTGTTTCGTCCCGTCGTCTCTGGTCTACTGCTTGGCTGAATCTTGTCGAGATGACTGCGACGTGCTTCACGATAATGGTGTCGCTCAGGACGAAAATGATGCCCGTCTGTCGTGATTAACTTCAGATTGGTTTTTCCAGAAATGATGTATATAAATAAATGTTGTCGCCTGTATACTCAGGTATGAGAAATCTGTGCCGTTGGGACCAAAAATGATGTAGTTTGTTTTGGCCTGAAAATGTGAAATCCTGCCTGATTGGACCAAAAATGATGTCGTTTTTGGCCTGAAATGTGAAATCCGGTTCGGTGGGACCAAAAATGATGCGGTTTGGAAGCTCTTGAAGAATCGCGAGTTATTCCAAAGACGCTAATAAGGAAAGCTGGATTGTTTGTTAGAAAGAAGTGGACTGTATTTGAGATATTGAACATGCGTTTATTGAATAATTTGGTTTGTTAGTTACGATCGGCACGTGCGGATGCATTTTGAGGCGATAATGCCCGAAATCAACTGTGAATGAAATCGTGGTCCATGGTAGATGGACGCAGGCAGACGATTAAAGTTGAATGTTATAAATGTATGCTGAATAATAGCCAAAAGCCGCGGCTGTAAGAGAAGTGTTTAACGAGTGTTGCGCTCGGAGTCGTGTTATATACTAAACTAATACTGGCTTGCAGTCGGCTAGGCTGGCCGATTGCAAGGCTTGATAAAAGCGTGACGTCATCCGCGCGTGCCGTGCAATGTTAGTAGGCTGCTTACAACTGACAACACAGTACAAAGTTTAAACAGACTATCTGGTAGCTGCCAAGTGGAAGAACCGCCTGATAGGAAAGTATCTCCAAGACCACTAGTACTGAACATATGTAAGGTATCCCCAATCATAGACCCAATAGAGTGGAAGAGCACAAAAAACCCCATGAATATCGACTATTAAAAAAAAAAAAAATCACTATTAAGAACGAATAACATGTAGTAGTAAGCAACAGTTATCACCCGAACGTTTAGGGTATAAAAGAAAAAATATCTATGTTAAAAAAAAACCATTACTATAAACAAACTCATTTGATGTTAAGCTACAAAATGTTGAAGGTCACTAATTGACTATAACTAATCAATTTGCCTTATCAAGTTACAAAAGTGTGTAGATTTAAGATGTAAGCCAAACCATTTGTTACTGGTGAAAAAGAACCAGATCTATCACACCAAAGGATAGAAAATTATGTAATGTCAATCAAATGATTTAATAAGAAAAAGACATCTATTATGTCACAAAGAGCCAGTAGTGGCATATAACTACAATTACTATACTATACTTAGAGAAAAAATGTGTATCCAAATGAATATTCTATGTAACCTAATGTTTATAAAATGACTATTGTGTACCTCTCATAAAGCTCAAATATTATATAAAATCGTCCAGAATAAAGGTTCACCCAGCTAACCTTTGAAGGAGTAGAGAGGCAGTATAACAAAGTGTGTAAAATAAAAGAAGGACATTATTATGGAATGTAAGGAAAGAAAATAAATGTTTGTAAAACAAACCATGTAAACCCCAAGAATGTCTATAAAATTAGATATTAGTATGTTATTGTATTGTCACATGAAATTATAATTATAGAATATTGTACATTGTATAAAATCATCCAGAATAAGTGAAAACCACCATCACTTGAAGGAGTAGAGAAGAAAAATAACAAAGAGTGTTAATTGTAAGGATAACTATTGTTATAATGGAATGAAAGGAAAGAAAAATGTTTGTCAATTATCAAATATTGTACATCACCAGAATATGTCAGAGAACATCAAAGAAAAAACCATTTAGTATACAAACAATGTAAGCCCTGATAATTCAAGATGAATATAACTTGTTAAGAAAGATTTAATGAACTATTGTGAAAACAAAAGTTTTGTAGACTCTAGATAGAACAAACCAAATGCATAAGTACTATAAGCATCAAAATAAGAGTATAATCTTAAGAATATTCAAGCGAACCAAAGCAAATTGTTAACTAGTACATAAGTAACTATATAGCTGATAAAAGCACAGCTTAGAATATCAAGTCTAAAAGAAGTAATTACCTGTAAGAAAGAAAGTATGTTAGCTAGTATAAAGATGGAAATGTGATCTAAATGAAAACCTCTAATACCTTGAATATTATAGTGAATATATTATGTTATTGAATATGAATGATATGTGATATTTTTTTTTGAGTTGTGATAGTGCAACTATTGCCAGGTGCAATGTTTATTTTTTTTCTCAGACAGAGAAGAGTAATGCCTCTGAATCTGAGAATGTTTAGTGAGGAACGCAGAGGATGTTAGCCATAGTGAGCCACCCTGATTCCGAAACCTCTACAACAGTTAGGGAATTATATTGTGTTATTGTATCAAGGACTATTATGAAAGAATCTGTGAGGTATGAATTATAATAACCATTAAGATAATCACGAATGTAAAGATATGTGATAAGAAAGTAGAATATGAATTGTGACGGCAGCGGTATGCGAACATCTGCTCTCCGGTACCAGCGGTGGACACAGCGAGCCAATCCAACAACGTGCTCGGAGCGAGCCAATCAGCGATCCCGGTTAGTCAATAAAACCCGGGCCGGCAGAAAATTTTGCGCACTCTTCATCGCCACGCCATCGAACGCACTTCATCTCCTCTCCTCTCTCGTACGACATCGGGGCGGAGTCAGCCGGAAGGAACAGCCGAAGAATAGAACCGCCGCCGTTCTTGCGTCTTCGCACTCCCGTTCCGCGCCAGCGATGGATTTCGCTGGGCCGGCAGCCGACTCTACAACCGGTGCCGAAAGAAGAGGAGGACTGCAGTACGCCACGATCAGCGGGCGCAGCCGCCGAACATCTCAGCGTGGCACGACCAACATCAGCTTTATCGCCACTCGGTCCTTTTTAGGGCCACCAAAATAACTAGAGTGTACGATTGGCGCCATTTGTCATGCGGCAAGCCTTTTGTCCGGTGACAAGTGGCGCCCAACGTGGGGCGACGATCATCTTGCGGATGCAAGATCCAGCCACGCCAGCGAGCTACCAGCCGGCACACCAATCAACATGGCGCCCAACAGACACCTCCACAATATCTGGAGAAGAGCAATAGGCTGGCTACCGGAGAGCATTCAAGACCCGGTGGAGTTGTGACGGCAGCGGTATGCGAACATCTGCTCTCCGGTACCAGCGGTGGACACAGCGAGCCAATCCAACAACGTGCTCGGAGCGAGCCAATCAGCGATCCCGGTTAGTCAATAAAACCCGGGCCGGCAGAATTCATCGCCACGCCATCGAACGCACTTCATCTCCTCTCCTCTCTCGTACGACATCGGGGCGGAGTCAGCCGGAGGGAACAGCCGAAGAATAGAACCGCCGCCGTTCTTGCGTCTTCGCACTCCCGTTCCGCGCCAGCGATGGATTTCGCTGGGCCGGCAGCCGACTCTACAACCGGTGCCGAAAGAAGAGGAGGACTGCAGTACGCCACGATCAGCGGGCGCAGCCGCCGAACATCTCAGCGTGGCACGACCAACATCAGCTTTCTCGCCACTCGGTCCTTTTTAGGGCCACCAAAATAACTAGAGTGTACGATTGGCGCCATTTGTCATGCGGCAAGCCTTTTGTCCGGTGACAGACAATAACAAAACAGGAAATTGTTAACTTAAGAAACGAGATCTATTGTAGTTAAGTGACTTAGAAAGTAAGCGACTTGAAAATACTAGTAAGTTAAGAATTGTATCACGAGATAAAAAACCAAGCTAGAGTAATACACCAATAGTATGTTTAAGAAATCAAAGAGTACAAGAAAAAAAAACTATAAGAGTATACTAAGAAACTGACATGAATTGATAATTTTACAAAAAAAATTTTTTTCTCAAATGATCAATTTTAAAGAGGGTGTATATGTAACATAACAAAATGTTACCTAACCTGAATGTATGTTATCAGATTTTATAAGGACAAAACAACAATGTAAATAGGAATATAATAGTAAAAAGAACCAAGAAAGGAGAAATCAAGAAAGAAGAATGAAGCAGAAGTGCCACATGAAACAGTAACCCAAAGGCTGTTTGACACTACAACTAGACTAAGACTAAGACAAACTGATGGACAGAGTAAATTTACATTCAGCTGTCAATCCAGTCAGTAGTTGATGTAAACCGAATGTCATATGTAAACAAAAAATGAATTAATAAGCAGTTAAATACTGTGAAATCAGAATTAGCATCTTGCTGATAATAAATTTGACAATGACTAGTAAATTATGAATGCCAAAACTAATATTAACAATGGCTACATAGTGAGAACAAAGATGTATTTCAGCATCAAATATACTTGTGAGAAAAGAGAACTATTTATAAGAGAGAATCTTATACAAATAAGATATCTCCACAATTTACCGAATTGAGAACCAATAAGCATTATTAAGGCAAAATTCCAATATAGGCGATATGTCTTAGCAACGCTTAGACCAAACATTAGTCAGTAAATTGACTATTGAGAATTAACACAAGTGTAAATTAAAATACACCGAACAATGGTTATGCCCTGACATAACAAAAAACATTATTAAAACAATAGGTTTAATCATAATTTTAATTATTAAACAGTAGATTAGAACGAGTTAGCATAAAACAAAATGTCATAGTAAGTAGGATCATTCATTACAATGTATAGAGTTTAGGTGTACACATAATGTTCAGTAAAAATGTCAGTACAGCATTAATGGTGTTCGCACATAAACATTTGAATAATAAAATGATATGTGAACACAAACAATATTAACCAAAAGTGTAAAATCGGCGACTCAGAAAAAGCAGACGACAGTGAAAGTGATGTACCCGAACATTGGTTTTATAACAATGTCGGTCAAAGTGAAAGTAATTCGATATAGAGTGATATCAAATTAAAGAAGAAAAAACGATCTTTAATTTGATAGTGATATCAACCCAATCGCAACTGTAATTAGTGCGGGAGAGATGTTAGCATCATTTTCAAAATGGGCATCAGAATTTTGTTTATGAATAACAACAACAAGGACAACTATCTGTCACATCAGCGTTTGACGGTTAGAAAAAGCCGTTATCAACTGCCAAAAAATGATACGTCATACTGACACACCTGCCAGAGCCAATCAGAAAATTAGTTAGTAATTAACATTTTTACCTAAGACCGATCAAAGAACGGGGTATATAAGAACGAAGCAGCCAATTTTGAGGCAGACTCTTACCAACCAGCATATAGCACAGACGTGCGCCCGTCATCTTTACATTTTTAATAACTGTTAGCGTCATCTACATATTACATCGAAACAAATAGTTCAACAACAAGAAACGACTACTTCAAGTTCATCTACAGCAAACAACAGTGATTAAGTGCAGTATCATTTTAATTTCGTGCGGGAAATAATGAACAGGAATAATTAATTGTTATCATTCACGATCCATTTTAATCAGAAGAGGATCGCATTATTCTGTTCTTGTGCGAGTGTGCCAAAACCCAGTAATCACTATGATCCGATTACTGAAGTGATTAATAAGTTTTAATTAAATCATTAAAACTCAAAAGGTAACAGTGCAATTATCATTAAATTTTATCTGAGCGCCATAACCTGTACTTTTTTTCAACACTGGTCTGTACTGACGCAAAACACAGAAACATTTCAAGATTACACCACGTCTCAATTTATTATACAAATTTGTTATTATTAATTAAGCTATATGTTAGTTGTAAGGGTTCTCACTTGATAAACTTTGTCAATCAAAAAGCAAGCGTTGATGAACGCGCGATCTTTCAACAGATCATTTTTATTTTGTTTACTTTACGAAAGTAACCTAAAAAACTTTGTTGATCAATTTTTATATCAAGAAGATTATTGGATATTGTGTAGGCATAATTGTTTTTTTTTCTTCGTGTCTCAAAGAATTCACGTCTGAGATTTTCATAGTTTTAAAGTTAAAAATAAATAACATCTGGACTTAGCCAGATTTATAATTCATGTTCTGAGCAAGCCGTATAAGGCATATAATAACTGACTTATAATTGTACAACTTTGTATGTTTGCATTATATTTGTTTTTTTGAATTCCCTATGAGGGTATAAATAAAACCCATTACTAACAGCATCACTTGATTTGATTTATTTCTATAGGATAATTAAATATTTTATTAACAAACGTAAACAACCTTCCGTTGTGTTTAATATTTTGGAATAGCATTGCCAAAAGGTGATACACAATTATATTAAATTTTCTAATCATTCAGTAATTCTACGTGTGGGTTTTACACGGGATTTTCCCAGAATAAATCCGTGTGGCGCCCACTAATTAACAAACAAGGTAATCTAACCTTGCAACCAAAGTGAGTTGGTGTTTGTAAACTGAGTTGACAGTTTAGTGAACTTCTAGTAAACACGACCAGGTACGTAAAAGTATATTCTTGTTTGTGATATTGTCCAGACATTACGAGACGTGACACACTCAGACTACCTGCAATCTGGAGAAGAAGTTTTACTGCCAGTTTCAACCAGACGATAACCATTATCAAGCAACCAACTGCTGTACTTTACGGTTCAACTTAAGCTAATTTAGCATTTAATTATTATCAATCTCACTATTTTATTTATTTAATATAAGGGAATTTTTTTTAAACAAGTATAATGAAACCATTGTAAACACACTGTGAGTAACTTTGAATGTTTCATTTTAAATTACTTTACTACATTAGTAACCTTCACTTAGAAACAACTATTCCAAACATTGATTTATCTCAAAAGAATATTTCACACATAATTGAACTTTGTTTTAACGAGACCTTTAATATTTTAAACACGAATATAATTTTAAATAACAACACTTTTATTTTATTTCAAGGTAATGGTAAACACACGCGTTTTCATTTTATTACAAATAGGCTAGATCAACAGTGTGGCTTTTAAACGGAATTTAAACATTATTTTAATTGAATAAACATAAAAATAAAAACACCCTATTTTCGTTTAGTCATAATAAGGAATTAAGGAATGTATAGGGGATTATTATAATTTACTAACTCGAATAATTCTACTATACTATAATGCAAATATAACCTATTGAACATATGTGAACTATTTCTAACACTACCCAATCAACAAACACTATTAATACTGTAACTTTTCACTTGTTAAATGTAATTTATTTGTAGTTGAGGTTAAAATTATGTAACCTATCAGCCATATGCTAACCTACAAAACTGACGTCAGTGGCGAGACGAACTTTGTTATATTAGATCCTTAAATTTGTAGTGATTGTCAATCAATGAATTTTTCAGTGGATGGTTAGTGAGGATCGGTCAAAATAACACATGTTAAAAATAACTTTTAATAATTACATAGTGAACATCCCCTAATCTGGTTTTAGTTATAGGCGATATATTTTACTATGTTATATGTTGACTGTTGTATGTATAAACAATTTGTGTACCAATCTAAGGTAAATATTTACCTGTGCTACACCATACGCCATATTAACTGAGTAGTTAGTGGGATCACCACTACATTTTGCCTTAACGTAATTCAATTGCCTACAACGCAAAGCATTACATTTCAGACTCGTGGGTGGCCGACTCATCAGTTTCCTACAGTATCCACCGCTGAGAGTGATTTTGGGTAGCCGGCTCACCGCACGTGCTTTAGTCTACGGCGCCTTCGAGGTAGGGATTAGGGATGCGACATCGATGTCGATGTTTTCAAAACATCGATGTTTTGATAAAAACATCGATGTTTTTAACATCGATTTATTGGAGCCGAGGTTTTTTTAACATCGATGTTTTGTGCTCGATGTTTTACGTTGTCGATGTTTTTTTTATGAAAAAGTACCATAATAAAAAAAATTAACTACATATAATTAAATATCACTATAGTATTGACGACTCGGAACACTTAAGTTTTTTATAAGTAAAAACGTAAAGTTTTACCTTACAGCCTAAACCGGCTTTCACCTATAGAAGGCTTCATGAGCCTCTGATGAAGGCTTCTATAGGTGAAAGCCGGTTTAGGCTGTAAGGTAAAACTTTACGTTTTTACTAATAAAAAACTTAGTGTTCCGAGTCGTCAATACTATAGTGATATTTAGTTAAGTAACGGACACGTCATGGACAACGAAATCCAAGAATATCATAATTTTCACGATCAATAAATTAAAATAAACATACTTTCAGACCAAAGTGACCAAGGGTGAAGGGTCTGAGTTAGGGATTAAAAATTGTCTTGATAACTTTTGTTTTCTTTAAAGAATACAATAAAATGAAATATTCTTACTTAACTTCACATTCCATACTTTTGCATTACATTCAGTGATAAAACCATTCACAACTGATACCCTTCTTCGTCACTGCATGGTGTATCGAAACTACTGGGCACTCAAAACATCAAAGTACTAGTGTGCATGCGTGTGCGTGTGTGTGTGTGTGTGTGTGTGTGTGTGTTTTATTTGGACAGTACTCGATATTGTTTTACCTGCCTCAAGTAAGTTTTTAGTGCATCATGGAAATTCTGTGATTTGCGTTGACTCTAGCAACCAAGTTTTTGTCATTTGTGACAGCCCAATCAATGAGTAAAATTAAATGCCCCCCCCGCGCTAACATTAATGTTAGAGGTTACTAAACAGGTTTTAAAAAAAGGATGTTTAAAAACATCGATGGTTTTTGGGCGATGTTTTATTAACATCGATGTTTTAATATTGAACATCGATGTTTTGAAACATCGATGATTTGTTGTCGATGTCGCATCCCTAGTAGGGATGAGCATCGATAGCCGATGTTCCAAAAACATCGATGGTTAACGTTCGATGTTTTTACCATCGATGGTTCAGTTGCGATGTTTTCATACTATCGATGGTTTCGTTTCGATGTTTTCCTTTGAACACTTTTTTTAAATTTGTAATGAAGACTTTTTTTAAGTTGATTGTTAAATTTAGTTTATTTTAAATCAACAAATTTTTATTTTAGATATTAATGGCTACGTAGTTTGCTCCCTACGCTAGGTAAACGATAAGTACCATGTATATGAGCTACGTAGTGACGTAATAATACGGTAAAACTAACAAACCCATTTTATAGGAGACCGTTACATAGGTTTCAACAGTTTCAAAATTAACTTTAGCTTGCATACGTACGAAATAACGGTTTACTCTTTACGTTAGTCGTATTTGGTTTTCATTCTGATTTAGTTTTAGATTTTGACATGATAATGTCTTATGGCTGGGGGTCATTTGAAAATTTCTGTAACGCATCACGCTGCATGACGTCATCATTTACCAGCCGGGAATCGTTAACTAAAACCGCGACCGCTAACGTGCTAACGTCCGTCGCAGATTAAAGACCTAACAAGCAAACAACACTGCATAGCTGTAGATAGGTATGTAACCAATCAGTCAGTCAGTAACCATAATAATGTTGCGTTTAGCTGGCGGCTGAAAGACATTATCATGCTCTTAAGCTTTTACCATTTGGTAAACGGTACTTTACATTTTTTAGTTATTTTTCATACTGGGTGTAGCGTTTTCTCTTTTAATTGCGATAGTGTTAGAACATAATTTAAATAAATCCTTAAATTTTTAGTGACCGTCAATCAGTGAATGTTTTAGTGGATGGTTAGTGACCGATCCTCACTCATCACACCACTACAGAATCTACCTTCGCAAACCACCTCATTGAAGCAAACCACACATATAAAAACATCGACAATAACATGAACATACTACACGTACACACAAAAGGCCGAAAACTAGACACTCTAGAATAATTAGAAATATACAAACACACAAAAACAAATAAAAACGACATCCTAAACGAACAGACACAATTCAAATCGCACGCATTATTCGAACACATCTCACCACACACACACAGCTTCAATCTTTCGAAACATTATCTCGTCGCCAACAACAAGACGAGCAGCGCTACTAACGACAGCCTCTGATGAAGCCTTCTATAGGTGAAAGCCGGTTTAGGCTGTAAGGTAAAACTTTACGTTTTTACTTATAAAAAACTTAGTGCTCCGAGTCGTCAATATTATAGTGATATTTACGAATATCTGTTATATACTTATTATACATATACCTGTATAATTTGTTACAATAAATAAATTGAAGCTAAACGTTTAAAAGAAAATAAGAGAATTTATAGGCCTATCTCTCTTTGGGAATACTAATTTAAACTTTCACTAGGAGTAAACAAACCTGACATAGATTTAAAGAGGTTTCTGTTTTTGTTAAAGGAGGTGGTTTTATGTATGTTTGTTCAAACACTTTATAATCATTATAATAATAAATAATAATGACCAGATTTAGTTAATTATGAATGTGAGTTAAGTTATTTTAACGTCACCTCGCCTTTACATAAC
Source organism: Magicicada septendecula (assembly GCA_034769895.1). Classification (NCBI taxonomy): domain Eukaryota; kingdom Metazoa; phylum Arthropoda; class Insecta; order Hemiptera; family Cicadidae; genus Magicicada; species Magicicada septendecula. Next base: position 76,976,154 of record CM068371.1, on the reverse strand, counting down.
CTGTTCTCAACGAGTTCGTCAACGGCCCTGGAAAATCTGATACGACGGGGAAGTTAGATGTATTTAAATTGTTTTCTCGGGTACAGTGTTGAGGTTTCCACATTCCGCCTGTCAAAATGTGGTTGTGACCCAAGGGCTTTTGGTTCTGATAAGGTAAGTGAGTAAAGTATCGGGTATATTATTCTTCTCTTTAATTATTTTTATTTATTATTCATCCCCAATTATTTGTACTACGTATTACAAACATGTAAAAAGCATAGATTTTTATTTGAATTGCAACATTGGCATAAAAACATCGATGTTTTCATACCGATGTTTTTTTAACATCGATGTACTCTTTACGATGTTAACATCGATGGTTTTCTGGCGATGCTCATCCCTACTCCGAGGTTACTAATAATAAACTCGCGGTGGGCTCAACGCAAAGCTTTAAACCGCCGTTTGGGCTCAACGCAATTTTGAACATGTAAGAATCATGTAAATTTTGTTTTGTAAACGCATCAACATGATTTCCAGTCAAATTCGGCTCACCGTCTACACAGTCAATATGGCGATCATTCACTTTTGCATGCATCCTTATGGGAGTATTTATTTTATTTTTTTTCTTCGTAAATAGCTTCGACCCCCGTTTAAAATTAATTTTCGCGTGTTTATATAACATAGAAGAATAAAAAAAAAAATATTTCACTTCAAGATTGTATGGTGGAGCACAGGTAAATATTAACCCAATCGAATATCCAATTGTTGATTACTGTTTGTTTAATTAATTAAAATATCATTATATTTAGTAATTTAAATTTTAATACTGTATAAATTACCTTAAGTTCTGTCATACTATAATTTGCTCGTTTTCTTAAAGATAATATTGGAAGATGTAAACAAACTATCTCAAGTCTTCACATATACAATGATACATACATACGCACCACACACAGTCACATACACGAACACTTTCACCCAAATACGGTATTTAATTGTTCCGTTGTGTTTGACATTTCTTTTGTATTTCATACACAGGTCCTGATGATGACAGTTAACGTTGTTGAAACGTCGACGCAAATAAGTTAAAAATTTGTGATTTGTGTTATTTTTTACCGATCCTCACTAACCATCCACTGAAAAATTCTTTGTTATATTAGGTTAAGATATTGTTATGTTTTATGTAATCACTCTCCTATTACGAGGTTTTTATATTAGTAATCGACATTTTTGTTACGTATTCTGCAGTTAAAAGAACCCGAATTATAGTTAAATAACTTAGATAATTTGTTCAGTACACGGTTTATGAAACCGTATTGCCAACCCTTAGATATGAGTTTCAACCAACATAACCTGTTGTTTTAAAATAACGATAATCAAATTAAATATTTTAAAAGGGATGAAGAATAAGAATTATACGATGAATAAAGTGAATTTAAGCAACATTAATGGAGTATGGAATTAGTTTCTTTAGTCAACATGATTTTAGTGGTTTGAGTTAAGGTTATGTTTACATACGAAGTCAGTTGGTAGCACCCATTGCACGCAGAACTGATGGGTTTTGAATTAATGTTAGGTAAGTAATTAGATCAAGGTTAAGAAGAAGTCAAGGGCAATTGTTTATAAATGAACTATAAATTTATGAACGATAATGTCTCAATTCGTTCATCAGCCATTTGAAGTATCTAATTATTTTAACCACTACTAAATACAACTATTATATTAACGACATGGAACACAAAGTTTTTTATAAGTAAAAAACCCCATAAAGTTTTACCTTACAACCTGAATCGGTTTTCACCTTTAAAAGGCTTCTTCAGAGTTTGCCGCTGGTAGCGCTGTCTGTCCTGTTGTGGGCGACGGAATCGAATTTCGAAAGATCGATGTTGTGTGTGTGGGGTGAGATGTGTTTGAATAATGCGTGCGATTTGAATTGTGTCTGTTCGTTTAGGATGTCGTTTTTATTTTTTTTCGTGTGTTTGTATATTTCCAATATTGTTCTAGAGTGTCTAGTTTTTGGCCTTTTGTGTGTACGTGTAGAATGTTTATGTTATTGTCGATGTTTTTGTATGTGTGGTTTGCCTCAATGAGGTGGTTTGCAAAGGTGGATTCTGTAGTGGAGTGGAGTGCCTTTGTGTGTTCAATGTATCTCTGTTTGAAGCTACGTCCTGTCTGGCCTATGTAGAATTTGTTGCAATTTGAGCAATTTAGTTTGTAAACACCGGGTAGATCGAATTTGTTTTGTGTTTTGTGTGTGTGTTTTGATAGTGTGTGTTTGTTTTGTTAATAGTTTTGTAAGCGATTCTGTATCCTGCTTTTTTGAATTTGTGGGCTATTTTTTCAGTTTGTTTGTTGATGTATGTTAGTGTTATGAATTTGTTGTTTTCTGTCTTTGTCTGTTGTTTGTTTTGTGTAGGAGTTTACTGACTATTGTTCTGTCATATCCGTTAGATTCTGCTAGATATTTATCGTGTTTAGTTCGTCTTTGTAGTCTTTTTCATCTAAGACAGTGGTCGCCAAACCGTCGATCGCGAGCTACCAGTAGCTCACGGGGAAATTTTAGGTAGATCGCGGTCACGCTCAGGTTGGCTAACCTGAAGTTTCACTACTCCCGCGCAACTATCACTCAGTGTCATAGTTGTTTGAGCGAGAGTCAGGTTATGTCTGTTATGTGTTTCATGCGTACATCAGACTAAGGTTATGTCTTTATTATTTTCGTGTGTATATCAGACATTTGTTAATGTGGATAGTTTGATTTAATCTTTTATACTAAACTAGGTTTGTTCTAATGATGGCTAGTTCAAGCAAGAAACCAAAAACTTATCATTTTCATCTCTCGAATGGGAAACCGATTACTTTTTTACCCACGTAAAGGACAAATGTGTGTGCTTACTTTGTAATGTAAGTGTATCAGTTGGGAAGAAAGGGAACGTCGAACGTCATTTCAAAACTGTTCACTCAGGGATTGAAAAGGATTTCCCACTGAATTTTTTCGTTAAGGAAAGAAAAGGTAATGCAGTTAAAATCTCAACTAAATGCTCAACAATCTACTTTTTCCAAGACATTAGACAAGAATAAGGCAGCAACTGAGGCATCATTCCGAGTTTCCAAAGTGATCGCCCAAAATAAGAAACCGTACGAAGATGGTGAGTTAATCAAAACTGCATTTTTAGAAGCTGCAGATACATTATTTGACAATTTCAAAAACAAATCTGAGATAATGTCTGCTATTAAATCTGTACAGCTTTCTGCAAATACAGTAATGAGAAGAGTTGAAGCTATGAGTTCTGATGTAACTTCACAACTTAAAACTGACTTTGATCGCTGCAGTTATTTTTCCCTACAACTTGACGAATCAACTGATATAGTTGGTACAGCTCAGTTGGCCGTTTTTGTAAGAATGGCTTTTGATGATTTTGAAATAAGAGAAGAGCTGGTAAAAGTTGTACCACTTACAGGACATACTACGGGACAGGACATATTTTTAGCATTTAAAAGGCTTATCGACTCTGAAAGTATTCCTGTAAAGAAGTTGGTGGGCTTAGCAACTGATGGAGCTCCTGCGATGGTAGGTGGGGAGAAGGGATTCATTGCCTTGTGTCGTAAAGACAACAGCTTTCCGAAATTTCTGACTTACCATTGTATAATACACCAGCAGTCATTATGTGGAAAGTTCTTAAGTATGAACAATGTAATGAAAACAGACATAAAAGTAGTAAATAAGTGAGAGCACAGGCACTTCAGAGTCGTTTGTTCAGGGCACTGACTGAAGAGTTAGAATGCCAGTATGGTGATCTATTGCTTCATACAGAAGTTCGTTGGCTTAGCAGAGGCAGAGTTTTGCAACGTTTCGCAGAGTTGCTTCCTGCTTTGGTAAATTTTTTTAAAGAATGAGGTGAATCTTTCCCTGAACTAGAAGATCCGGTTTGGCTGCAAGATTTTGGTTTTCTTGCAGACATCACCGAAAAGCTAAATATCCTTAACTTGCAGCTTCAAGGTAAGGACAAAGATATTGGTGGAACAATTTCAGATGTGGTTTCATTCTCAAAAAAGCTGGAGCTGTGGGAAAGAAATCTCATCCAGGGTAAATACAAGCATTTTGCCTGTTTGAAGCAAACCCTTGACAAGCAAGGCCCTTCACAGACTCCTTACAACAACAAAGAATACATTGCAATTCTTTCAGATTTGAAAAGTCAATTCAATCAACGCTTTCAAGACTTCAAAAGGCATTTCAATTGTAGCACAGTTCGTCAAATCTCCTTTTATTGAGATTGACGCTGAAGAATTCTCTACTTGTGTCATGCAACATTTTAAAGAAGACAACGCTGCAGTGGAGATGGAACTGATTGACTTTCAAAATGACCTTTCTTTAAAATCACTCACGTCAAGCTCTGAAAATATTTGGCCTTTTGTTCCTAAGGAAAAATATCCAATTTTGGTTCAGGTTGGTCTACGAGTGAAGGCAATGTTCAGCTCTACATATCTGTGCGAGGTTTCTTTTTCCAGTATGAAGTTTATAAAAAACAAGTATAGAAACAGATTGACTGATGAACATTTGGACAACTGCATTTGAATGGCAGCTACTACCTACTCACCTAACATTAAAAAAATTGTTAATGATAAAAAAGAGAGCCATCCTTCTCATTAAACTTATTTAGTCAGATGAAAAAAATTTTGTTCTTACACTTCTTAATAAATTCTTTACATTATAAACAATTTTATTCAATTGGATGTAATATTTACTAGAAATGTATGTTTATAGGTAATAAATAAATGTATGATTTAGAAAAAAATTTATTTTTGTCCTGGTTTCTTTTGGTAGCTGACAGTAAGATTGATGAACAGTACGGTTGCTCAGTGGCTTCAAAGTTTGGTGACCACTGATCTAAGGGGATGTTGTTAAGCCTATGTATCATGGTTCTGAAGGCAGCTAGTTTGTGTTGTATTGGGTGATTGGAGGAGTTGTGTATTAGTGTGTCAGTTGTAGTTGGTTTTCTGTATATACTGAATTTGTGCCTGTGTTCAAGTTTTGTGATGGAGAGGTCTAAGAAGTTTATGGTATTGTTGTGTTCGTATTCGGCAGTAAAGGTTATGTTTTTATGTATTTTGTTTATGTGTGTTAGTAACTGTTCACATTGTCTTTTGTTTCCCCTGTATAGTATTAGAATGTCACCTACGTATCTGTGCCAATATAGTATTTTATGTGAGTGTCTGTCATTGTTTGTGAGTATTTTTGTTTTTTCTTAGTGTTGGAGGAAGACTTCTGCTAGAATGTTGGATATGGGGGAGCCCATGGGTAGACCATCATTCTGTGTGTAATATTTATTGTTATAAGTAAAGTAGTTTTGTTTTGTGATAATGTTCAGAGTTTCTGTTATTTCGTTGATAAGTTCGTCTGGTGTGTTGTTCTGTTTGAGTTTGTTTTGTAGGATGGTGATTGTTTCAGAGATGGGGATGTTTGTGTACAGGTTTTTAATGTCAAAGGAGGCTAATGTGGCATTATGGGGGATGTGTATGTCTTTTATTTTTGTTACTAGGTCTGTGTTGTTTTTTACTGCAATGTTGTTGTCTAGTTGGGTGTGTTGTCTGATAATTTTGTCTAGATGTTTTGCGAGTTTGTGTGCAGGGGCATTATGGTAGTTGATAATGGGGCAGATCGGAATATCTTCTTTATGGATTTCCCACACACACAACATCGATCTTTCGAAATTCGATTCCGTCGCCCACAACAGGACGGACAGCGCTACCAGCGGCAACCTCTGAAGAAGCCTTTTAAAGGTGAAAACCGGTTCAGGTTGTAAGGTAAAACTTTATGTTTTATGTATGTCTTTTATTTTTGTTACTAGGTCTGTGTTGTTTTTTACTGCAATGTTGTTGTCTAGTTGGGTGTGTTGTCTGATAATTTTGTCTAGATGTTTTGCGAGTTTGTGTGCAGGGGCATTATGGTAGTTGATAATGGGGCGGATCGGAATATCTTCTTTATGGATTTCCCACATACACAACATCGATCTTTCGAAATTCGATTCCGTCACCCACAACAGGACGGACAGCGCTACCAGCGGCAACCTCTGAAGAAGCCTTTTAAAGGTGAAAACCGGTTCAGGTTGTAAGGTAAAACTTTATGTTTTTACTTATAAAAAACTTTGTGTTCCGAGTCGTTAATATAATAGTTGTATTTAGTTAAGTAACGGACACGTCATGGACAACGAAATCCAAGAATTATCCACTACATTAATTGACGCTTACCATGGGAGGTGTTACTCAGTAAGACCACAATACATTTAATGCAACTCATTCCATTAGTGAGGCTTTACCAGCATACACAAACAACTATATACCAAGTTGCAAATAACTTAATTAAAGATAAATATGTTATGAATAATATTATTTTTCGTACGAGTAAACCGGAACTGGTGCAATATGCACTTTATATTGTAAATATCTTTAGTTATAACATATGCCCGTTCTATCTTATGAATCCTTTCTTCTATAGCAGATTTTTCCAAGCCATTCTCTTGAATTATCTCTCCTAAATACTTAAATTTTCTAACCCTCTCTATTCGACCAATATCTGTTACCAGGAATGTTGGCACGTTTTTAATGTTTGTGAGAAATTTGTTTTTTTTTCTGCAGAAATTCTTAAGCCTGTTCTACTGGATATGTCCTCTAAAAAATTAATTTGCTTCTTTATTATTTATGGTACTGTTATTGGGCTGATGTCTATCGTGTCTGCCCATGTTATGGTTGTATGTCTGTCATTTAGGATGTTGATTAGGTTGTGGCTTTTCCACTGTCCTTTCTGTAGTCCATTATGTTGAGAAAAGAGTTCCATGCTTCCTATTTTTCCAGTTTATCAGTATATTCAATTTTACCGTTTCTGTATACCATCTGTATATCTCTTGAGCTCTTCTTAGACCAGCCTTTTTCCTCATTACATCTCTTTATTTCTTTGGCTTGTTAAATTCCTGGGACCAAAAAGATATGATTTTGAGTTATTTACCCCTTGGGATGATTGATTTTGGTGCGCCCTTTAGTACTGAACAGATAATTTATAGGAATGTATATGTGGAATTTTAATCATGTAGTTTGTTCAGAGCTGTTTCTAACTTGGTTCTGAAGATTGGCCATTTTTTTTTTATGTTCCGTCTGATTTGCAAGTCTTCAGGTTGTTTCCCTACTTGGAGAGTCAAGTCTCTCATGTCTGCAACAAACCTTAAGTTGTGTGTGTTTCATGGATGGTGCTATATGAATGAAAACACTAGCACACAACACCTCAAAATGAAAGCAGACATCAATAACAGCTCTTTCCAGAGCTAAAGTTAACCAAAGAGGCTAGAATCCTTTCGTGAATGCAGGTGGACTTAACACAAAAGAAACTAACAGAACTGGAGAAGCTTTTAGTGATAAAATATAAATTTACTGCTAGTCACTGAAGCTAATGTTGCCACTGAAAATTATGCGCAATATATAGAACTACAGTCTATTCGTAGCATGCCCTCTATACAGTAATACAGTTTGGTAGTGGAATCATAGTTACAGTTAAAAATAACATTATGTCACAGTTTAGGTTAGTTAAATATATATATAAACTATATTGATCTACCAGAAATTAAAGAGCTCAACATCTGGGTCCAAAACAAGAAATAAACATCATTTGTGTACACAATCCACCTGTCAATAAGATATTGAATCTCAGCTTTTGGAACCTTCTACATCCACTGTCATATTGAGGGACTGCAACAAGGCCTCCCCAATGTGGAGGTATAATTTTATGACAATGGAAGAGACCTCAGTTGGACAGTAGCCTCATTGAGCTTATGTACTTATAATGAGAAAGACCCAGGAACTTTCTTACATTGTTCTGTCTCCACAACTAATACAGACCACACAATAATATCTATAGATTTGGCCATTAGTTCTCAATATATAGTACTGGTTGACCCAGGAATGTCCCTCCTCACATTGTGTGTGTGTGTGTTGCTAACAACAATAGTATATACGCAGATGAAAAATTAAATCACCTGAACAATTATATAATTTATGAAGGAAAAGAAGACAATAAAATCAATTATTTAGTTTTTGCTGTATCCAGTATTCAATAGAATGTACAAAATACCCTAAATTTAAAATGAAATAGTTGAAGAATAAATACTACTTTTCAAATTACTGAAGAAAATAGATGCAATAAAACTACTATAAACAAAATATAAAATAAAAAAGAGTAGAAAATAAAAGTACTACCTTTAAGATCTTAGCAGAAACAATTGCAATTATCATTGCACAAATTATAATAACCTCAAGAAATGGGTAACATTCACTTTTATAAAGAACAACATGAAGAAAGGTAAATAATTTAAAAGCACAGTTATTAAAACAGCACACTAACAAACATTAACAATACCAGTATATAAAAAAAATATAACTGATACAATAACACTTATTTTTTAAACAATAGAATTTACAAACTTGATTATGAACATTGCAACAAATTTTATATAAGCCAGACAAAAAGTAATTTAAAAAATAGTTTGCTATTGAAAATACTGAAGCTAAAAATATTCAAATCTAGTTTAGCAGCACATTCCATATAGCCTGGAAGTGATAACAGTAATTCCCAGCCATTAAAATAACGTGATAATGTAGAAGTATCTAGGGGGCAAAAGGGGTATAGTCCCTTCAGTTCTAAATGTACACCCCATAAAATCTTGTTTTTTTTTACTATTAAAATGTAAAAATTTATGTAAAGAATTCTATCAAATAATACGATATTACCAAATAACTACAGTCTTTAATACCTACATAAGATATTCTTTAATACCTATGTTGAAGGAAGTTCCACTATAACTTTCTTGATTCTTCTAAATATAAAAGTGAATTAAACGTACATAACAAAAATTATAATAAATAAATGTGATATAATTATATTATATTTCAGTGTGTGTGTGTGTGCGCGCGCGCACATACGTGAATATTGTAACGCATCTGTTAATGATGCGGCCCGTGGGCCCAAAAAATGTTAGTAAGAAGAATGATCCGTCACGTGAGGACCAAAAAGGTTATGTTGAGATTTGTTCGAGTGGACCAAATAAAAATGTGTTGAATGTCGGCACGTGTGCTCTAAGATTTTTTCCATCAGAAGGAATGAAGCTTGGTGTGTTATCGCCAGGATGCAGAATGATAAAGATAGTGGACTGTATTAATACATTTATTAAGTTTCCTTTTTTATACTCAACTCATAGTACTAAGGTTGGCTAATTCTGAAGATTAATTTTGAATATACCGATTCGTAAATGAAGCTACATTTTGATTAGGCACAAATGCGTGCCACTCAGCTACATTGAAAAATGTTGAGGCCTAAGGCCTAAATAATTGTTGCGACAACAAGAAAATGAAAACGACAGAATCAGGCAGCAAACATGATGACGTCCGCTGCCAGCCAAGGCTCGTGGAACTGTAACTGTTTTAAAAACATGATAAGAACGATTTGAAAGCGTACAGATTAGCCAACCTATGAATGTGAAAATTACCACACTACTGTCCATAACTGCCTGCAAAAAATCAAAAGATTTTTTAATACATTTTAATAACTTATTGTAGAAAAATACAGAGTTCTTAATAATAAAGGTCAATCTCAGTAGGCTGCATTGAACCTTGAGTTGTAATCTTAGATAACAGTTATGACATTAACTGCTTAGCGATAAGCTTGAGTGATGATAAGAGTTAAGCAGGCCAAGGTTGGCATGCAACTTGATTTGTGCATGAGTATAAATACAAAAGTTAGCAATGTATTGTCAATATATTGTATGTATACAATATTGAACGATATAAGACATGAAAATACATAATTTGACAATGTTTAATGATGAATAATCGGTGACTCATCACATGATGGGCCCGATAAATTGCCCGATAAATTGTAACATTTATGCAAGTCATAGTGATTAGCTTGAACCAGTTAAGGCCAGTAGACCTATACAAGTAGTATTGAATACAATAAACAAACAAAATTATTATAAAATTATACATGTAAAGACATAAATTTAGCATGACGCCATATAGTCTGCACGATGCATGCTATACCTGAAGTTTAAGGAATATACAATAAATTGTTATGTGAAAACAAGCTATACATAGTTGACTGATTGCAAGCACAAATTGTAATGACATGTATGTCATAATTACAGCATGAATAATAATTGTGCAATGCGTGATCACAAAATACAATGTAAAATACAATATGAAAATAACAATATAGGCGTGGCGTGGTTATAGACAGTAGATGCGAAAAACAATGTGTTTTACATAAATACAAGTTATATAATAAATACAATAGAAATCAGTTTAGTTAATTACAAATATGAATAAGGCACAATAGCATAAGTGACAAGTACAACAATGTGATTATACAAGTGTAATACATGAGTTGAACAATTGTGAGAAATACATTCATAGAATAATAAATATCACACATATTGACAAATGTGCAAGAAAATGCATACATGGTTTGTATAACTGCAGACCATGTGAATATTATGCACCAAATTTTTATATAAAACAATACCACCAATGACATGACACATACCCAATACCAATATCAAAATGTAAATGTGTAGGACATAGTATGCCTCACAAATTATTAACATATAAATACAAAAATAGCACAGTATACCACCATGAAACTATGATGAGTATAGACATAATAGCACAGTGCATGGTTGTGAAATTACAAGTCACATGCAAATTTAGTATAAAAACACGCAATGATGCAAATTAACATGAAAATGTTGTGATGATACATATCACAATTAAGTTGACCAAATGGTCATACAATAAAGTAATGAAAGCCAGTGGCCAAGTAAAGTAGCATTGTGCTAAATAATTATAGTAACCTTGTGTCTAAGTCTCGTCCCGCGCTGGCAACAAACATAGCTTATGAACTGGTCTCCGTAAAATACCAGTAGGCGTGCGAATGTCTACAACTCTAATTAAGTTGTCTGGGCCGGGAAATTGGCGGTAATTACACCAAATTTCCATGCTAATGGAGGTAAATTATCCTCAATCAGCAAAACCAGGTCACCAATGGAAACATTATCCTTGGCGAATTTCCATTTGTGACGTTGTAATTGATGTAAATAATCGCGAGACCAAGCCTTCCAAATGACTTGGACAAACTTCTGGAGAAGTTGCCAACGTCCAAGACTAGAGGTGGGAACGTGAGATAAGTCTGGGTCAGGTACCGCCATTAATGGTGCACAAATCAAAAAATGGCCAGGTGTAAGTGGCACCGGATCATTTACATCCGATGAAATGGCAAATAATTGGCGTGAGTTTAGACATGCCTCTATCTGAGACAAAACTGTCGTAAACTCCTCGAAGGTGAGTATAGACTTGCCTACTACGCGGCGCAAATGATACTTTAAACTCTTTATACCGCTCTCCCAAAGACCACCAAAATGGGGTGACGAGGGCGGAATAAATGACCATGAAATACCCTGAGAGGTCGTAAAGGATTTGATTGATGAGGTGGCATCCTTATTATGCCAAAGATTGTAAAGGTCATGTAAAAAATTGCGGGCCTTCCTAAAGTTCGTGCCATTATCAGAATATAACTGGCTGGGTATGCCCCTACGGGACATAAACTGACGTAAGGCGGCTATAAACGCGTTGGCTGTAAGGTAGGAAACCAATTCCAAATGAATGGCCCTGGTTGCTAAGCAGATGAACAAAGACACGTACGATTTTGACAGAGTCCTAGATTTCTGCCCGCCATGACGAACCATGAAGGGACCACCATAATCAACTGTGCAGAATAGAAATGGCCGCGAAGGAGTGACTGTAGGAGATGGTAAAATACCAAGCCTCTGAACCTGTTGGTTGGCACTAAACCTGAGGCACTTGACGCATCTACGAATGATGGAGCGAATGACTATCTTGGCGTTAATAATCCACCAACGTTGATGAAGTGAGTGATGCACGAGTTGAGCACCAGCGTGAAGTAGACGAATGTATTCGCGTTCAACAATAAGGCGAGTAATATGAGCCGATGGATGCAAGACAATAGGATGCTTATTGTCATAAGGTAGTTGCGACTGCTGTAAGCGCCCGCCGACGCGTATTATGCCAGACTCATCAAGAAACGGGTCCAGAGAAGACAACTTACTCCTAATAGAGACAGAAGACCCATTACGAAGACAATTAATCTCGGCAGCGAAGTGGATCAACTGAGATTGTTTTATGAAAAAATTAAGAGTGTAATGAATTTCGACGGGAGTAAGAGCGCCCGAAATTTTCTCAGCACTGGAGAGTCTAATATTTTTGATGAATCAAAAGCAGTAAGCGTATACGCGTGTCAGACGGTGCAATGAAGAAAAGTCCCTAGAAAGAACAATAGCCAGGGTAGACATTAAAGAAAGTTTGGGAGTTTGTTTTTCCTCCCCAGTGAATTCAGAAGACGACAGATTAGAAGGTAAAAAGGGTGAAAAAAGATTGGACTCGGAAGATTGAGACAAACAGGCGGGACCGTGCCACCAAAGCGAACAATCGCGCAAAACGTCGGGGTGACATCCCCTAGAAATAATATTAGCAGGATTATGTCGAGAATTGATGTGATGCCATGTGTAGGCTTGCGTAAGATGCTGAATCTCGGCAACACGATTAGCGACGTAGGTTTTCCACCTCGAAGACTGGGCATGAATCCAGTAAAGGAACACCATAGAGTCAGAATATAGATGAAGACTATTAATAAAGGAATGAAGAGCAGGGACGACCTTGAATATGAGTCGCGATAACAACAAGCAAGTGCAGAGTTCAATGCGAGGTAATGACACCTGTCGTAGGGGGGCCACGCGAGATTTAGAACACAGAAGGTGAAAAGAGGCCGATGAATCTGAAACCCCAGAATTGATAGAGCAATTGTCGATAAGCGTCATGTGGCCAAGATCCTTATACTCCTGAATAAAGTTTGCGTATTCGCGCGCAAGCTTAGAATCACGCATGAACCGGCGTTCCAAACTCAAGAATCTTGCTTCAGCGTTGGCATAGGACTCACCCAACTGGGGATGGTCAGACTTAAATGGTAGCGAAACAACGAACCTACCCTCTTGATTGCGATGAGTAGACCTAACGAAATGCTCCTCACAAGCTGACTCGTTATTAATAGGTGCATTATCAGGGATAGTTTCTGTCTCCCAAAGTTTTTCGAGAGACTCCAGAATTTGACCGTCGTTGTTCCTAGCTAGGAACGAAACAGCAGGACCCTTATAACGGCAGTGTTTGGGCAGATTGCCGGCAAGAATGTAGCCTAACTTTGTTTCCTGTATAATAGGAAAATGAGAACCGCGTACGTATTTGTTAGCTAAAATTAAATCTAGGTAGAATTGCGCTCCTAAAAGTATGTTGATGTCAGCTGATATGTTGAAATTTGGATCAGCAAGGAAAACGTTATCTGGAATGGTAAATTGATTTATGTCAAACGATTGTGCTGGCAGTTTATGGGTTAATGCAGATAAGACCAGACATTTTGCCTCGAAGCTAAATCTTTGATAGCGGGAAATAATGCGTATAGACGCAAGATTAGTGGCACAACACGCGGTATTATTTATACCTGTAATCGGTATATTAGATTTAGTCAAGTTAAGCCGTAATTTCTTGGCAAATGATTCCGTACAAAAATTTATTTGTGAACCCGCATCCAGAAGAACTCTTGCGAGTTGTCTGTTGCCAGCCTGGTCAATGATAAACACAATTGCTGTTGATAAAAGAATATTATTTGTAGATTGTAATTTTAGTGAACAATAGTTACTGCTGCTGGCAGAAACTGGCTTCGACACATTGTTTATGTGCAACAATGTATGGTGTCGTTTTGAGCAGATCTTACATGATTGTTTAATCTTACAATTAGATGAGAAATGATCTGGTCTTAGACAATTGGTACAGCATTTATGATTTAATATAAACTGTCCTCGTTCTGATGTGCTTAGTGCATGAAATTTATCACACATGTAAATTGGATGATTAGATTTACAGCATAAGCATGAATAATTATTTGACGCTGAGTGATAAGTTGTAATTGCAGTGCTGCCAGCAGCGTTTCGTGATTTATGTTTGTCAGATTTATTATTGAATCTTAAACTTAGCTTGTTGAGTTGCTGTCCGGCATCGATAGGCAGTGTATTTTCTAACAACTGTCTATGTGCATTTAAAAACTGAGTAAAACCTTGAAAGTTAGGAAGATTATCGGGGTCTATAGACTCCTTCCATAATTTAAGCGTAGTATGGTCGAGTTTTGCTGACAATAATTGTACAGTGATAAGCTCGAATGAATCCACTGACAGTTGCATGGCCGCCAGTGAATTAACGGAAGACGTTATCGTATTTATGAATTCTGCCAAACTTGGACAGAGTCTTTAATTGTTGACTTTACTTCAAGTAAATTTTGAATATAGTACTTAGCTAGTATGAGTTTGTTGTCATATCTAGCGGACATCAAACTCAACGCTATCGAGTAGTTTTCGTTACAAATAGGTAATGACTTAATTAAATCTAGCGGCTCATTTTTCAGAGACGAATACAAATAGTGTAATTTCTGCACTGACGTTAGATCAGATCTGGCATGCACCAAGTCCAGAAATATTGAGTAGAAATGCTGCCATTCTAAGATATTGCCTGTGAAGCAGGGCAAACTTATCAGTTTTAGTTGCATATTGCTTGTTAATACAGGAGATACAGTCTGAACGTTAAAGGTTTCTATCAATTGTAAGCTATTGGCTTCTGTTGAATATAACAGCTCTTCGACCTCAACTCAGTCTTCTTGAGCAGTGTTTATGTCTTTAGAAATAAGTTCAATTTCGGACTGTACCTCATCGTATTTTGTTGCCAAGCTTTTTGACTTTCAAGTCTAACTGTTAAAAAATGTTTGGTGTTAGTGTTTTTGTCAGTTACTGATAGCCGAATTAATACGCACTATGGCAGACTTTAAGCCGCCTCTCTTTCTGACCAACACTTTGAGGCCTTCTTCAGCCATTGTACGCACCTGTTAATGATGTGGTACCTGGTATGCGATGGCCTGAAGCATCGAGGCCGTGGAGAAGATGGCAAACACATAGACCGGAGAGATGACTGCTTACACTGGAGTACTGACGCTAGCACATGGATGGTCTTGCAGTGATGTCGTCAGGAGGCTCAAAGGCGACGAAAGAAATGCTGGTTAAGTTACAACACGGTCGGATCAGTGAATATGCTGAGTCGCCCGTGATGGCCAGAAATTGGGGCAGAAAAATAATGAAAAGGTAAATGACGAATCCAGGCACGGAGCGACCAAAAAACGTTAATGATGCGGCCCGTGGGCCCAAAAAATGTTAGTAAGAAGAATGATCCGTCACATGAGGACCAAAAAGGTTATGTTGAGATTCGTTCGAGTGGACCAAATAAAAATGTGTTGAATGTCGGCACGTGTGCTCTAAGATTTTTTCCATCAGAAGGAATGAAGCTTGGTGTGTTATCGCCAGGATGCAGAATGATAAAGATAGTGGACTGTATTAATACATTTATTAAGTTTCCTTGTTTACACTCAACTCATAGTACTAAGGTTGGCTAATTCTGAAGATTAATTTTGAATATACCGATTCGTAAATGAAGCTACATTTTTATTAGGCACAAATGCGTGCCACTCAGCTACATTGAAAAACGTTGAGGCCTAAGGCCTAAATAATTGTCGCGACAACAAGAAAATGAAAATGACAGAATCAGGCAGCAAACGTGATGACGTCCGCTGCCAGCCAAGGCTCGTGGAACTGTAACTGTTGTAAAAACATGATAAGAACGATTTGAAAGCGTACAGATTAGCCAACCTATGAATGCGAAAATTACCACACTACTGTCCAGCATCAAAAAATACCGTTACATAAATATAATAAAAAATACCCAACTGAAGATCTACCATAAACATATCTAAGCTAATATAGCCAAACACACTAACAAGAGGAAAGACAACACTAAAAATGTAAAAGTCAAACCTGTATATCCATGAATAAATAATGTTAAGGAAACTAAGAAAGGAAGGAGTTGTGATTAAATAAATCGTCAATATTATAACAGAAGGAAAAGTGAAACCAAGTAACTACGTTAGCAACCAGGACCCAATAGATCCAATAAGTGAGGGAAAGTCTCTAATAAGTGAGGAAAATATCCAACAAATAAGAAGAAAATATTACCAGTGTGAAGAGTACCCAATAAGTGAGGAATAATACCACAACCAGGAAGAACCTGAGAGGAAGCTCGAAGTGACCAAGAGCAAAACTCTTGACAATATAATAATTCAATAAGCAACCACAGACAATAAAAGTGTGCTACTTAAAGTGAATTAAATAATATTATTACACAAAGAGCTAAAATAAACCAACACAAACAATGATAGTGTATGATTTATAGAAAGTGTAAGCCTACAAGTAACAATATCATTATCCAACGATCTGAAATAATCAAACACAAACAATGATAGGGTAGTATTTACAGAAAGTGGAAATATTAAGTGACAACAATTTTATACAATAATCTCGAATAAACCAACACAGACAATAAGTGTATTTTTTATGAGTAAAAAGTATAATATAATAAAATGTAATAAAGACAAAAAGTGAACTGAAGTTAAGTGCAGAAATAATTGCTCAAATATGAAAGTAAATGGAACTGATTACCTGTAACTACCATGACTGACTCTAAATTTAAAATCATTGCAAAACATATATTTAGATTTCAGGAGAGTGGAAAGTAAAATCAACAGAATGTAATTGTTAGAATATCAGAAATAAGACAACATGTATTAGATTAAAAACAGTCAACCAAACCAAATGTAACCATCCAATATATATACCAATAACCAATTATAATTAGATAATACTATGTAAACAAATAGTCAGTAATAGAGTTAAAATACAGAAAACCATTGTACTAGCTAACAGTAATACAAATCATGGTAAATATGTAAGAAAATACACAAGGAACCAAACTAACACATATAGGCATTGTTGTAATACAGTGATATACACATAACCCAACTGAGCAGAATTTGCAACAAAGAATCATCCATTAACGATTAGAAAAACACTGATAAAAGTATTTACATAATGCAACAACCAAACTAGAATAAATAATGAGTAGAATAAACCCAATATGAACTAGAAAACACAACAATATACTTTAAATTTTGTAAACAAATAGCAGCCAAAATACCAAACCACAGAGTAACTGACAGAATTACATTACAACTCTCAATTAAAACTAATCAGAAAGAGGAAAATAGTATAACAGTAGTTTCAAGAATACTCGATACGTCTTTGAGAACACTTATCAAACAGTAAATGCATAAATTTATGTAATAATCATGAAAAACAATAGTACATGTCAGATGAAGCTAGATGAAAGTAACAGTCCAACAGAAACTTGTGAGTAATTAGCCCAGCAGGGAATACTAAATATCCAAAATAAGATGTAAACGAACATTAAATATCAGTTAATGGAAGAAAATACATCCATAATACAAAACTATTTGTAAAATAAGAGTGTCAGAATGACAGGACACCTGACATGGTGTGATAAAACCATTTATTGTAAATAAACTAAGATATGTTAGTAACTACAAAACTGCACCAAATGTGTAGAATCGTTTGAGGTATAAACTAAACACAATAGAATTGTGTGAGAGTGAAATATATATTGTAAATAATAAGAAATAATGCATGGACATTTAAGGCTTACTCGCCTGAAAAGTGTATTATTGAATTTTGTAAATATTTAGCATTTAAGAAATAATTAATGAGAAAAAATGACTTGAAACATAATCAATAAGTGATATATGTATCATGTGATACAATAAAAGTGAAAAAACTTATGTTTAAATAAGAAACACTAAAAGTGCATCAATGAAAGTCTAAATAGTTTAATCATGAATGAAAATAGTTCTTGAGTGGACTCAAAATAAAGAGCAAAGCAGCCGAAATAACATGATACTATTAGTTTTCGAATCGGAGGTACATTAAGAAGGTTATGAGCAATCATAATTATTCAGTCATATACAAAAGAACTAATGGCTTCCTTTTTATATTCTTGGATTTCGTTGTCCATGACGTGTCCGTTACAGCCTCTGATGAAGCCTTCTAAAGGTGAAAGCCGGTTTAGGCTGTAAGGTAAAACTTTACATTTTACTTATAAAAAACTTAGTGTTCCGAGTCGTCAATACTATAGTGATATTCCTTTTTATACTCTCAACCCCAAAAACAGATGCCGAGAAATAAAAATTATTAATTTCTTGTGGCATATGGGGACAAGATTAAACGACTTTCAGCCAATTAGAGACGCTGATTCCAAGCAGATGCCGACCAAAGGAGCTAAGAGTAGCTTCACTAAAAAACTGGACATCGATGTCAACAGAACGTTTCTCCGCTGATAGTATATTTATTACAATGTGCGCATTCCCCCCCCCTAGTAGACAGATAACTAACCTAACATCATAACCTCCAAAACGTGTGAAGTGTAAATAGTGCTACCAGACTTAGTGTATTATAATTGCTAGTGTATAATCCCAGCAATGAAAAGTGATAATAAGGGAGTATATTGAATTAACAATATTAAACTGAATTTTAAATGATTTTGAAATAATATTTTTTGTGTTGATACTACATGCGATCACACATGACTAACATAACTAATAATTATGAATTAACGTATTATTGAATAAAAGTTCTCAATAATATTTTTTTAAATAAAATATTATTAATTTTAAAAAGAATCGAAATGAAAAACTACTAATTAATGAACACAATGTATTTGAACATAGATTCTGATTTGACTTTAATGATAACGAAAGACAATTCGATTCTTAATAATATTTGAGAACTGTCAATAAAGTTAATGATTAATAAATATGTCATTAACTAATATTATGTATAACGAAGAGATTTTATGAATTTAATTCAGTTATTTTTATCAATTAACTTTGAAAATTTTTCATTCTAACCTACCTGTTGTTGAAATGTACACAATTGATACAGTGCAATGCTTTCAATTCAAGAAAGTATAACTATTTTTTAAATGCACTGAAATTATAAATCAGTCATTATATTTTAATTTTCATAACCATTAACAGAATTTTATTCCGATATACAGAAATAATAATTGTATTGCACATGCGATACCATAACCTCCAAATTTAAATGCAAGCATGTCTTGTACAATTGTTTACAATTATAATTAACCTTTTTCTATTTTATGTAACCACTCTCCACAATACGTCATTATCGTATTTAAGCATTTTTTTGTAGTAAGTATCTTGTATACTCAAAGAACTCACGATTTTATTAATTATAAATAAGAAATCTAACAAAATCATGTTAGAGAATCACAACATAGAAATCAGTGTTACCAGCCCTGAGTTTTAAGAATATCTGTAACGATTTGAATTGTTTTAATGTTTTAAAAAACTTTTGTGAGGGTTTTAAATTGAACTTTAATTGAATTACATTGTTAATAAATTACCATTTAATACCTTTATTTAAAGGTAGACTATAATAACAACACAACAGAGCATTTATTTCACAGATTGGCAGTAAGGCAAGTAAGCAGCCAAGATTTTGAATAATTTCAAAACAGTCTTATTTACAGATTAACTTTATTTACACAATTTTAACATACAAACAAGTGGTAAATATTATATGAATTGTGTTGTGCTGTTTTCAATATATTACAGAAAGAGAAGATCTACATTAGAAGATTGACATCGGTAAGTAAGTGGTAATTAAAATCTAAACCAACCAGTGCTTCGAAAAAAGAACTTAAACATTTTTCAGCATTTAAACCTTTTTTGAAAGAAC
Source organism: Magicicada septendecula (assembly GCA_034769895.1). Lineage (NCBI taxonomy): Eukaryota > Metazoa > Arthropoda > Insecta > Hemiptera > Cicadidae > Magicicada > Magicicada septendecula. Next base: position 76,956,310 of record CM068371.1, on the reverse strand, counting down.
TTGAACTATAAATTAAATATTCATAATAATAATTCTAAACCGACCGAACAGAACGTCTAGTTATAGAGTGGCGCCCAACCTTCGAGCATCGAATTAGGTCAACTATACCTAACCAAATAATTAAATATTAAATATTTTAAACTTAATTCGAGCGGTAGTTGCAATACTATACTATGAAAATGCAAAGGAGAGCGACTTCAAAGAAGCGAGCGGCGGAAGCCGAAAAAGAGATTAGAATGGAGGAAGAAGAAACAACATCGGCCTAAGATATAGAAGAAATTCTAACCTGATTGGAACCTAAACAACCCGAACAGGTGGATGAACTCCAGCAACCGGAAAAACTAGTACAGCTTGAAGAACCGACACAACCGGAAAAATCTGTACAACCGAAGGTACACACCCAACCAGAGAATGTGAACTTACAGGATATGAGAAGACTCATGAGCGAGTTCAGCAAGACAATCAAGGAAGATAACCAGAAGAAAATAGAATCAATAAAAGAAGATAACAAGAAATCCAGAGAAGATACAAACAAAAATATGGAGTTGCTGAATAAGAAAATTGATGAAGGTCAAAAAGACAACAAGAAGGGCATAGAATTGCTGAAAGAAGACCTAAAAGGGGAGTTAAACAGAAATATTGAATTATTAAAAGAAGATAAAAATCAGACCAATAAGAATATTGAGAACCTGAATAAACAAATTGACGAGAAGATCGAATCAATCAAACTCGATAATTAAAAAATATGGTAACAAATGGCTGATAACAACAAACGGACGAAAGAGATCACAAAAACAACCATAGAAACACTTAACAAAAAGATAGAAGGAAATAATGAGGCGACGAAGGAAAATATGGAGACGGCCATGACAGAAGTCAGAAAAGAAATTTCTGGAGTACACGAATATTGTGAACAGAATAAACAAGAGATAACACGGACTAAGGAGGACCTCAACACACAAATAAAGACAATCAAGGAAGTTCGAATAACACAAATGGAATCAATAGAAACCAGACAAGCGGACTTGGCACTAGCACATACCACCCTGGGAGAGAAATGCGAAGCATTGAACGTCACCGTGAATGCAGTCAAGAACCAAGTGAAGAGTGATAAAGAACGGATGACCGAGCAACAACAACGGGAATTTAACAACCTCCGGGAGGAAATGAACACACTTAGAACGTACCCGATTCCAATGGCAGGGATACAACATCCAGACAACCGAGAAAGCATTGACTTCCGAACGTATAAGAAGAACCCGATGGAATTCCTGGAGAGGGTTGACGAAGCATTAGCCAGAAGTCGAGAAAATCGGTGGACGATAATAAAGGGGATGCTGGACGAGTACTTCAAGAACGTCCATGATAACTGGTGGATGGCAACCAGACATGAAGTACCAAACTACGCATTGTTCCAGGCGGCCTTCAAAACCAAATATTGGTCTGAATCCACGCAGAATATCGTCCGAGATAATATCAGTAAAGGAAAGTATGACTACAACAACGGAGTGTCAATGACTGCATACTTTCTGGGTAAAATATGCCTCGCGAGAAACATAGAGCCCATCATACCGGAGGAGTGCCTGGTAACCAAGTTGGCCTACCATTTCAATGAGGGGGTATCAAAGCTAGATTGAATGGACAGATCAAAACAATACAAGCGATGTCTGCGCTCCTAGAAAATCATGAGCAGGAGAGGTATTATCGAAGAAATCGCCAGAGACCAGGACCCTACTATGACCGGAGTGGACCCGGTAATAACTACAATAACCATGACAATGACCGACCAAACTGCCGGGGAAATTTTAATCACCCAAACTGGTATAATAACGATCAGAATCCACGGCCGAATAGTCATAATAACCATCAAAATAATAATAATAATAATAATAATAATAATAATAGCCGTGATAACAATATTTCAAGGCCGAATAATTATAATAATAACAACAACAACAACAACAACAACAATAACTACAGGCCAAACAATAATTATTACCGGCCTAACAATAGCGGCAATTACCGGCCAAATAATGGAAATCATAACAACAATAATAATTGTAGAAGAGTACATTATGTCCAAACTAATCACAATAACAATGGAAGACGATACTATCAAGGTCGCCGGAGTTACAATGGACATTATAGCCGAAGCAGCAGCGACGGTGAAAGGCCAGAATCCGGATACAACACAAGCAGGAGACGAAGTTGTGAAGACGCCCAGCGGAGATCAGACCATGGGAGTGATTATCATTCTGGGAACCGGCCAGAGTCACGAGAGCAGCACGTATCCAACACAACAGAAAGGAACACCGAAGATGGTGATCTACCTTTAAACGGACAGCGGCAGTGAAAACCATAAGAACACCCTCACTGAACCGATCTGTTGGGTCTAACGTAGCGGAAAATGATCAGAAACCAATTACAATCATTAGAAACAATTATTTGAAAGATATAAGAAAAGACTTATTAGAAGAGAATCACAATGATATCAGCGAAACCACTAATAATGAAATCACCTATGTGGCAGTAAAAGCTAACGGAATACCTACCACTGTAATGATTGACACCGGAGCGAATGTCTCGCTGATAGACAAGGTCGAACTGAATCGCATCCAGGCTTAAAATAAAACCACAATACCAACATTGCCAATTAATAATATAATATTAATTGGAGCAACAGGTCGACAGAACAAGACCATACGGAACACAGTTCAAAGGAAGAAAATGGAAGGATACATTGCTAAATCATGATGTCAAAACATACAAAACTTCAGTATACCATCCAAACAGCAATCCCGCTGAAAGAGTCCTAAGAGAGGTGGGAAGAAGTCTGAGAACCTATTGCCATAAACAACAACGAAAATGGGAAGAATATTTGTCTCCAGCTGAAGATTTTATTAACTTAGCATATCATCAGTCAACAAATGAAACACCATACACAGCTATGTTTGAAAAGAGACCACCCAGAGAAATAGTCGAGATGATCAACTTTCCTCAAAGAGACGAATACAAATTCAATCAGTTAAAATTCTACAATAATGCAGTGGAATGAGCAGAAAAACTCAGAATTAAATATAAAAAATTACAACCTAAGATCATCACATACAAAGTGGGAGACAAAGTATTATTAAGGAACAGAGAACTCCCAAGTGCTATTGAAGGAATTGCCAAGAAATTATTACTGATTTACACGGGCCCATATACTGTAACAAAGGATAACCTGAATAACACATTTATGAACTACAAGATTCAGTGACAAGAAGAATAAAGGGAAATTACAACCAAACTTCACTGAAAAAATATGTTGAAGCCTGACTAACATGAAGAGCCTGACTATTGTTTTGAGAAATACATAATGATAATATTAACTTTGAAAATGATAATTATGAATATGAAAATGAATGTTAACAAACTGCTGATATAATTTAATATAATAATGTAGACATTTAAGAAAAGAAAGAAGAATACTATACGAGAAAGGCACCTACCAACCATGGCATAAAATATAACTTCGTAGAGCCAGTCAACATGTAAATACCAGCTTACCCGTACATACAAGAGAAGAATAATATACGAGACAGACACCCAAGATCTACGGCATAAATTAATATCTCCAACAGGCAGTCAACATGTAAATACCAACTTACCCGTACACATAGAATGAGAATAGAAAGATAATATACGATGAAATTGCAAAGAGAAGGAGAGAGAAGGAGGAAAATAAAGGTGAATGAATTTCATTAAAAAATGAATATACACTACATGAGGCATGAAAACAAAACCAATTGAGAGCCTATTAAATGGAATATTACAGAGATATGTAGGTAAAGAAGATACAGAAGAATATAATGTGATATAAGGTGGACTACCAAAAGAAAGATTAATTAATACCAAAGAATGATGAACAATACCATACTAAGGAAGAATATCAAGAGAAGATACCAACGAAGAACTGTAAACAGAATTATCCTAGAGAAAAATATGAAGAATAAGTTAAGATGAATCAAGAAGAGAAGAATATAATTAAATATAAACCGCGAATGCGTGAAGTAATTCCAAGAATGTTTATTATTAGTCAAAAAATTGACTACTTTTATATTGTATATGATATGAATTGACTGAAGAATTATTCCAGCAATCATTTGTATTTTGAGCAGAGATGATTTACCTATGAACTTATGTGATATTAGTATGGCCACCAGAGAATGTATGCCAAATGAGCCACTCTGAACTGCACCAGCTAAAATGATAGGGAAATAGTTGGGGAATTAAATAATCTAGGGAAGACAAATACAGAGGAAAAATAAAGTATGATTCATAAAAGTAAAATGGAAGGATACAAGAAGAACAGAAGATTCAGTATAAAGAAAAGTACAACAATTGATGAATTTATCATTAATTTAGTATAGGGATTCAGAATTAATCAATTCTTATAGGAAGGCATATGTAACACATCAAAAAATACCGTTACATAAATATAATAAAAAATACCCAAATGAAGTTCTACCATAAACATATCTAAGCGAATATAGCCAAACACACTAACAAGAGGAAAGACAAAACTAAAATGTCAAAGTCAAACCTGTATATCCATGAATAAATAATGTTAAGGAAACTAAGCACCCTAGAAAGGAAGGAGTTGTGATTAAATAAATCGTCAATATTATAACAGAAGGAAAAGTGAAACCAAGTAACTACGTTAGCAACCAGGACCCAATAGATCCAATAAGTGAGGAAAATATCCAACAAATAAGAAGAAAATATTACCAGTGTGAAGAGTACCCAATAAGTGAGGAATAATACCACAACCAGGAAGAACCTGAGAGGAAACTCCAAGTGACCAAGAGCAAAACTCTTGACAATATAATAATTCAATAAGCAACCACAGACAATAAAAGTGTGCTACTTAAAGTGAATTAAATAATATTATTATACAAAGAGCTAAAATAAACCAACACAAACAATGATAGTGTATGATTTATAGAAAGTGTAAGCCTACAAGTAACAATATCATTATCCAACGATCTGAAATAATCAAACACAAACAATGATAGGGTAGTATTTACAGAAAGTGGAAATATTAAGTGACAACAATTTTATACAATAATCTCGAATAAACCAACACAGACAATAAGTGTATTTTTTATGAGTAAAAAGTATAATATAATAAAATGTAATAAAGACAAAAAGTGAACTGAAGTTAAGTGCAGACATAATTGCTCAAATATGAAAGTAAATGGAACTGATTACCTGTTAACTACCATGACTGACTCTAAATTTAAAATCATTGCAAAACACACATTTAGATATCAGGAGAGTGGAAAGTAAAATCAACAGAATGTAATTGTTAGAATATCAGAAATAAGACAACATGTATTAGATTAAAAACAGTCAACCAAACCAAGTGTAACCATCCAATATATATACCAATAACCAATTATAATTAGATAATACTATGTAAACAAATAGTCAGTAATAGAGTTAAAATACAGAAAACCATTGTACTAGCTAATAGTAATACCAATTATGGTAAATATGTAAGAAAATACACAAGGAACCAAACTAACACATATAGGCATTGTTGTAATACAGTGATATACACATAACCCAACTGAGCAGAATTTGCAACAAAGAATCATCATTAACGATTAGAAAAACACTGATAAAAGTATTTACATAATGCAACAACCAAACTAGAATAAATAATGAGTAGAATGAACCCAATATGAACTAGAAAACACAACAATATACTTTAAATTTTATAAACAAATAGCAGCCAAAATACCAAACCACAGAGTAACTGACAGAATTACATTACAACTCTCAATTAAAACTAATCAGAAAGAGGAAAATAGTATAACAGTAGTTTCAAGAATACTCAATACGTCTTTGAGAACACTTATCAAACAGTAAATGCATAAATTTATGTAATAATCATGAAAAACAATAGTACATGTCAGATGAAGCTAGATGAAAGTAACAGTCCAACAGAAACTTGTGAGTAATTAGCCCAGCAGGGAATACTAAATATCCAAAATAAGATGTAAACGAACATTAAATACCAGTTAATGGAAGAAAATACATCCATAATACAAAACTATTTGTAAAATAAGAGTGTCAGAATGACAGGACACCTGACATGGTGTGATAAAACCATTTATTGTAAATAAACTAAGATATGTTAGTAACTACAAAACTGCACCAAATGTGTAGAATCGTTTGAGGTATAAACTAAACACAATAGAATTGTGTGAGAGTGAAATATATATTGTAAATAATAAGAAATAATGCATGGACATTTAAGACCTACTCGCCTGAAAAGTGTATTATTGAATTTTGTAAATATTTAGCATTTAAGAAATAATTAATGAGAAAAACTGACTTGAAACATAATCAATAAGTGATATATGTATCATGTGATACAATAAAAGTGAAAAAACTTATGTTTAAATAAGAAACACTAAAAGTGCATCAATGAAAGTCTAAATAGTTTAATCATGAATGAAAATAGTTCTTGAGTAGACTCAAAATAAAGAGCAAAGCAGCCGAAATAACATGATACTATTAGTTTTCGAATCGGAGGTACATTAAGAAGGTTATGAGCAATCATAATTATTCAGTCATATACAAAAGAACTGATGGCTTCCTTTTTATACTCTCAACCCCAAAAACAGATGCTGAGAAATAAATATTATTATTAATTTCTTGTGGCATATGGGGACAAGATTAAACGACTTTCAGCCAATTAGAGACGCTGATTCCAAGCAGATGCCGACCAGAAGCTAAGAGTAGCTTCACTAAAAAACTGGACATCGATGCCAACAGAACGTTTCTCCGCTGATAGTATATTTATTACAATGTGCGCATTCCCCCCCCCTAGTAGACAGATAACTAACCTAACATCATAACCTCCAAAACGTGTGAAGTGTAAATAGTGCTACCAGACTTAGTGTATTATAATTGCTAGTGTATAATCCCAGCAATGAAAAGTGATAATAAGGGAGTATATTGAATTAACAATATTAAACTGAATTTTAAATGATTTTGAAATAATAATTTTTGTGTTGATACTACATGCAATCACACGTGACTAACATAACTAATAATTATGAATTAACGTATTATTGAATAAAAGTCCTCAATAATATTTTTTAAAATAAAATATTATTAATTTTAAAAAGAATCAAAATGAAAAACTACTAATTAATTAACACAATGTATTTGAACATAGATTCTGATTTGACTTTAATGATAACGAAAGACAATTCGATTCTTAATAATATTTGAGAACTGTCAATAAAGTTAATGATTAATAAATATGTCATTAACACAACAGAACATTTATTTCACAGATTGGCAGTAAGGCAAGTAAGCAGCCAAGATTTTGAATAATTTCAAAACAGTCTTATTTACAGATTAACTTTATTTACACAATTTTAACATACAAACAAGTGGTAAATATTATATGAATTGTGTTGTGCTGTTTTCAATTTTTTTTTTTCGCTCTGGGCTGTGCGGTTGTGCGTCGCAGAGATGAACCGCTCGGGATCTGACTTCCGAGCTACCTTCTGGAGCTTCTGCCTCGTGGCCCTGCCCAAGTAGGGCGTGTGCTCTATAGCAGGCCAATTCTCGGCTGTTGTGCTAGCCTACACTAGTGCAGTATACACCGAGGGCATTTCCACGAATCACCTGGACGTATACGGTACCTTCCCAGCCCAGCCACTAGAGGATTGTCTGGGAACCTCGCCGCAAGTGCATAAAATTTGCGTGCGAGCCACCTGAAAGTTTCGTCTAAGGAGCGGACGCCAAGTCCTCTACTTAGGAGGCGTGATGAAAAGCGACGGCGGACTTTGGCCGCTAGCCGAAGACCCCTGTCGAGGACGCTCTACAACTTTTTTTTATGCATTGCAGCGAGGTAACCCCAGACCGGGCAAGCGTAGGTAATGACTGGCAGCAGATACGCGCCGATGATCATTTTGCCCAATTTCCTGGTCATGGCTGAGCTGATCAGGAGTGGAAACAGTGCGCACAGACGAGCGGATGCTAGCTTGAGAACTGTCTGCACGTGGGTACGCCAGGTGAGCCGACGGTCGAGGTGTAATCCGAGGTACTTGACCTCTTTGGACCATGTTTTCAATTGTGACGGCAGCGGTATGCGAACATCTGCTCTTCGGTATCAGCGGTGGACATAGCGAGCCAATCAGCGATCCCGGTTAGTTAATAAAACCCGGGCCGGCAGAAAATTTTGGACACTTCATCGCCACGCCATCTGATGCACTTCACCCTCACCTCTCTCGGACAACATCGGCGCGGAGTCAGCCGGAAGGAACGGCCGAATAATAGAACCGGCGTTCTTGCGTCTTCGCCCTCCAGTTCCGCGCCAGTGATAGGACGTCGCTGGGCCGGCAACCGACTCTACACCAGATGCCGAAAGAAGAGGAGGACTGCAGTAGGAACAGCGGGCGCAGCCGCCGAACATCTCAGCGCGGCACGACCAACATCAGCTTTCTCGCCACCAGGTCCTTTTTAGGGCCACCAAAAACACTACGATTGGCGCCATTTGTCATGCGGCAAGCCTTTTGTCCAGTGACACAATATATTACAGAAAGAGAAGATCTACATTAGAAGATTGACATCGGTAAGTAAGTGGTAATTAAAATCTAAACCAACCAGTGCTTCGAAAAAAAACTTAAACATTTTTCAGCATTCTTTGAAACAACTTCAACTATAAAGTAAATATTCATAATAATAATTCTAAACTGACCGAACAGAACGTCTAGTCATAATATACAAGTTGTGTCTATTAAATAACAAGTCTGATACAATAACAACTCTTTATAAGAAATTTATATTGCCGTAAAAGTGCAAGAAAAATCTTAATACTAGATAATCTTAAAAAAAGAATAATCTCGTACATGTGTGTGTCATGTAAAAATGTAAAGACAATTTTAAAAAGATAGTACTCTCTCTCTCTCTCTCTCTCTCTCTCTCTCTCTCTCTCTCTCTCTCTCTCTCTCTCTCTCTCTCTCTCTCTTTTGCCCCCTTACTCCCTCCCTACTTGTCATCCTGTTTCCTACATATGTATGCAGAACCATCTACACAAGAACATATGCTGATACATTATATTAAACAACTTCAAGTTTTAAGAAATTTTCAATAGGAAAAAGTAATTTACAAACATAAAAAATTTTAAATACTGAAATGCAGTGATAGCCGGTGTCTTTAATTTTGGACATGCTGCCACAAGGTTACCTTCCCTTCAGCAATGTCAGCGAGTTTAAGGAATTTATGAGGCACCAACTGAACTTCAGTTCTGGAATTGCCACTCATTATTGTTATAAAAACAAAAACATGTTGTGTAGCTTTTCATTCTATTTATCTTGTCCACACAAAAAGTTTATACTGTCAGGCTGGCCTGCCCTTAGCCACCTCTGTAATGCTGGAGCTGCTGTTGATTGTGTTGAACAGAATATTGTTAAGCAAACTATTAAATTTTTTTTCCTTTTAAGTCATGTCTGCAGCCATTCTCTTTCTTGTATTTTTAATGATGGAGATGTTAGGTGAATGGATAATACACTTTAGTTGGTATTTTCTAATATTGTGAATCCACAATACACATCTTATTATTTACTATTAATTCCTGTTGCTTTCTGCAGAGAGTAGGGTCTTGATGAAGCGACGCCAACGGACTCTATTTTGTCCAAAGGAGAGGACTCTGAGCCCTCCAAAGGACTTCCTCTCCTTTTCTGCTTCCTTCTTGACAGTTTTCCTCCATGAGATTCTTGATCTTCCTCGTCTTATTCTCCCCTGAGGGTTCCAAAAAAGGGCTTGTTACTCAGTTGCATTTTGGTTCTTCCACAAGGAAATGCCCAATCCACCTCCATTTTCTCCTTTTAATCTGGGTGGCAATGGGTTCCTAACTTGTCCTCCACCAGAGATGTTCTTTTTAAACAATGTTTGGCCAGAAAATTTGAAGTATTTTTCTCAGGTACCTATTAATGAAGACCTGCAGACACTTTGTAATTTCCATTGTGACTTTCCAAGTATTGCTCCCATACAACAAAACGGCTTTGACAATGGTCTTGAAGATGCATAACTTTGTTGCAGTTGACATTTCTCTTGATTTCCAAACTGGGTAGAGTTGTATCTTATTATTTTAAATATATTAAATGAAAATACTGAATGATCAGTAACTTTAATTTTAATAATGACAATGGAATTTGAATCTGAACAGTAGTATTATAATATTCTTTCATGCAAGTATTTAAGACACTATTAAAAAGAAATTTCAAATGTCAGTAACATTGTATAACTGATACGCCTAATTTACTTAGCTTTTCAATATAGAAACAAAAGGCCACTGTTTAAAATCATGAAAAGTAATAACCTGAGAACTCTACCTGTGAGGTGCCAAATGAAGTTCTGGTAGTTGTAACTTGCTTTTTATATATTTTTTTCTGTTTCTGACCAAGGAAATATAATTTACGGGCTATACTAGTACATCCAGATCTGCATATTTCATTAAGTAAGAATTGGTTATTAAGAGTGTAATCTCATAGGTTAGATGTATAGTAGGCCTATACTTGCACTATTTTTAACTAGTAACTGCCTGAGCTACAGATCCTGGTCAGTATTTTGAATTAATACATTTATTATCAGGTAAATTTTAATTATTATATAATTTTAAATTACTACAAACATTATAAAACCCCAATAATTCTCTCTCCTCTGGAACTACGGTCCATGCAGAACCCCGGCCTGCTCAATGATTCTCCTCCATTCTTCTCTGTCCAGAGCCATACCATACTCCTCCAACATGCCACTCGCATCTCCCTCAAATCCTCTTCCACATCTTCACACCATCTACTCCTCAGATGTCCTGTCCTCCTTATTCCTTCCTGCTTCCTTTCCAATACCAATTTTTGGGCCTCAATCATTTCTTTTTCTCACGTGCCCCAACCATCTCAACCTTTGTGCTTTCACTGTCGCAACTTTGTCCACTTTTCCATAAAGGTCTCTTAGCTCATAATTATTTCTTATCTTCCACATCTCTCTATCCCACACTGGTCCATAAATTCTTCTCAGAATTTTCCTCTTGAAAACACCAAGGTTTTTCATATCTTCCAACCTCAGTACCCATGTCTCACTTGTGTATGTTACTACAGGTCTGATTACCATGGTGTATATTTTTTGTATATTTTTTAATGTGTTTCCTGCTGCTGAAAACCCTAGTTACGCTACTGTATTTTCAGCAAAATAACAACTGTTGAGCAGACAGTCATACAGTAATCAATAAAAATTCTGAATTAATGCATTGGTTTATTAATTAAATTAACAGTCATAATGGCTAAGTGATTATTAATTGAGTAATATTTTTTAAGTTTATGTATATTTTCATAGATATCTAAATGCCTATATTTAACAAATTTATATTTCACAAAATACATAACTGGTAACAATTAAGAACAATATGTAAAGCTTTTTTTTGTAAGAATAACTTGCAAACTTTTTGAAGGCAGTCCATAATTTGCATGGATGTTGACAGATATTAACTTTATCAAATTATTGATGATACTGAGTTCGTATTGTGAATAAAACTCCTCATAATTTTATGAGAACTACGGCTTGTCGGGCTGTAAGGCCGTGGTCCAAGGTTGATCAGTGCAAACGTTTTGATCAGCCTCATAATTTGTTGCCACACATAGACTTTTACAACTTATTCAACATTTTGATATCACTTTTGGATCCAAGGTCCCATAAAACTTAAAAAATTTTCAGTGTAAACACTACATTCAGCGTTGAATTAAACTTTCCTTTAATTCTGATTGCAGCATGGATTTCACAAATTTTTCAGAATTTGTGTACACTTTTTGGTCTCTGCTTTTCAAAAGTTTGAAGTTTCTAATCATAAACAGTATATTCAAATTCTGGATAGAATTCACATTAACTTCATTCATACCCTCGTAGATTTTTGTGGTTTTATCGAAATTTCAATCCAATTTTTTATCCTGGCATTCCAAAAATTTGAAATTTCCAAAATCGAACACTACATCAAGAGCCTGGTTAACATTCCCATTAATTTGCTATACCAAATGAATTTCTTTAAAATTTTTCCCTCATCCAATTTTCCCTCCATATCAATCTCAAAAACAATGAAGGATCTCCTCTAGTATAAAGAAAGTATGGACATGTGTGCCGCCCCTTGGCAAGACAACACAAAAATCGGGAACTAGTTTAATTCTTTACCAGTAAACTAAACCAGCTGCCGTTGTTAGTAAAACTCTTACTAACAAATTACAAAACAAGTATGATATAGGAAACTGACAAGGTTTGCATAAACTTATTCACTCACTAGGTATTAGCTAAAACATCTCTTTATTGCTATTGAAATATTAATCAAACATTATTCCTGATTTTAAAGAAAGTTATTTTAGTAAATAGTGCTTTTACTGCTTCAAAGATCTTAATTATATTATTCTTGTTATATCAAAATTTATTTATATAACTGTTGCTTTTAATACCACGGATCCGGGTCTCAATTTTCTCAAAATTATTAATTTATCAATATATACATTACGGTTACTATTACTTCTTACAAAATATACAAATCTGATAATTTGTTCATTACATTGCGAAAGTTCTTTAAAGTTCTTTGTTACTTCTTATTAAGGGGAAATTTACAAAAGTTGTGGTTTGATATCACCTGAGGTTGTTGTTGTATTCTTGGGACATCTCCAGTTGTCTTCTACGGGTTGAGTACGTTGTTCTTGGTGTATCTACATCGGGTTGATTTTTAATTTACTTGAAGCTCTCGAAGATAGGTTGTTTACTTGAAGTTCCAAATGTTGTAATTTCACTTTTCTTAGTGCAGATTCTTGTAGTTCACATTTTCTTTATTTTAATTACAGTTATAGTTCTCACTTTGCAGTACTACAGTCTAGTAGTTAACTATGTTACACTTACATTTGATTTTGTTTTTAAGAGATGTGTTGGCTACCTTTTTCTATTTTATTTATATATTTTCTCACAAACTCTAGACACTACATTATTCACAATAACAAGATTTCACGCTGGATATGCTTCTAGAGAACATACACATACGTATATGTGTACAACACCAAAACACACGTCTACTCATTGCGACGTTCTACAGCCAAATGCGTGTACGGTTTAGGAGAGAGGGCTCAGTAAGCTAGTGCGTATTTACGCGCTAAGAAAATAGTTCGTACTTTTCCTATTATTATTTATTCATTAATTAGAAGATAAATACTTTATGTTTATTTTATTATGACTTAGGGATTTCTTTATTTCTCTAGTCGCATTTTTAATTATTTAAGTAATTATTATTATTATTCACTACTTAATACTTTTCTTGGCGTGTTGGTACTGGAAGGTTTCAAGTTGATTCAGGAATCTGGGTATAGGTAAGGGTGTATGATACTCTTACTTATTAAAATTAAAAATTTTAATCTGTGCGATTTTTGATACATTTAAAATCGTCACATCCTCCTGCACTTAACTATGAAAAACGGGGGGGTGTAATAATATAATTCTAATAAACAATTATATTTCATACTGAAATTTCTCTCTCTCAGCTTATTTCTATTCATCAATCGATTATCTTATACTTATGTCACATCTAAATTCTACTACATCTACTATATAAAATACACAAAACGTAAATCTACCTTATTTTAATTCTTATATCTACTACCGGTTTTTTCTTGAATTGCTCACTCGTTTTACGGAGTTATACTCATGAGTATTTTACTAATAATAATACCGTATTTTAAGAACAATAGAATTACTTTTAGTTTACAGCGCTAAAGATTATTTTTCTTTCTTTCTTTCTCTTCATCTTCATTATACTTGTCATCAGATTTCTCATGTATAATACCATTCTCGCAGGACATTAGCTAAGGTTGATCAGGCCTCGCTTGTATTCGTACGAGGGGGTTTTGAGTGTATAGTTACCTATAGTATAGGATGTTACACAATCTTATCCTATTTCGGTATAAGTCTATACAACATATTTTATTCTTAATACTTAGATAGTATTATAGTTTTTCTATCTTTCTCGTAGTCTTCCTTCTGTATCTTGACACGAAAAACATTTTTTTATTTGAGACAAATGACTTCTGCGAACGTAATTTTCTGTATTGGGTTCATACAGAGCTACAGTAACGGGGGTGATGAACTTACGAATTTGGTAGGGGCCACACCATCGATAAGATAGTTTCGAAGTGATCTTATCAACTGCTTTACTCATAGGATGAGTTTTATACATGACTAAATCACCTATTTTATACTTTATTAGCTTATTATTATTCTCATGATACTTCCTTGATTTCTGTAAATTAGCTCTCAGATTTGCACGAGCTTCGTTCCATATTTTTCGTATGTTATTCCCATTCACGTCGCGGGGTAATAACTCATTGATTTTCCACTTTGTGGTTAAAGGATGGTTGGGTTTGTACTTGTACAGTAAATCAAATGGTGTTGATTTATGACCTTCGTGATACGCTGAATTGAATGCAAATTGTATCCACGAAATATTTTGATCCCAGGTTGTCTGGTCTTTAGCATGATAAGATATTAATGCTGATTTTAAGTTACGCAAGTATCTTTCTGCTATATTTCCTTGCGGTCTGTACTCGGTCACGGTAATATGATTTATACCTAATTTAAAACACATGTCATTAAATTCTTTTGACTTAAACTGGGGTCCATTGTCAGATATTAAGCTTAAAGGTGTGCCATAGTCTTTAAATAGTTGTTCTTGTAGAATTTTAATTGTCGTAGATGCTAATGCATGACGCATAGGATACATCCACACGAATTTAGTGAATGAGTCTACACAAATTAACAGCATAGTATTTCCGGATTTAGAGCGGGGATTAGGTCCAGAATAGTCGATGTATATTTTCGAGAAGGGAGTGGTAGGTATTTCGGAGATTAATTTTCCGACTTGACTGGTTCTTGCTGGTTTGCTCAGTGCACAAATTTCGCATTCTTTCACGAACTTTTTTATTTCACTATTCATGTTTTCCCAGTGGTATTCCTTGCGAATACGATGTATCGTTTTCCTAATTCCCATATGGGCTCCAATTGTAGATGAATGATAGTACTCCATTAACATGGGTTTGATTATTTCCGGGGCGATTATTCTTAGTAATTTTCCGTTTGCCTTCTTAAAACAAAGTACTCTTTTACTCAAGATATATTTATCAGAGTTATTTCCTTTTTCTATTTGTTCGATTATTTTACACAATTTCGGATCTTGTTGTTGGTGATATGCTATATCCTTAAATGCAAGGGGAAAATTAGTAATTAGTGTATTAACGGTAGTGGTTTCAATATTGTCTTCTCCAGATCTTGTATTGGGTAGTTGGAACATGCGGGATAGAGTATCGGCCACTACATTTTGAGTTCCACGAATATGTTGCACTTTGAACTTGTAGCAATTTAATCTTAACACCCATCGTCCGATACGACCTAATTGCTTTGGGTGATTTAATAACCATGATAAAGCTTGATTATCGGTTTCTAGTAGAAATTCTTTGTGTTCCAAAAATGGTTTGAATTTATCAAAAGCAAATACTACGGCTAAACATTCAAGTTCATAGGCTGAGAACTTCCTTTCTTGCTCGGTCAGTGTCCGGGATGCATAACTGATCGGGAGTCTAGTATTATTTATTTCCTGGTATATTACGGCTCCTAATGCTACACTTGAACTATCGGTCTGTACGATAAATGGTTTACTGAAATCCGCTAACTGCAATACAGGAGGGGATATAATACTTTCTTTAAGTGTTTCAAACGCTTCTTGATGTTGAGTAGTCCACTCGAATTTCGTTCCTTTCTTTCTTAAGGCATTCAATGGGGCTGCTATATCTGCTAAGTGGGGTATATACTTATGAAAATAATTAATCATACCTAAAAATCTAGCTATACCTTTGACTTCTCTGGGAGGTAAAAATTCTCGGATTGCGCGTGTACGTTCGGGATCGATGGTAACCTTACCTTCGGCTGATACTATGTGACCTAAAAATGAGAATTGTTTCACTGCGAAATTAACTTTACTAGGGTTTACGGTCAGTCCGGCTTTCTTTAACCGGGATAATACTTTACGCAAGTGATCAATATGTTGATCCATTGACTCACTATATATTACTATATCGTCGAGATAATGATATACAAATTTAAATTTAACATCATGGAAAATTTTTTCTAACAGTCGACTGCATACTGAACTTCCTTGTGATATACCGAATGGTACTCTCGTAAATTGATATAGATTAAATGGGACAGCAAAAGCAGTTAAATGTTTTGATTCCTCAGCTAGTGGAATTTGATGGAATGCTTGGTTAAGATCCATTATGGTGAAGATTTTCGCTTTTGTAAAATAGTGAAACGCACTGTGTATGTCTGGCAGTGGTATCGATTCAAATTCTATACTCTTATTTAGTTGTCTATAATCCACGACTAGTCTATGTTTGTCAGTTCCTTTTGGTACTAGGAATGCAGGCGATGAATATGGAGACGTTGATGGTTCAATGACGTGCTGATCAAGGAGTTTATTAATGTGGTTTCTCATGATTTCCATCTTGGGCGGAGATAGTTTGTATGGGTGGAGTCGTATTACTTTGTTGTCACTAAGATTTATTTTACATTCAATTAAATGAGTTAATCCTAACTTGAGGGTGAGTACAGCAGAAAAATCTATTATTAACTTTTGAATTCTTAGTCTCTCATTTCCTTTTAAATGACTTAGACTCGATTCATTAGGCTCTGAATGAATATTTGCGGTTTCACTAACAGTGTCGTTACTTAATTCGGAGTCGAACTGATATTTTTGAGTACGATCAAATCTGAAAAAATATTGTTTTGCATATATATCAAGGATTAAAGCAGTTTTTCTTATAAAATCCGCGCCTAATATTAAGTTCTGTCCTAACTCTTCAGCTACTAGTAGGGGAATGTACCAAGTAAAATTCTGAATTTTTAATTTCACCGTAATACTGTGAGATATCTTTAGGTTTTGTTTATTTGCGGTGGTACACTTTATGTTCACCATTTGGCTACGTTTAATCAGTTTATGATTAGCTAATAAGGTGGCTAACTGTTTACTAATTATACTACGGGTAGATCCTGAATCAATTAAACCAAGGGTTTTCGTTGCTCCAAGGTCTATCTGTACATAGGGTAGTTGGCATATACTTGTTTTACATGCACCAATAGAGTTGCACTTCTCGATAAATTTTGTTAAATAAGGATCTCGTTTATTTTTACTCATCTTTATTTGACGCTTAGTATTGTTGTTACCTTTCCTTCTGATGCTTCGGAAGACGTAGGATTTTCGGTCTTCCAGCTTCACACATTTTTTGATTGGTCGGTTTTCTGTAGATAACGCTTTTGTTTACATAACTTGCTAATATGTCCGGCCTTTCCACAGTTATAACATCTTCTTTCCTCACTTACTTCGCTCGTAGGTTGTCGGGATTTTGGTTTAGAGTATGAAACATGGGGATAGTTTTGGGTTTTATGTGTACTTACGAATCGCTTATCGCGGTAGTTTCGGGTATCATTTCCAATAGGTCTAGTTTGGAATGAATTTCTTTGTTGACTCTGGGACATAGAAACACTTCTATTCTGGTCAGAATACCAGACGTCGGACGAATGTATACAACATAGTTCTAGTTCCGTAAAAGTTGTAGGTGGCTTCACGAGTGCTAGTCGAGATCGCTCCTCGGGGGATAGTCTTACTATGATATTGTCTACTAACTGTTGTTCGCTCCATTTAACTTGTAACAATAAAGCAGATTCTCTTACTTCAGAAATATAATGAGCTAGTCTCTCGTATGTACCTTGTGCACGAAGTACTAAGTTTCGCTTCAATTCTTCGTAGATACCGGTGGGAATGAAATGTCTTATTAGTGTGGTATGAAGTTCTTCTACCGATTGATTATACCTTAGGGATTCTAACACTCTATCTTTTAATGGAGATCTACACTTAGGCAAAATAACTTGCAAAATCTGGTTATCTCTTAGTTGTTGCAGTTCCTTTAATTCTAAGATATGTTTGATAAAATTAAGGAGCTTTGTAATATTCAGCCCATCAGTGATTTGTATATTGGACAAAATACTTTCTACAGGGTGGGTTATTTTTCCATAGAGCTCGGGAGTTAAATTTATTTGGCTCATCATTCTAGGATTTTCCGCAGGTTGATTAGTCCGCGAATGAGAAGGTAATTCGTAGGTATGGGTCATATTTTCTAGTTCATTAGGGAGTGACGTAACGTTTACTGCTTGAATATTTATTTGACTACCACTTAACCGTTCCTTGAATGGATCTATATTGGATTCCTGCAGAATCTGAATTTTTGCAGTACCGTTTGGTTGTTCTTGAGTCGGTGATTGGGTAGGTGAAATATTTAATTTCGTCATGGCTTCTTCGATTTCGTCTAATCTAAACAATTCGGATCGTCTATGTAATTCGCGTATTATCTCAGGTAATTGTTTTAATGCTTCCTCGGCGAATTTTTTTACATCAGGGGGGATATCTTTATCACCGGGCCAGGTCAACAAATTGGTGATACGACGGTATAGATGCTCAATTCTTTGGGTGGTGCGTAATATTACTGCGGGGGATTTTTCATCACGCAGGGTTTGTGCGTACGAAGTTAGTTCTGTATACTTACGATAACACGTTTCTTTTTCGCTATTGAAATCTAAAACACTCAAACGACTTAATAATGAAGGTTTGTCCGGTTTATTTTCGCGTAACGTCTTGCGAAGTTCCTCGACAGTTACATTAGAGTAGGGGAGACCACGCCATAATGCTTCATATGTCAATTCGTCTTTCAATAAGAAATCGGGGTTAAATTGAGTCATTTTTGATAATCACCACTTTAAACACACGACGTATTACGAACGACAAATCTTATGTCACTTACTTTACTTCGTTTTCTCAATGTTTAAAAATAGATAACATTAATTCATTCAAACACATACACATATATCTTATTTCATATTAAGCTTTGGGATGTAATCTTATCTTAATTAATCAACATAACTTATCTCACAACAATTAAATTCTCAGTATTGATATATATAATTAATCAAAACAAAACGATAATACTATTTTAGTAGAGAGAAATTTCATATACGGAAAGTTCATTGATTTAACAAATAGCACAAAGAATCAGCTGTTTTGGGGTGTCGTCTAGTTGCATAGGGTAGTAATTCAGAACAATACAAAAACAGGAAAGAGCTTGTCTAACGTGGCTTTGTTTGCTTAGGGAGGAGGGGTTATGAATGAGATGGGTTGTTTACAAGGGGAGAGTTTACATTCCTCAACACATATTTAACATGAACCAACTGGCTTGGAATTGACTTGTTTGGAATGGATTCCCTACCAGCTATTACTTGCTTAACACGGCAAACTCGCGATACTCATATTATTATTATATAATTAAAATTTTACTCATTTATTTATTTATTTTTTTTTTTCTGAGTGAATAAATTTATGTTTGTCCTTTTTATCGTTAACGACTTATAAACTTACACAACAATTACATAATTATGTTGCAATTTTCTGTACGTGACACTCTGTAAACAATATTTTTTTTACCAAGTAAATTACACAATTTTAAATTCAAAAGCAGAGTGGCGCAATTTTGTGCCGCCCCTTGGCAAGACAACACAAAAATCGGGAACTAGTTTAATTCTTTACCAGTAAACTAAACCAGCTGCCGTTGTTAGTAAAACTCTTACTAACAAATTACAAAACAAGTATGATATAGGAAACTGACAAGGTTTGCATAAACTTATTCACTCACTAGGTATTAGCTAAAACATCTCTTTATTGCTATTGAAATATTAATCAAACATTATTCCTGATTTTAAAGAAAGTTATTTTAGTAAATAGTGCTTTTACTGCTTCAAAGATCTTAATTATATTATTCTTGTTATATCAAAATTTATTCATATAACTGTTGCTTTTAATACCACGGATCCGGGTCTCAATTTTCTCAAAATTATTAATTTATCAATATATACATTACGGTTACTATTACTTCTTACAAAATTACAAAATATACAAATCTGATAATTTGTTCATTACATTGCGAAAGTTCTTTAAAGTTCTTTGTTACTTCTTATTAAGGGGAAATTTACAAAAGTTGTGGTTTGATATCACCTGAGGTTGTTGTTGTATTCTTGGGACATCTCCAGTCGTCTTCTACGGGTTGAGTACGTTGTTCTTGGTGTATCTACATCGGGTTGATTTTTAGTTTACTTGAAGCTCTCGAAGATAGATTGTTTACTTGAAGTTCCAAATGTTGTAATTTCACTTTTCTTAGTGCAGATTCTTGTAGTTCACATTTTCTTTATTTTAATTACAGTTATAGTTCTCACTTTGCAGTACTACAGTCTAGTAGTTAACTATGTTACACTTACATTTGATTTTGTTTTTAAGAGATGTGTTGGCTACCTTTTTCTATTTTATTTATATATTTTCTCACAAACTCTAGACACTACATTATTCACAATAACAAGATTTCACGCTGGATATGCTTCTAGAGAACATACACATACGTATATGTGTACAACACCAAAACACACGTCTACTCATTGCGACGTTCTACGGCCGAATGCGTGTACGGTTTAGGGGAGAGGGCTCAGTAAGCTAGTGCGTATTTACGCGCTAAGAAAATAGTTCGTACTTTTCCTATTATTATTTATTCATTAATTAGAAGATAAATACTTTATGTTTATTTTATTATGACTTAGGGATTTCTTTATTTCTCTAGTCGCATTTTTAATTATTTAAGTAATTATTATTATTATTCACTACTTAATACTTTTCTTGGCGTGTTGGTACTGGAAGGTTTCAAGTTGATTCAGGAATCTGGGTATAGGTAAGGGTGTATGATACTCTTACTTATTAAAATTAAAAATTTTAATCTGTGCGATTTTTGATACATTTAAATACCAAGTTTTATAAAAATTTGTTGTTATCATGAGATGTAATACCCCACGTAGATATACAGACAGAAAGGTCATGTTGTAACAAGTCTTAACATGTTTTAACAAAGATCAGACAGTCATGTTAAAACTGAGAACATGGTTCGTTCATTCAATTGATTTATAACTCTTGTCACCGGACAAAAGGCTTGCCGCATGACAAATGGCGCCAATCGTACACTCTAGTGTTTTTGGTGGCCCTAAAAAGGACCGTGTGGCGAGGAGGCTGATGTTGGTTGTGCCGCGCTGAGATGTTCGGCGGCTGCGCCCGCTGTTCGTGGCGTACTGCAGTCCTCCTCTTCTTTCGGCATCGGTTGTAGAGTCGGCTGCCGGCCCAGCGAAATCCATCGCTGGCGCGGAACTGGAGGGCGAAGACGCAAGAACGCCGGTTCTATTCTTCGGCCGTTCCTTCCGGCTGACTCCGCGTCGATGTCGCCCGAGAGAGGAGAGGAGATGAAGTGCGTCCGATGGCGTGGCGACGAAGTGTGCGTCAATTATTATTATTTTTTTTTCGTTTTTTGAGACCGACCAATATGGTCGGACTCGGGCTGTTTTGGAGACTCACCACAACCCTTCCCCTACCCCCAGCCCTTCAGCCGTGTGGGTATGGGGGAGACGTACGTCAGCTGAGAAGGTGGAGGCACGAAGTTGGGAGAGTATTGCTTGTGAGTTATATTGTGAGCAAGTGTAGTGGGTAGCCATATGCGAGCGGGAGAGGTAGATGGATGTGGCCATTGTAGGTGTTTGGTGGTATCTTTATTCACTCATTTTGTTTTGTTTATTTCTTCTTCGGTTATCTGTGGGGGGGGGGCAAGACAGGGACGTGTGACGCAGGTCGCCAAAGCTGTTAGGTGGCGACAGGGTGCCGTCAAGGGAGGCGGAAGGAACAGATTTGGGGATTACAAGCGGGGACGTAAGTGTGAGGAACTAGAATGTGTGTTTTCATGTGGCGATAGGGCTTAGAGTTTTAGAGTGTGGGGGAATTTAGTAGTGTGCTGAGTATTTAGGCTGCATGAGTGTGTCTAGTCGCTACCGCTGGGGAGAAATGATGCATGGGCGAGGGATGTGTAAGCATGGTTAATTTTGTCTGTGTCTTTGACGTCGGCGGAGGGGGAGTCGAGGGGGAGGGCCATTGGCTATTGTAAGGAGGCGATTTATTAGGTATGAAGGTCTGCTTGTGTTGCGGGTATTTCTGTTAATTGAAGGGACTGTTGATTGAATGGAAGTGCGGCGGGAGCCTGTGCGGGAATATTTCCAGTTTAACTTAACTAGGAAGGAGTCTAGGTCATGGAAGCGGGTGTTTAGCGCATACAGGGCGGCGTTGGAGGTCTTCGTGAGGCGTGGTCGGCGGTATATGAGTCTTAGGGCTCGTCGTTCTGTGACTCGGTGGAGATCTAGGTAGGCAGGGGAGGCGGTAAGGAGAACTGGGTGGGCATACGTGATGATGGGTCGAATGCAGGTAGTGTAGATGCGGCCTAGTAAGTCGCTGGAGCAGTGGTTTAGTCGGCTGAGGGTTCTGAGAGAACGCAGGGGGGTGCGGGCGATGGTCGTTGTTCTTTTGATATGTGGTCGCCAGGTAAGTTTGGAGTCAAGCGTGACGCCCAGATACTGGCAATCACGCATCGGGCGTACTGATGATGGGCCTACGCGGACTGGTGTATTATAGAAATGCATGTTGCGTCCAGTGGAGTTGAAATCACAGAGTTGGGTTTTGTCCGCGTGTACATTGATTCGCCAAGCGTTACAGTAGGCGAAGAAAGGCTCGAGGATTTGTTGTAATTTGGTTGTGACTTGCCAGTGTGCGCCTGCTGAAACCCAGTAGGCAGTATCGTCTGCGTACTGCGCTAGGCCTGCTGATGGGTAGGGTAGAGTTGGCAGGGGGGGTCTTTAGTAAAAATGATATACAGTAACGGGCTAATGGCGGAGCCTTGGGGACACCGGTATTGAGGTGGAAGGGTGCCGAGAGATGCTGGCGGACTCGGACTTGTGCAGTGCGTCCATCCAGGAACTGGGAGAGCCATTTGATGATGGTTGGGGGAAAGTGACATCGGAGGATCTTGAAACGGAGGCCGTTGTGCCAGACAGAGTCGACGGCTTTGCGGATGTCGAGTAGGGCTAAGATGGTCGGGCGTTTGCGGGCCGAGTTGTCCTGGATGGCGCTGATAACCCGAACAAGTTAGTCATATGTTGTAGCCAGGGCGGAACCCGCCCTGGGTACTGGGGAGGACGCTATGAGTTTGCAGATGGGGATGTATCCTGGCGACGAGGATTTTCTCGAAAGGCCTGGAGACTGCAGGGGTAAGAAAAATCGGGCGATAGTTCGACGGGAGGCTGGCGTTTTTGAGAGGTTTGGGGAACATGAGGACATGGGCGTGCTTCCAGGCCCGCGGGACGTAGCCGAGACTTGCAGTATATAGATGCGCTAGGGCTTTGATGGCAGTGTCAGGGAGTGCTTTTACAATGCGGTTTGGTATTCCGTCGGGTCCGGGGGCAGTATTTCTACATTTATTGAGTCTATCTTTGTTGTCGCCTGGGTCGATAGGCCGCTCCAGCGGATGGTCGTGGTCTGCGTTTAGGACGTCGTAAGGGGTGAAGAGGTCAGCGTGGGTAGTCAAGAAAGTGTATCGAGTGTTCGGCGATGGCGTCAAAGTCGGGGCTGACGGGGTGGCTATGAATGGACTGGAGGGAGTCCCGAAAGGCAGCAGCCTTCTCCTCATCGCTGACAAGAAGGCGGTCGTCTGACAGGAGAGGGGTATCGGCTTTGGGCGGGTTGTGGAGTCGTTTGACCTGCTTCCAGAATCGGGGTGTGTCGGAGTGAAAGGAATCCTGTACTGAAGTACATAGGCTCTCAATGCGGGAAGATCGAAAGTCTTTTATGCCGATCTTGACAGCATTTGAAAGTCTTCTGTACTCCGATCAGAGATGCTCGTTCCGCCTATCTGTGTTTAAGAGGCGGCGGATCCAGCGTTTCCGACGTATCAGCGCAAGGACAGGGGGAGGGAGCCTGAGTTGGGAGTGTCTGATCTGTTTAGTTGGTATGGCCTGTGCCATCGCCGTATGTATCGATGTAGTTAGGAAGTCATTGTAGCCGTCGGTTCGTGCGGGGGTGGTTGGTGGGGCGGGAAGTGGGGAAGTAAGTGATGCTAAAGCCTGTGAAAAGAGGCCAGTCGGCAGCGTTATAGTCAGTTACGGCCATCGTGCGAGGTTCAAGGGTGGGGTATTTTACGTGGCCGTAGGAGATTGCGAGAAGGATAGGGATGTGGTCAGAGCCGACATCCGGGCCTTGGGAGATCCCGCTTATTTTACGGGAGATGTCAGCTGAGGTAATCAGCTTATCTGGACAGGTGGGTTATTGGGCCGGAGTTACCGGCTGGCGGGTAAACGGGGTACGATAGTGCCTGAGACCAAAGTTATTGTCTGCCCGAAGCACTCGCGTGCCTCGAGCGTGTTATAACGGTCTCCAAGATGCTGGTGGTGGGCGTTCAGATCTCCGAAGAGAAGTAAACGGGTGTAGGTCGTGGCCAAATGATGGAGGTAGTTGTCGTCTATGTCGGCAATCGGGGGGGGGGGCAGTAGTAGGTTGCTATGAAAAGGGGAGGGGAGTTTTTGAAGCTTAGTTTGACCAGAAGCGAGTCGGTCGGGCTGTTTGGTAGAGGTACTACTTGTGCTCGGAGAGAGTTACGATCTAGTATCGCAACTCCACCCGAGTGAGATGCGTTGTCCTGCCGGAAGAGGGTATAGCCCGGGAAGAACAGGCGATGTCTGGCAGTTAGGTAGGTTTCATTGAGGGTGGCGACGTCTGTATGCGATTCCTGCAGAAAGTGGTAGAGTTCATCGCGTCGAGCCCGGAGGCTGCGAACGTTGAGATGAAGAAGGGTCAGATGGTTTTTACGGATTACGCTGCCGTCTTCTCCCATCTAAGCTTATCGCTTGGACTTGGAGTGAAGGATTGAAAGGCCTTCGGGGGTGCGGTTGAAAAGCGTCCTGGTGTCAAAAAGTCGTTTGGTTATTTGGTTGACACTAGTCCGTAGTTTGTTGTGTGAAACAGGTTCCGTGACGTTGTAGATAACAGCAATGAGGGCGTCGAAGACTGAGCGTGTCATGTCTGTGATAATTTTTTGAACGTCGGTCATCATCGATTGGAAGAGGCCGAGGATGGTTGTGGTGTCGATCGTTGCTGGAGTAGGAGGAGCACTGGGGGATTCAGGTGTTGTTTCGGTATCGGAGGCTTGGTCGTCGCCCGGTTGTGGTAGGGTGGGGGCGGGTTGTGTGGGTGCGGAGGCGGTGGCGATGGCAGAAATGAGAGAGGGAAAGTCTGTGGGCTGCGGTTTCCAAGGGTTAGCTTTAGGTGGTGATGCGGGTATTATAGGAACTACTGGGGCTTGAGAGGCAGGGACAGGTGTCTGCTTAGGATATTTCGGGCATTTTGTTTGTCCTGTGAATATGTCCGCTGAGGAGTTGCACGTGGCACAGAACGGCGAGCTATAGTCGTGGTTGGTATGGGGGCAGATGGAAGTGGGATTTTTGTGTCCGCATACGCGGCAGCGGGGTTGGTAAGAACAGGAGGATGCGGTGTGGCCATAAAGGTGACATCGGGGACATGGGATATGTCTTTCCGTCTGTCCGGACTCTTCAGTCCTGTAATGTCTCCCAGCGACAAAAGCGCCTTCGGTCAGCAGCAGATTTATTGTCTCTGTGTCGTGGCTAAAGATACGGATTAGGCCGGTCGGACCCAGATCCGACATAATTCGCCTACAGTAAGCTATTTGGAGGCGCTGGTCCTCTTCCAAACTTCCTGGAAGTCCAATATGTCGATGTCCTTTGCGACACCACGGACGACTAGGGTTTTGAGAGGTTTTCTGGGGGAGTCTTTGGGTTTCTGCGTAGGTTGCGAGGTCTGGAATGCCCTGTATACGGCGTTTGGTCCGAAAGTGGTCATGGGTATGGAATTACAGAATAATTGGAGGTCTGTTAGGGATGAGAATTGCAGGGTTGTAATGGCGTTTTTGGGGGAGTAGAAGTTGCGGGGGAGCCGAAGTTTTGGGCAATTGGTTTTGATGAGGTTGGAGAGGAAGATTGGGTTGTTTGGATTCTTTGTGTGTTTGAGAATTAATAAGGTTTGGGTTTGAGGAGGCGTGGGAGGTTGGGTATTAGAAGGGGTAGGGTTTTGCTGGTTAAGGGGGGGCTGATGTTGAGGGTACGGGCGATTGCGGTGAGTGGGGGATTGGTGAGGTCGATTTGGGGGAGGCTTGC
The DNA here is from genome assembly GCA_034769895.1 of Magicicada septendecula. Classification (NCBI taxonomy): domain Eukaryota; kingdom Metazoa; phylum Arthropoda; class Insecta; order Hemiptera; family Cicadidae; genus Magicicada; species Magicicada septendecula. The sequence continues at coordinate 76,930,027 of CM068371.1, read as the reverse complement.
CTTTTCCGAGATCTAGTGTTGGGTAAAGAAATCGATGAGACTGAGGAGGTGATTGAGGAAGTAGGGGAAGGCGAGCGATCAGGAGGATGTTTTTGGGAGGTAGCGGGTGGTCGGGGTTTGCGTCGGGGCATGATTAAAATACAATCAAACTAGGTCGATAAATCAGGGAAGTGAACAAAGTAAAGTGCGAAAAATAAATAATTAAATTAATTAGCAGCTTAAGAAAAGGGAATAAAATTATTAGGTCGGTAATGTGTCGATTGGTATGTAGGCAGTAAGTATAGGTGGTTTTGAGAATGAATAGGGGGAGCCGCGTGTTTATAAATTAGCAAGGGCAGCTGTGTCGAGTCGGTAGCGTGTTACTGGGTCAGAGAGAGAGAAAGGGATATCTGAAGAGAAGGAGAGAGTAGAAGAATGTAATGCGTTTAAGTAACGAGGGGTGTATGTGTATGAGAGAGAGCGTAGAGTTTGGGATGCAGCCTTGTTAAGTTAATAATGAGAAGTGTGCGTCTGTTTGGTAGAGAGAGTGAATAGGAAGTTTGTGTGTGTGCGCAAGTGAGAGGGGTGGAAGGTATATGTTGATGAGAGAGAGCCTCTGCCTTGTTCAGTGAGCTAAGAGAAGCTGGCAGCTGTATTGAGGGGAGAATGTATAGAAAGCGTGTGAGTGCGAGTGAGACGAGTGGACTAAGTTCAGTGTCTAACGAAGCCGTACATTACCTCTCTGTTAGGTCTCTGTTCCCTACCCGCCTTTGAGAGGTGGCATGTCCACCTCTCAAACATCCGATCGCTCCTTGGGTACCGCTTGCGGTACCAAAGCACCTACCACTACCCTTCGCCCTGATCGGCCCTTTTTAGGACCGACAGTGCCCAACCCGGCGGCAAACTGCGCCGGCGAGTTCATGGAGATGGACTCCCCGGCAAGTCCGCCTTCCGAAGTAGACCCTTCTCAGGACCACCCTGGTACTGTTGTGCCCGGCGCCACTGACGGCGGCCCTGCTTGGAAAAAGGTGAAGAGCCGGAAACGTTTGGACCTTCTCCTCTTCCTCGGGCGAGCCGGAACCCAGTTGTGGCTCGGTTCCCACTACCAGGGCAGGTGCTCAGCCAACCCCTGAGTCTTTAAAACCATTCCGCATGCCACCCATAGTTCTTGACGCCCCCAAAGCGTGGCATGCTTTTGCAAAATCTATTAAGCAGGCGGCAGCTTTCGCTATTGATATTTATCATCAGGGGAAGCTTCTCCGCATCAAAACCAGGACTCCCGACGAATTTCGGTTCGTCCAGAAAACCCTTATAGAATCCAATGTCCAATTTCTCACCTTTGATCTCCCTCAGGAGAAAGAAATCAAAATTACCATCCGTGGGGGCAAGATGTAGCCCCGTCAGACATTATCGAGGAGTTGGAGAGCCTTGGCTTCACTCCAACCTCCTGCATTCCACTTGTTGACCGCAAAAAGCGCAAGGTCAGCGTCTTTTTTATTAAACTAAAGAAGGTAAGAGACTACCAACTCATCTACTCCCTCCGCGAGCTTTTGTGCCTCCGAATAGAAGTCTTCAGATATAACACACCCACCGGCCCTCCGCAGTGTTACAACTGCCAGAGGTACGGCTACGCCTCTTACAACTGCCACATGGCACCCCGTTGCGTACGCTGCGGCGAAGGTCATCCTAAGGGCGCTTGCACGAAGGACCCTAACGCCGACGCAAAGTGCGCTGACTGCACAAAAAACGATCCAGCCAACTGGAGAGGCTGCGAACATTACCAATCTGCCCTTGAGTGGAAGCAGGAGATGGACGAGATCCGGCACCACAACCCGACCCGGCCTCAGCGCCTAATCAAAGTTCAGCAGACCGCCACTCCGGCGGCTGCCCCAGCCCACCAACCGCCCGTCCAACCTCGTCGTCATAGTGACGACCCTACCCCTGCTACTACGGAGCCTCCCTCCACCGCCAAGTCATTCGCGGCAGCCGCCGCATCCAAACCCACATCTGCGCCTCAACGCGCGAAGGCTCCGAAGCCCAAACAGAAACCCCCAGCTGCTAAAGCTCCTTCTAAAAAACACACCAACGCCCAGCAACTACCATAGGTCCAACCACCCAAGCCCGAGGCAGCCCCAGCAACCTCGAAGCCAGCTCCCCAGCCAGTCCGCCGCCCCGCGGCCGTGAGCGAGCCCGATGAGGGCGTGCTAACGATCGCGGAGTTACAGGACTGGATGGAAGATCTCCTGCCCAAACAAGTTGCTGCGCGCGACCTGAACTCTCTGGTCGTCGAAATCATGACCTCCCTTACGTCCTTGTTGCTCGCCCGTAATGGCTAGGCCTCTCACACTCGTTGCTTGGAACGCAAATGGCGTAGCCGGGCGGCGAGCTGAGCCGGCCTGCTTTGCGAGCGAGTATGACGCGGACGTAGTCCTCCTCTCTGAAACCCACCTGCGTCCTCAAACCGATTTAACCTACCATCTTACGCTACTTATCGTACGGACCGCCCAGTGCCACTCACCCGAGCCGCATCTGGCGGCACAGCCATTCTCATCCACAGGCGATTATCTCACCGACCTCAACCCCCCCCCCCCCCGACTACCCACATTGAAGCGACTGCGGTCGCAATCAGCGTAGCGGGAACCGAGCTTCGGCTGGTCTCCGTCTACAACAAACCTGGCCTGGTGCCTAACCTCCAGGAGCTTGACGCGCTCCTTGACAATGATCTACCAACCATTGGAGTCGGAGACATGAACTGCAAAGACCCGTCTTGGAATAGTCGCTTGACTAATCAAAGCGGTCGTGCTCTCGCCCAATACGCCTCGACCAGACCTGACGTCCTCGTCATCGGCCCAGACGAGCCGACATTCATTCCCGCCAACCCTGCCAACCAGCCAGACGTTCTTGACATAGTTATTGTCAAGGACGCTGTCTGCCCCATCCTGTCGAGGCCATCTCAGCCCTATCGTCCGACCACAATCCGCTGGTTGTGACGCTCCGACGAACAAGCGACTCCCCGCCTGCCCGTCCTCGTAAGAGAGTCAACTGGCGCTCTTACCACGACGAGCTGTGCCGTAGGTTCCCATCAGCCCCTGAGGCCCCAGCGCCCTCTCGAAGGGAGCTGGACCGCCAAGTCACACATCTCCATATCTCCATGACACTCTTACCCACTGCATGGATAACCATTCTTACACTGTCCCAGCTCATCGTAGGAAGTCTCAACTCCCTGTCGAAGTCCAAGAAGCCATCAGCCAGCGGCGGCGCCTTCGCCGCAGCTGGCAAAACACTCGCGATCCCGCTGTCAAGCGGCAGAATCGCAGACAGTCTGATTACGTAAAGCAACTCCTGCTTGATGTCAATGAGCATAGCTGGGACAACTATCTCGAATCCCTGGAAGTCGACCACGCCTCCGTTTGGCAGGCTACTGGTCGCCTCCTTGGCGAAAAGAGGACCCGCCACCCCCTTGACTTCCCGACGGGTGTTGTTCATTCACCGGAGCGCAAGGCTGAGGTCTTCGAAAACTCCGTTGAGGAACAATTTACCCCTCACAGAGGCGTCTTCGATGCGGACCACATGGCTCGCGTCGAGGACTTCCTCGAAAACTATCTCGCCCAACCTTTGACGGATCCCCCACCCCCCTTTGAAAAAGCCGATCTCGTCCATGCTATCGCACGGCTGAATCCTAAACGGGCCTGGGTCCCGGACAGAATAGGAGCGACCGCCCTAAAGAATGCCACATCAGTTGTCACTGACCATATCCTGGACGTGTTCAACTCATGTCTCCGCCTCAATTACTTCCCTCGCCTGTGGAAAAATGCAAGGGTAATCATGATCCCTAAACCCGGGAAATCTCGCATGTTCCCTTAAAATTATCGACCCATCTCACTATTGCCCGTGCTATCGAAGGTGTTTGAGCATCTCCTGCACGCCCGTGTTGTACCGCTGCTTGATGGTTTCATCCACAGCGAACAGTATGGGTTTCGCAGGTAGCATTCAACCACCCTACAACTAGTCCGCGTCGTTACCCAGTTCTCTGACGCTGCAAACAAAAAGCTGCACACCGCAGCCGTCCTCTTGGACGTTAGTAAGGCCTTCGACCGTGTCTGGCACGACGGTCTGCTCTATAAACTGGCACACACGCCCCTTCCCGCATCTACTGTGAGACTATTCTGGTCGTATCTCCGCGGCCGGACTTTTCACATTAGCGTAGCTGGAGCGGTCTCTTCTGACGCTGGCGTTAGGAGGTAATCAGTCCTCGGCCCGGTTCTGTACCTTGTGTACACGAACGACTTGCCCGTATATAACAATGTCACTCTTTCCCTTTTTTGCTGACGATGCCATGTATCACTACAGCTCGCAGAACCCTGGTTTTGCTAGCACAGTGATACAACGCCAACTCGACCTTCTGCCTCCCTGGCTACGTAAGTGGCGCGTGGCGATCAACGCGGAGAAATCCGAAGCGATCTGCATCACGCGTACGCGGACTGCATGCCAGCCCCTAACCCTCGATGGGAACCCTATCGCTTGGAAGAAGTCTGTGAAATACTTAGGAGTGTCTATTGACAGTCGACTAAGCTTCGCAGGCCACGTCCAAACCAAACTCCGACAAGCCCTTGGCGTCAGAGCCAAAATCATTCCCCTCATCTCGCGCAGAAGTCCCCTCTCCCTGCGCACAAAACTTACCCTTTATTTCCTACTAATCAGATCAGTACTCACCTACGCAGCCCCAGCGTGGTGGCCCCTCTTATCTGCCACAACGAAGCGTAAGCTGGAACAGTTCCGTCCGTATCCTATCCAACTCGCCCTGGTTTGTTTGTAACCGAGCTATCAGGACGGGCCTCCGTCTGCAAACGGTGGAAGAGTTTGTCTTCAGACTTTCTGTGGGCCTCTTCTTCTGGGCAGCATACTCCCAAGACCCCCACCTCCGTGACCTGGCCAGACACGTAGGTCCCCCTTGCCACGTAGTTAAGAGACCCCGCACTCTGCTGAACGACCCCCCATAGTCTCCTACATAGGGCCCTCCTCCTGAGAGAGTCAACACCCTACCGTAAAGTAACATACCTCTAACTGATCACCTGTCACACCATAGATATCACACTGAACCTCACTCTGCCCTGAATGTGGTCTGCCCTGGTCGTTTGCGGCCTCGGCGGGGTTGTCTTATGTTAGTTGAGCAAGTGCCTTCTTTCATCAGGGGCCCGCCTTGGATACGCAACAGGCCTGTGTTGATCACCGCTATGCGGACAGTGGGGCCACGTCGGAGACAGCAGCGCTGGCCAACCGGTCCTCATATGTACCGGGAGGTTTCTCCGCTGTGACTCGGACGCGTCACCGCTGGCTTCAGGGCACAAAACCTACCAGACTTTGGCTAGGCTGAGCACCTCACTTGCTGAGATCCTCTCCCCTACCCAACTGCAAAAGGAGCATACCATCCCACCTACTTGACCTTGTATTTCCAAAGTCCTTGAGAGAGCACGACCTACTTGCAGTCATCGGAGGAGTCACTCCGGGCGCTGCTACCATGCAGGGGCCTTGAACCCCGTCCCCCATTAGCTACGAGCTACGAGACGAGTGGACGGTATACGAGTGTAAGAGAGAGCGTAGATTATGAAAGGGAAGCAGTCTTGTTAGTGAACAAAATAAAGTGTCTAGCGGTTGTGTGGGGAGAAGGTATATAGGAAGTGTGTGTGTGCGAGTGAGAAAAGTGTATGGTATATGAGTATGAAAGAGAGCGTAGATGGTGCTTGGGAACAGAGAAGCGTGTGCAGCTGTTGTGTTGAGTGGTGGGTGAGGGGCGAGGGGGAGCGGCAGCTAGACAAAAATTCCAGGCGGTCGAATGATTAGTGAGTGAGGTGTGCGGGGTTATCAACGGTTACAAGGGGGAATGTTGGCGGAAAAAGACAGAGAGAAATGTAGCGCGTTATGTACGTTATTGTTTTATAACTATATTTTAGATTAACTTTGTGTTATCACACTGAATATTTTAATGTAAAAATAAACAAATGTATTAGAATATCTGACTGTCTGCGCTACTTTAGGAGTCTTGGCTGCATATGTTGTAGGTGTAGTGCGTAGGCCTACTGTACAACTGGGGAGTTTATGTGGTTAATATGACGGTTCGTAATTAGTGTCATCAATGTGTGGTATGTAGTGTAGATGCCACAGTGTCGGGTAAGAGTTACAAAGGGCGGGTGGCGATTACGGGAGGTATATGAGTTAATAGATTAACAAGTTTATGGCTACTGTTTATGAAAAATGTAATACTGTAAGTGTAATTAGTGTGTGAGTGCCACAGGGACCGGAAGTCCGAGCGGAGACAACGAAAGCTGTATTGTATGTGTGTGTGTATGAGAGTAATTTGTGTATTATTATAAAAATAAAAATAAAAATGCGGTGGAAAGCGCAATTCAGATCTGTTTGAGGAGACCTCAGTCACACACACAAGCACGCCTGTTGGCAGAGCTCTGCTCGCAGGACCAAAGGCCACTTAGTCCGGCAAGCGAGAGACGGACGACTCCCGTTCACTTCGTTCTTGGAAAACGTATTGTGTTAAAGATATAAATACCTGGTAGTCGTCACCTTACACCAAACACTCGGGCTGTTATGAAATGAGTATCCGCTACACAGATCAAAACACACAATCACTGGACACTAATCACGGATGAGCTCTGATATTCTACGATGAAAGTACCACTACACGGCGCGGGGGCAAAAGGCACATCTTCTCCGTTCGGCTCTCATGCAGAGAATGTCACCCGTCAAAATGTTCTCCCGGGGCTGGTTTTATGCACTAACCGGGATCGCTGATTGGCTCGCTCCGAGCACGTTAGTTGTCACGTCTCGGCTGCTGATCCCCGATTGCTGCCGCTTTCGCTTCCGGGACGGCTTTTGACGAGGAGGCTAAAGGACACTTCGCTTCGGCTTCTCGTTCTGGAAGGACCTCCTCTCTTGGACCAGCTCTCTCTGGACGACATCGGAAGCTTTCTCGCTGTTCTCAGCCGCTGCCCTCCTGCCTGCTGCTTCGCCGCTGGACAGACATCTTTGGCCCGCTTGCAGCTTTTGACAACAAGAAGACTGAAGACCACAACTCAGCTGGCTGGTGAACTGAGTAGCCAGCACAAGAACAGCTGAGTTCGTCGGACCTTCTAAGGGCCACCAGCCGAGCGACCATTTTCAGGACCACCATCTCGCCGCTGAAGAGGAAACTAGCCTGCCAGAGCTAATTTGCGCAGCGAATCTGTTTCGCTGACGCTCAGGCTCATAGGTAGCGCTGCCCAGGACGATCCTTGCGAGCCCCCACCAGTGGTAAGCGAGCTTGGATATCGCCTGGGCAAAGAGGCCGGTGGACACCTCTCTTGGTAAGGTGAGGTATTCAACGAAGCCGGTCTTTAGCCCAGCTCGTAGACAGCCTGAGCGTTCCACTTCCCCTGCTCGCGGTCCGGCTCGGGCCGGACCCTAGGTCCCTGGTTACCGCCGGAGGCAGCCTGGCTGCCTCTGGTCGGCGAACCTCCCGCTGTTGGCGGATATACCCGGTTCGGGCGCGTCAACGAGCACGCAGTCGCTCGCCACTGCCATGCCCCACTCGAGCGACTCGCCGAGTTCTCCGCTACCTGCGGACCAAGTCGATCCCCGGACGCTTCCGCTGCCCGGTGACGAGACCGACGCTTTCGTGGCGGTTGGGCCACGGGGGAACCCGGTTAAGAAACCGAGGCAGAACCGGTCCTCCTCAACCTCTTCCTCGGCGTCCGCCATGGACGTTGTCGCCGCCGATGGTGAATCCGGCACAGGGCCGACTGTGCCCGGCGATGCCCAAGCACTGCCGGCCACTGGTCGCATCCCGTCCGTGTTCGTTCACGGCGTGAACAACGTCACCGGTTTTTACCGGCGACTGATAGCGGCTCCCGGACTTTCCCCGGCAAACATTGACTTGAAGCTCCTTGGAGACGACACTGTCACGATCGTTGTCCGAGGAATGGACGTGTATCGCAGTTTAATGGCGTTCGTGGAATCATCTCAATTCCAGTTCCACACCTTTTCATCTAAACACGTGAAGCCTATGTCCTTCGTGCTCAGAGGCTTGGACGTGGACTCTCCTCTCGATGAAATACTTGCTTCGATGAGCTGCGCGAGCTGGGCTATCCGGTTCGCGCGGTGCATCGAGTGTTTGCTCCAGCCGGACCAAGGCGTCCAATTCCCCTGGTCCATATCATGGCGGAGAATAGCGAGGCAGGCGCAAGCCTACTTTCTCTTACGCGGCTTTTTCGTTTCCGCGTTAAAGTGGAAAGAAGCCGCACTCCCGGGGTTCTGCCTCAGTGTTACAGGTGCCAACGCTTTGGGCATCACTCTGAAACTTGTTCAAACGCTCCTGCGTGCGTGAGGTGCTCTTTACCTCACGCCAGCAAACACTGCGATGCACCTGCTTTTAAAAGGTGCATCAACTGTGGCGGAAGTCACTCCGCCAACTACTGGGCATGCCCGGTGTTTCAGCGGGAGCTCGAGCGGCGAAAGCCGAAAGGGCGCCTGCCACCACCGGTTCTAGACCTGCAACCGAGCAGCGAGGCCCTTCGCCTCCTGTTACGGCTGCCGTGCCTTTCGCCACAGTTGCTAATAAGCAACAAAAACGTAGCAAAGGCCCAAAGCAAACACCTGTGGTACAGGCAAACCCTACTCAGGCTCCTTCCCAGGCGCCAGTCCCGCCTCAGGCGAAAAAGCGCCGAAACCTCGCGGCATCTCAAAATAGTGAGACAGACCAGCCTTTACCAAACAGCCTGCAGCCGCTGTAGTCCCCCCGGCCTGTCCAGCGCCTGCCGGAGCGCTCAGTTACGCGGCAGCCGCCGCCTCCGATGCATCTTTCCCTCCTTTGGCCTCGTCGCGAAAGCAACCCGCGCCAAAGAAGAAAAAGACATTGACCACTATTCTCACGCAGCTCAAGCCTGCTGCACCCAAGCCAGCATCTGCCCCAGCTCCCAAAGAGCCTCGGCAGCCTAAACCTAAACCTCGGCCCGATAATGGAATCATGAATCGAGTGCCCCCGCCCACACCGCGGACGCCATCGACTGAGGAAAGATCCTCGGACCCGACCTTTGGCGATCGTTTGCGTGCCTGGGTTGAGACCATCATTCCTCAGATCTTGGCTGCCAAGGACGTCCAGTCTCTGCTAGTCACCATTCTAACCTCCCTCATGATCCTCCTGCCTCCCAATGTCTAGGCCTCTTTGGCTGGTGGCATGGAATGCGCATGGCGTTCCGTCTCGCCGAGCCAAATTGGCTAACTTTGCCACTGAGTATGACTTAGATGTCATACTACTCTCTGAAACGTTCCTTACCCCTGCTGTTTCCTTTCAGCTTTCGGCGTAAACTACATATCGCACGGATAGGCCTCGGCTACCACCCCCGCTCATCCCAGCGGGGGTACTGCCATACTCGTCCACAGGCGCATTGCCCATCGTCTCTTACCCCCTCCAGATACTAGGTATTTGGAGACGACGGCGGTGGCCCTCTGGATCGGGGGTTGGGAGGTTCGCCTAATTTCGGTGTACCTCCCTCCCGGGCCCGGCAGGCCTCCGCCGCCTGAGGAGTGGGACGCCCTCCTCGCCACGAACTACCTACTATAGCTGCCGGAGACTTCAACTCCAAGCATCCCTCTTGGAACAGCCGTGTCACGAACCCGCGTGGCCGTTCGCTCTACAGCTACGTTCAGCGTCATCTGCAGGTCTCAGTTATTGGTCCTGATTCACCGACCCACGTGCCCACTAGGGGCCTACCGGATGTCCTTGACATTGTCATTGTCAAGGACCTGGCCATTCCTATCACTGTAAGTGCAGTGTCGGACCTCTCGTCCGACCATGACCCGGTACTTATCACTGTTCGTCCCACGTTGGACACACCTCTTCAACCCCCCTCTCGTCCAAGGAGAGTCAACTGGCGCTCCTATCATGACGAACTCCAACAGTGCCATCTGACCCCCCGGCCCCCATCGCCTCTATGGCTGATGCGGACCGTATGGCCGACTATCTTCAAGAAGTCGTTACGTCCGCTATGGACAAACACACCTACCTTGTCCCAGAGACAAATCGCAGGTCTCAACTACCTGAAGAGGTGCTCCTCGCCATTCAAACTCGGCGCCAGCTCCGCTGGAGATGGCAATAAACCCGGGATCCTGCTATCAAACGCAGGTTAAACGCCCAATCTGACCTTGTCAAGCAGCTTCTGCTTGACGCCACTGCACATCGTTGGGACTCGTATCTCGAGTCTCTTAAAGTCCGGCCCGAGTCTGTTTGGCAGGCTGCGAGCCGACTTAATGGTGACAAAAGGACCCGCCATCCCCTCAGATCACCGGACGGCATTGTGTACTCCGCGGCCGGCAAAGCAGAAGTCTTTGCCGCTACCATGGAGGAGCAAGTCACCGTCCACGGAGGCGTCTGCGACCCCGTCCACTCGGCTGAGGTCGCAGACTTCCTATCTGGATAATTTTCCCGCCCTCCAGCTGACACACCTGACCCGTTCGACCGAGCCGATGTTGTTTCGGCTATTGGTCGGCTTCACCCTAAGCGGACACCCGGCGATGATCGTATCGGAGCGGCGGCGCTAGAACACGCTCCCCCTAGCCTCATCAATCTGGTCCACAAGCTGTTCAATGGATGTCTCAGGCTCCATTACTTCCTCAGCCTGTGGAAGCGTGCGAAAATCATTATGATTCCCAAGCCTCGCAAGCTGCGTATTGTCCCCTCAAACCATCGACCCATCTCACTGTTGCCAGTCATATCGAAAGTACTCGAGCGACTCCTGCACGGTCGTTACACGCCCCTGCTGGATGGTTTCATTCGGCAGGAGCAGTTCGGCTTCCGCAGAGAGCACTCGACGACCCTTCAACTCGTCCGGGTTGTTACCCAATTGACGGACGCCTACAACAAGCATCTGTCCTCCGTCGCTGTTTTGCTCAATGTGAGTAAGGCCTTCGATCGAGTCTGGCACGAAGGCCTCTACAAACTGGCCCACTCCCCTCTCCCTGCATCTTTCGTTCATTTTCTCCGATCGTACTTGTGCGATCGCATCTTTATTGTATGCGTCGATGGGTCGTACTCATCCATCCGACCAGTCGCCGGAGGCGTACCTCAAGGATCTGTCCTTGGCTCCGTTCTGTACCTCGTGTACACGAGCGACCTGCCTGTTCAGCCTGGAGTCACTCTCTCGCTCTATGCGGATGACGCCATGTACCACGCCAGCTCAGCGAGTCTTGATTTCGCAGCTGGCCTGGTGAAACGTCAGCTCGCCGTACTTCCGGACTGGCTAAGGAAGTGGAGGATGGCGATCAATGCGGAGAAATCCGAGGCGATCGCCTTTTCTCATAAATTAACTTCCCGATGCCAGTCCCTCTCCCATGAAGGGAGCCCAATTGAATGGAAACCGACTGTAAAGTACTTGGGCGTCACTCTTGACCGACGTCTAAGCTTTGCATCTCACGTCTCCCTGAGTCTCCAGTGGGCCAGAGGCGTCAGAGCCAAACTATTTCCCTTTCTCTCTCATCGGGGTTCAGTGCCTGTGCGCACTAAACTCACTATCTACTTGCTCTTTCTTAGGGCAATCTTAACTTAACGCAGCTCCCGCCTTTTGGGTACTACTCAGCCCATCCGTTGTCGCCCGTTTGGAAGCTTTCCAATCCCGAACCCTCCGATACATCTCCAAATTTCCCTGGTTTGTCAGAAATGATGCCATCAGGCGAGGGTTGAAGGTTCCTTCACTCACCGAATTCGTTCGGTCCCTTGCCCTCAAACTATTTACCCGAGCCTATGTCTCGACCCATCCCCACATCCGTCGACTAAGCATAGATATCGGCCCACCACCTAGACGACACAAACGCCCCCGAGCATTGCTCGACGACCCTCCATAAGCAGTTTACAGAACGTCTGCCCAATCCCCCCGACCTTGAGTATTTTCACATTCCTACTCCTTCCTTCTTTCCCTTGTCCGTGCTGGCGCTCGGCGATAGACGGGGGGGGGCTGCGCTTGCTTTAGGTGTGCTTAGTGCCACCTCTGGTGGACGCTGCCTCCTCCTACGCTCTCTCCCGTACGCCAACTTTCCCGCTTGGCAACCCTCGGCGACTTTTCCTGAGCGGTTAGCGGCGCCCTACCCGTTGTGGGAGGGTAATTCCTACTACTCAAACGAATAGTCTTCGAGGCCTCCCCCATTCTGCCGTCGCGGGCCTCTTCGATGTCCCAGGGTCCAAGAAAAATAATAACATCCTATCCCTCCAAAATAAAATTTATGGAGGTCCCATTCCTCAGACAGCGCGAGATCGCTGGTCAGGGTAACAAGCAGGAAAACATGCAGTCATCGGGTATCACCCGGACACTGCGACCACCGGAGCACGACTAGCTGCTGCTCCGTTACACTTGGACTTGGACTTGGCTTCTGCTTCTGGAACAGGAAGGACCTACTCTTTGGACCAGCTCCTCACTGGACGCACTTGGAAGTGTTTTTCGCTGTGGTACAGCTGCTGCCCTGCTGCCTTCGTTTTGAAGAGGACAGTACTACATCTGCTGCCCTGCTTGCTGTGAATACATCAGGCCCAAAGAAGATAGAAGGTCAACTCAGCTGGCTGGTGAACTGAGTAGCCAGCACAAGAACAGCTGAGTCGTCGGACCTTCTAAGTGCCACCAGCCAAGCCGACCCTTCTCAGGACCAACATCTCGCCTGTTAAAAAGGAGGAAGCATAGCCTGCCAGAGCTCTATTTACGCAGCGCATCTTGCTCGCTGACGCTCAGGCTCTTAGTTAGCGCTGCCCGGGACGATCCTTGTGAGCCCCCACCAGTGGTAAGCGAGCTTGGATATCGCCGGGGTGAAGAGGCCGGTGGACATCTCTCTTGGTAAGGAGAGGTATCTAACGAAGCCGGTCATTAGCCCAGCTCTAGTAGACAGCCTGAGCGCTCCAACTCCCCTACTCGAGGTCCGGCTCGGGCCGGACCCTAGGTCCCTGGTTACCGCCGGAGGCAGCCTGGCTGCCTCTGGTCGGCGAACCTCCCGCTCCTTGGCGGACATGCACGGTACGGGCGAGTCAACGAGCACGCAGTCGCTCGCCACTGCCATGCACCACTCGAGCGACTCGCCGAGTATTCCGCTCATGCCTGCGGACCAAGTCGATCGCCGGACGGTTCCGCTGCCCGGAGACGAGACCGACGCTTTCGTGGCGGTTGTGCCACGGGGGCGCCCGGTTAAGAAACCGAGGCGGAACCGGTCCTCCTCTACCTCTTCCTTGGCATCCGCCATGGAAGTTGTCCCCGCCGATGGAGAATCCGGAGCACGGGGCCGACTGTGCCCGGCGATGCCCAAGCACCGCCGGCCACTGGTCGCATCCCGCCCGCGTTCGTTCACGGCGTGAACAACCTCACCGGTTTTTACCGGCGACTGATAGTGGCTCCCGGACTTTCCCCGGCCAACGATGACTTGAAGCTCCTTGGAGGCGATACAGTCAAGATCGTTGTCCGAGGTCTGGACGTGTACCGCAGTGTCATGGCGTTCGTCGAATTCGCCAATATGTAGTTCCACACCTTCTCACCCAAGCACGTGAAGCCTCTGTCTTTTGTGCTCAGAGGCTTGGACGTGGACTCTCCTCTCGAGGAAATCCTCGATGAGCTGCGCGAGTTGGGCTATCCGGTTCGCTCGGTGCATCGAGTATTTGCTCCAGCCGGACCAAGGCGTCCAATTCCCCTGGTCCGTATCATGGCGGAGAATAGCGAGGCAGGCGCAAGCCTACTCTCTCTTACGCGGCTTTTTGGATTCCGCGTTAAAGTGGAAAGAAGCCGCGCTCCCGGGGCTCTGCCTCAGTGTTACAGGTGCCAACGCTTCGGGCACCACTCACAGACATGTTCAAACGCTCCTGCGTGCGTGAGGTGCTCTTTACCTCACGCCAGTAAACATTGCGATGCACCTGCTTTCAAAAGGTGCATCAACTGTGGCGGAAGTCACCCCGCCAACTACTGGGCATGCCCGGTTTTTCAGCGGGAGCTCGAGCGGCGAAAGCAGAAAGGGCGCCTGCCACCACCGAGGCATCCGGAAGCTGGTTCTAGACCTGCAACCGAGCAGCCAGGCCCTTCGCCTCCTGCTACGGCTGCCGTGTCTTTCGCCACAGTTGTAAACAAGCAACGTAAACGAAGTGAAGGCCCGAAGCAAACACGTGTGGTACAGGCAATCCCGACTCAGGCCCCTATCCCAACTCAGCCGAAAAAGCGCCGAAACCTCGCGTCATCTCAAAAAAGTGAGACAGACCAGCCTTTAACAAACATCTCGGTTGTAGGGCCTGAGACAACTCAACCCTCCCCAACACCGGAGAATCCTGACCCTGCTTTAGAAGCAGCCTCGTCTGACCTCCCGCCCCCGCGGTTTCCTAATGCAGGCAAAAAGAAGCGGCATCGTAAGCCCCGTGACGCTCGCTCCCGGGCTCCTGCCATCCCAGCCGCACAGTCCAGACAGCCTGCGCATCGTGTTAAGACCGACGAAATCGCATCTGTCCCTCTTCCGAGCACCTCCGCTAGAGGCGCTACACCTGGCCCTAAAATACCCTTGGCTTCCACCAATCCCCCGATTGATAAGTCTCGGCGCTCTTACGCGCAAACAGTCTCCGGGCACTCTGCCTCAAAATCCGTACCTGACGACTACCAGGTCGTCAAGGACTTCCTTGCGGAATTCGACCTCCGCAAAGTTGCCCAGACCTTCAGGTCCATCCATTCCCGCTTTGAGACTGCTGATATAACCGAGAGGTTCATGCTCTTGGTGGAAGCCGCCACTTGTGTAGGACTTCTATGAGTCGGGTCCTCAAACGAGACCTCTCCATTCTTTCCTGGAACGCCAACGGCTTGGCTAATAAGATCCAGGAACTCCAAGAATTACTAGCCCGACTCAAACCCGATGTAGTACTTCTCAATGAGACCCACTTGACTCCTGCGAATCGGTTACGACTGGCCAACTATGTGTGCTATTGAAACGACAGACCGGGCACTGCTGGTGGCGGTACTGCCGTCGCGGTGAGGCTCAGTCTTGAGCATCACCGAGTCGTCTTGCCTGCAACGACTCACCTGGAAGTTACCGCTGTGGAGATGTTGAACTCTCTAGGCGGTGTACTCTTGGTAGCGGCGTATAAACCGCCGCAAATAGAGCTCCTTCACCCCGATCTAGCTGTCGCGTTCGATGCACACAGGAGGGTCATCATGGCCGGCGACCTGAATTGTAAGCATCGCGATTGGAACAGTCGTTTAACTGCCCCAAACTGGAAGCGCTTACGCAGGGTAACAGTGATTGGGCCTGCCCAACCTACGTTCTACCCCTCACAACTCCTCGCGGCTCCCTATGTCTTAGACATAGCGGTGATCCAAGGAATTGACTGCTCGGTCCATGTGTCCGCGCTAACGGAACTATCGTCCGATCATCTCCCCATCTTGTTACTCGTCGCTACCCAGCACGTCGTACGCAGAGATGTCAGGAAGGTGGTAGAATGGGACCGCTATGGCCCGGCGTTAAGTCGCCGATTGCCAGAGGCGGGACCACTCGAAACCGTCCGCCAAGTCGACGAGGCAGTTTCCGCGTTTGACGAGGCTGTCGTATCTGCGATCGACGCGTCTTCCAGGAAGAAGCCTGGTGTCACTCCCCACTGGCAGCGGATCCCAGAGGAGACGAGTGCTCTCGCTTGCGAGAGAAATCGCCTCCGGAGGCGCTGGCAGCGGACCCGTGATCCGGCCGACAAGGCAACGTAGAACCGGGCGACCGGCATTTTACGTCGTGAAATGCAGGCCTACCGGAGACGCTGTTGGGAACTCGCCGTGGCCCAAGTAGGGGACGGATCGGACGAAAGTAGCCCTTACCGGATACCTTCGGCGTTGATAGGGAAGAGGCACCGATCTCGTATCTCAGCCATTGCTGGAACCTTTGGTCAAATCCTGGCTCGCCCGGAGGCGAAGGCCGAGTACTTGGGCGCATGTTTCGAGCGACAGTTCGCTCCTAACCCGCCCATGGACTGGGACTTCGATGGAGAAGTCGAGAAAGAAGTGGAAGACTTTCTGTCTCTTCCGATCACTGTGGAGCCCGAACCCATTACTAGGGAAGAGGTCACAGATCGGCTCGTTGGACTCGTACCGAGAAAGGCTCCTGGCCCGGACGGCGTCTCGAACGCCGCTCTTACTCGACTCCCGGAGCAAGGAGTACTTTTCTTGATTACGCTGTTCAATGCGTGTCTAAGACTGGCCGATTTCCCCCAGAAATGGCGTAAGGCGAAGGTCATAGTGATCCCGAAGCAGGGAAAGGACGCTTCCCGTCCCGGCAACCTCCGGCCCATTAGTCTACTGTCAGCCACGTCAAAGGTCCTCGAACGTCTTGTACAACGGAGAGTCATAGACCATCTAAGAAACTTCGATGTACTGGTCCCCGAACAGTTCGGTTTCCGTGTGGGGCATTCCACCACTCATCAGCTGATGAGACTGGTGGAGTACATCACGGGCGCCGGCTGTCGGAAAGAGCAGACTGTCGCCTGTTTCCTAGATGTGGAGAAGGCCTTTGATAGTGTCTGGCACGACGGGCTCTTGTTCAAGCTCCGGGAAATGCAGCTCCCAGATTGCTACCTTCGCTTGATTGCTAGCTTTCTGACGGAGAGGACTTTCTGCGTGAGAATAGATGACCACGTCTCTTTCGAGAGACGTATTACAGCCGGGGTACCTCAAGATAGCGTGCTAGGGCCTCTTCTGTTCTCCGTGTACGTCAACGACGCACCCAGAGAGCCTGGAGTCCAGATGGCCCTGTTTGCCGACGACACGGCGGTCTATACCGCCGATCGGAACACTGACAGGGCTATCCCATGACTCCAGCGTGCACTCGATGCGTATTGTAACGCGTAGACTCTGTCGTCTCTGTAAAAATGTATAAGTTGTGTGTTCGCCTCACACTGGTGTCGTTACTTATATATTGCGCTGACGATGTCCGTAGCGATCCTTCAAATTACCAGTACATTAATGTGGGAACCTTACCTGTTCTTCGTAGGTGTGCATAAATCCGGGTGGCGCCAAATTGTTTAATTAAAACAATTAAATTAACAAATAGTATGATCGGGCGTTCTTAGCTATGACGGTCTGGTGAATTTGATTATTCCCGCCTGTACGGGTTTATAAATCTCGCTGATAGTTCGCCGAGTTTCCGACGTGAGCGCTTACCGCCCTCTTTGCTAAATAATACACAAGTTATATAATGCACTTCCCTATGAAATAAAACAGTGGTTACAACTCTGTACTAGTTTTTTTTATTGCGATTTGTATTTATTCAGTAATATATAAAATTATATTTTTTGTTATTCAACAAATTTGCACCGGCAATTATTATAAGACAAAATCTCAAGGTTCGGCGAAGCGAACTGAACGAATGATTCAGTCATTCATGGCGACTGCTACCGTTTGTTTACAATTTATTACGTTCAAATTCTGGATTCTTGTGATTACGAAAAAAGTACACTACCTTACATTAGTTGTACTTAGATAATATACTGTATAATTATAATTTGTTCCTGAAGTGTGATAAAGTGTGTTTCAAAAGTTCGTAATTTTCATACAGGTTATTTTGCTAGTTAACATGATTTTAGTGCTTTAATTTTTATTAATCTTTGAAATAAATAATATTCAGTTTATAGTGAGAGTTCAGATTGTTGTGAGAAAAATTTAGAGAGAATTTATTTCCGAAATTCGGGTAATTTAATAATACTTATCGACTTGAGGTGAACTGTCATTCAGTTGAAATGGAATGGGGTCTTCAACAGTCGTCAATTTTCAATTATCTTGGGGCTTAAGTACGTCTGGCATCTTTTTCATGTTAGTTGTTCAAATTTATTTATTTAGAATTGGTTTAATTGGTCCTAGGCATCAGTTAAATGTTCTTGTCTTTCATCAGCTTCTTAAGTCTTCATCTTTTTGAATTTGGATTACTTTTCAAACGTTTTATATTAAAATTTTGGTCATTCACGGCCTGGCGTCTATTCTTGATGAGCGTCACTTATAGAATAATAGGTTTTAACGGAAAATTCGTAACCAACGTTCCGTTGTCATGGTTACTGATTGCTCTTGATTGGCTGATCATGACTTAAGACCATTGTTATCATATTTGAATTTTTATTCAAAATTACTGTATATCTTCTGATTGCTATTATTCTTCCGTCTTCCTCTCTATGTATTAAATATTATCACTACTGTTCGTATTTTCTTTCAAAGATCATTTTGACATCCCATGAGGTTGGGTTTTCTTATGTATTATTGTTTGTATTGTTAATTGTTGATATTTGTTAATTACATTTCTTTCTTATTTTAAGTTCTTAATCTAACATTTATCTTTTAATATGATTCACAAATTATCCTTGACTAGTTATTTGCCTTAGATTTTCTAATATTCTTGTTAGTTTTTTACAATTTGTAGTTATTTGTTTTTTACAGTTAGGCATTTCATAGGCCTAAGTAGTAATTGGCTATTTTTACTTATTTTATAATAATTACCTTTTAATTTACCCTCATACATGTTTTGTTTGGATATTATAAATGATTTGTTTATTTGTTGAGTTGTTTGGATCTGTTTTTATAATAATTGTATGTTCCCATTAGTTTCTACATTATGGTTTGTTCATTATTTCCTAACTGCCCTTCCAGTGTTATTAGATTTGTATTAATTTATCTTTTTTTCTTATTTATTTTGCCAATGTTTATTATTTGACAACTATTTACTATTCTTTATAAAATACAATATAACATTTAGGTTTATGGTCTGTGTAATCCCTTCAGCCATATTCCTATTCATAGATTAAATCAAACGATTTTTTAACAGTTATTATGTAACGTTTGCTTACAATTCATTTCATCCTTAATTATTTTTTGGGCGATAAACATCATCACACCATTTAAATTTACTTAATTGACTATCCCTTAGAACATGGGGTGTTGATTGATTTTGCTCTTATTTTCTTTACTATATTTTTTCTTATATTAATTTTACTCTCTAGCCATGGTAACCCTAACTTTTGACCTTCCATGGGCTTCCTCCCCTAAATACTATTGTATCCTTCATTTACAATTAATCTTAATACTATCAATATATAATCATTTAGTGTTCATCACAGATTATTAAGTGTTTATACGTATCAATAGGGTTTCTAATTATTTTGGGGTTTTACACTTTCACTTTTCACTTCTTATCTGTTATTTAAGTGTTATTAGTGGGTAATCCCTAACATTACATTCTCTTTGTCACTTATTTATGTTTACTATCTCACTATCTCTCTCTTTACAAAGGTTATTTATACTATGAATAAGCTCATGTCATTATAGAGTTCTTTATTACATTTAAACTCTATTTCTTTGGTTAGTGTACTTTTAGTTTGTCATTACTTTATCGGGTTTTATCAATTATCATTCACATTGATTATCTAGTCGATACTAATAATTATCTTTTACATTTGTTATTTATTGGTTTCTTTTTCGTTATTATATTTGAGTGTAACATTTCTCCTTTTTCTCTTCTATATTATTTGTTTATGTCTTTTCATTTCTTCTCATTTTGTTTCATTTATACTTGGTTTGTTTCATTTTCCTTCTTCTTTGATTTCATTTTATTTCGGTTTTCCCCTTCTCCTTTGGTTTTATTTTATTTGGTCAATCGCTTGGGTTGTGTCATGTAGTTGTTTGTCGTGTCATCGTCATTTTATTTTCTTTAATTTAAACATTTTATATAGTTGATTCATCGTTTTTTCCGTGGTATTGGCGTGGCTTATTTGTGTTGTAACATAATGCCTCTCCTTCAAAATTGATCATTTTGGTAAAACACTAGCATAGTTTTTTATGAAATTATCAGTTATACATTTTTTCCTTTTTCTTTTTGTTTATTTCTTCTTTCTTGTTTCTCTTCCTACTTGATTCACTCCTTTTTATTTAGATCTGTTTTTATTTATTTCCATTAGTGCGTTCTCCCTGTTATATAACTTTTTCCCTAACTTTTTAGTAGCTGGTTTCTTCCATTACTACAATTTTTCTCAGACCAGAGGAACATCATCTCTCCTCAGTTAATTGATTGCTGGACCTATTCTCATTCAATCTTAAATACCTTTTTTGTCATCTTGTGACTTTCACTAATAATAATATTTTGGGGGTTGTCCACTTTATGGTTTTTTAGATCATTTTAACCTTTTACTCATTCTTCGTTCCGCTGTACCTTTGCTATATCCGCTATCTACTCATACAGTTGATTGTTTTTATTTATTTAGTTGTTAATTTCATATTTCTAACTTTTCATTAGTTTGTTTTTCTCTTCTTCTTGTGATCATTTTAATTATTTTAGACATCTTTTTCCTTTTCTTGGTTGATTACCATTATTTTGCTTTAGTCATTTGCTGTAAATTTGCTTTATACATTTTTTTTTATACCAGTTCTTTTTTTTTTTTTTTTTTTTTGGAATACTCTATATTCTTTATAATTTTAGGTATTTGTCTTAGCAGTCCTAGCTTGATTTTATTTTTGTTTATTTTGTTTTGTCTCATATTTTATTCTAAATAATTTTTGTTAGTTTGTTGTTCTTACTTTTTAGGAATTTTTGTAACTTATTCCTTTATTTTATACATTTTTTTCTTTTATATGTTATTTAAATATTATTGTAAGGTGATCTCACTTTGTAGGAATTTTTGTAACTTATTCCTTCATTTTATATTTTGCCTCATATGTCATCAAAATATTATAGTAAGTTGATTTTACTTCTTTTGAATTTTGTAAAGCTTTGTTTGTTTATTATTGTTTATGTTTCCTCGTAAAACTTTTTTATAGAAACTTGATTATACACTCCTTTTATCTTTTTTGTTGTTGTATTGCTTATTTTGTATGTATTGTTGCCATTGTCCTTGGTGATGACATAGGGTCCTATGTATAATAATAATAGTTTCTTGGCTATACCTTCAAGTGTACTGGGTAGTTCACGATTTTTGATTAATACCCTTTCTCCTTCATTATATTTAATTATTTTGGTCTGCTTCTGGGAATATTTAGTTTTTTGTTTCTCTATTTTCTCCATGATTTGGTTGTAGCATTTATTTGCTTCATATGGGTCTTCTGGGTTGGTTGGAAAGTCTATTAACTCCTGTATCTCTCGATGTGGTTTCCTTCCAAACATCATTGAATATGGTGTGTTCTCAATAAAATGGTGGTAACTTATATTCAAAAATTCTTCAGTTGAAGTTAAATATTTTTGCCATTCTTTTTGATTATCATGGCATTACGTTCTTAAAATGCGTCCCACCTCTCTTAACACTCTTTCTGCGGGATTACTGCTCGGGTGGTATACGGATGTTTTATAGGTTTTTATGTTTAATTTTAATAATTCATCTCTCCACTTTTTCCCTTTAAATTGTGTTCCGTGGTCTGTTATTATCATGTATGGTTTTCCAATTTCTATTATGTATCTGTTTTTTATGATTTATAATATTTTCTTTGTTGTTGCTCTGTTTATAGCGTATAACTTGGTGTAATGGTCCAATAGAATCACTATGAACTTGAATCTATGTCTCCCTCCGCTACGTGGGAATGGTCAACATATGTCAAGAAACACTTTTCCAGTTTGGTATTTGATGTGATGGGTATCATCATTCCATCTTTTCTTTCGTTATTGGTTTTGACCATTTGACATATTGTGCATGTTTTAATGTTTTTATTTACTTTTCTAGTTATACTTTTAATGAATAGTTCTTCTTCTAACGCTTTAACCATTTTTAATGTTCCCATGTGTCCGTATCTGACATGGTAGTCTTTAATTATTTTGTTTTCTAGAGAATTTGGAACTACTAACTTCCATGTTCCTTGATTCTTTTTTGTTTTAATGAACAGTATATCTTTGTGTAGGCAGTAAAAGTTATTAATAATCTCTTCGGATTCCCTCAGTCTCCTTCGTATGTTTGCTAATTTGACATCTTGCTTCTGTTGTAGTACTATCTCACTTACGATTTCTTCCAGGTCCTTCCTATCCTTTAATGTGTAATACACCTTGGCGATTTTCTCCTTTTCTCCTTCAAATGTCTGGTTTTCTACATTTATTCTGGACAATACATCTGCCGCTACGTTCTTCTGGCTTGGAATATACTCCCACGTGATGTGGTACTCTTGCAGAGCGAGGATCCAACTGGTAAGTCTACCATGACTCAATTTGCATTGTTTGAGAAATGATATTGACTTATGGTCGCTTCTGACTGTAACGTGGTACCCTAAGATGTATGTTCTAAATTTTCCGCACGCAAATACTATGCTGAGCAGCTCCTTTTCTGTAACGTTGTAGTTACGCTCACAACTGTTTAATACTCTGCTGGCAAAGCTGATGACCAGGTGGTGTCCTTCCTTATCTTCTTGGTACAGTTCAGCGCCCAGACTGACGTCACTGGCATCACAATTCAAGTAGAAGGGTTGCTCAAAGTTGGGGTGATGCAGCATTACTGTTTCTAGGAATTTTTGTTTTATGAGAGTTAATATTTCATCCTGCTCAGTTCCCCAGGTCCACTTGTCTTTTGCTGAGCGTTGTTTGGAAAATTTTGCAGTTAGATAAGAGTAATTATTTTGAAATTTCCTGTAATAATTGCATATACCTAAGAAGGATTGCAACTGCTTCTTATTTTTAGGTGTGGGGAATTTCTGAATGGCTTCTACTTTTTCTTGGGACGGAGATATTCCCTGCTCTGTTAGGTTAAATCCCAGGAATTTTACTTCTTTGGCTATAAACTTTGATTTATCCAACTTTAGAGTTATGTTGTTGTTGGATAGTTTTTTCAACACTTGTTCTATACGTTCACAGTGTTCGTCCCAGTCTGATGACGTTATTAGTAGGTCGTCCACATATACTGTTGTGAATTGCAGAGCCTCTTGACCTAGGACTTGGTCCATGCACTTTACGAACACTGCGACGGAGTTGATGAGGCCGAAAGGTAACCTCTTAAACTGGTAATTCCTCCCGTCAAAGATAAACGCCATATACTGTCTACAGGGCCGGAACTAGCCCTCCTTTCACCCGGGGCAAGGGTATATTTCGGCACCCCCTCCACGCCATACTCACTCCATTTAAAACTATTTAACAAAAAACAAAAGCATACACTTTCCTGTACTTAAGTCAATGCTATTAATTACAGCTTCATAGCTTTACTCATCAACACACTACACTATAGTGCAAACAGATCAAGTGAAATTCAGTTGTGAAATTACAGCACTCCTCTATTGTATTTTGTGTAATAATTTTTAACGGAATCTAAAAAGTAAAAGGTTTTTTCTTCATTTGTTAATCTGAAATTACAGAAGTGAGTAACACATTAAGAAATGAGACATTCAGTTAAACTTCAAATCATTCTTAAGTTTATTTGGTATTTTGGTTATAAATTGGTACAGTATTCATGTAGTACTTTACTATTTCAATTTGGAACACATTGAAAACAAATTAGATTTTTACATGAGTTTTGGGTACTAAATTTACTAACAGTCCTTATTCATTCTTGAATCTAAATAAATCAAATTGTCACTTTTCGAGCTTTTTTGGCAGCAAAGGTGTTAATAATGTCATCAAAAGAAATAGATGATGTTCTCTGGTGCTCGATAGAAATGATGCTCAAGTTAGAGAGTCTGTCTTGTTCCATTGTGCTCCTCAAGTAGTTTTTGACTATTTTCAATTTACTGAAGCTTCTTTTGGCTGAAGCAACTGTAACTGGTAAAGTTCGAAAAATCTTCAATGCCGTAGTCAAGTTTGGATAAGCATCTTGAAGCCCACGGTTATAAATAATCTGGAACATTGCCTTTGCATGTGCCGTTTTCAATCCGTTGTCAATTTCCATCGCATGGAGCTTGAAGCTTTCTACTTCTTGAAAAAGTTCTTCTTTGTTGAAATCCATTTTGTAGGAATCCTCGACTTTTTCAGCTTCTAACCTTAGCTCTGCAACACTCATTTTATTAATTATTTTTCCATTCAGGAAACTAAATTTAAAGTTTACTTCTTCCAGAGCTTTAAATCGGACATTCATGTCGTTTAAATATGCTGTCAAATATTCCCCTCAATCCCACTTTAAAAAAGTCTTGTTGCGATAATCCACTGATCTCATCTTCACACCTCTCGTCAAACATTTTCTTTTTTTTCCTTTTCCGTTTTTCCTCAAATTCTTGAGGGACATCAAGGCTTTCAGCTATTCTTCTGGCTTCCGAAATAGCATCTTCTGGTTCATTGCTCCTTATTGATTCTAAATCTGTTATTAAGCCCTTGATGTGTCTCACAGCTGTGTCTACGGTGACACCATCCCTTTGTAGGTATTTATTTACGCAATCAATTTTTTGCAGCATTTTGCTCCAGAAGCAGGTTACTACAATAAATTCAAAATTGCAAATGTTTTGTGCCAAACATCTAGCTTCCGCTTTTGTTTCAGTGTTACAGAGCGAACTTTCGACCAATTCCTCTAAAGCATAATTCAAATCGTTTAAATGCTTATGAAAAACATCCACCGACTCCTTCCTTGCTGACCATCTGGTCTTACTCAGGGATTTTAAGGAAATCGGCACATGCTTCTTTAAAACTTCCCATCTTGAAGTAGAAGATGAGAAAAAAAAAACAAACAGACGATTTACTATGCCAAAAAAAGATTGGGCTTGTGGAGAGAGCTCAGCAGCATGCACACCAACTAAATTTAATGAGTGAGCTGAGCATGGTACAAAACATGCCAGCTTATTTTCTGTTAGAATACTAGTTTGAACTCCCTTATAGATGCCGGCCATGTTAGCTCCATTGTCGTAAGACTGGCCTCTGCAATTTTTGATGTCCAATCTGTCAGTTTCTAATTTTTTAAAAATTTCTTCCGATATTCCTAACCCCGTTTTGTCACGGATAATGAAAAAATCTATAAAACTCTCTGTTATTTCAGGCCCAGTTTCAGTAATTTTCACATACCGAAC
Organism: Magicicada septendecula; assembly: GCA_034769895.1. NCBI lineage: Eukaryota > Metazoa > Arthropoda > Insecta > Hemiptera > Cicadidae > Magicicada > Magicicada septendecula. The sequence goes on along the minus strand of CM068371.1, from coordinate 76,905,089 downwards.
AATTTGGGTCATCTGTTCTTTGTGGCTTATATCGGGAGTAGCATCAAATATAATTGAAAAATATTTGGCATCTTTCACATCTTTGAGAATATCTTCTCTTACTTTGCTGCTAATTAATGTGAGAAATTCATTTTGAATCTTGTGGGAAAAATACCCAATGTGACCTTTTCTATGGCGATTGATATGATCACGTAAATCAGCATTGTAATGGGAAATCAAATCGATTGTGTTTAAAAACCTCCCACTTCTTGGATCACCAAAATTATCTAGCTCAGATGATCCTCTTAATGGCCCTCCTTGTTTTGCTAAAAAAACTATTGCGTCAATGATACAGCTAAGCACTTGTCGCCAGTGAGTTTCTTCTCTTGCTATATGTTCCTGTAGTTCTTTATCTATTCCTCCCTTTTTCATTGACGTTTCAAGTGATTTCCAAGAACAAAAACAACGCTTGTGATTTTGCAAATTTTCATGATCTGGAATTCTTTCACTCACCTTTTTCCATTGGGTGAAACCCTCTTCTTTAGCTCAAATGACAAGCTACTTGTAGATTCTTTAAAAGTTTGTGAAAATAGCCTACATGGGATGCAAAATAGTGCATTTTTAATCTTGCTATAACCTAGCCAGGATCTTTATACTTGCTTTCCATTAGGCAACAGTTTGAAAAACCAGTCCTTTGTGAGGCTACGGCCCTCCCTCATACTTTTACTTAGATCTAGCTCTTGTTCATTATCTTTATCTAACCTCATTTTCGTTATGTAACATCTCTGATGATCAGATATTGTACTTGGGCATGACCCTGGGTCGTTAATATCAAAATCTAACTGTGAGTCCTGAAGTTCTTTGTTTCTATAAATTTTTGAGCTATTATCTGTCATGCTCGAAACTGCAGAATCGTCCGTTTTACTGAGAGCTAGCTGTTCAGCGATTTCTATATCTTTAGCAGTACTTAAAGTGTCAGTGTTTGTGGCTTCCATATGTACATAGTTAGACTGGTCGGCCTCAACTGGATGTTCTTCTCCTTGTGAACCTTCTTTGTCTCGTTGTTGGCAGCTTACCTCACCTAAAAGTTAGAACCGTTTATTGGTCACTATTAGGTAATAGGTTACTATTAGAAAATAAAAGCAAGAACATTTTTTTTTACGGAGGTAGCTTTTGAATTCATAATAGATACACCCTCAATGTTTCCTCATCTTCAAACTTAGACAAAAAAAATTTTTTTTAATCAGTTTTATTGGATCCAAAAGATACGAAAATAAAAATAAAAAAATAAAAATTGTGAGAAAAAATCTTCTTGTTTTTATTGAAAACATCTCACAACATCGCCCTCGACAACATGGGTTGTACCGTTAGAACTATCATCAACTTAACTATGAATCTAGATTTACGAAGAGGACAAATCTTGGCAAGGTCTCTATGGGTTGTAAGGTGGGAGAAAGAAGAGAAGCTAAGCTTAACTAAATCTTGGAGCCATGGGCGCACCCAAGGGGGAGGTTTGGGTGCTCGAGCCCCACCTCCTTCTCCTCTAAGAGTATAAAAAAAATTTCGGTAAAGAGGCCAAGTTAGATCGAGTTGAAATACCTTAGAAAAGGAATAAATCAGGAGTGCTCTAAAAAGCCTTAAATCCTCCGATTCGCGTCTAGTTTTCTGAGGGAGGGATAAATTGGAACTAGTTGAATTCCGCTCTAGAAAGCCCCAAAAATTCCCAATTTGCATACAATTTTCAAAATTATTCTAGTAAAAGGCTAAATTACAAGAAGTGCTCCAGAAAGCTTTAATGCTCCCCAATTTGCGTCTAATTTTCTTGGTTGGGCTAAATTAGAACAAGTTAAATTCTAATCCAGAACAGCGGCACAGCGAGGAGGGGGGTTGGGGGTCAACCCCCCCAGAGAAATTAAAAAATATATTTTTTTATGTTGAATGGGCTACATAATAAAGAATTTTAAAAAGTTTAAGAAGTTCTCATATCAAAACATGCTGACAATGGATTAAGGAGTATTAATGTCAATTCCATGACCGTAAACTGTGACTTTGCAAGTTCACTCGATGAGTGTTTGCTGCCGCTATGTGTAGAATGTAGGAAAGTACGCAAATTATTGGGAATGTTTGTAAGCGATCGGCTGGCTTCGGCCGTGAGGCGTGCAATAGTGGTGGGGTTTGGGGGATTGGGTGAGTTTCAGTGTTTCCACAAAGAGAAACTCAAATCCCCCCCCAGGAGAAATTCCTGGCTGCGCGGTTGATCCAGAAAGCCCAAAAAATGCCCTGGGAAAACAAAATTATATAACGAGCTGAATTCTTCTTTAAAGATCCCCTAAACTCCCCAACTGTTTACGATTTTTAAATCTATTCTAAGAATGAGTTAAATTACGAGCTGAATTTCGCTGCAGAAAACCTCGAAAACTTCCAATTTCCATCCAATTTTTGAAACTTTTCCTATCCCCCCCCTGGCCAGTAAATTATCTCAAAATTAGTTGATACGCCCCTGGGTGGAGCGATATATGAACAATAAAGATTGGAGTTGTCTGTTAATTTTCCCGTAAACAGTTTTGTCATGATAAAAGGCAAACATTTTTAACATTTCAAAGCCTAGCATCAACAATTAATGTTATAAATTAAACTAATTTTTAAAAATTCAAAAAATACTGAGCTTACCTTTTTCTGTCAACCACGATGACATAAATCATGATAATCTGTTTTCATTGTGATGCCGCTCCTTGGCTTTTTTCCTGTATTGTGCTCGTGAAGGTTTCCTTGACATTTTTGTTGTGTTGAGTGACTAATTTGGCTAATGGTACCGAGAAATATAAAGAAAATTAATCTAATTATTCGTATTGATTACAAAAATATCAGCAATGGAACGATTTCACTACTTGCACCTTGCACGTAAATGATAAACTGAACTACAGTGGTTTCTTTGGCAACTTTGGCGCAATCTTTTCTTTTCCCTCCAAAAATTTATCTGCATTAAACCGCAATGAGCCGGAAGTAGCCGAACACGCTCGAGCACTTACGAAGATCGGTTGTAACTTGTATATGGCCGATTGAAACCGGGCGGGGATAATTCTCAATTAATAATGAATTCTTAACATCTATGTGATATGATTACTGCTTTTTAAATTACATCAAATAAAATAAAAATAAAATTGAAGATGTTAAAAACTAAATCGCACAAATAATGCTTTATTATTTGAAAAATTGTAACATATAGACGATATAGAAAATAATTTTACTATTTCTTTGCTTTTTTGGCGCCCCGTGTCTGGGCTGGTGCCTTCGGCACCCCCTCCAAGCCAGCGCCCCCCTCCAAGCCGGCGCCCAGGGCACATGCCCCGTCTGCCCCCCCCTAGTTCCGGCCCTGACTGTCTACTGTGTTGGTGCAGCTCCACCTGCCAGTACCCACATACGGTATCCCAGGTACTAATGTATTTTGTTCCATGAAACTTTTTTAAAATCTCTTCAATTTCTCCTGGCGAAGTTCGGTCGTTGATAATCATTTTGTTGATCTCCCGGGCGTCTAAGCAGATCCGGACCTTACCACTCTTTTTGGGTATAGCTACTATGGGACTTGTGCATGGAGACTGGCTATACTCAATGATTTCCTCCTCCATCATTCTGTTTATTTCCGCTCTGACTTCGTTTTTCAGGGAGTATGCTATGGGGTAGGATTTTCTATGGAAGTCTACTGGTTCCCGGAAATTAATCTTACATTGGTATCTCTTGACCTTGCCTGGAGTATTGGAGAAAACGTGTTGGTATATATTATAAATTTTTATGAATTTTCAACCTATGTTTTGGTTATTTCTTGTTCTGGTCGGTTTCTTTGGAATGTTCTGATTTCCTTTTCCCATAGTCCTGCTTTCAGAGGTTAACAACACTATTCCTTGTTGTAGATTGATTACTGCCGAGTGTTGTCTTAACATGTCGCACCCTATGAGCATATTGAACGGTAGTCTATTTGCTACCGGTACCAGAAAAACAATGGGTATGTTGAGTTTTGACTGTTCAATTCCAATGATACTTTTTTTCTTACTGTTTTGTTTTGTTTACCAGTTGCACCAATTATAATGATATTATTGATTGGTAGAGTGGGAATTGGTATCTTGGAGTTAGCTTGGATTCGCTCTAGCTCTGTCTGGTTTATCAAGGATATGTTTGATCCCGTGTCGATCATAATGATGGTTATTGTCCCGTTTATGGTAGCCTTTATGTGCACGATTTCACTGTTCGGTTTTGGCAGTTGGTTGGCCTCTTCTTCAAGGAGCTTTTCTCTTATATTTTTGAGGTAATTGCTGGAGATGATTGTTATAATTTTATGTTTGTGTTGTTGTGTCATTCGTCGTAGCAACCCAAGTGATTGGTCATGTGAAAGGCATATTTGGTTTTTCACTGGCCTTTTTAGTTTAAAGGTGGTTATGCATTGTTGGCCAGACTATCGGACTGGTTCGCCGCCATTTGATTTATCGGTCCTGGTTGAACGCTTATTTGATTCCTTGACGCTTCTGTAGTTCTATTCTCTGGGAATTGATTATTATTTGAAGTCGTGTTATTGTACCAGGAGTTTGCCTGTGTATTTGGACAGTACCTCCTCTGGTTTGGTTGACTCCTGCCATTAATGAAGTTAACTTGTCGTCAAACGTCACCTCTATTTTGATTATTCCCAGTTCCCCTGTTGTACTGGTAATTTGGGTTAAAATGGTTGCCATAGTAATTGCTATTATTGGGGTGGTCGTTAGGATGTTGGTTCGGTCCTGCTCCCCTGTAATTGTTGTTTGTGGAATTGTTGCTTGGGTCGTTCCTGTTATACGGCTGGTTACCTTGATGGTCGTTGACATTCCGGTTCATGTTGTTCCGGTTGTTATTTTGCGGGTTGTTGTTCGATAGGTTGTAGTTAGTCGTATTCTGATTTTCACTCCACCTGTTGTATCTTTGGTTAACCATTCTGTTCCTTTTGTACTGGCCGTCATTTTCATGGTCCTCCAACAAGTTCGCCATTCCCTGGATGGTTCTTATTTGACCCTGTCTCCTGGCCTTTTGTACTGCATTGTCGTAGTGGTACCCCAGCTGTATCTCTAAAGATTCCTTAGGTATCCTTGGTTCTAAGTTCCTTGCCAAGCATACCTTCCCTAGAAAGTAAGACGTTAGGGTGTGTCCTGCTTGCGGTTCATACCTCCCATTGCTGATGTTGTTTCTGACTACGTTTTGGGTGTACTCAGACCAGTATTTATCTTAAATTCTTGTGTCTTAAATTCTTGTGTACTGTTTATCTCCGGTCGAGTGGCCGTCCACCAGTTGTCGTGGGTGTCCTTGAACATCTCGTCAATGAGGCTTCTTACCGTTGTCCATCTCGTTTCCCTATTCTTTTCAATGAGTTACTCCACTCTTTTGAGGAATTCCATGGGATTACGCTGGTAACTACAAAAGTTGATTATCTCCCTGTTCTCGCTGGTGATAATGTGGATGTTGTGACAGGGTTTCTCCCTCAGTGCGTCCAGCTCTTCTTGCATTTGCCTTTCCCTTTGGCTTATACCCTGGATCTTCTCCCTGTTCTCTTGGGTCTGTCCATTTACTTTGTTGATTTTGGTGTATACCCTTTCCACACGTTCACTTATATCTGTTTGTATTTCCTTGTGCCTCTCCTCCAGCTTCTTGAGCACCTCCTGTTTATTTCTTGTGCATTCTACTGTTGTTATTATTTGGAGTTCTTCTATCCTGTTCTTGCCGTCATCCTCGACTGCTTTAATTTTGTTTATTATTTCCTCCTGAGCCTTCGCTACCGTTTCACTAGTTGTTTTAATTTTCTCATTTGTTTCGGAGACCTTCTTTTTGATATCTTCACAGTATCCCTCTAACTGTTGTTCTAATTGATATTTTAACTCTTCTTTGTTCTTCTCATGGTCCTCCTTCAATTGTCCCTTCAATTCTTCCTTCAGTTCTTCATTACTTTTTTGGATGTCCTCCGTCAATTGCTGTTGTAGAGCTTCTTGGTTCTTCTGCAAATTATCACTGTCTTCCTCCATTTTCTCGTTTATCTGCTGCTTCAATGTTTCATTATTTCCTTTAATTTTGTTGTTCAGTATCTCAATATCTTCCCTTAATTGTTTCTTTAAGTTTTCACTTAAAATCTCATTTTGCCTCCGTGAATTTTCCTTAATTTTTTCCTCCATTTTCTTCAATTCTTCGCTGTTTTGGTCCATTTTTCCCCGAACAGTTCGGTTTCCGTGTGGGGCATTCCACCACTCATCAGCTGATTAGACTGGTGGAATATATCACGGGCGCCGGCTGTCGGAAAGAGCAGACTGTCGCCTGTTTCCTAGATGTGGAGAAGGCCTTTGATAGTGTCTGGCACGACGAGCTCTTGTTCAAGCTCCGGGAAATGCAGCTCCCAGATTGCTACCTTCGCTTGATTGCTAGCTTTCTGATGGTGAGGACTTTCTGCGTGAGAATAGATGACCATGTCTCTTTCAAGAGACGTATTACAGCCGGGGTACCTCAAGATAGCGTGCTAGGGCCTCTTCTGTTCTCCGTGTACGTCAACGACGCACCCAGAGAGCCTGGAGTCCAGATGGCCCTGTTTGCCGACGACACGGCGGTCTATACCGCCGATCGGAACACTGACAGGGCTATCCCATGACTCCAGCGTGCACTCGATGCGTATTGTAACGCGTAGACTCTGTCGTCTCTGTAAAAATGTATAAGTTGTGTGTTCGCCTCACACTGGTGTCGTTACTTATATATTGCGCTGACGATGTCCGTAGCGATCCTTCAAATTACCAGTACATTAATGTGGGAACCTTACCTGTTCTTCGTAGGTGTGCATAAATCCCAGGTGGCGCCAAATTGTTTAATTAAAACAATTAAATTAACAAATAGTATGATTGGGCGTTCTTAGCTATGACGGTCTGGTGAATTTGATTATTCCCGCCTGTACGGGTTTATAAATCTCGCTGATAGTTTGCCGAGTTTCCAACGTGAGCGATTACCGCCCTCTTTGCTAAATAATACACAAGTTATATAATGCACTTCCCTATGAAATAAAAACAGTGGTTACAACTCTGTACTAGTTTCTTTTATTGTGATTTGTATTTATTCAGTAATATATAAAATTATATTTTTTGTTATTCAACAAATTTGCACCGGCAATTATTATAAGACAAAATCTCAAGGTTCGGCGAAGCGAACTGAACGAATGATTCAGTCATTCATGGCGACTGCTACCGTTTGTTTACAATTTATTACGTTCAAATTCTGGATTCTTGTGATTACGAAAGAAATATTAATAATGATTACAATAAAGTACACTACCTTACATTAGTTGTACTTAGATAATATACTGTGTAATTATAATTTGTTCCTGAAGTGTGGTAAAGTGTGTTTCAAAAGTTCGTAATTTTCGTACAGGTTATTTTGCTAGTTAACATGATTTTAGTGCTTTAATTTTTATTAATCTTTGAAATAAATAATATTCAGTTTATAGTGAGAGTTCAGATTGTTGTGAGAAAAATTTAGAGAGAATTTATTTCCGAAATTCGGGTAATTTAATAATACTTATCGACTTGAGGTGAACTGTCATTCAGTTGAAATGGAATGGGGTCTTCAACAGTCGTCAATTTTCAATTATCTTGGGGCTTAAGTACGTCTGGCATCTTTTTCATGTTAGTTGTTCAAATTTATTTATTTAGAATTGGTTTAATTGGTCCTAGGCATCAGTTAAATGTTCTCGTCTTTCATCAGCTTCTTAAGTCTTCATCTTTTTGAATTTGGATTACTTTTCAAATGTTTTATATTAAAATTTTGGTCATTCACGGCCTGGCGTCTATTCTTGATGAACGTCACTTATAGAATAATAGGTTTTAACGGAAAATTCGTAACCAACGTTCCGTTGTCATGGTTACTGATTGCTCTTGATTGGCTGATCATGACTTAAGACCATTGTTATCATATTTGAATTTTTATTCAAAATTACTGTATATCTTCTGATTGCTATTATTCTTCCGTCTTCCTCTCTATGTATTAAATATTATCACTACTGTTCGTATTTTCTTTCAAAGCTCATTTTGACATCCCATGAGGTTGGGTTTTCTTATGTATTATTGTTTGGACAATTGTTGATATTTGTTAATTACATTTCTTTCTTATTTTAAGTTCTTAATCTAACATTTATCTTTTAATATGATTCACAAATTATCCTTGACTAGTTATTTGCCTTGGATTTTCTAATATTCTTGTTAGTTTTTTACAATTTGTAGTTATTTGTTTTTTACAGTTAGGCATTTCATAGGCTTAAGTAGTAATTGGCTATTTTTACTTATTTTATACTAATTACCTTTTAATTTACCCTCATACATGTTTTGTTTGGATATTATAAATGATTTGTTTATTTGTTGAGTTGTTTTGGATCTGTTTTTATAATAATTGTATGTTCCCATTAGTTTCTACATTATGGTTTGTTAATTATTTCCTAACTGCCCTTCCAGTGTTATTAGATTTGTATTAATTTATCTTTTTTTCTTATTTATTTTGCCAATGTTTATTATTTGACAACTATTTACTATTCTTTATAAAATACAATATAACATTTAGGTTTATGGTCTGTGTAATCCCTTCAGCCATATTCCTATTCATAAATTAAATCAAACAATTTTTTAACAGTTATTATGTAACGTTTGCTTACAATTCGTTTCATCCTTAATTATTTTTTGGGCGATAAACATCATCACACCATTTAAATTTACTTAATTGACTATCCCTTAGAACATGGGGTGTTGATTGATTTTGCTCTTATTTTCTTTACTATATTTTTTCTTATATTAATTTTACTCTCTAGCCATGGTAACCCTAACTTTTGACCTTCCATGGGCTTCCTCCCCTGAATACTATTGTATCCTTCATTTACAATTAATCTTAATACTATCAATATATAATAATATTGTTCACCATTAATCATTTAGTGTTCATCACAGATTATTAAGTGTTTATACCTATCAATAGGGTTTCTAATTATTTTGGGGTTTTACACTTTCACTTTTCACTTCTTATCTGTTATTTAAGTGTTATTAGTGGGTAATCCCTAACATTACATTCTCTTTATCACTTATTTATGTTTACTATCTCACTATCTCTCTCTTTACAAAGGTTATTTATACTATGAATAAGTTCATGTCATTATAGAGTTCTTTATTACATTTAAACTCTATTTCTTTGGTTAGTGTACTTTTAGTTTGTCATTACTTTATCGGGTTTTATCAATTATCATTCACATTGATTATCTAGTCGATACTAATAATTATCTTTTACATTTGTTATTTATTGGTTTCTTTTTCATTATTATATTTGAGTGTAACATTTCTCCTTTTTCTATTCTATATTATTTGTTTATGTCTTTTCATTTCTTCTCATTTTGTTTCATTTATACTTGGTTTGTTTCATTTTCCTTCTTCTTTGATTTCATTTTATTTCGGTTTTCCCATTCTCCTTTGGTTTTATTTTATTTGGTCAATCACTTGGGTTGTGTCATGTAGTTGTTTGTCGCGTCATTGTCATTTTATTTTCTTTAATTTAAACATTTTATATAGTTGATTCATCGTTTTTTCCCTGGTATTGGGGTGACTTATTTGTGTTGTAACAGTATTCGACGTGGACGGAAAGGCTCCGCGGTGCTATTCTCAAAGTGCCGGAAAGAACCACGAGGACGAGTGAGACTCTGTAGAACGTATTTGCCCTGGTCGAGAGAGGTTAAATACCTCGGTGTCCACCTTGATCGTCGGCTCACCTGGGGTGCCCACGGTGAGACGATGCGAAAGAGAGCGTCCACTCATCTCGCGCAACTGTTTCCGATACTTGTCAACAAGGCTATGACCCGCAAGCTGGGTAAGTTGATCGTCAACGCATATCTGTTGCCGATCATTAGCTACGCCATTCCCGTTTGGGGTTACCTCGCAACCGTTCATAAAAGAAAGTTGCAAAGCGTTCTCGATAGGGGCCTTCAGCTAGCGGCCAAAGCCCCCTATTGGTTTTCTTCTCGACTTTTGAGAAGAGGACTCGGTGTCCGCTCCTTGGAAGGCGACTTGCACGTCAATTTTACATCCGAGCAGTGAGGACCCAGACAAACCCTCTCATAGCTGGCCTTGGCAAGTACCGAACACGTTCAGGTGATTCTTGGAAACGGCCTCGACAAATACTGTACTAGTCGACCTAGTACGAGTATCTCGTTGTAGCGGCCATTAAATAATTAAATAATATTCCGTCTGGACAGGATCACTAGGCAGGAGCCCCTACCGGAGGCTCGGTACTAGGAAACCATTGGGTCGTCTCACGACGCGCAACCCAATAGCTCTGGCAGTCTCTGTTTAAGTAGAAAGTAACGTCTGCCTTTTATTTTATTTTTTTTTTGCAAAATTTTTGAACAGAACCTTGCACAAATAATATTCTACTTGAATGTCTGCCTGAAAATTGTCATCAAAGGTGGTACATAAAATCCTATGTAAAAAAGTGCATCCCCCATATCCTATCCAAAACCAAACAATAGTTTCCTCAATCCATTCCTCACAAAACCATCTTAATGTTCTACAGAAAAGGTATCCTTATCGAACTGTAGAGGTTACAGTAGCGTATAATTATATTCCTTAAAATGCAATCAATTAGTGAGGATAATGTTTCCATATTATTTTATTTAATGTTATTTAAAACAAGATGTGTTGTAAAAAACCTGAAACATCTTCCTCTTTTCCTGTTTTTTCTACTTATTATTTTTTTTCATATGAGCCACTGTGAATCAACTGGTTTCTCCATTCTTTTCCTCTCTCTTCCTCCTCTCCCACATCTTCATTCTTGATCAATATGTCTCTCCCTCCTTTCATCAGTCCAGATGGCACCTGTCTTCTTTTTGGGTTTTTCCTGAAAACCTTGGCCATTTTTAAAATTTTTTTTGAGTGGCAACCATTCTTCAATGTCTTCTTGAGTAATCTAGGGTTCTTCTATGTCTTTTTTTGTTTCTTTGGACATTTTGAGCTTTCTGAAATAGTTAAAAAGGTTTCCTGTTAGTCTGTCAGGATTCATTCTTTGAATATGTCCATAGAAAATATTTCTTCTTTTTCTAATTACGTCTGTGATTTTCTCAACATGTGTGTACAGTTCATTATTGTGGGTTCTTCTGTACTGTTCTCCATCTTTTATTGATCCCAAGATTTTCTTAATATTTCCCTTCCCAGTTCTTCCATCGTCATTTTCTTGTTCAGAGTCAGACACTCAGCTGCATAAAGTGCTTCTGGGAGAATTACTGTTGAGTAGTGCCTAAGTTTAGCATTAATGGATATTGATTTCTTGTTATCTGTGTCATTGGTTAAATGGTAAACAATTTCTACTTATTTACTTATTTATTTTATTTTTGTAAATACATACTCATTTCTGTCTATAAAGCACTGGCACACACTGTAACTTCACGAACTCTTCATATGAACAACACATAATTGACAAACACCAAGCTTATTCACACAGACACAGACAGAGTGGTATGAAATGGACAAAGAATGACAAGTCAGTTACTGACAGTTGTTTGTGAAAAGCATGGAGGACCTTTCCAAGCAGACCTATCACAACATTGACTTCTTTTTTTATTTCTGTTGTAGTCCTCAGACTGTCAGTAAAACTTATCACTAAGCTTAGGCATAGGCATGCTAGTTATATAAGAAAAATATTTTTTCAAACAACAATGATTTTATTTTGTTGGCAATTCAGAAAACAGATTAAACATTTAGACATGAATGAAGACAATTGCATTTCTGATATCAGTATAATGGATGTACAAGGGATTCTACTGTCTAGCAGTTAATTTTGATTGTTGCTGTATATAATTTTATATACATATACCATTATCATTCCCACAACTCCTTATAAAAAGTTTTAGTTTTGTGTCATTTATGGCATTACAATGGTGCAAAAAGATATAAAAATACAATCGAAGAGAGTATAACTTTGTAATTTTTCTGTGAAAAACAGCGTTCAAATTATTTCCTGTCAAAAATATTTAAATTTTAGCATTTTTAAACGATGAAGAAACAAATAATTTCTATAAGCAAATTAGAAACTATCCACTGTTACCGGTGTTATATTAATTGACTCTTGAAAGTTCAAAAACCAATACTTTTCCTTTTATATGTACAATAATTTTCATAAATATCTGACGTAGCGTACATGAGCTTAACATTTCTTTTCTATTTATCTGTTTCATATGCTGTCATCAAAAAGACGTGTGTGTATGTCAAAGTTCATCCTTTTTTGATGTCTGAAGACATTGAACTCTGATCATATTTTGTTGTCTCATCATGATAAACGTATGCTTTCTAAATACAGATAACAGATTACATGCCTATATTTTAATAAAGAAGAGATTTCTATTCAATTTTACTTCCAATCATTCAGTTAGTGCTACTCAACCGTGACATTAAAACGTTTTGCTATTTTTAATTGGTTTATAATTTTCACACTATAATGAAAACATTCAGTTTACTGTGTGTTATAACATTTGCAGTGTTAATTAAATCCAGTGACTGCATATTTGAGAGGTTTTTTTTTCAGCTGATGACTAATTTTTGTATCTACTAGCAAAAACTCAAATTTTAATTGAAAATCCGTATTTTTCTTTAGTTCAAACTGAGTTTATACAGTTTGTTAGTAGAGTATCAAAATACCGTATATATTCTAGGATTTCGTTGTCCATGATGTGTCCGTTACTTAACTAAATATAATTATTTCACTACGACTCGGAACACAAAACTTTTTATGGGTAAAAACGTAAAAGTTTTTTTAGGTTATAAGGTAAAACTTTTACGTTTTTACCCATAAAAAGTTTTGTGTTCGGAGTCGTAGTGAAATAATTATATTTACACTGTATATATATAATATTACACAATATTTAGAATGTTACAATAACTTCGAGAATGAACATATAAACAATCAATTTAATATCTTGTTTAAAATTAGATACAGGCAGTATAGTTAGAATAAATTGCATGATCAACAACAGATGCAACATTCAAAATAGTTATACCGGTAATTTAAAACAAATGATGTAAAGTCAATATTTCTTGTCAGTTAAAAGAAGTATAATTAGTAAAACAGCTAAAATAAATAAGAAGAATCTCAGCTGACTTTAATTAGTAATGGATTAGGTCTGACTAAGTGTAAAAACGAAACTACAAAACATATAATACTATACATTAACTGGCATAAAATGAGTTGGTTCACAAAGTTGTATACTTTTTGTGTAATTATTTTTATGTTTTGTCTCCAACACTGATTGGTTTACATAATTATAATTATTAAATTTTGGACATTCTCCAAACAGTAATACATTTTATTTAAATTATTATCCTGACTGTAAGGCTGAGGTCTTCCAAAATCTTCATGCTAATTAATTTTATTAGTGTAATCAAGACATTTTGGCCTCACCTGTGGAGGCTATCTGAAGATTTCAGGTCCAGAGGTTAGGCCGAAATGTCTGATTACACTAATAACATTAATCAGTGTGAAGATTTTGGAAGAATATGGCCTTACAGCCCAGATAATAATTTAAATAATTATGATCCAGACCATGAAAGCCTAATAAACAGAATAATTCATTTTGTTTCCAGTTTTATTTGTGGAGTACACATGGATGGGTTTTAACAGAAATTTGCTTATATAACTGAGTAAATGTGGTTACATTATAAAATAAAAAAGTATATAAATAAAATAAAATTTATAAATATAATGAATAATATAAGTTTTGTATATCAGAAGAAATAAATTCTTGCCTTTATCATTATGGCAGGGACTTTGAAGAGTGTGAATGAGTTAATTTTAAATATGTATATTTTTCAAATGCAAATAATTTTTTAATACAAATTTGATGTAACATTTTTAATGAGTTTTAACATGTCGTTTTCTCTACACCTCTTGTCACCTTCATTTTGTGTAACTACAAAGCCTTGAATTTAAACACAAATAGCAAAAGCTTACAATTTCATGATTAAACAAGTTTTATAAAATTTTGTAAAAGGAATATGATTATTTTCAAATGTAACTTTCCTGAAATTAAGTTTTACCTTCTGTCTACTGGATATTTTACAAATGTAGAAGTTCCTGGTCATCTATCCAACTTTTGTATTCATAACTGTGCTGCTTAACTCTGCAAATGGCGCCACACTTTATCCACACACCTGTACCAATGGATAAATATTGTGTTTACTAGAAAATTATATTTTTCTGTAATTATTCTTTAAGTTATCTTTAAAAATAAACCTTGGCTTTTAGTTTTATAATCTGTGACCACAGTTGTGTATTATGATGAGAGTAACAGGCAAGCTCACCATGGTGGTGAGTTTACTTGCTTGTAGTGTACTAAATTTTATTCAGAAATGACGACATCGAGGTTACTCCAGCACTATGGCTAGCTGTCATAAATATCTGGCCATTACTTGATTACAGACTTAGATTCTGCCAAATTCACTTGGGTGTTGGGCTCAAGACCTGTAACAATTCATTCTTCAAAAAGGCACTTTGGCTACAACTGCTTTAGTCCACCTTCAGTGGGTATTTTGGACCTGTCATCAAAAACTCATATCTGGCAGACAGTTGAAAACAACCACAGTATATACTTTTTGTTATATGGCAGTTCATTCATTATTTCCAGTCAGATCTATCACTGTTGTCTGAAAGTAGGGAGAGAGACTAAACGTTGTAAGTATGAAAAAATTTTCCATTAGCATTGAGCATTCCAGTGGTTGGTTCAGTAACTCTATTAGTTAAAAATCTATGAAATATTAAGATTTTTGTATTTTCATCACTATCAGTATAACATTGGTATAATATTATTTATATAAACTTTAATTTATATTTTTATTAAACTTGTACAGAAATTTTCATATACATTTTGGATGTGATACATTAATTCTATTATGAAATTTTTATAATTTTATAATTTTTTGCAACACATGTGAAGTATAACTATTATAATTAAAATTGAAAACTAAAATAAATGTTCATGTGTACTGTAATATTTTAAGTACCAGTATAGTATTATAAAGAAACGGGTTGTATGCAGGAAATTATTTTTTGTACATTCATGTCCATTTGACCTAGGATAATCCATCAGGTTTACACATGATTTTTTCCTCAGAGTTGATAACTGAATATGGGTATAGATTGCACTGGTTCACTTCTGAATGCACTTTACTTAATGACTTGCATTAAATGTGTGATGTTATTTATTAATACATTTATAGAATAATATATATATATATATATATATATCTCACCTACCTTAATTGAGCCCAGGTTCGTCACACGAACTGTGAATACAAGCGTGATTTCAAGGTTGTATCAGTAACATACTCAACTCTCGTTTATGCGAAACAACTCAAATTTTATTTAATTTTTATACTTCTTCAACTTTATGGATTATTCATCTTTTCTCTCAAAATTAGAATATTACTGTTACTTTCACATATGAATAACACAAAACATTTACTTTGACATTTTTTTTTACTTATTCTAACCGTTAATTTACATAAGACAACCCAGCTTGCTACACTCTCACACTCATACCTTTAGAACCCCCATTTATCTTATTTAGAGCGCCCTTTTAATTTAAAATAATTATATCGGGAAATTGCTCATCGGTTACTTAACTTTCGGCGTTCCTCTCCTCACCACGTGCCACACTAGATATATGTCCGAATGTTTTGTCAGTTCAACACATTTTAATTTTCCTTTCTTCCCTCCACTTACTTCATTCTAAGATATCGGGTCACTTATTTATGTCTGGTTGTCACTGTCTATAGTTAAAAGAAATATTTGATGCACACGAATTCTTTTGTCCACCCGGCCGGGTAAAAGTTGTTAGTTGAACTGCTTTTATTATTTTCACTTTTTTGATAAAAATTTGCCCGGCCAGTGACGCACACCACTTCTCGCGTCCGTTACGTGTAGATGTTAATCGTCGACTCTCCGTCACCTGCGAAACAGGCTCCCCACTACATCTGGTTGTTCAACCGGAACTCACTGCCTTCAGGTTATAAATTGTTCGTAGCCGCACACAGTGTATGGATTGTCTATGGGACACACAGGCTAAGGTTGTTTACTGTTGACAATATAGGAGGCTTTGTGGGTGTGGCCTCTTACTGGATTTCCTTCGTCTCGAAAGCACATGGTCTGACAAACGCCATTTCTCGTGGCGTCGTTTTTAATGTTTAGGCGTAGTAGCAGCGTGCCGTCAAGTGCGTGTGCATCTCTGTACGGACAATATTGAATTCACAAGCGAGTCTGGCATTTTTCAACTACACTCCATCCAAAAAGTTTGTTCCTGTTCTTTGTTTGAATACGACTGTATTTTACATGGGACTTGCAACTAAAAGTATTAAATAAATTTAATAAAAATAAAATTCCCCTTTTTGCCCCATTACAATACCCCCCTCCCAATGAGAGGTTTTATGTCCAAAAGCATAAAAACTCTCATTGCTAACCTAAGAGGATTGGTGAGGATATGGTGCCAACAACCCCCTGTTAATTTCTAAACACATCATGGGTAAACTACCCCCCTAGCTCGGCGACTATGGCTGCACCTGAACGAGATTACTGGACTTCTCGGTTCGAGATCCCAACACCATAAAATCGGACAGATACTCACCATAGTATCCCTAACCTTCTATCATTCCGCCCAAAAAAAAAAATTAAAACACTGGCCTTATACCATACCAGATCCTTAACCGATATGTTCCCCCTTACATGCATACTGGGTTGCCTTTAGCAAGTTCTGGGTGCGTACACATACTCATTATTACTGATCATAACATCTGGTACATTCCATTTCTTGCTTTCAAATTTCAAAATAATTTCTGTTTTATTTTCAATTTCTTTTCTCAAATTTCATCTACGTACGTTGTTTTTTCAAATCAAAATAAATCGAACAAATCAGATTGAATCATTTAAATTCTGTTCAAAATTAATCTAAGTCCAATATCAAAATGTTATATTACCATTAATTTCATCAAAACCCCAAAATCTTTTACATGAATCTACAATTCTTCTCCACTAGCTACGAACAATCATAAAAAACAAATAAACTGAACACCTTATCAAATCATGAATTCACTTATCATTACATTTGTTTACAACACATATAATATGAATAATATAAATCAGTTAACACATTAACATATAATCAACAATATATCCTGGACACAAAAACACAATCTATACTTCAAGCAAAAAATAATTTTTTTTTCCAAAAAAATTTCGA
Source organism: Magicicada septendecula (assembly GCA_034769895.1). Taxonomy (NCBI): domain Eukaryota; kingdom Metazoa; phylum Arthropoda; class Insecta; order Hemiptera; family Cicadidae; genus Magicicada; species Magicicada septendecula. Next base: position 76,887,817 of record CM068371.1, on the reverse strand, counting down.
TTCCCAAAAAGAATCATTTTGTTAACAAAATTTATTATTTAATCATTTCAGTATGAATACACAAATAAAATCTACGAATCAATCGTAAGAAACATACAATATATCAAACATCAGTTATCAGCTGATCTCTCTGGGTCAAGTGAATGATCTTGCCCTAGATACATCTCAAAAATTATACAAGGTAAAACACATCACATGTTTATAGTTTTTTCATTCAAACATAATACACCATAATAAAACATAGAACACTCATTATTAACCATGTGGTTATTACCTTACAATAAACAATTCATATTTAATTTTGATCAAAATTTACACACCTTACAGCTTTATTTTATTTTCAAATTCTATCAAATTTTTCACTTGTTTCATTTATTATTACATTTTAACTATGATTTTCTCTTTAACATCTTCATTATCAATTATTTCGGGTGACTCTTAGTTATTCATAATAATTCGATTCACAAATGGGTGATTAAATATAACCTCAACCCCCTTCTGACTCTACCACTTACTAACAGATTTACCTAGTATGACACCACTCCCTCAAAATATTTATCTCCAATAACTTGCTACTCTAACTCACTTCTAATCATTCTACCCTTATAACAAAATACCCTCTACCCTCTTTGTACTTAGGATGTGTTCCCTCCCTATGCTCATTCCCTTATTGGTTCCTGGTCTCCCCATGGTAACCCCACCAATGCACATATGGTTCACCTCCCGCCACAACACTTTTTGTTGAGGACTCCTTATCACACCACCCCCTTCTACAAACTTTCACCATCATCTAATTACTCTCCAATTACATCCCTCTCATTACTCCACATATACTCCCTATCGCTACTGTGTCACTATTAATACTCTGTTTTCTATACTACTTTTATTCCCAAAAATCGTATTCTGTTTAACATCCATCTAAAATTAACTCTGACTAATTCAAATGCCTTATTTAAATATTTGTCACCCAAACTCTACCATTTATTACTCATTGAAAATTCATAACTATCTCAGATTAATTTCATCATTTGACTTTAAAACATTTTAAACATATTGAAAATTTATTATTTACACATTTAATTATTTTACTTTATTTACTTGTATGATAAAATTCATACTTACATTAAATCACTCATATACTGTCATAGACACACAAATATAAACATTGTTACCACCAAATCATGTACACAACTCCATGTATCTTCTGCAACATTATAACAATCATATGATTCCACAACTAAATACATTTATTCATTTATTATTTATTATCAAGTTCCAATCTCCTAAAATCATTTAAGTTCATTATCAAAATCTCTTTATATAACATTTAACTTAATCAATTAATACATCTCAAATTATTTAACTCAAACAATTATTGAAAACACAAGTTATTTTAATTACTTTACTCCAAAATAATTACAATTCATTTATTATCACCTTCATAATTATTCTCATTATTTGTTTAGTCTGTCAAAATATTATTATTTTTATTAAATTGATTTCTACTACATACACACATTGTTTGCATCGAATACCTTTTACAACACAAACAATTTATTTCACTATCAGTTTATTTACAATTCTTCGTCATTAGTTTTTCTGTTTACCACACCTCATGTCATAAGTTAGCTACGTCATTACCATAAACTAAAATATTTAAAATGTCCATTCACTGAATTTTTTATTTAACCCCCGTCATCATATATTAGTCTGGTGTATTTATAACATAAATCATTTTTATCGACACATATTACATTATAATTATTATTGTAATGACTATTTTCGTTAATTATATTGACATAGTAATTAACTACACGTTTGTCTCCCATTATTTCATAAAGCCCGTCTACATTGGTAATCTTAGTCCAGTCTCCATCAGTAGTTTTGGTTAACATAAGGTAAGTTATTTTATCATTATACTCCTCCACTATATCAATTACATCATTAGGTAAGTGTTTATCATTTACCACAGTATCATAAAAATAATCAGCCATCTCTATTTCACAATGTAAGTATTTTATATCATCTATGTCCTTCAATTCTAACCTCTCTTTCAACTTTTTATAACTCCTACTTAACGTAAATAACTATATTTCCTCATCTACAAACAACTCTCTCTCTAAAGATCTCTCCCCTTCATAACACCTGTCACAACCCCCCTGAACTATCTCATTCCACGCAAAGGGCACAACAAACTTACTATATTTCTTGGCTCTTCCAAGAATATTACAACAAATTACGGGACTATCTAAAGACACCTCGTCTTCCACACAACTACTGGAGGAAACTCTGTCCTCATACAACACTTGTGAAACCTCTGTTTCACCATATAGGCCTACTTGGGGAAAACTTGCCCTTTGCCCACCTAACCTTTCATCACACTCTCTCTCACTTTCATTAATACTTGCTATGCTCACAACCTTACTCTCTAACACCACGTTTTTAATTACCTCATTTTTATCACTTGTTAATTCATTATTATAATTATCGTTATTACTCACCTTGTTATTAATTATCTTAGTTACTTTACTTTTAATCTGCTCCTCTACTGACTCTACCACTTGTTCCTTAAATGTCATTAACCGTTCATTTATTTCGTTTACGATCTCATTTTTTTATACCATTGACTCTGGTATTTATTTCATTAAACTTAGTATCAAACTTATTATTCTGTTCATTCAATTTACTGTCGTTAATATCAAAAAGATTATCAAAATCACTGATTTATTTATCAAATTTGTTATTTACTTCATTGTGTTGCTTCTCTGAACTTTCTTTCATACTATATATTAAACTATACAAGTCTTTTAACATGCTACTGTCATCAGTTTTTTTGTTTTGATTAATTGAAATAGGTGTTGAATGAATTTCAACTTCATGCATTATTTTTGATTCGTCAAAGTTACTTTCACTTGTTTGAATTCCTGAATCGCTCTTATCAGCCGATTCAGTTGACATACTTTCAAACATCGCTTTATTTTCGGCTTCGTCGCCTACAATTATTTCAATTTCATTTTCGTTAGTAGCCATTATTTATTCTTTATGAGATTTGTTAATCTTAACACAATTTCAATCTTACATATATTTAATATTTTTTTTTTCACTTTGTATGTTTTACTTAACTACAGCATACACATCGCTTAACCTGTACGTAATTTACGTATTCCTACCCAACCTCCAAACCATGCTTGTATTTACCGTAGGTGCGGTTTTTGTATAAATTTTACTTTATAAAACTTGTCCTCATTTCGAGGCGCCATTTGTGTAATATCTTTCACAGTACAAATTAATAATGAATAAAATTATTAATTTTTATATACTTCTTACCTTCTATCGGGTTCCAAGGTTCTTCACACGAATGGCGAAATACAAGCAGGGTTTGGGGTTATGTCAATAACATGCTCGACTCTCATTTATGTGAAACAACTCAAATTTTATTTCATTTTTTATGCTCCTTCAACTTTATGGATTACTCATCTTTGCTCTCAAACTTAAAATATTTCTGTTTCTTTTACATATGAATAACACAAAACATTTATTTCACATTGTATACTTATTCTAATCTTTATATTAATTAAGAGAACCCAGCTTGCTACATTCTCACACTCATACCTTTAGAACCCCCATTTATTTTATTTAGAGCGCTCTTTTATTTTAAAATAATTATGTAGGGAAATTGCTCGTCGGTTACTTAACTTTCGGCGTTCCTCTCCTCGCCATGTGCCGCACTAGATATATGTCCGAATGTTTTGTCAGTTCAACACATTTTAATTTTCCTTTCTTCCCTCCACTTACTTCATTCTGAGATATCGGGTCACTTATTTATGTCTGGTTGTCACCGTCTACAGTTAAAAGAAATATTTGATGCACACGAATTCTTTTGTCCACTCGGCCGGGTAAAAGTTGTTAGTCGAACTGCTTCTATTATTTTCACTTTTTTGATAAAAATTTGCCCGGCCGGTGACGCACGCCACTTCTCGCGTCCGTTACGTGTAGATGTTAATCGTCGACTCTCCGTCACCTGCAAAACAGGCTTCCCACTACATCTGGTTGTTCAACCGGAACTCACTGCCTTCAGGTTATAAATTGTTCGTAGCCGCACACAGTGTATGGATTGTCTATGGGACACACAGGCTAAGGTTGTTTACTGTTGACGATATAGGAGGCTTCGTGGGTGTGGCCTCTTACTGGATTTCCTTCGTCTTGAAAGCACATGGTCTGACAAACGTTATGCCTCGCCATTTCTCGTGGCGTCGTTTTTAATGTTTAGGCGTAGTAGCGGCGCACCGTCGAGTGCGTGTGCGTCTCTGTACGTGACAATATTGAATTCACAAGCGAGTCTGGCATTTTTCAACTACACTCCATCCAAAAAGTTTGTTCCTGTTCTTTGTTCGAATACGACCATAGTTTACATGGGACTTGCAACTAAAAGTATTAAATAAATTTAATAAAAATAAAATTCCCCTTTTTGCCCCATTACATAGTCTAGGCTTAACAGGGAATGGTTCGGTTTAATTTTATATCAAAAAATACTTCTCTTCCTGTGTCAGTTGATTGAATTTCTTCAGAGATTCACTGGTTTACTTCTTTATAGTCATGTAGCACTTCCTTCTTCTATTTAGTCTTGTTGAGGATGATTATTTAATTTTTTTATTTAGGTGCACTGATATAAAATGTCTCATAATTCAACCTTTCTCATTCAAATCCAATAATACAATCCTTAATTTATTTATTATAACATATTAGTTGCTAAGGCCTATATCAGCTCTTTTATTGGTTTCCAATGTAACATTTTTATGTCACCCTGGTGACATCATAGTAATAACATAAACAAATTCTTACTATTTATCTGTCATTTTCTTTAAAATGATATACCTTTTTTATAAGAGCTCTGATCTTCACTTTATTTGTTTCTTTGATCTTCTGATGAAACACTGATCATTTTGACACCACTTTTGACTATCTTCTGTTCTATATTTCTTGAGTTATTAATTTACACTTTTTATTCTATTTGTTCCAAACTTATTTATTATTATTTCTTTTTGTACTTTTCACTTTCTTAAATTTATTTGACACATTTAGTAATCCTATAACATAACCTGACATTGTTTCATTATTATTTTAATAGAAATTCTTATTCATATAACTTAACTGTCTAAGCTCAATATGCCTAGTTTTTACAAAAATCTATTACTATTATTTTGGTACTTTCTTGTTAAGATAAACATTAGTGTTATTAACACTATCATATATAATTTTAATTAATGTGACCAAAACTAATTACTAATAACTCTTAGTAATATTACAATTCCCCTTACTTACTGTATTTATAAATTTACAGTTGGTATAAATAAAACAAAATTTCATAAGTAAGTTCATTAACATTGTCCTCCTTACTTATCATTATTGACATTATTTTAACTGTGATAAACACAATTGTTACAGTCTTCGTTAACATAAATTAAACAATAAAATAAACAATATTCAACTAAGTCTTTCATTATTGATTTCTTGAAAATCTTATGTTTCTTGGTACTTTTTTGTTAAGATAATTAAAGTATATTTGTGTTAAAATGGCATGGCAAAAATGTCATGTAACAATATGCAGCATTAAAAACATTGTTTTTAATATTCACAAGGTAGAAAATGAAGGCACAACCTATTAACCTACCTTTATGTTTTTTTCCCAAACACTCTTATAAAGAATCTTTAGTATGGTTATTATACCACATGTTGGTTGCATCAAATATCACTTACGGTTCTACGTTAAGGCGCCAAATATAACTATTCGTGAAGCGCGCGTAATTTTCAAATGTTGAATAAATAATTTATTCAAGACAGTATTGCATGTAATCTCATTTTTGTATTTTTGATTAATTTGCGTGGGCACCAGAGCAGAGTATCTCAGGATTGTTATGAAATAATAACACTTCATTCAGATACTAAGATTTATATTATTATCTTCTTATTACATAAGACATCTGAGAATTAATCATTAATATCATCTTTCAAATCTATACTCATTAATATTCTTTATAACTAATAACAAAATGATTAATATCTCTAGCTTACGGATTCTTCAAAATCATATTAATCAAGTATTATTCAAATGAGCAATCGGTAGATTCAAATTTACTCCCTTAACACATTTAAATCTTCAATATATTAATCAAAACATATATGTATTATAAATTCTTAACTACTATGAACTTCTATAATCTTCAATAGATTCAATTATTCAACTTCGTTCCCATTTCTATAACTATTATAATCTGTTTCCTTACTTTACTATACAATAACTCTACTAACATGTCATATAGCATAAATTGTAATAGTTAGTATCTGAACTCATGGGTCTTTTGAGAATGAGATGAGTTATTTTTTAGATGCAAATTCTATGTTAAGTTATTGAGTTGTGAATCATAAATGATATACTGTTACTTGTTGCTGGATTACAAGTAAAAGAATGATGAACTGTAATCCTGCGTTGAACATCGCACTACACTTTGCACTAATCACGCTTGATTAAACCTTCTTTATTTACTTCACTCGCTCACGTTAGTACTAAACATCGCGCACATATAAATAAGTATACTTCTTGCTGCAATCTATGCGCACAAGTTAAACATCTTCTGGTCCGTACATACTATCGTGCACACATATAAAATAAACTTCTTGATGACTGTAATTCTTTCTCAACTATTAACCGAGTTAATCTATTGATTTGAACTTAGAATTATAGTATTGAAATGCTCACATCGAGTGACGCAGGTTTCCCGTGTTTTGCGTGAAATTTAAACTTAGACTTCCCCTTTTTCGTTTGCTTCACTTGTTTTTTATAGTTTTCTGAGTCCTTCCCTCACTACAGCTCTTGTTGATCATACTTCTATTGGCCTGAATTTGAAATATTTGCCAGTAAATTCGAATGTACCCATTCCGGTGCTGTATCTTTTTCGCACTCACTACCGACGCTATCCGTGATTGGTTGCCAGAGAGCGGGCGATAGACTTACGCGGACGTTCGTTAGATTCCTAAAAAGTGACGCTACTTTCTAAAATAGTCATACTTATTGGCATGTCATCTATTATCTCTTGAAGGACACAGTACCGTTAACCTAAGGTACATGGGCGGTTTTTGCTGTATTTACTCTACAAAACATTTTATGCTTTTATGACATGTAAGGGTGTTTTGGGTCTATTGTAACTTATTTTGTCGGCGCCTGACTGTCGCATAGTCGAGCCTCTTTTGATTCAAATTTTCATTTATATATTACTTACATCTATGTACATTACAATGCTTTATATTATTATATATTGTTATAGTTACCATTAATAGTTGATTTATTATTATATGTGTTTATATACATATTAAATTAATACACAGGTTCACAGTAACGTTTCACTCTTTCCCTTAAAGGGTTGTCTATGTCTTGACTCCTCAAGTCCAGTTTCTCTGTGGTTTAAACTATTGTCTGTACACTCCTAGAAAAACTAGCAGTTTCTTGATTTAATCCGGAAAAATGAGAAGATTTTATTGTAATATTCATTTTCAATCTGGTATCTAAGTCACTTAATCGAATTAATAAATTAATTTACCTTTCAATAATCCGCCATGTGAGTTTTATAAGAAGTCAAACGACGGATTATTGAAAGGTAAATTAATTTATTAAAAGATTTTATTGCAGACTGTACATAAAATATAATGTGCTTTAACACACACTGTAAGTTGCTTGAAACATTCTTGGGACAAAAATCTTGAAGTGCTGATTGGTAATAAAACTGCGTTTCTACAAATCTCTTCACAACAGTCATTTTCAAGTAGTCTATTATGAATACAAATTTACAATTAAAGTGATTCCTAATGTCATGAGATTTATTACATTTAATGTGAATAACAGTTAATCTTCTTCTTCTTCTTCTTCTTCTTCTTCTTCTTCTTCTTCTTCTTCTTCTTCTTCTTCTTCTTCTTCTTCACTTCAGGCATTAGGTCATAGACCTATTGTGCCCTCCGGCCATGATAAAACTCACGCCCCACCACAGCCAGAGAGATATTAGCCAACCTTTTAACGCACACCCCATGGGCAAGCAGTGCAGTGGGGGGGGGAAGAGTGTTGTTTATGTGTGTAGTATATATTGTGTGCCCTTGTTACTTATCTGGCCCGGGTATGCCAGAGAAGACGTACGTATTATTTGTCCGCGTACGTGCGGGTGGACGATCAAATTGAGCCATGATCTTGACTCGATCTCACCACATCAGCAACACAGCAACACTCTGATTATGAGTCAGAGACATACCACTGTGCTGTATCGCCCACAAAGCAGTTAATCAAGGTAGAATATTTTCAATCAGTGCTTTTTCATATTTTATCAACCCTTGTATTTTATGTTGTATTACTCAAAAAAACTTTGAGACAAAAAGAATGTACAAATTTTTATGGGAAGAATTCCATATTTCTAAGAAAATAGGAGTCCAACCTTCAAGCTAGTCTGCCCCCCCCCCCAAGCAGCTCCTAGTCACTGCCACTTGCCACTTTCCACTGCTCCATATAGAACAAGTCCAAGTATATTCTGCTACACGTACAGTACATTCAACTGTGTGCTGCGCTACCATGCACCTGACCTCTTTTTCAATAGTCCACTCGTTATGCAGGTGGCATTTATTCTATTCTTCAATGCTTCTACTCTCACCTCTTTCTTATTATTTATTCCCATCACTTTGGTTTTCCCTACATTTATGTTCATTCCTTGCACTTCTATCCTAATTTTTGCAATGCTCTAATTTTTGTAGTATTAGTTGAGTAGTTAATATTAGTACTATTAAAAAAAAAAATTGTCTCAAATAGTTAGATCAAGTCTAGGTAACGGAGTCTGGTTCAGTCTTGCAATACTATTTTTGTAATCTGGTTGTTAGAGATAACCACAGGCTATATACCATGTGTAAAATACAAGTTATACCATTTACCATAGAATACCATGTGTTACAGTTGTAGCTACATAACAAATCGCTATTCGGTAGTACTATTTACATATTTTAAAAGTAAAATAACAGTTTAATTGGTTAATTCTACAAGTTATTTCAATTCAAAATTTTGTTAATAGCATTGAGAGTGCACCTATAGTACATTTGAGCAATGGGTTAGTTAGAGGATTAAAATTAATATCTGCAGTAAACAAAAGCTACTACAGTTTCAAAGGTGTGCCATATGCTGCTCCGCCACTGAAACATCTGCGGTTTAGGGTGAGACATTTTATTGTACAACTAGTGATACAGTACTGATAGTCATATGCTTAAGCTTGTTTCTCTACAGTATGTGGTAGTAATGTGTAAGTATGTACATAGTTGATAAAAAAGGTAATACCTATTAGTGGACAGCCTGTTAACAGAGACACACTGTAAGTGTGTAAGTGTATGTGATGAAGTATGTAAGGAGGCCCGACTTCAGGCAGGGGCGAACCGTGGCACCGCCCAGGGCGGCAGATTCCGGGATGTTAAGTTTGGTGGAAAAAATTTATAACTTCTTCTCTGCATCAACTCGCCATAGCGCTGTACTAAAAAATCACATTTCTAACCTTACGCTGAAACCTTTATGTGAAGCAAGGTGGGAAAGTAGAATAGACGCTGTCACTCCACTTAGATATCAAATAGAAAAGATCTACGATGCGCTTGTTGATATCAGTAAAAACGAAAACAGATAAAATGGTGGCTCACAAGGCTGGCAGTCTGGCGAGTCATGTACTTGACTTCACATTTCTGTGTTCCATAGTAATATGGTATGACATATTACTCCATATTAAAACACTGCAAAGTATTGACGTGGATGTAACAAAAGCTGTCAGTTTGCTTGAAAATACAAGCATTTAATTCATGTCTGTCAGAAGTGACTTAAAATGTCAAAGCTAAGTTGATGCTAAGGAACTAGCCACTAAATTCGACACTGAAAACCCAGTAATCAGAGGCTCAGCACAAGTACGAAGGAGAAAGATTAAAAGATGATTTGATTATGAGGGAAAAGACGAATTCATTGAAGATCCAGAGTTGCGGTGCAAAGTCGATTTTTATTTTAAAGTTATAGATATTACATTTGTGCTTTAAATGAAAGATTCCAACAGATTAAGAGACATAATAAACTTTTTTCCTTCCTGTATGACGTGTAATGAATAGGGAGGGGGTCCTCATAAAAACTGCACAGGACGGCAGAAGCCGTGGCCCGGCCCTGTCTCTAAGTGTATGTTATATCTGAATATTGACAATAACACATTGCTCTTGAAAAGCGAAAACAAACTCTGTTTTGTGGAAACAGAATTATTGTCTGTCATTAAAATTAATTTCTACTTCCAGGCTGTTTGGCCATGGTCCAATGCTGTACATTTTAGCAGACACTTCAACTGTGCAGGTTGAGCGGGAACACTAACGCAGATGTCGCAGTTAGTGACCACAGTACTGTAGGAAAGGCTAGCAGCCTTGTGAAGGGAACCTATACTTATAAATTTTTCAAAGTCCTACAAAGCTATAGATCGGACACCACAGCCAATCATGAAGAAGGCAGGATACTATAGGTTAGCCACAACCCTTGTCCACAGAATACTTTAAGAAAGGCTTTCACCCTGCCGATTCATTGCAATCGCAGCATGCTTCTGAATCTGGATGGACTCCATGTGCAATCGAGGGAAATACACACTCACAAATGTTATCATGAAATTGAATCGCCGGGGTGAAAGCCTCTCTTAAAGTACTCTGTGGACAAGGGTTGTAGCTAACCAATAGTATGCTTGCTTCTTCGTGATTGACTGTGGTGTCCGATCTACAGCTTTGTGGGACTTTGAAAAATTTATAAGTATAGGTTCTCTTCACAAGGCCGCTAACCTTTTCCACAGTACTGTGGTCACTAACTGTGACATTTTCGTTAGTGTTTCTGCTCAACCTGCACTGATGATGGTCGTCAATGGCATGGTCAAAACGTCTGCTGAAATGTACAGCACTGAACCACAGCCAAACAGCCCACACGTACAGTACCATGCATTTAAGTAGACATGGGCTGAGTATGAAATGTACAGCACTGAACCACAGCCAAATAGCCCACACGTACAGTACCATGCGTTTAAGTAGACATGGGCTGAGTATGAAATGTACAGCACTGAACCACAGCCAAACAGCCCACACGTACAGTACCATGCGTTTAAGTAGACATGGGCTGAGTATGAAATGTACAGCACTGAACCACAGCCAAACAGCCCACACATACAGTACCATGCATTTAAGTAGACATGGGCTGAGTATGAAATGTACAGCACTGAACCACAGCCAAACAGCCCACACGTACAGTACCATGCATTTAAGTAGACATGGGCTGAGTATGAAATGTACAGCACTGAACCACAGCCAAACAGCCCACACGTACAGTACCATGCATTTAAGTAGACATGGGCTGAGTATGAAATGTACAGCACTGAACCACAGCCAAACAGCCCACACGTACAGTACCATGCGTTTAAGTAGACATGGGCTGAGTATGAAATGTACAGCACTGAACCACAGCCAAACAGCCCACACGTACAGTACCATGCGTTTAAGTAGACATGGGCTGAGTATGAAATGTACAGCACTGAACCACAGCCAAACAGCCCACACGTACAGTACCATGCCTTTAAGTAGACATGGGCTGAGTATGAAATGTACAGCACTGAACCACAGCCAAACAGCCCACATGTACAGTACCATGCGTTTAAGTAGACATGGGCTGAGTATGAAATGTACAGCACTGAACCACAGCCAAACAGCCCACACATACAGTACCATGCATTTAAGTAGACATGGGCTGAGTATGAAATGTACAGCACTGAACTACAGCCAAACAGCCCACATGTACAGTACCATGCATTTAAGTAGACATGGGCTGAGTATGAAATGTACAGCACTGAACCACAGCCAAACAGCCCACACGTACAGTACCATGCGTTTAAGTAGACATGGGCTGAGTATGAAATGTACAGCACTGAACCACAGCCAAACAGCCCACACGTACAGTACCATGCCTTTAAGTAGACATGGGCTGAGTATGAAATGTACAGCACTGAACCACAGCCAAACAGCCCACACGTACAGTACCATGCATTTAAGTAGACATGGGCTGAGTATGAAATGTACAACACTGAACCACGCCAAACGGCCCACACGTACATTACCATGCATTTAAGTAGACATGGGCTGAGTACAAAATTATTTCATTGCCAAAGCAACAATATTCTGCTTAGACAGTTTGTTTTATGCTGCAATGTTATGTTTTGTGTGTGCATGGCACACAGACATACGCACACATTAGTTTTATATAATTAAAAAATAAATTGCAAAATAAAATAATAATATGTGGCAAAACAGCTGTTCAAAAAATTAGTCTGTAAAGTTTGCTTCCTAAGTGGTCTACACAGCATAAGCATACCACTATAAAAATTCTGTTTGATTTGTTTGGTCACCTTTTAGAACATGCAAAATAAAATTGTATTTCCAGTGCACACCTTCCAATCATGGTGCATTTTTCAGGCCCCAGGTCGACTCAGTGTGTAAAAAACAGTACCCAGGATAAAATTCTTGGGTAATAATTTGGAGTTGAAGATATTGCTAGGTATACTCTCTGCCTTGTGTGTTATATGGTTCACATATGAGACAGCCTGCCCTGTCCAACTACTTTGGCGGTACACGGGGGGGGACTGTTATTATTATTATTATTGCTGTTGTTAATTTTTATTGAAATAATATTTTTAAATATTGAGTCAGTATTAAATATTTTTTGCTATTCAGTATTTGCATTCTAGAATTCTCCAGGTAATTTATTCACTGTCCTCTTATCAAAGACTTCTTCATTTTGTTAAGTCATTGTGGTATACCAGTTTATTGTAGATATTTTATGTCTCCTTGCACACTTGTTGTCTGTTTTCCTTCATACTACCAATATCTTTCATCCCTACATCTTCTTCATGTCTCCTGTTCATTCTTGTTCACAACTCGTAATTAATATCTTTATCATGCTGTTAGGCTTATAGTGTAAGTACAGTCTTGTTCTTTATAATTTTGTTATTTTGCTGTGTAATAGGTTACTTATTACCTAGTTTGTTGTACTCAGTCTTGTATCATTCTCTTTTTCTTCTTCACATTTACTTATCTCTCTTCACCCAAAACTCCTCTTCCTCCAAAATGTGTCCATTTTTAATTTTTTTGGGCGCATCTTGGGTTCTCCCTATTCTTATCATTTGGCATTTATCTTCACCTGAATCCTAACCTATTTCCTCCCCCTCCCATCATTTCATTATATAGTTTAGTTTGATTTTATTGTTCACAAATATTCTATCACCTGCAAAGCCTTTCACTGTCTGTGTTACTTTTTCATTCTAATGCCCACAGTACACAACAAAGTTAAGAAGGGGATCTTCTTATCAAAGTCTTGTTCCAATGACAAAGCTTCCAAGCTTTCTCCATAATCGTTACATTATTGGTATTTGAAATTGTCTTTAGTCTCATAGTTATCGGTCTAATCAATCTGCTAAATTCTTTCAACATTTTTATTATTTTCTAGCTCTTTTGACTGACCTGTTGCTTTTTGAAGTCTATGAAAAATACGATAACTGGAATTTTGGACTTAACACAACCTGTTGTCACCTCTTCATACAAAAATGTGTTTGGCTGTTCCACTTCCCTCCCTGAATCATATATATATATATATATATATATATAACATTCACATTATTATATCACATAACATTAACATTTACATTTATATCTTCTCACATTATTCTTGTGTTTTTTTTTTATTATTAATAATAAGTAACATTTGTTTTTACAAGAATCTAATATGTATTTTTTTATATATTGACAATGTTTCAATGGCCTCAACTGTCATCATCAGAATATATATAAATTAGTAATTAACAACCTAAATGTTGGGCAATAAGGTTGATTGAAATAATAATAGATAAGCTATTAGAACTATGAAAGTTTATGTCCATAATCATATTACACATTTAATTCTGCAGTTCAGTAAAAATAAAAGGATTAAAGTTGTTGTAGTTAAATTGAGCAAACCAGACCTTTCAACATAAAATATCATTAAAACACAATTGCAAAACATTATATATATTACAAGTGATGAGGCTACTGTAATACTGGTAACTCATAAGGTTTCTATGCCTAATACAGATATTTTGATGTGGTTTTCACTTGTTTATCCAAAACATGAGGTGATATATTATTGTTAACACATGACCAGACATTATCATACTTCTGTATTCTGTGATAATTTCAGTAAAGACGTTTACTGAAATTTCTTTTTTTCCAGAACACTGAGTACTTGGTCCTCAGTTGATAAACTTGTTGGCAACTGTCTTCTGTAAAAATCACTTCTGTGCACTTAGTTTCAGTTCTGAGTGAGAACTGTAATTCACATCACTCTTTATTTGATTTATATAAAGGAGCTTGGTCTTCCTGTGTACCATTTATCTTTAACATAACCCTCAATTTTATTTTTGCCATATCTAACATACACAATACTTTGTCTCCTTACTATGTAGAATTTTTGTATTTTTTCCCTTACCAATTCTATCAAAAAAAATCTGACTATTGTATAAATAAATAAATGCTTTTGTTAGCTGATAATAATGTAGCATTATGATGGACCATATTTTTATGTAAAAAATTTATTTTCAGGCTCCACAGCGGTTACAAAATTGGACTGGAGTATGGGATGCATTTGATGATGCCCCAGCTTGTATGCAACCCGTACGACATATTGGCATCCCCGAAACATACAGCGAGAACTGTCTCTATGTCAATGTCCACACTAAAGTATTAAATGTATGTGAGCTAATAAAACAACAAGTTTGAGAGTATACGAATTTTTAATATAATAAATATTTAAGAATGTGTATGAAAGTACATTAATTAAAACTTTCAAAACATTAGTAATTAAAAGATTTTATTATATTCAGTACATGTTATGTCAGTAAGCTTAGCAGTTTAGTTTAAACTAATAAAAAATATTCACATATATTCCATTTCCTTGAAGAATTATGGAAATCTTTAAGTTACATCAATTTATTTTTATTTTTTTCAATTCTTAGATTTCGTTGTCCATGACGTGTCTGTTACTTAACTAAATATAATTAATTCACTGCTAACTCAGAACACAAAGATTTTTATGGGTAAAAACGTAAAAGTTTTACCTTATAGCCTGAACCAGTTTTCGCTTTTAAAAACCTTCTTCAGGGGCTGCCGTTGGGAGCACTGCCCGCCTTGTTCTTGGCAACGGTATTGACTTTGAAGAATCGATGTTTTTATGTATTTTGTTTATATGCGTTAGTAACTGTTCACATTGTCTTTTGTTTCCCCTGTACAGTATTAGAATGTCGTCAATGTATCTGTGCCAATTAGTACTTTATACACACACAAAGCACAAAACAAATTCAATCTACCTGGTGTCTACAAACTAAACTGCTCAGATTGCAGCAAATTCTACATAGGCCAGACAGGACATAGCTTCAAACAAAGATACATTGAACACACAAAGGCACTACACTCCACTACAGAATCCACCTTTGAAAGCCACCTTATTGAAGCAAACGACACATACAAAACCATTGACAATAACATGGAAATTCTACACGTACACACAAAGGCCGAAAACTAGACACTCTTGAACAACTGGAAATATACAAACACACAAAAACATATAAAAACGACATCCTAAATGAACAGGCACAATTCAAATCACACGCAATATTCGAACATATCACACCCCACACACACAACATTGATCCTTCAAAAGTCGATACCGTCGCCAAGAACAAGACGGACAGTGCTCCCAACGGCAGCCTCTGAAGAAGGTTTTTGAAAGCGAAAACTGGTTTAGGCTATAAGGTAAAACTTTTACGTTTTTACCCATAAAAAATTTTGTGTTCCGATTCGGTAGTGAATTAATTAAATTTATTTAAAAAATCTGTTTTAATATGTTAATTTTTGAGTATAACACATGTTCTGCTATTGAAAACAACTTGCTGGAGAGTACTGAAATTATTTTGGTAATGAAAGTACAGCAGAGTCAAATATCCAAACCCCTAAACATCTGATCTCACTTAAAAATCTTCTTCTTCTTCTTCTTGTTAGTGAGTTTCCAGCCCCGAAGCGCCAATCTCTTGATGTCTCTTGTAAACTCTATGCGGCAGATCCCAGACAAGTGGATTGATGGTTATTTTTGCCAGTGATAACTCCTCTTTTCTATGTTCCTTTACCAATTCTTTAAGTTGGTATCTCTCTTCACACTGCCCAGTATAATTTAATAGGGTATGCTCAATGGTGTCCTCCTCTTCATTACACACCTTACACATTGGTGAATTGCTAAGGTGAAATCTATTTAGGTAGCTTTCCGTCACCAAATGCCCAGTTCTTAATCTCGCTCCAAATGTCTGACTTGATCTACTAATATTTCCGTATATACTAAGGTCGTTTGGTATTTTCTGTATTTTGAAGAGCTGGCGGCCAGTAGTTTCCTGATTCCAGTTCCTTGTCCATTGGCTTTTAAAAGCTTTATTGCTTTTTGCGACACAACTTTGAAGCAACCGTACTGCTGGAGGTTTCGGTCCAAGTGTAGATGCCATTTTAGCTATTTCATCAGCCGTCTCATTTCCAAATATGTCACAATGACCAGGGATCCATTGAAAGGTGATAATTTTATTTTTCAGTAGTTGAAGTAGATGGAAAATTTCTTTAGCTCTAAAATAATAATCTGTAGGGTTATACTGTATAATTGTTTGTAGTGCTGATTTTGAGTCTGTAAGAATACAGATCTTCATATATTCCAAGGATAGACAATGTAGCTGTAGAGCAGCTGATATTGCCAGCAATTCAGTGTCCAATGAGGATCCGGAGGATGAGGTGATGTAATATTTTTCTCTGCTCTTAGGAACATAGTAGTCAGCACCTGATAGTAGTCAGGCCCTCATTCAAGCACAGTGAACCATCTGTATAGATGTGTAGGTGGTCATTGTAATTTTCTTCTATTGTACGCAGGGT
Organism: Magicicada septendecula; assembly: GCA_034769895.1. Taxonomy (NCBI): domain Eukaryota; kingdom Metazoa; phylum Arthropoda; class Insecta; order Hemiptera; family Cicadidae; genus Magicicada; species Magicicada septendecula. The sequence continues at coordinate 76,870,762 of CM068371.1, read as the reverse complement.
CTGTAACGGTACAGAATGGGGTGATAAAGAATTCCAATAATTCCAACCAGATTCAATTCAAACAGTGTACAACCTTTGGGGAACCTCTGCTTTAACAAAGATGCATACAATGATTGCAAAACACCCGTCTGTGTTTGTATCTGGAGTCTGTCTAGACACGTTGCGCAACTACCTACAACTTGTGCTGTCTGCGAATTACAGTAAAACCCGTAAGTGACACAGATAATTTCATCAGTTGGAGAGCAGTCATCAAACAGTTCAAATCAACTCATCATAGTGAATAAACGTTACAACAGTGGCCTCGGAAATTTCGATAGGTCGAAGCGGAAATGGTAGCCTAGACCTACCGAAACGTATTGAAACATCAACGAAGAATACGATAAAGAAACTGTGAGCGTGATATAAGATGAATTTTTAAATTAAAGTAATTAGAACAGGGTAAGTGTGGTTTAAGTGAGAGTGCACGGGAAGATGGCAGAACAAGTGGAATAGCGAGAAAAGTTAAGTACAGTGAATGCATTGGACAGCAAGTTTTTGAATCTTTAAACAGTAAAGCGCTTAGTAAAAGGGGGTAAAAAGTATATATATATATATATAAATCTGTAAAGAGTGAGAGAGTGTATGTGAGGGAAAAGGGGGGAAATCATTAATAAAAATACTGGTTGCTAGCTAAAAAGTAGTTGATACAAGAATTTTGTTTAAAGAAAGAGTAAAAGAGAAAGAAGGGAATATTGCGTTTTGAATAAAATAAGATTTGGTTTAATATAAAAAATGTGTTAGAGTAAGTTATTACGTCATAACCATTTCCTATTCTGTGCTGAAAACCTCGTCTAACATTCCGGGGAATTTTCTGAAGTAAGGGGAAGTCAGGTAGCGGGATTATTAAAGTTTTTATAAGGGAAAGAGTGTAAAGGTTTCGATATTGAACCATAAAATATCGTGGCGGCCCTGAAGTTTCTTTTTGGTTTTTAAAAGGTAAGTAACGGGATTATGACGGTAAGTAATATTCTGGCAGCAGTGAGTTTTATTATTGTATTATTTTATAATGGTAAAAGTTCAATACCATTACAAGTGGTGCCGCTGCCAGGACATGTGTATAAATATTATATGAATTAGACCTGTTTTGAGGCACAGAAAGTAGGATTTGGTAATGGTGTATTTGTAAAATTTTGAATTATTGTATAGATTTATAGTTTTTATAAAGGGGTATTATATAAAAAGTTTATAAGCATGGCTGATATAAGAGAAACCGAAGAAAAAGGGCGTTCAATGGCTGATGTGATGAATCTTCTGGAAATAATGTATGATAATATGAATAAGGGTTTTAATAAACTAAGGGAGGTTATTAATGGTAACATAGTTGAAGAGGTAGTGTCAGAGATTAATTATTATAATGATGAGAGTGTAGTGGGGGTAGAAAATGTTACAGATAACAAGGTAAGTGACGATTTTAAGACAAGTGGTAATTATGATGGAGAAATAATTACGAATAGTAATCAAGTGATAGACAAGGTAAGTATGGTGGGTAATTCAATTGAAAAAATAAATGATTATAGTGATGAAATATTGTTAACTAAGAATAAGGGTGAAATAACGGTGAATAATAATAACAAAGTAGCTGAAAATGAAGTATCCAAGTATGATACGGTAAGTAATAGTGGTGGTGAGAATGAGAGTGTAAAATCAGTAGAGGTTAGTTATGGAGTGTCAGTGAGTGCTACTGAGTTAGAAAGGGAATACGAAGAGAGTTTAAATGTAGAGTGTGAACAGGGGGCAAATTTTTATAAGGTTAAATGTGAAGAAGAAGCTTCACAAGTGGTTTATGAGAATAAGAGATCCTCACTAGGAAATTTGGGTGATCATGGGTCAGCAAATGGTCCAACAGGTTATTATTGTGTATCTGGTAAGGCCAGATGGGGCTTAAATAATGTTGTGTTGCCCTCTGAGTGGAGTGAGAAAGAGAAATTGGTTTGGGAAAGGGATTATAAAGAGAGTGAGAGAGTGATAGAGTTATTCAGGTTAAAGAGAGTTTATAAAGAGTTAGTGGAGATTGTAACTAGAAAGGGAGGGGATAAAATTAATTTACCTAGTAATCAGACTGAGGTAACTGATAATGATAACAATGATGATGTGACAGTACAAAAAGTATGATATAAAAATATGGTATGCAAGGTAGTAAACTATGGTATTTCAATGTTTTAAAAATCATTTATATGTGTGATACAATTTCCCTTGGGTTTCGCATACGACGACGCAGATCAGAGACAACAAAACAATTTCAAGGACAGCAGAATACGTGCTGATAAACAGACTTGTAATGGTTACTGTACCCAATACCGGCTCTACTTACTTCTATCTCATTGGCCAACAACGCCCAACGTCATTAAAACCACAATGACGCTATAAAAATACGTAATCAACAAGACTATTATGTAACGAAGAAACAAAGAACGATGACGTTTACACACACACACGTACGTAGAATTTGCGTAGTGTTGAGTCCCAGTCTATACAATACAGCAGCAGTAGTAACACCTGTCTCACAGGCAACCGGCATTTTACACCGGTTTAGTGTTTGAAATAACTCTAAATGTAATCAAAATGTGAAATGTAACCACCTCAGTAAACTTTAGACAGTGTGCAGTGATTGCTTTTCAAAATTAGAAGTAGAGTCAGTGAATTTGATATGATGTAACAACGCCAGCGGAGGGAACAACATGTGATGCACGTCTAGAACTTCCAGTCGACCAAATCAGGGAAGTGAAAACCCAAATTTATATTTAAAGAGCTCTTTAATCAATCATAGAGATGTGTACACAAAAAATAATTTTGAAATTATAAGTATGAATGCGCGAGAGAAAGTAGGGTGTGCCCGATAATGTCGACATCCCATTGGGGTGTTGGTTTGCGTTTTCTTTTAAAGAATTATCATTAAATTAATTAAATATGAAGCAGCTGCATAATCAATATAAAGATTCTGGTAAATTAATGTTTGATAAAATATAACTGATTTTAGTATGAAAGCGAGCCAATATATTTAATGGCCGCCATCTTAGAATATTGTCCGGTGTACACAAATAAAAATGCAGAAATAAATTACGATTGATGTTCATGGTGTCAAAGAAACGTATTCTCATTTCAATTCCTCCTTGTGTCAGCATTCACGCTGAGTCGAATCCTGGACCGTTAGGTAGTAATAATAAGTATAATAACAAAACTGAAGCAAACGAATTCACAAATTATGGTGGATACCATAATTATGGTATGTGTGACAAACGTGTCTGATCGAAATAAAGTAAACAAAACAAAATATAGGTTACTGGTTGTTTTCACATACATATACAGATGTATTTTATTAAGAGTATAAAAACGAGTAAAGTAACAAATGGCGCCTGAACAGGGACTATATGAAATATATAAATACATTTTATATAATAAGCCTGAATTGTGGCAGACGGGGGACATTGAAAATGAGAATGCGGTTGTAAAGTAGATGATAACGATAAGATAAAGCGACAAACCATTAACAAATTTCATAATGGCAGAGAATAAAGAAAATAATTCTTTATTAAACATAATTGATAGTACAAACAACAGCCAAATAAGCATGACGGAATCAGTAGTTATGAGTGAAGGAATAGTGCACTCAACACCAGTTTCAAATAACAGGGTTGAGAATAATGAGATCATGAAGATGATGCAAATGCTGTTTAGTGAACAAAAAAGCGAAATTAGAGGAATTCAGAATAATTTTAATATAAAATTTGATGAAATAAAGAACGAAATAAAAAAACAAAATATTAATTTTGATAGTCGAATAACTGAAATAGATGTACGTTGCACAAATATGCCAGAACAAGTGGTAGAAATAATTAGCGAGAAATATGATGATCAAATAAATAGTTTAAATAATAGAATCAGTACAAATAACGAAACAGTAATTAGTAAAGTACGAAACCAAATAGAAACTCAATATGAACAATTAGAAAACAAATGTTTAACCACAATTAGTGAGCAAATAGAAAGTAGAACCAATTGTGAAACAAGTAGACAAATTGATATGAAAAATAGTATTTTGCAGAACAAAATAGAGAAATGTGAACTCAATGTAATAGACATAACCAAACATTTTGAAATAGTAGACAGAGCAGTATTAAAAAATGAAAGTAACACTAATGAGAGAATGAGCATGTTGCAAAATCAAATTGAAAAAATAGATAACCTAGTTATACAGAATGATAATAATGTGCATGTTAAATGTAAGGTAATTGAAAATGATTTGATGAAAATGAAAAATGAGTTACGGGGGGAAATTCAGAGAAATTATACCGGTACGACGGAAAGAATAATCGTAACCAGGGACGCGTACGGGGAAATCGAATTAGAAAATTTTAATTATGAAAATAGGATAATACACCCCATGAGATTTTTGAATCAGGCACGGGAGTATAGTCGTTTTAGTAACCAAAATTGGGAGATACAGCTAATGAAGATTGTCAGATGTTTTAAAGGGAATTCTATTGTATGGGTAGAAGCACACAGGGTAGAATGGGATAGTTTTGAAACATTTGAAAGGGCGTTTAAAAATAAATTTTGGCCGGAAGAGGAACAAGAGAGTTTGAGAAGTCGTATTATGGGGGTAGGCAATTTTGTAGGACAAAACAACATAACCATGTACGTGACGAAATTATATAACGAGGCGAAATACCTTGAACCGCCAATACCATTTAAATCGTTTGTCAGATACGTAAGCAAACATCTACCTAGAGAAGCGCAAGTGACTTTAATGACAAAGGAGATTGAGAACTTAAGTGAGTTGGAATGGATTTTGGACGTTTTACAAAGCATTAGGGACCGCGAAATCATTAGGCGACCTATACAGACGAATCAGCAGAATAATAACATAGAATTTAATCGACATCGGAATGGATATCAAGGAAACGGTGAGTATAATAACGGTTACAGACCCAGAAATCAGTTTCAGCAAACAGGTGAGTGGAAATGTTCAAGATGTGAGGTAGAGAACTATGCAAACCGACGACAGTGTTTCCGATGTAGACAACCTAAAGAAGAACAGAGGAGAAGAGAACAGACGAAACAGCATTTATCGAATGACAAAGGAGGACCAAGTACAAGTGGGACACCCAACCACAGGCAAGGACGACCGAATGGTCAACAACAGCAGGAAAACTAGAAGCGACAGTGGCGACCAGGACCCAACCACTGTTCAGAGGAGCGCATGAGGTCCGAAACACAGTGAACATCCACAGCAACGTAATTCAAACGGATATAGTAAAGGATCTATTAGAAGAAGAAAACAACACTTTAATGGAAGGGAGAGCAGGATTAACAGAAGTCCAGGTAAATATAGAAGGTAAGCATTACAGAACACTAGTAGATACCGGTAGTGAGATTTCGGTGATAGCAGAAAACATTTTAACGGAGTTAAGAGAATTCAACAAGAATATACCAGTTTTGCCAGTAGCAGGGGTTACGGTGATAGGAGTTACAGGGGTAAGGAGTAAACGAGTGACGAAACAAATACATTTGAACTTTCAGATAAATGGCATAGAGTTTGATAGTACATTCTTGGTAGTTAAAGGTTTGAGTTTGAACATTATTTTAGGTAACGATTTTTTACAAAGGAATAGAGCGGTGATAAATTTCAAGGAACAGGTGATAGAGTTAGACGGAGGTGACCGGTCGGTAAGAGTTAATTTCGAACGGGTGATAGATAAAAGTAAAACAAAGGGTGTAAAGTTATTAAAGAAACGAGTAGATGAGGAAAATAGCGATGCGCGGATCAATGGGTGTAGAGAGGTAGAGTATATTTATGAGGATGATAATGACACGAGAGATATTAGTGATGCAGTATGGGAGATAAGGGCCGATAAGTTCCGGAGTGAAGGGTACGATGTCGGGAGTGGCCAGCGTGCAGCGTTGTGGCAAGTGATAGAGAGGTATCGAGGAGTGTTTGCCGATGTACCGGGAAGGGCAAAAAACTACGAGTGTGTATTGCAGATTAGAGAACGTACCCCTTTCATGCAACGGAGTTATCCTGTGCCTTATTCCAAGAGACGAGCTGTGCAAGTGGAATTAGACAAAATGTTGAAGGGTAAAATTATAGAGAGATCAGTATCGCTCTACTCGAATCCTTTAGTGGTAGTGATTAAGAAGGATGGTAGAGTCAGGTTATGCTTGGACGCAAGGAGAATAAACCAAATAATTATACCCGACCGGGAGTCACCAGAAGCGATAAACGAAATATTCCAGAAATTTAGCGGCGTGAAGTACATGACATCGTTGGACCTTACTGCAGGATATTGGCAGGTACCACTAGCAGAAGAAAGCAGGAAATATACCGCATTTTTGTTCAATGGAAAAAACTACCAGTTCAGGAGGCTACCTTTTGGATTGAACACCAGTGTGGCAAGTTTCATAAAGTGTTTAGACAAAATCTTGTGACCTAAGGATTTGGATTTCTGAACTGTTTATGTGGACGACATCTTAATCGCATCCAGGACTTTTGAGGATCATTTGGAACACTTAAAGTATGTATTAACGAAATTAGAAACAGGAGGACTTACCATAAATTGGGATAAATCAGAATTTTTACGAACAGAGATTAAATTTTTGGGTTTTATTATTACACCGCAAGGGATATCAGCAGATCCAGGAAAAGTCGAATCCATCATGCGCTTCCCTGAACCGAGGAATATAAAGCAACTTCAGAGTGTTCTAGGGCTGTGCAACTTCTACCGGAAATTCCAGAGAAACTACGCTCACGTGACTGCAAGGTTAAGCGCCGTACTACAGAAAAGTCAGCAGTGGAAATGGAGCGATGTAGAACGCAGGGCGTTTGAGGAGATTAAAAGGAAATTTAGTGAAACAATCATGATGAACCACCCGGATTTTGAGAAAGTGTTCTATCTACAAACAGACGCCAGTAATGTAGCCGTCGGGGCGGAGTTGTACCAGGAGGATGAGAAAAAGGAGCACCTTACTATAGCTTTTGCAAGTAGATCCTTGCTGCCGGCGGAAAAGAATTATACGACCACCGAAAAAGAGTTATTGAGTATTGTATTCGCCGTGGGGAAATTTAGAACATAATCCTGGGGAACCGAACCATCATACGAACGGACCACAAGGCGCTATCCTTTTTGAACACTTGCAAACTTGCTCACAGCCGTCTTACAAGATGGGTGCTCATATTACAGGAATACAACTTTACATGGGAGTACATCCGGGGAAAGGAGAACAAGGTACCGACACTCTCTCCAGAGTAGACAGTGAGAACAACAGGACAGGTAGGGATCTAAAGGAGATCGAGATTTTCAAGATAACCACGGAGGATAAAATGTTTGGAGAAGAGTTAAAAGATATTAGGACCATGCAAAGAGCAGATGGTAAGTCGGGAAAGATAATCAACAGCTTAGAAACGGAGTTGGAAGGATCAGGATATAACCAGTTTTTCCAAATTTACCAAGGGTTATTGTTTAAAAGGGTAGTAGGGGGTGAGCGTGATTGGAAATTAGTGATACCAGAAGGATTAGAAGAGAAGATCATTTGGGATTGTCATGTTAGATACGGTCATTTTGGGGCGAAGAAGTGTGTCAGTGTATTGAAGGAGTCATGTGTGTTCAGGAACATGGAGAGAAGAGTGAGGAGATTACTGAGGAGTTGTGATTTATGTCAGAAGTCAAAAGTGGTGAATTATAGGGTTGAAGGTGAGATGAATTATATAAGGGTAGAGAGACCATTTGATTTAGTGGCGGTAGATTTGTTTGGACCATTGCCGAAGGGTAGAGGCGGAGTTATGTATGTTTTTGTAGTACTTGACACTTTTTCGAAGTATGTGAAATTGTATAGCGTAAAGAGAGCTACCAGTAAGGTATTGAGTGAGAAGGTGACTAAGGATTACATGATTAGCGTGGGTAAGCCGAAGGTGATTTTATCGGACTACGGGCCACAGTTCATCAGTGGGACATGGCGCCAGACCTTAGGATGGGAAGGAATCCTCACGAAACATACGGCTGTGTATCATCCCCAGTCAAACCAGGCTGAGCGTGTAATGAGAGAGATAGGCAGGATTTTTAGAGCCTATTGTCACGCTAAACACAGCGAGTGGCCGCTATACGTAAAGAAGGTAGAAAATTGGCTGAACAGTACCACCCACGAGTCCACCGGCTATACACCTCACGAGTTAGTAAAGGGAACACGCCCCCCGAGAATTTTAGAGCAGCTGTTTGATTATCCAGAGGAAAACGAGCATATGGATGTGAGCATTAAGATCCGGATGGCTAACGAGAATTTATTGAGCAAGGGTGAACGCAGGAAACATAGACATGACACAAGAGGCAAGTGGATGAAGTATGAAATCGGGCAATTGGTATTAGTGAGGAGGCACGACCTGTCGAGTGCTCAGGAGAAGGAGATAAAGAAATTCTTTCTACTTTACGAAGGGCCTTACGAGATAGTAGGGATAAAGATGGAAAATGCGTATGTATTACAGGACATAGATACGGGGAAGGTGGTAGGAACGCACAATGCCACGAATTTAAAACGATATTGGTCTTCGCAGGGTTGATATAAAAAAAAAAAAAGGAATTGCCTATTAATGAGAGTGAATGAATGTAGCTTGATAAAAAAAAAAAAAAAAAAAAAAAAAAAAAAAAAAAAAAAAGAAGATATTTGTGTGTTACGTAATCTTGTCAAGTGATCCATTGTTGTAGTTCCTAAGTCACAGCAAAAGAAATTGTCCGTGAAAGTGAAAACGAGAACTTGTAAAGTGTCTATGTGAATAAAGTTTCAAATAATTAACGAACTTGTTTTTGAGCAAGGTAGAAGAGTGTTTATAGTTGTCAGATGTTAGCAAAGTAAGTCAAGATGGACTGTATGAACAGTATATGTAGGTGGAATTAAGTTAGGCATAAGTAGGCTAGTGCAGTAGTGGCATGTGCTATTGTAGCTGGCGAAATGGGTTGATGAGTGACGTATAGAGCGTTGCCATCATCGGAGGCCTCAATCAGGCGTAAAATACACTGCACAAAAAATTTTATAATTTTGTATTATATGTGATATTGACCGTGCAGTGTATGATTAAAATGATGTAGAACATGTTTGAAGGTGAAGTAGATTTCCCCGATTTTTGGGCGATTACTGCCTTACCAGCACTAATCGTGGCTTTGGCTCGCGGTTGGCTATGGTCATACCAAGTCCCTTGACCATAGCTGACTTGAAATTGGTCTATAATAGAAATTAATGGGGGGTGAAGCTAGGGGAAATCCCCCGGAACTATGGAACAGCGGCTGTCACTCTGTCCGAGTAGGGACAGCAAAGTCCGGTGTCAGAACCGCAGTAAGGGCATGTAACTATAACCGAGGTATGTTGATACCTAACTTTTCAATGTAACGCCAAAACAAGAACACAGAGGCGATAGATTCCTCGAAAATAATACAGTTCTTGCGGAGGCAAATGGGCGTCACAGTCCATCCATTATATCAACAATAGAGTGTGTGGATAGGAGGTTACTACCAAGAGAGTAACGATTATAATATCAAAGTGTTGTAAAGTTTGTCCATTCCTTAGAAACGATGCTGTTATAAAGAAGGTTAAACATAAGAAAAGATCGTAAAGAAAGTATAAAGTTTTAAAGTTGTTTGCCATAATATAGATATTGTAAGATGATATGAAGTAAAATATTAGGGTTAATGGTTGTTGCTAAAGCAGTAAGATACAGTTTATTTAGGTTAAAAGTAATTGTTTTCATATGGTAAAGGGAGTGAAGATAGTTGATAGAAGTCAAAAGTGTGTACTAGGTACCGGATTGGTAAAAAGGAGAAGTAATTTCTATCCTAATTCTTGTCATACTTTGTGTGAAATTTTTAGAATTAAGCAAACCAATGCCCCGCAACGCAAACCAACGTGCTAAGAGGAAACATATCGGTTATGGATATGGATATAGAGAAGGCCATTATTTAAAATTTTGTATCGAATGTTTCAGAGTTTTATGGTGTGGTGACCGCGGTCCTGAGCTGGCTGGTGCGTCAGAACAGGAGCGTAAAGTGCCTCATGGCCTTATGGTGTAGGGATCTCTCTGGAGAAGTCCAGTAAGGTCAGAAGGTGCGAACCTCATCATTGGACCAAGGGTAAGTGATTGAATTTTTTTTATATATAGTAACATTACAGGGGGTTGTGGCTCCATATCTGAGCTGATCCTTTTAGAGAAGTGTGAATGAGTCAATGAAAGTTTTTGTGTCTCGACACAAAACCTTTCATTGAGGGGGTTTTGTGACAGTACAAAAAGTATGATATAAAAATATGGTATGCAAGGTAGTAAACTATGGTATTTCAATGTTTTAAAAATCATTTATATGTGTGATACAATTTCCCTTGGGTTTCGCATACGACGATGCAGATCAGAGACAACAAAACAATTTCAAGGACAGCAGAATACGTGCCGATAAACAGACTTGTAATGGTTACTGTAACCAATACCGGCTCTACTTACTTCTATCTCATTGGCCAACAACGCCCAACGTCATTAAAACCACAATGACGCTATAAAAATACGTAATCAACAAGACTATTATGTAACGAAGAAACAAAGAACGATGACGTTTACACACACACACGTACGTAGAATTTGCGTAGTGTTGAGTCCCAGTCTATACAATACAGCAGCAGTAGTAACACCTGTCTCACAGGCAACCGGCATTTTACACCGGTTTAGTGTTTGAAATAACTCAAAATGTAATCAAAATGTGAAATGTAACCACCTCAGTAAACTTTAGACAGTGTGCAGTGATTGCTTTTCAAAATTAGAAGTAGAGTCAGTGAATTTGATATGATGTAACAACGCCAGCGGAGGGAACAACATGTGATGCACGTCTAGAACTTCCAGTCGACCAAATCAGGGAAGTGAAAACCCAAATTTATATTTAAAGAGCTCTTTAATCAATCATAGAGATGTGTACACAAAAAATAATTTTGAAATTATAAGTATGAATGCGCGAGAGAAAGTGGGGTGTGCCCGATAATGTCGACATCCCATCGGGGTGTTGGTTTGCGTTTTATTTTAAAGAATTATCATTAAATTAATTAAATATGAAGCAGCTGCATAATCAATATAAAGATTCTGGTAAATTAATGTTTGATAAAATATAACTGATTTTAGTATGAAAGCGAGCCAATATATTTAATGGCCGCCATCTTGGAATATTGTCCGGTGTACACAAATAAAAATGCAGAAATAAATTACGATTGATGTTCATGGTGTCAAAGAAACGTATTCTCATTTCAATTCCTCCTTGTGTCAGCATTCACGCTGAGTCGAATCCTGGACCGTTAGGTAGTAATAATAAGTATAATAACAAAACTGAAGCAAACGAATTCACAAATTATGGTGGATACCATAATTATGGTATGTGTGACAAACGTGTCTGATCGAAATAAAGTAAACAAAACAAAATATAGGTTACTGGTTGTTTTCACATACATATACAGATGTATTTTATTAAGAGTATAAAAACGAGTAAAGTAACAATGATATTGATGACTTACCTTGTAATAAGATGGAAGTAATTAGCACAGTAGTAGATGATTATAGGGATAAGAATATACACTTACCTGTTGTGAGAGTTAGCGTACTAGTAAGAGCTGATGGCTGTAGTGATGAAAGTATAAACTATTTAAATGTGACAGAAAATACTAATGGAGACTGGACTAAAAATACTAATGTAGACATGGCATATGAGAAAATAATAATGGGGGATAACCCTGGGAATTATTATGGTTTAAGTTATGAAGTAGATTTAAAGGGACATTATATTAAGAAGTGTAATATAATGGATTTAAATAAAAATGAGTTGTGTATGTTCAACCTAAGATTAATTTTCGACGACGGGGGTTAGACATTTATTTCTGATGAACATTTAATTATGAGAGTTAATGGTAATTACTTGGTTGACTTATATAATGAGGTGTGGTAAAAAATGAAATGATATGATGAATGTTGTAAATAAATCTGTATCGGTGTTAAATGTATTATGTTAAGGTTATGTTGATATTCTGGTAGTGCATCAGCTGATATGTTGTTGACATGTACATTGTATGTTGTATGACCCATGTTTACAGTTATGATGGAATTGATAACAACAATAATATTCTATTTTGATGAATAATTGCTATAAGTGAATTTTATGATGAAATTAAATAAATTGAAAGTGTTTTGAATAATGTAATTAAAGTAGCTTAAACTGTTTTGAACAAATGAGGTAATTAAATTAAATTTGAGTAGGAATCAGATTAAATTAATTTAAAATGTGAATTTTGGAAATGAACTTAAAATTATTTTATTTTGAATCGTGTAATAGCTGATTGAAGTATGTGATAATATAATAATGATTGAAGTTTGATGATCAAAATGTTTAATAGAAAAGTAAAGTAAACGTTATAATGAAAGGTAAAGAATTAAAATGTTTATTTAATGGACAATTGAGATTAAAATTGTAATTTTCATAAATTGTATGCAAATTTAAAGGTGAAATGTTGGTGTCATATGTAATGTGTTATATCGTAAGGTTATATTGTTATTATTCACGAGTCCATATGTAATTAATTTAGGATTTTGGTGGGGAATAGTGTCTTGGTAGGAGAAAATTAACAGTACCTATATAATTTGTAGGGGATTTATATGTATTATATGTAAGTATACAGAAAGGTTATGTTGTTATGCGGACATTGTATTTTATGTAAGCAGTTACAGGGTTGTTTGAAATTAATACAAAATGTGAAAGATAGAAATCTTGGTAGTCAATTTGACCATGATGAATTGAAATTGCTGTGATAATGTAATTCAAGTAAAATACAATGCTTCAAAAGATGACGGAATTAAATTCATTTGGGATGGGTCAATTAACTTAACAGATGGAAAATGTGTAATAAATTTGAATAATTTATTTTTTGATTTGAATGGAATGGTATAATATATGGTAAAAAGAAACAGTACAGTGTGGTGTACATACATGACAGTTGGGGTAAGCAATGTTTATAGTTTGTAGTGAGTTGATGTGAAGTAAATATATAAATAAAAATCGAACCAGTACTTTGGTAACAACAAACCAGTATGACTAAGAGGAAACAAATCAGTTGGGGATATGGTATAGTGAAATGTCCTTTTAGTGATATTTTGATTGAATGTTTCCAAGTCAGGTGATACTGTGGTGACGGGCCTGTCTGATTTTATGGTGTTGGGATCTCGAGAGGGCAGTCCAGTAAAGTCGGATAGGTGTAGCCATAGCCACCGGACTAGGGGGGTAAGTAACCCATGATGTTAGTAAGGATTTAAGGAGGGTCGTGACGCTATATCCTCGCTGATCCTCTTAGGTTTTATGCAATGAGAGTTTTTATGCTTCGGCATAAAACCTCTCATTAGGGGGGTATTGTAACGGTACAGAATGGGGTGATAAAGAATTCCAATAATTCCAACCAGATTCAATTCAAACAGTGTACAACCTTTGGGGAACCTCTGCTTTAACAAAGATGCATACAATGATTGCGAAACACCCGTCTGTGTTTGTATCTGGAGTCTGTCAAGACGCGTTGCACAACTACCTACAACTTGTGCTGTCTGTGAACTACAGTAAAACCCGTAAGTGACACAAGCTAATTTCATCAGTTGGAGAGCAGTCATCAAACAGTTCAAATCAACTCATCATAGTGAATAAAAGTTACAACAGTGGCCTCGGAAATTTCGGTAGGTCGAAGCAGAAATGGTAGCCTAGACCTACCGAAACATATTGAAACATCAACGAAGAATACGATAAAGAAACTGTGAGCGTGATATAAGATGAATTTTTAAATTAAAGTAATTAGAACAGGGTAAGTGTGGTTTAAGTGAAAGTGCATGGGAAGATGGGAGAACAAGTGGAATAGCGAGAAAAGTTAAGTACAGTGAATGCATTGGACAGCAAGTTTTTGAATCTTTAAACAGTAAGGCACTTAGTAAAAGGGGGGTAAAAAGTATATATATAAATCTGTAAAGAGTGAGAGAGTGTATGTGAGGGAAAAGGGGAGAAATCATTAATAAAAGTACTGGTTGCTAGCTAAAAAGTAGTTGATACAAGAATTTTGTTTAAATAAGTATATATTTCTAATTGTTAAGAAAGAGTAAAAGAGAAAGAAGAGAATATTACGTTTCAAATAAAATAAGATTTGGTTTAATATAAAAAATGTGTTAGAGTAAGTTATTACGTCATAACCATTTCCTATTCTGTGCTGAAAACCTCATCTAACATTCCGGGGAATTTTCTGAAGTAAGGGGAAATCAGGTAGCAGGATTATTAAAGTTTTTATAAGGGAAAGAGTGTAAAGGTTTCGATATTGAACCATAAAATATCGTGGTGGCCCTGAAGTTTCTTTTTGGTTTTTAAAAGGTAAGTAACGGGATTATGACGGTAAGTAATATTCTGGCAGCAGTGAGTTTTATTATTGTATTATTTTATAATGGTAAAAGTTCAATACCGTTACAGGTCACTTGCTTCAAAATTCTGGTGTCTCAGTCTTTGTAGCATCTCCCGCCAGAGAAATGAAAACATTTGGTGGAGTCCATGCCCATGGCGGCATACAGTTCACAAAAGGTCTTTCTTCAGGAGTTAACTGATCCTGTCCTTGGCATATTCTATATACTGTTTGGCTAAAGGATTGCTTATGTTTGTTTCCAGTAGAGACAATATGGTGAGAGGGATGGCTGTTTGGAAAAGTTTGGTTCTTTAAAAATTTGATCCATATTCTTTTATCAATTTTAATATTGAGTGGTTCCACATTCAGTTCTATTTCTAGAGCATTTTTTGGAGTAGTAAGGGGACATCCGAGACAGAGACGCAAGGCAGAGTTCTGAATCACATCCAGCTTTTTCTTGTGCGATTGTGTTGCGCTTCCCCATACCTCGCACGCATAAATAACTTTTGGCAGTATATAAGATATATATAGTTGTCTCAACGTGACTGTATCTCCTCCCCAATGTCTACCTGCCACTGCTTTCAATAAGTTAATTCCCTTCAGGCTTTTATCTGTCACAATTTCAATGTGTTTTTTCCAAATAAGTTTCTCATCCAGAGTCACTCCCAAAATTTTTGGATGTGGGTTGTACTTAATATTTTTACCAAACAAGAGAAATGGGTTTATATTCTTCAAGAGAGTACTTTGTAGTGAATAAGGTACATTTGGTTTTTTCAGAAGAGATCTTCATACTCCATTTTTGAGCCCAGATTGATATTGATGTGATTGCATTTTGTATTAATTGAGTAACCAATTTTGGATACGCTTCAACTGTCCAGACAGACAGATCATCAGCGTACATGCTATATTTCACTTCAACTGGCAATAATTTTCCTATATCGTGCATCATTATGTTAAAAAGTTTTTAACATAGTTCTGTCCTGAAGAAAAGAATCTATGAATCTAAGCATTCTTCCTTTAATTCCTATTTTCATTGCTTGTAGTATTAAAGAAGCTGGAGGTATCTTGTCAAAGGCTGCTTTGAAGTCCACCATAACAGGAACTGTAACCTTCTTGTTGTGAAAACCCGCATAGATATCCTCTGTTAACCTGAGGATTGCATCCACAGTACTTCGGCCAGGTCTAAAACCAAATTGATTCTAATCCAGCAAGTTGTTTTTTTCTAATCTCCATCTAAGTCTATTGTTTATAATTCTTTCTAATAATTTTCTTAAGCATGATGTCAGGGCAATTGGACGATATGAATTTGTACTCAGCTTCTGTTTTCCTGGTTTCAATAGTGGAATAATGATAGAAGTTTTCCATTCTCCCGGAAAATTTCCAGAGGTCCAAATGTGATTGAATAAATTTAAGATGTCTTGAGTGAATTCCTGTGTTAGGTGGCGCAACATCCCATTGTGAATATCATCTGGGCCAGCAGCAGTGTTCTTTAACTATGAAACAGTTAGATGAAGTTCCCCACTGGTAACAGCGGCATCACTCTCATCTGCATGCAGAAATAGGTGGAACTTACAGTATTATATGAGTAGAACTGTTCTTCTTTTGGGATATGAGGTCTTTACTTGGTGTATGTTCTATTGAAATGTTCTGAGATGTTTTTTTCATCCTGAAGAATATTACCTGCATCATCCTCAACACAGTTGATTGTGTGCTAGGTTTGACCAGAGATCACTTTGAAATTCTTCCAAACAGTTGAAGGTATTGGGATTTATTGTACCTACAAATCTTTTCCAACTTTCTCTTTTTGCACTAAGATTTTCATATTTTGCAAGTGCATTTGCTCTATTGTACTTGATTCTATTTTCAATATTATTTTGTTTTGCCAAGGCCCGCCTTGCCTTTTGTCTTTCCTTCCTTGCTCTAGCTGTTACAGAGTTCCACCAAACATTCATTTGTCTTCCCTGTTTTTGTTTAATTTTTGGGATGGACTTTAGTGCTGCCTCGATGATCACATTTGTTAGTATCCCAACATCTAGAGCAGAATGTGAATTTTTTTCTGACAGGTTCGGATCTGGTGAAGATTCATGTTTTGCAGCAATAAGTGAGTTGTCAAGTTCGCTTCGAAAAATGGGTCAGTCTGCTGATTTCAGCTTCCATTTAGTCTGTGGCACACTATTCCCAGATGTATCAATCCTATAAGAAATTTTGGTGAATATCGGCAGATGGTCGCTTCCAAGGTCTTCTCCAATGAACAAGTCTGATATGTAGTGTAATAAGCTAGTGGACACTAAAGTCAAATCAATGGTGCTACCTTCCCCTGAGCTGGCTGCAAAATATGTCTTTTGCTTACTATTCTGTAGTATCATATTGTTTTTGCATATCCATTCATACATGATTCTTCCCCTAGTATTTGCAGGGCCATCATTCCATGCTGGGTGTTTGTTATTTAAGTCCCCAAGTATCAAAAAGTATTTGTTAGTTGGAATTAGTTCCTGTAAGTTTTCTTTAGATATGTTAACATCTGGAGGGATATACACATTCACTATAGAAACCGTAAGATTTTCGTGCAGTTGCACAGTGGTTTGTATGAATTCCATACCTCCAAGTTCCCTCTTCGATACATTGGTGACAGGCAATGAGTTGTGTATGACGGTAGCAACTCCACCACCTCTTCTACCTGGACGTGACATATTGTAAATTGTATAGTTTCTAAACTTGGGTTGGAATTTCTCTTCTGCCTTGAGTGAGGATTCCTGGATACAAGCTATTTTGATTCCCTGTTCTTGAAGTTCTTGTTTAAGGTTATCAGATTTGTTGGCCAAACTCCTCGCGTTCCACTGAAACACTGTAACAGATCCAGTCTCCTTTTTGTTAGCTTCATATATATTGTGATTTTCATATCCTCTTTGTAACGCTGCTGGTATGTTGTTCCCTGTGAGACGTGGTGTGTAGGTATTGTCTGACTCTTTTCTTTATTTTTCAGTTTTTTTGCATCTTTGTAAGAGTGACACCATATCTCCACTCTCCTATAAATCGTTTTACCTCTCCTATGCATAATTAAACTTTTGTCTATTGATAATTTTTTTCTTATATCCTGTACAGATTTGTCCTTAGTATTCCATATTATTACTTTAAGCCTATCTGGGCATGTCCTTTTTTTTTATTTACATCTATTTTTGTTTACATTTGCATGTTCATTTTCATTTTGGCTCTGAAAAGAGCCATTTTTATTTTTGGCTTTAGAATTGCACATAGTTAAGAGGGCTGCTATGTTGTTGTTGCAGCGAATGCTGATGTTCAGTTCACAGTTTTCAAACTGTTATCCAGGGGCACCAACATGGAGGAATCAGCTTCACACCCTCTCACTTAAAAATAAAAATTTATAAATGCAATATAATTATCATTGCATATATGATACTGTTGGCCAATTTTGTTTAATTCATCCATATTTCTTGAGCATATATACAGGAAATGAATGATCATATGAATTAATAAATGTAAAAAGATTCATATTGATAGTATAGAAGTTTATAATATATACATACATCCAATCATCGCTGTAGTATGTATGAATTTTGTTGCACATTACTAGGTCTAAGGTTCGTTATGTCTGAACAGATTTTATTAGTACCGTGAAAGCTTATAGACAAGACATTCCAGAAATGTGTGCTTACAACAAATGGTAATAAAGTTTACAATAAGACTTGTAAACTATTGTTGTTTGTGTCAAAACTCGATTGTGACGATAGTTTGAAAGAAAGAACAACTCCAGTAATGTCTAATTAACCTTAAGTAAACAATGATAGAAGATAATTCAGGTAAAACAATATCTGGACCTTTACTATGGAAGAAAGCATTTGATATGTATAATAAATTAGAAGGTCCTGATTCTAAACCAAATTGTGTGCTGCATAGTATAAAAATTGTATGTTTGAAATTCCTGTATTAAACAGAACTTATTTACAATATTTACATCACCTTCATATATTTTGAACACTGCATGCATTATATCTATATGGTTGTTTATTTTACAACAATTTTTTAGTGGATTGAATATCTGAATTTCATATACATGGACTACTCATGGTCCCAGTTGGTTCAGATAACTAGTGTTCTAATGAAGTTAAATTATAAATACACATAAATTCGAGGTGCTATCCAAAAGCTCGGGGACTTTGACTGTAAAAAAAATAGTTGCTTATCATAACTTCTAGTTTCCACAATCTCCTTCGAAGTAGTCTCCTTTAGTATGTATAGCAAAATTGAAAGTTAAGGGCATGGAAATGCGCGAAACGCTTACGGTCAGAGAGAAAAGGCAATGTGTAGGGAGTCGCTGTGAGATGTGAGAAGAGAATTGTTGTTATTAGCGAAAGTGCAGCCAACATATGAATATAATTTCTAATAGTAACAAAAACTCGCAACTGTTAAGGTTTGTTTGTAAATGTGTCACCACAAATCTGTGTGTGTGTGTGTGTGTGTGTGTGTGTGTGTGTGTGTGTGTGTGTGTGTGTGTGTGTGTACCTACAGCCACACAGCTGGCTTAAAAAAAAGAATTATACGTTTATTGTTTCCGATGTAAATCAAATAATAATAATAATAATAATATTGTAATTGTATTACTATACAAATCAAGCAAATGATATGTACTGTTCACACGTATCGGAATTTGTTGCTGTTACATATCAGAATGTTTTATAAACATATCTGAGTGTTGTTTGGCTATGTCATTGTGTACTGCTGAGACGTAACAAACTACAGCATTTCTGACCGTTCTTATCGCAATGGAATTTGCAAACTGTACACTTCCACTCCTTAATTACACTCGACTATCTCTACAGTTTATCATTACATAAAGGAATGCATTTTTCGTATTAATTTAATTGCAAGAATCTTTTTAATCCTGGACAACAAAAACTGAATTATTATTACTTCCCGTGCTTGACTACGAATACTTTCCTGTCTTTGCTAGTTGAAGGAGAAGTATCCATTTTAACAAATCTTATTACTGGATGATAACACAAATAATTACGATAATACATAATTACAGAATAAAAACTACCAATAGAAATTAACTAAAAAATTAAATAACTAATAAAAATGAGTGACTGTAAAACAACTATACAATTCATAATAAATTGAAATAATAATACCAAATGCAAGACTGAGATAGTACATCAGACAGTAACTAACAATGTACGGGTAACTAAAACATCACACGCAAAGTTGGCAACACCTTCACTTGCATACCAGCTGATCCTCCGTTACCCTCCCGCCACTCACAATTTCAAAGTGGACTCATCCATCCATAAATTGGTTTCTGCGCATATGCCCTTAACTTTCAATTTTACTGTATATAGCAATCCCATTTCATTTTTTCCATGATTCCATGCATCTCTGGAAGTTCTCAAATGTAAGTTAAGTAGGTGCCGTGTTTCTGTCTGAATCTCGTCTTCTCAGTTGTGTTAAAATGACACTCTTTCATCCATAATGTAATCTTAGGAAGTAAAAAAAATCACAGGGGGCAAAGTCAGGTGAATAGGGGGTGTGTGGAATCACTGTAATTTTTTTTAGAAGTCAGAAATTGTCAGACAAACTAGTGATGTGCGAGTGGCCATGGTGGAGAAACTGATTCTTGTTCTTTCAGTTCTCTGAACATTTGCATCCACCTCTCTCAACTGCTTTAAAACCTCACAGTAGAACCTTGCTGCTGATGGGTAAGAACTCCTTGTGAACAATCTTGTGAATGTCAAAAAACAACCATCAACATGGTCTTTACTGGCTGCAAACTTGACGTACTTTTTTTGGCAATGGTGAATTTGGTGACTTCCACTGCGATGACTGCTGCTTAGTCTCAGGATCATAACCGTCAATCAATGTTTCACCACCAGTTATGATGTTGGAGATGAGAGTGGGTCCATCTCTGACTTGCTGTTTGAGTTCCACACACACAGAAATGTGATGGACCTTATGCTCATTACTCAGCAGCCTTGGCACAAATTTGCTGAAATGTGTCAAATCGCTAGACAAAGTGTGTTGAACCATTCCGTGTAATTGTTCTACTATCTCATGAACATTGTGGTTTGTTTGCCTACAATCTGCAAGGATAGCCTCACAAACGTTTGCTATGGTTTCTGTGTCAATGGTCATCCAGAATGCTCAACATTGTTGGCAGATGTTTATCTGTCCTTGAAGTGTTTGTACCACAAAAAAGTTTTGCTTTGGGTCATGGCATTATCTCCAAAGGCTTCCTGTAGCAAACGATGAGATTCTGCAGCAGTGTTTTCAAGTTTGAAATAAAATTTCATGCGGATACTTTGCTCATTAAAAATCCATCATATTGGATAAAAAGAAAAATCACCAAATTACTAAAACATAATCTCACAAAACAAAGTGTCATCGCAGCTACATGGGTGTTGTTACATTGATTCAGGAAGCACACTGATCGCCACATCAAATAGCGGGAGGGCACACTTCATCCAGTTCATGGACACTGTTGAAATTCCCTGAACTTTTGGGAAGTACTTCATATATGTGTGTATAGGTTTGTGGGGGGGGGGGGAGCAGATCATGTTTACCTATAAATTACCTCATATTGAGTTGTTTAAATAATTTACATATATAACTATCAAAATGTTATGTACAGTACCAGGTAAGGGATGTCGAGTTATTAGATCTGACAATATTAAATAGAGATCGTTTTTCAACAGGCAACAGATGACAAACAATTAATGCCCGTAATGGTTTGGATACCCGGTGGAGGATTTTTCAAAGGATCAGGTTCATCATATGAATATGGACCTGACTTTCTGCTGGAAGCCGATGTTGTACTTGTCACAATGAATTATAGACTTGGTGTGTTAGGTAAGAGGGTATGATATTATTTTAATTGTTAAAAAAATTAATATGTACTTGGTATAAACTTCCAGTCGTGAATCAGTGTGATGGTGAGGTATAACTTTGTTATTATAATTATGCAGTAATCACAAACCAACAACATGTATCCCTTTCTTAACATTTTTAGGCTAGTCAACATCAGTATACATCATTTGAAAAATTCCATAAAAGTTGACAGGTATCAGCTCTTCTATGTGATACAGGAAATCTGTATTCTACTTATTTGTTGAGAAATGAGTAACCTCAAAATTCAGTCTGCTGCCAAGTATATAGCTTTTGCTTAAATAAGAATTTCTTATATGTGGAATCATTTTGTGTTGTGTGTTAGTCGGCTTGATGTAATAGAAATGTTTTAAGGATTCTGTTAATTCATTCATATTGGCCATAATGTTGCATCAAAGTCTCCTCGGTTTAACAAAAGTAGTTGACAGCTAATTTCTAATGGCATCAACTATCTAGTAAATTGGTATCCTGCAACTTTAAATTATTTATATACATGTGTGCTAGATGTTTAACGTCTTTTAGAATATTTTCAAATAAAAAACTAAAGTTTGCAAATCAAAATTTTCCACTGGATTACCTATTTTTTTTTTTTTTTTTAAGTTTATTGCATGTTATGTGTAAACTTATATGGCTACTCAATTTAAGTAAAACTTGTTAAGATATTGAGTTGTAGTCCATTGCATCAAAGCAACGGCAACACTACTGAAGTAAAAATGTTTAGCTTTTTTTTATCTGTTATTGTAGTATAACTGTATCATGTTAAAATATATTTAATATTTAACTGTTATTTGTTTGTCTTTGTAACAGATTACCATAATTTTTTGAGTTCTTATAACTACATGTGATTTGACACACTTTTTATTTTTCTCAGAACAATTAATTTGTTGATTAACAATCACAGGACCGTTGATTCTGTTGATTCTTTTTCCATGAACTGAACAACAAGTTCGTAGAAGAGTGCATGCCATTGTAAAGAAAACATTTAAAACTTTAATTAAGACGTTTTTTAGTATGAGTAGGTGCTATATTAATTTGTTGTTTTTGTTGTCCAATGATTAGAATATGTCTAGTGCCATGAACACCCTAGCCCCTCCATTGAGACTCCACAACATTTTCTTGATTTTGTTTAACAGGATCAAGGCAATATACAAATGAAGAGATTATTTTTTATTCATAGAAAACATTATCCTTTCACTGGTCTTTTGATGCTAATGCAATCCTATACAGGTTTTTGTTAAGATAATCATGGACAGTATCCAGTAGAAATAGAGCAGCAAATGATTTTCTTGGTACCGGTATGCGACAAATATTTTTAGTATACTGGGCCATGTTTTCATACTTTTTCATTGCTAGAACCTGTTTGAAGTCTTTTTGGATTAATTTGTTTGTCTAGTATTTCACACTGTCTATTTGTTGAAACTTATTTGCTGGTTCTCACTATAGTAGTGCCTTTTTGAGCTAAGAGATCAACTTGTTCATTTCCATGTTCCAAAAGTTTAAAAATAAATTAGGTCCTGGTAGAAGGTATAGACGGGGAAGTGTAGATAGTTAATCAGAATGATCAATACAGAAAACTTTAGGGAACAAAAATTCATCTAAATTTAAAATCTGCTAGAAGGTGTATAATTGATAGAAGGACAGGGTATTAGTACAAATAAATAAACTTGTTAAATGTGAAGAATAAATTAATTGATTATTTAATCTCTGTAGCAGACTGGAGACATGACTTGAACATGTATTTTGTAGAAACATGCCACAATCTATATCAAATTTTCGTGAAAACAATGAAGAGATAAAAATATGGTAACATTAATAATATATAAAATATAAAGTGTTTGATCACAAATGTTGCTAGGTTCTGAAAACATCGTGAGATAATTTGAAAAACATAGTAATATAGAAGGCCCTAATTTTAACAAACAGTGTGTGCCAGAAGGCACAAATACTATCGGAATGGAACAAAGCATATGTGGCAATTATTTTCAATAACTGCAATAATAAGAGGGCAGTTTCTGTCAGGTACTGAGTGTAGTCTGTATAGTGAGCTGATTATTTAGAAAAATGATGAGCACATCCAGAATTTTATTTCTGGGTGGGAGGGGTTTAGCAAAAAATGGAGGAGATACACACCACTTAACTGCATTTATCAGATACAGTGTACGAGGGGTATCCAGAAAGTAAGTTCCGATAGGGTATTAAAGGAAACTAAGAATATATTTACAAAACATTTTTATTGTTATTCGATGTACACTTCTTAATCTAATTTTCTACATCGTTTCCGTCATTTTTAAAACACTTTTCATAGCGAGGCACCAGGTGTTATACGTCTTCATAGTAGAAATTTCCTGCCTGTGATTTGTACCATGTATTAACAGCTTGTTTGACATCGTTGGCCACCAAGGAAGGATTTCTTATGCTTGAAAAGGTGATATTCGCTTGATGTGAGGTCTGGGTTGTAAGGAGGATGTTCAAATTATTGCCAGCCAAACTTTGTGAGGAGATGTTGTGTTGCAGTGTGTGTGTGTATGTGTGTGTGTGTGTGTGCAGTGTCCTGGGTAAGCATCTTATGTCACTTACTTTGGATCGAACTAAGCAAAAAAGTTGTATCCATCTTGGTACCATTGAATTGCTCACTGCTTCTTCTCCATAAATATTGAACATCTGGCAGTGAATGTCAATTGTTTTAATGCCTTTCACTTTCAAGAACCGAATCACATACCTACTTTCACACGTGGTGGGCTTCTCAAATTTCTTCGACATTAGTAACACGTTCAACAAAGCTTACTCAGTGCACAGTTGTTTACAAATGTTGTTGTTGGCTTGCCAGCAAATCGACAAACTGGCTGTGCATGCGCAACAGCATGACATCATCGATACTCTGGCAGTGTTTAAAAAACAGAACTTACTTTCTGGGTAACCCTCGTAATTACTTATTATTGTTTCATTAAATAATACTTAGGCATACTGTGAAAGGCGATGGGCTGGCACCAACACTGTTCAACTTAGCACTTGAATATGTGATCAGGAATTGTCAAGTGAAAATGATCAGGAATTCAACATTAGAACATAAAATGGTCCAGATTGTAGGGTACGCAGATGATATCAATTTTATGGCAAGATCCCAAGGAAGAGCAAAAGAGACATTCCAGGAACTCAAAGGTGAAGCAGAAGTGATAGGATTGCAGGTTAATACAGATAAAACAAAGGTTATGATCACCACTCGGAAGAAAACCAGGAAACCTGAACAGTTTGAAATTGAACCACTAAACCTGCAAATAGTGAGTCAGTTTAAATATTTGGGATGTTGGACGGCAGAAAACAGTGAAGAAATAAATGAAATATGGAAAAGGATACAGGCCGCAAATAGAACAGATGCTTCATTGACATTTATATTCAAGACAAGGAATATCCACCATCAGTCCAAGGTCACATTATATAAAGTTATGTTTAGACCGGTGATAACATATTGCAGCGACACTTGGACTCTGAACAAACAAGCCGCTAACCTAGTCAATACTTGTGAAAGGAGAACTTCGAGGAGAATATGTGGACCAATCCAAGTAAACAGGATATGGAGAATGCGTCACAATGAGGAGCTCTACAAGCTGTATAAATACAATGATCTGGCCACCACCATCTGACTGCATAGGTTGCAATGGGACGCATCATTAGGATGGAAGACAACCGAATGCCTAGGAAGGTACTGTTTAGTCAGATCGAGGGTAGAAGGCCTGTCGGAAGACCCAAGACACGCTGGATTGACGCAGTGGCAAGGGATGCTGATAATTTACTTAAAATAAAATGATGGACATCAATCACCAAGGACAGAGAAAAATGGAGGCAGATGATTATGGAGGCTAAGGTTCGACTTCGAACTGTGATCCCATAGAAAAAGAAGAAGATACTGTGAAAGGTAAATGTCTGTTACCAAACAACTGTTTTATTTGCATCTAGACTTAGAAAAGTGTAGAGGAACAAACTTTCTACCTTTTAATATGCCCCATATTTCACTTACCCTGATTCCGTTAAACTTACCTTTTACATAAAAACTCCTCAGAAGATTCCAAACTCGCTAACAAGGTCGCCACGATGTTTTAAGGATATACATCGAAACCATAATACTTACACTTACTTAATTTTGATCATGTAATGCCCTTAGATCAGAAGATTCACAGGTTTCGTTTAGACGAATTCTCGATGCAGAACTTAGATTACGGGTGTAACGTAATAATTAGATTAACACATTTTTATGCTATTGACACAAATCTTATTTATTTTTTAGGCAATTAAAATTTCTTTTTTATTCTTACTTCTTTAATCTGTTCTTTTGATTAATCTCTGTTATATAAAATTGTCTTATACTAACCTCTATCGTCAAACCAGTACCTTTATTTCTTAATATTATCCCTTCTTCCCTCACACACACACTCACACGCTAATTACAGATTTTCTTTTACCCCCCGTTTATTTAATGAGCTCTTTTTACCAATAGTTTTAATTTCACTTCAAGCTAACATAATTACTTTCCTGTTTTACTCATCCGCACGCGCTGTTCGCCATTGTTCGTCCATACTTTCACTTTCGCACTGTATTGTCCAACTCTCTTTTTTATTCCACTATTTACATTTAAAATGAAAACTGTTAATATTGCAGAATCACGGTTTACTGTTACTTTTAAATACTTTTGGGCAGGCCGCGCGTGCTTACACGCAAGGCCTCCCGTCACTAATTTACTGAGACTGTTCCTGTATTATCAACTGCACTGTTTGACTAATGGTGACCAACTGGGCGAACTTTGTGCGCACTTGGTTGCATGCCTGCCAAGCGTTAGGCATTGGCCGCGCGGCCTCACCTCGTTCTGTGATTGGTTGTTTCAATCATATGTTTGGCTATGGAATTTTTTGTACGTGTCTTTCACGCTGGGAATGTCGGCCCACACGTGCGCCCGTACGGATGAATATGCACCCTTGTTGATAGTCTGCATTCCTGTACCATTCCGTACCTCACACGGAGCTATAGTCGGTTACCAAAAATATACTCTGGTTAAATAAAAGCTTTAAATTTTATACCCTCATCAGTTTGTACCGTTACAAAAGGACAGTTATATGGTTTTTATTAAATGGAAAATTTTGACGAGATTTCCCCCTCTGCCTATACACATGAATACAGTAATACATACGGTAATGGAGTATTAGTAATTATTAATTTAGAGTGGATAAAAACAAATCCATATAATGTAGGTTATGGACTATAATCTCCTCAAAACTGATGGAGAGAAAACATGAAAGGAAGTATACATGATGTTCATAAAATTTACTGAAGTTTTGTGATGCTGTCTCAAGGATAAAGTTATGAAAACCTACTAAATATCTGAATATCAGTGGCCACCTATGTCTTATAATCTTAGAAATGCAAAACATTAATGAGCCACAAATTAGCAAAGGTCAAAATTATTACAGCTCATTGAAATGTTAAGAGACGACATTTTTCCGTACATAAACTGAAACACACATTATTGTGCATAAAGGAAACTAGAACAGTCATTGTGAAAGAGTGCAGATCCTGATTTTCTATATAGTGCAGATAATTATTTTCTATATCGAAATCTGATCAATTCAACTGTTTATTAATTCATTTATAATCCTCTGGTGATACTCATGTGTTCAGTGAAACGTGCGTCAGGAGATAAATACAATAATTTTACTTGCAGAAGTAGTTAATATTTGAAGAACATTTACATTTTATATATTTGTATTAAACATTATTAAATATAAATTTATTATATAATTTTTAAATTACATCTTTTAATTTGATTTGTTATCTGAATATGACAGTAAAAATAAATTCTGTTGAAACACTAAATGTTTAAAAAAATTATACTCTTGTCAAATTCCTGGGCCCGCACCATAAAATCAAGGTGCATTTTTCAGCCTCCAGATCGATTCAGCCTGTTGAAAATGAGTACCTGGGATAACATCCTATTAATCCTGGGGATAATAATGGGCGGCTGAAGCGTGTGCTGGCCACCACACTGTCTTCCTTGTATGCCGTACAGCTCATGTAAGCAGCCTACCCTGCCTTCTCCTAAGCTACTTCGGTGGTACACATGGGAGCCATTATTATTATACTCTTGTAAAAAGTATTATTTAGTTTTCCTACATTTAAATGTAAGAATAATAAAGTGAATTGTCTTTTTAACATCTTAGTAAATACAAATAAATAATTCTAACTAAAAATTTGTAACAGGCTTCCTGAATATCCAAACAAAGGATGCACAAGGAAACGCAGGACTAAAAGACCAAGTGGCAGCATTGAGATGGGTCCAGAAGGAAATTAAACATTTTGGAGGTGATCCAAACAGAGTGACCATATTTGGTGGCAGCTCTGGAGGCACATGTGTTAGTTACCTATACCTCTCCCCATTAGCACATGGTAAATATACTGTATATATGCTTACTACAGTAACTATAGTACATTATATGTAACCAATTATTTCTACTCATCTGTTATACTGTTATTTAATTTTATTTTTCTTCATCTATTAGTATGAAATGTTTGCATAGTATACTTATGATTTTTCTGCGTGAGACTTTATTGACCAGGATTTTTCTATAAGTGTTATAGACCAAGATTCTTTCATGGTGGTGGGTTACTGTGGATAAGCAAGAGGAGAGGCATTAGAGGTGGAAGAAATTTGTAGTACACTAGGTGCATTGTATCATGATCATTAGTGATGTAACTGACTGCCTGCACATTTTGTGTATAACACCTCATTGATAACTTACTTGATTTAGGGGTTGTACCCTTAGCCTCACTGCTGGTTATTTGGAACCCTTCTTCACTATGACGTGTTTTTCCTATTTGACCTGTACTACACTCCAAAGTACCAAATCATCTGTACAGGTTAGCCGTTATTTCTAGTACAGTACCAAAATAAATATTTCAAAACCTAGAATTTACAGCCCACTTATACACTTATAACTCTGTAATATTTTAACATATAAATTTTTTTGCAATAAATTTAATGATTGTATTAGGCCAGTTGTTTTTTAATCAAAATACTTGCAACGTCATAATTGTAAAGAGTATTGTAATCATTTAGAAGTTTTGTAATTGTAATCATCTACATTATATTTCTGAAGATTACAGTAATGTAAAATTACTGTCAAACAATGTTAAATAAGTATTTAAATATATATATATATATATATATATATATATATATATATATATATATATATTGTAACGTTACATAACCCGGTCCCAATAAATTAAATCATGATAACATAAAGGTCAGAAATGGGTAACCTATAACTAGCTCTAAATTAAAGTATATCACTAAACATGATAAACAATTCGAGTGATATACAGTGACAAGTGAGTTATAGTGTACCCATTGAGGTAAAAGGTGAAAGTGAAGGTAACTTATTACAGAATTGTGCTGTAGGTTTGGGAATTATAAAACTATGAGAGTAGACTATAATGCTACTAACTGATTTTGTATTTTATTAATTTATTGTAATATTTATATTGTATGGACAACCAATTGTTATACCTAAGTTAATGTTATATTTTTTCAAATATTTGTGTTAGAATATAAGATAACCCAGGGTTCGTTTTAAAAAACATAAAAAAAAATTTAAATATCAAAGGATAATAAAAAATTAAAATAATACTATATGAGGGAAATGGCAACAGGAAGTAGTGCAGTGTAGGAATACTATGAGAGACTAATAAATAATATATATAAATTTATTTAAAGATAATAAAAATATCAAATACTTATATACAAGGTCATAAGAAAATGAACAAAAACCTATTATGTAAACCAAATTGGTAAAGAAACCGGAATGGAAAAGAATTATTTTTCGGTAAATAAAATATAAATTTATAATAATTACAAACTGCCTGTATAATAAAAATATTATGGGTTACTAAGAGTGACGAGAATAACAAGTATTGTTAATAATAAAAATTTGGAATAAAACCTGGAGAGTTGACAAAATGATGCTACTACAATTCTAATAAAATAACCTTTCTGGAACTTTGGAAAAGTGAAAATTAGTACAAAATTAAAAAACAACATGAACACTATATAATCATACATTATTTATCAAAATTAAATGATTATACTCCCTAATAAACAATGAAAGAAAACCTTCTGATGATTCGACCTAGTTTCGCCATAGTTCAAGTTGACGATAGAATATGAGCCAGGCGGTAATGAAATTATAACTCAAGACGGACCTCACCAAAGAAAAAGCTTCATTCCAGTAAGAACCATACGAAGAGAGGTAATATAAACATTTCGTTTAATAGTTAACGAAGAAAACGCATTCCAAATGTTGGTATAGAATACGAAACTAGTCAAATTTAATCACATGTTTTAAAGTAAACAAACGCACGCTGCTCTCTTACGGAAATTTCTGGAACTACATACTAAACGAAAAATAAACAAATTTATTTAATATTTTTCAGTATTTGTAAAGCTTAGTAATTATCCATTTCTGACCATCTCATAACAAAAAGAACTTACCCTTAACCCTGGGGAATTATTAAGAATTATATATTAATTGATGTTTTAAAAATAGTGTAAAATTTGGTAAACAAAACCATATATGTTTTTTTTCTTTAGACAATTCCATGTTTACTCGATGAAGTCGAAATTGTGTTTTATTTACAGAAAGATCAATTGTGATACTTGTATTTTGGTGGCAGGAAACAAAAACCAATAATATAAATAAATAATATTATTGAAAAATGATATTGAATAATAAAGTGTGTTATAATTTTTGTAGTGGGTAGTTGTAATAGATTTCAGCACAAAAACAGAAGAGATCAACCCATCGGATCATATTTTGCTATAGTGTAGGCTGGTTAAACTAGGCGTGAAAACTCGTCTCACAATCAGCTGATTTAAATCACAGCGAACAATTTGAAAAATCAGAAATCGCCTAAACCGAGTGTAAATAATCGGTACTTACTCTCTCTTCCTCATAAGGCTGAACAACTTCCCTACTTGACCCCAAATCACACACTCTCGATTTCTGCTTAGATTGAGTAACATTACAAAATACTTTATTTTTTTTAAACTTCAGTTATAATAATTCATAAGTGGCGACTGCGGAGAGGCGGAAACTTTAATATCTCAAGGCAGTACGTTACAGATTGGCGTACACAACATTGGGAGCTTAATTAAATAAGACGAACACCCAATAAGCAACATACAAAGTTTTCGCTAATACCTCTACAAAAACTGCGACGTTACAAGATTGGCGCTCAACGTAAAAGGGCTGTAATTAGAAAAGAATTTTGATATTTAATAAAAATATATACCAAAAATCTAATTATCGTCGGCAGTTATGAGAAAACAAGAAATGCATAATACCCGAGGCAAATCGAAGAAGAGGGCAGAAGAAAAGGAGATTGAAGAAGGTGGACAGGAATGCAATAAAGAGTTTACGAACGAAATTACGTTATGAATAACGAAAATGCCCGAACAAGAAAGACGACTAAGCTACGCGGAATGGATGACGGCGCTATTTAAAAAATTCAGCAAGGATATGGAGTATATTAACAAGAATGCCACCGATCACGAAAGAGCGCAAATGAGTCACGCGAATGCAATGGGAACACCAAACGACGAAATGACTTTGAGAGACATTGTAACGATACAATTAAGCCAAATCTCGTACCAGTGATAAAAAAGATAATTCTTAATATAAAATTTACTTCATATGAAATAAAATGTGTAAAAAATGATTAAAATGTAAATACTTTGACAAGACGTACAACAATATTACCCAACCCAAGTGATTGAGCCGAAAACACAGACATAAAGAAGGGAACCACATAACATACTTATTAAAATGTAAATATTTTGACATGATTGAGCCGAAAACACAGACATAAAGAAGGGAACCACGTAACATACTTATTAAAATGTAAATATTTTGACATGATTGAGCCGACAACCCAAACATGCTTAAGAAAATGTGATTGACAAAACAATGATGGACATAGAACTAAAGGAGAACCAAACCAAGATGAAGAATAAAGATGAAGATTATTGAAGAAGAAGAAGAGGAAGAATGAAGAGGAGACAGATAAAACCCAAGGGGAAACTAACACACATATATAAAAGGGAAAGATTGTATGTTAGAGATAGAATACGGTCAATAAACCTTAAATAATTATATATTAATGAAACCAATGTTATTATTAGCATTAATTTAACATATGTATCAAATTTTTAAGACAATACAATTGTAAAACAGTGTAGTATAGGAAAGGTACACTAACCCTGTCAGAAAGGTTAGATTCAACCCAAAACACAACTAGCCTAATATTGTTTATAGTATAAATAATACTAAAACAAAAATAGTGAGAAATGGTAGGAGAAGGTATAGGGGTTACCCATTAAATAACACTAATTACAAAACAGTGAACCAAAGTGAAGTGCTTTAGTGAAGTGTTAATGCCCTAAAAAATAGTGAAAGTGAATGTGAAACATTCAAATTAGAATGCTAAGGAAATAGACACTCTTTAAAACATTGATAAACCACCAATGATTGGAGTGGAATTATAATTAGTTGTATACCTAGAAGTAATTAAAAATAGTATTTAAAATTAATATAAGGGAAGCATGTAACATATCAGGGAGAAAGCCCAGTACCATAACTTGTGTTAACATGGCATGATAGGATAGAAGTAAAGTTTGTTATTAAAGATTAAAATTATAAAGAATACAACACCCCAAGTTGAAAGGGGAATTAACCTTCATAATATTAGAGAAAGTGACAATGTTTATCACCCTAGTTTATAAGACAAGAAGGAAATCAATGTTAGTACTAAGAATAATTTATGACTTATAAAGAATATTTGATTCAATGTTAAAGAAGGAATATGACTGAAAGGGGACTTACAGTCCATAAACCTAACTATTATATTTTAAATGAAAAGTAATGAAAATGTATGTTGCATAGTAGTTAAAACACAAACAAATAAGTGAAGCCCATCAGGCTGAATTCAGAATGTAATTTAAAAAGGAAATACACTAGAAAACAATCATGGCTGTTTGTAACTATGAAAACAGTTAACTGCCAAGAACATTCAAATGCAAATTGTATCAATTTCACAAAAAATCTTACTAATCTAAGAACAGTGAATGGACAATAATTGTATATCAGTTATTTCAACACAGAAATATTATTGTAATAATTTAATTCAAGAAAGATATGTTATTTATTAAATGTCAACTAATTAGACTATAGTTAAAGTGTAACAGAATATGACCTTATGAGGTATCATTGTAAACTTTGAAAGGAAAGAAAAATAATAGTGATGTCATTTATTATCCCAAAGGAATTATAAGGGAATAAAATCATTAGGAAAATACTTAATAAATTTGAATAAAAATTCAAATATTTCTAACAATGTATGTAAAGAGTAATTAAACAAGCATTGAATTATTAGTTACTATGACAACGAGTCGTTTGAGGCTTATTTTTCCGTTAAAATTAGATAGACGCTGAAGAAACGAAGCGTGGGTACGCCACACAAGAAATTGGACAAACTAAAACTTTAATTTAAACAGTTACAACAAGTCAACTAGTGAACCAAAATGATCCAATGTGAAGAGACGTCGATCTGTACAGAATTAATGATGACCAGGAACGAAATTAAACAAACTAATTAAAGAAAAAACCCAGACCAGTTTGAAGAAGATGCTGGAAGCCTACAACCAGCCCAAATTCGAAAAATACATGCTACCCATGATGACCCTTCAACGTGAGACGAACTGATAAGTACTGAATAATTTCTTACTCCCAAAAAACCCTAAATTACTTGAATTATTTTCAAATGATAAAATTTCTCACTATTTGAAAAATAGTATTTTCTTTCAAAGGTAAAGGCACAATTTACTTACATTAAAAAACATTTGACTAACTTATAGAGATAACCTTATTTGTGAACATAACTACTGTAACAGAAGTACGACACTACTGAACAAATTGTACAAACACATTATAAATCCTAAGTACGTATAAGGTATAATAGTGTACTTTCTCTTCATGTAATCAACGTTTATGTCTATTTTCATGATCAAAAGAACCCCAGATTTTAAAAACATAGTAATTTTGTTGAAAGTAACTAAACGATAGTGTTTTTGAAATCAATTTTGCCAACTTGAGATATTTTGTGTTTCAAGCTCTAAGCCGGAGCATAATATTATAAATTTGTTTATGATTCAATTGTCATGTTTATTAATAATTAAATGTGTATTAAAAAACGCAGTACAGTACATTACTATCTTGTTATTTCATAGGATTTTTTGTAAATACATGTGTGTTAGCGAAGTTAAGTCATAGCCAACTAGCGCTTGTCACGAGTGGCCGAGTCGACAACCTGTGTAGCAGCGGGAATAATTCGAACGCCACAGCTGTCCATGCTAATACCACATATTACTTTAAAAATTAAATGTTTTAATTGTTTTAACAAAAACAATTTGGCGCCTCCCGGGAATCGTAATCCACATGAATTGACAGGTAGGTTGTACTGGTGACATTGACAACGCTACGGACTCCAGTAGTGACGTCGATTTATGTAACAACCAGTGTGAGGCAAACGCACTACATTCACACTAATACACCATATAAACAAGTGTGAGACATTTTAACAGGTACGACCCATAATTATTGTTACATATTGGCGACCAGCAACGTGTGGCTGGTAAGAATAACTAGCGGCGATCATGAATAGACACGGGATGGTTACGAGACGCAAAGGGAAGGAAACACCAAACCCAGAAGAAGTGGAGGAAGTTGAGGAAGTAGAAATGGAGGAAACGACTGGAGAATTGTCAGAAGAGAACCCACAGGAGGATGTGAAGGTCCTCGCCTTCTACCCTTTTAATCAAAAATTACTCATCATAAAATAATACCGCTGCCAGAATTTCACTTACCGTCATGGTCCCCGTAAAACTTACCTTTAAAAATTACCCAGGTCGCCACGATATTTTATGGTTTAATATCGAAACCATTCTACACACTTGCCCTTATAAAAATCCCACTATCTGACCATAATAAAACTCAGAAAATCCCAAAGATCGTTAAACGAGTTGTCAGCACAGAAAACTAGGAAATGGTTATGGCGTAATGACTTACTCTAACACATACTTTATATTAAATAAAATCTGAATTTATTTTAAGGTGAAATTTTATGAATTAATAAAATAAACATTTCTTAATCAACTAGCCTCTAACAAACTATTATGAACCAGTAGTAAATTTTTTCCCTTAGAGATCTCGTTTGAAATTTAATACGTTATACATGACAAAGGAAATTACTAAAAATGGTGTTTGATTTTATTCAATTGATTATGTTCTTTAGTTGGCTACTCATCTGGTCAATGCAATCCACAATTTCCGCCACCACGTGTTACGCACTTTTTGTTTGTAGAACACTCCGAAAACTGATTTTATACTGTTTAACTTGGATTATTTTCTCAATCACAAATTTTAAGGCTGTTTCACAAATAACAGCACTATTCTTTTCAATCGGTCGGCTTACATTGTTCGCAAGCACATTTTTTGGCAAACTGCGCGTTAACACTTTACTTGATAGGCCGATTAGATTATTTTCAGCCTATCTTGCGCCCGAGGCCACTGTTTAATTTTAAATTACAACTTTACTGTCTGATGCTGGCTGTCTGTTGTTCACTCTCTACTGACACACTGCAGACTGGAGACTGTGTCACAAGGCTGCTGCTGGCGGTCACGCAATACGTCTGGGCAATTGTTTAGACTAGCTGTATGTGCACTGCTGCTTGGGGCTCCTTACAGGGGAAAGTGAATTTATTAATTACTGAATTGAAATTAAAACTGGATCACACACTTCTGTACCGTTACAATACCCCCCCAATAAGAGGTTGAAGGCAGAAGCGTTCAAACTCTTATTGCCTAAACCCTAAGAGGATCAGTGAGGATATGGCGCCGCAACCCCCCTGAACACTCTACTAAATCATGGGTTCTTACCCCCCTAGTCTGGCGACTGTGACAGCACCCATCCGATCTTACGGGACTTCTCTACTCAAGATCCCACCACCATAAGCGCAGACAGATACCCGCCCTAGTATCGCCTGACTTTGAACCATTCAATTAAAAAATCGACAAGCGGCCTTCCATTACTCCATATCCCACAACTGATTTGTTTCCTCTTAGCCGTACTGGTTCATTGACAACGTACTGGCTCATTTTATATTATAGAATATCCCTTAACCATAGAACATAGTGTTAATAAAACAATATAGGTTTACAATGGTACACATAAATTCCAATCAACTTGAATAATATTCCCCCGTACAATATTGCCCTCCAAAATAATACATAGATTATACAAGGTATCCTTAACCACTATATATGTATAAGACAAAAAATTCATGACATATGAAAAATCTATATGGACCGTAATATACACATCTTATTTTCCAAGCGCTATCTTAGCTTGGACGTTCTTTCAGTTTTTTATTTTAAATAAATATATTAATCATTATTTTTTCATTAATTATTTAATTTTTCATTAATTCCAGTTTGAAAATAAAGTTTAAATTCATTATTACAAGTTCATTATTAAAAATCATCTTTTCAATTGCTTTAATTACCAGATTAATTTAATGTTATTTAATTTCTCAAACTCTAAGTTACAGTAATTACCTCATTATTATTTTATCTGTAAAAATTTAATTTCAATTCTTTTCTATCACAATAAGCTTTTACTCAAAATACTGATTCAGCAGACTACAACAGTTATCAGTTTCAACACATCTGGCTATAAACATTGGTCGCACAACCTACCCGTTTATATAAACACTTGAGTGCCAGACTGGTGTAAACATTCTCAGTTTCAGCATTCATAGTCTAAACACTCTGGTTACATCATATACTGCCATATCTGCTTACTAAACTTTTCGAATTTTATAAATCTTTTAGATAACATATTTGTCTCTTAAATTTTTTATTCCAATTCAGATCAGATATACCTTTGATTCAAAACAATTACTTTACTAACATTTTATTAAAAACATTTTAACTGTAGTTATATTATTTAAAACACTTTGAATATAAATACACAATACAAAATAGGCTTCATGAATACCTGTTATTATTTTAGTGGAATAAAGTATTATTATTTATTATTATACCTTCCCCTCTCATTACAAACATATGTTGCACATAAGCTATAATATACATTGCAACAAAATACTATGAACACAATACATTTAACCTTAACACATTTATTTATTTACAAATTTTCGTCATATCCAATTATTATTTGCCGTGCTTCAATATCTAATTCAGCCAGGTCATTACCATATATTAAAGTATATAAAATGTTCATACACTGCTTTCAACCTCCATCATCGTATAATAGTCTTATTTTTGTATAACATTTGCCAATTTTATGTGCATTCATCATATGGCTATTTTCTGTGTGATGGCCATAAAATTTTATTTTTTCCATTATACCAAAATAATAATCTATAGGGTTACCCCCCAAAATTATCTTATCATAAATCAAGTCAACATCAGTATTTTTTATAAAGTCTCCGTAAGTATTTTTTCTCAACATCAAGTCAGTTATTTTATCATTTATAACAGTTTTATTCATATATTCCTCTCTCTCTGTTTCATAATACAATTCACCTTCTTCATCTCTCTCAATATCTAACACCTGCACCAACATCTCGTAACCTCTATTAATCTCAAAAATTTTTATTTCTCTCTCTCTTTCATTACAACCCCTCTCATAACCATACTCAACTCTCCCATTCCATGCAAAGGGCACCATTAAATATTTATTACCTCTACTGGCTTTACCAGTTAAATCACAAAAAATACAGGGCCTGTCTGAAGACACCTTGTCTTCTATACAAATACTGGAGGAAAATCTGTCCTCATTAAACACCTGTGAAACCTCTGTTTCAACATAAACTTGGGGAACATCTGCCCTTTGCCCATTTAACCTCTCTACATACACACTTATAACCTCATCAACACTTTCTCTGCTCACAACCTTACACTCTAACACCTCGTTTTTAATTTCACTACTGTTACTTACCGTATCCTTCTTAGATACCCCATTTTCAACTATATAATCATTATTCTTATTATTTACCATTATTTCATCATTAGAATTAATTATAATAACATCACCACTTACCTCAGACTTGTAATCACCATCATTATCGTCACTATTCAACACTACTTCTTCCCCTATTTTGTCACTGCTATTTATTAATTCATTATTAGAATAATCATTATCACTCACCTGGTTAATTATTTCTTCCCTATCATTAAAAACATTATTGTCACTCTCTATTGCTACATTTTCAATTGTGTCACCGTTATCATTTTTGATCTTGTGACTACCATTTTCTACTATTTTACTCTCACTAACCCCTTCACTTACCTCGTTACTTTTTTTACCTGTATCATCACTATTTTTATTCAGGAAAGCGTATAGTCTCGTTTTTTGTTCTTCCATTTGTCTAAGCTGAGTATTTAATTTACGCCAATCGTCCTCCGTCATTCCTTTCAAAACCCTTTCAAACTCGCGCATGAATTCCGTACTATTCCCGAACTCTCCCCATCCACTCACTTTATTTTCTTGTGCCTCGGCCATGTTCAAAAATTTATTTATAATATACTCTTTGTATATAAAAAACCACTATTATCCTATAAAATCAAAACACACCTAACACAATCATTGTCAACAGGACAAGTAAACACAACAACCCTATCAAAACATAACCTCTTTATAACGTAAATATATATACGATTATTTCTACAAATACGCCGTTACCAATTCCTATTTTCTGTGCTTTAAAACAGGTCTAGTTCCTATAAATTTTTATATACGAACATCCTGGCAGGGTCGCCACTGTGAAGGTCCTCGCCTTCTACCCTTTTAATCAAAAATTACTCATCATAAAATAATACCGCTGCCAGAATTTCACTTACCGTCATGGTCCCCGTAAAACTTACCTTTAAAAATTACCCAGGTCGCCACGATATTTTATGGTTTAATATCGAAACCATTCTACACACTTGCCCTTATAAAAATCCCACTATCTGACCATAATAAAACTCAGAAAATCCCAAAGATCGTTAAACGAGTTGTCAGCACAGAAAACTAGGAAATGGTTGTGGCGTAATGACTTACTCTAACACATACTTTATATTAAATAAAATCTGAATTTATTTTAAGGTGAAATTTTATGAATTAATAAAATAAACATTTCTTAATCAACTAGCCTCTAACAAACTATTATGAACCAGTAGTAAATTTTTTCCCTTAGAGATCTCGTTTGAAATTTAATACGTTATACATGACAAAGGAAATTACTAAAAATGGTGTTTGATTTTATTCAATTGATTATGTTCTTTAGTTGGCTACTCATCTGGTCAATGCAATCCACAATTTCCGCCACCACGTGTTACGCACTTTTTGTTTGTAGAACACTCCGAAAACTGATTTTATACTGTTTAACTTGGATTATTTTCTCAATCACAAATTTTAAGGCTGTTTCACAAATAACAGCACTATTCTTTTCAATCGGTCGGCTTACATTGTTCGCAAGCACATTTTTTGGCAAACTGCACGTTAACACTTTACTTGATAGGCCGATTAGATTATTTTCAGCCTATCTTGCGCCCGAGGCCACTGTTTAATTTTAAATTACAACTTTACTGTCTGATGCTGGCTGTCTGTTGTTCACTCTCTACTGACACACTGCAGACTGGAGACTGTGTCACAAGGCTGCTGCTGGCGGTTACGCAATACGTCTGGGCAATTGTTTAGACTAGCTGTATGTGCACTGCTGCTTGGGGCTCCTTACAGGGGAAAGTGAATTTATTAATTACTGAATTGAAATTAAAACTGGATCACACACTTCTGTACCGTTACAAGGACCAAATGGAAAATCCAAATCCACCTGAACCTGAACCTGAACCTGAACCGGAAACAGAAGCAGAAGTCATGGTAAACGACCAACCAGTCAAACCAACAGAAGAAACGAATTTAGATAGCATGATGAAGTTCATGATGGAACAATTCGGACAAATGAATAAAGAGAGAAGACAAGACAAGGAAGAATTAAATAAAAAATTGGAATTATTACAACAAGGAATGAATAAAAAACTGGACCAAAATAGTGAAGAATTGAAGAAGCAAATGAAGGTGATACATGAAGGTCAGGAGGCATTGGAAAAGAAGAGCGAAGAGCTGAAGAAACAGATCAAGAAGAATCTGGAGGTAGTGAACAAAAAGATGGAAAATAATCATGATATTCTCCAACGGAAAATCGAAGAAGAAAGTAAGAAAACCAAGGAGGAATGGAAGCAACAACTAGTCGAATGTCGAGAAGAGATTAGACAAACGGTAACAGAGACCAACGAAACAGTAATACAAATCAGGGAAGAATTAAATAATAAAATTAGTAACGTTGAAGAGGAAGGTAAATTGAGGGCGACGGAGTTCTACCAAGTCCTTACTGAAGGGTGCCAAAAGAATAAACAAGAAGTGGTCAAGGAACTGGAGGAGAGGCACCAAGAGCTACAACTGGATGTAAACAATCGGGTGGAGAAGGTGTGACGTACTAATCAATCACATTTATTATTATTACAACCAAATTTCAAATTAACTCTTACTTACCGGTACGATAGCTCAACAAGGTCACAGAGTTCGATCACATGTAGCTGGATACAAACATGGTCTATGGGTTACGCAAAGCACTGACACAACTCATATATGAAGAGAATTAATATTTATTATTATTTACTCTTAAATGATTGTAAACTCATGAAGATTCATTTGGATACATATTTTCAAAGTTGTGCAACACTAGCATAATCACACTTATTAACTACAGCTTACCTTGTTGTATATTACACAAAACACAATTATCAACACAAACACAAACAGAAACAGCCCAGCTTTGCCATTCCACATTCATTCATATTTGAAAGAAACAAAGAACCCCTTAACACATTTTTCTGTAATAATGCCCCCACGTCGACCACGCGGTCATCGCGCCCGTACTAAGTCCTCGTTCAGGTGTCCGAAAAAGAAACGAAACTATTAATTCATTTAGGCTTACTCATTACTGTTGTTATCTCACTTGTACACTGTTGATTAACGTTCCAAATTTTAACTGTGAGGTCGGCCGACCTTAAAAGAAACTGTTAACAAAATTTAGATGG
Source organism: Magicicada septendecula (assembly GCA_034769895.1). NCBI lineage: Eukaryota > Metazoa > Arthropoda > Insecta > Hemiptera > Cicadidae > Magicicada > Magicicada septendecula. The sequence goes on along the minus strand of CM068371.1, from coordinate 76,830,143 downwards.
ACCGCATGCGGTCTGTTGGTAAGAGGCACTGGCCAGAAGTTTGTTCTCTGTTCCCTCTCCACAGTTTTCAATACGGGAACTCACTGCCTTGGGCGTCGTCGCCGAAGCTTCGGCCCATGCTATGCATGTTGTTTTTGAGGTGCATATGATCTTCTCTAGGCATTGGCTGATGTCATGGTAGGAACCGGACGTAAACAGCACTTCCTGCCGCTCAAAAGCGCATTGCTGAAGTTTACTCATCCCAGGACATCCGGTTTGGTGGCTGGATGCGTCACTCGAATTTGTGGTGATACAGTTGCGTCTGTGTGCGGCTACACAAGTACAGATTTCTGAGAAGTTTGAAGGGGGTAAATGCTTCGCTCGCCGACTTACACAATTGAAATTGCGTAACGCCTTTGTCTCAAACTGTTTCTTAACATTGGAAATAACGTTGCCATGCGTTCTGTTATAATGGAATGAATTTCGTTACACAATAATTTTCACAACTTCTTTTTACAAGCCCGCACCAAAATGAACGAAATAAAAATGTACTTGCCCCATACGGTAAAAATAAAAACACCAAAAAATTGACCCGCTACAATACCCCCTCGATGAGAATTCTGCTGTTCATAACAGAAGAAATCTCATCGACAAACCCCGAAGAGGACCGGTGAGGAACTGGTGCCAACAACCCCTGGTTCTTAATCTCATGGGTACACGACCCCCCCTGGCTCAGCGGCTATGGACTCATCTGAACGAGATCACTGGACTTCTCCGTAAGAGATCCCAACACCGAGAAATCGAGCAGACTCGTACCACGGCACACCTCACCTTCTAACATGCTACCCCCAAAAATCCTCAATCCCTGGCTAAAATTATTCCAGCTCCTCCGCCGATATGTTTCCCCTTTTTGCAAGCTGGGCTGCCTTTAGCAAATACTGGGCTCACACATACTCACATTACATGATACATTGTGAAATTGAAAAATTACAAAAATTCTTTAAAATTGACAAAAGTTTTTTAAAAAATTCAAAGTTCAAAAAAAATGATATGCTCAAAAAAATTCTCTTCATTATTTTTTGTTTCCTTTAAAATGACTTGAATTAAGAGTTTTCTCTACTTGAACAAATCCTTAACCTAACATGTCTTAGTCTAACAATACAGTTCAATACAAGAAATCAGTAAACTAAACAATCAACAAAACAACAAAACATGGTAAATACACACATAATAAAACAATCCCTACCTAAAATATGCGTTCGCTGGCAGGCGAAAAATCAAAATTTTTTTTTTCAAAAAATTCAAATTCCCAAAAATTTTAAAATTCAAAAATAAATTTTAATTTGTTTAAAGGTTTCATTTATATTTAGAAATTATTCAAAACTGGTTTAAAGTGATTAAATAAACAAATAAAATTAATTCCCTACTATACAAGCTTAGTAGGTGTCTGACCTCATCAGCTGATTGAAACTAGGTCAAGTCCAAAACCCTTGACCTACATATGTTATATATAAGTTCTGAAAACACATTGAACATCTGTAATATCCTAACTTGAAATACAAAACATAGTAACATAAAATATTTAAAATTACAAAATATTAATATAAATGATCATCCGCTGGATATTTAAATTATTTAAAACAAACAATTCTTAACTTTACATTATTTTCAATTCTATTAAAATTCTGTCACTGGTTTCGAAAAAATAAAAATTTTATATTCTTTATCATAAATTTCTCTCTTTATGCTTAACAATCTCGCTCTATTCTACTATGGGTGATTTAAATTATTTATTTTCATTTACTGTACTAGATCTGTATACATATATAATCTTTACTCTCTGACTCTAATATTAATCCACTTCAATTATCATGACACCCATCTCTACCAAAATATCTATCCCAAAACACTCTAAGCCCCACTTATCATTAAACACAAATCGCTACCTTCTCCACATATAAAAAAAAAATACTCTCTAACCCTTTGTACATAGGATATGTGTTTCCCCTACCCAAAACTCAATTCCCTTATTTGGCGGCCTGGATTCTACCTAAGGCGGCCCCTTCCCCACTAAAATCTATCCCTATCCCATCCCAATCCTTGTTGCGGACTCCTACATTACACTACCCTCTAATACAAAATTGCCATCCCCAAAAATCTCAATCGCATTACCTTACTACAAATACAACAAAATAACCTCATTAATTATAAACATAAATATATCATTCAGGACTCTACCATTATTCTCCATAACTACTGTGTCAACATCTATATTTCACAAAATTCTGTTACATTACATTAACTCAAAAACAACATTTTATCATATTCCTCTCTACTATTTCAAATTCAACTTTGATTTTCACTTGGACAGATATATGTGTCCCATAAAATTATGCATCACCCAAAACTATCTTTTGTTAACTTTCACAAATCGTTACTTTATTTCTCATTGTAGCAAATTATTTTTATCATTACTTCAAAACATCTGTAATACATCAAACATTACATTAAACATCAATTGCTTAAAACATTTATAAATAATATACCAGTGACGTTATTGCTGATCAGCTGATCCTACTAACACAATGAAAATACATCTTACAATTGAATAAATTATATGAAATATATATATTTATTTATCATCACTCCTCACCTTCTTGTTTCCCATTTTTCTGATTCTGGTCATTTATGTTAACCTGCCAGACGATTCAATTATTGGCTTAAAAAAATACACACATAATGAAAATACATATTCTTATCAATGCTTATCTAACAGACAACAATAAAATAATACACTTAAAATTATAGCATGAACACCTTATTTTTAAATATCTAAGCAGCTAGTTACCTGAACAGAGCACAAGCAGTTTTATTTGATCAAACTTTGAATAAAAAATGTTATGTTATAGAATTTACATTCGTGACTCCTTTGCGTCACCTCCCAGCCACACACACTATTTCAAATTATGGAGGACTGTCTCGCCCTTGCGCTTCGACAGAGACGGTATATTTTGGAGCAGGGTTTTACCTCTCCGTGTCTCTGCTTCCGCTATTAAGTTTTAAACGTGGCGAACATCATCATGTTCTTGTCTATAATGATATACCCTTAAGACGGATCTACCACCTGTCTTGCTACCCCAAGGCGGGCAGAGTGGCAGCCGCTGTTCCATAGTTCCGGGAGATTTCCTCTAATTGTCACCCCCCAATGAATTTCTAATATATACCAATTTCAAGTCAGCTATGGTCAAGGGACTTGATATGACCATAGCTGGCAGCTAGCCAAAACCACGATTAGTGCTGGTAAGGCAGTAACCGCCCGAAAAGTCGAGGAAATCTAAACTTTCATTTCACTGCCTGTTTCAATCATCACTATTATGTGCGACACTGTCATTTAGCAGGGTGTAAATTTTAATTTACACGGATAAGGTGTGCCGCACATTTATCGCCATTTTGGCCTCCGATGGGGGTAACACTCACTGTTACCCCCAACCCATTTCGCTACTTGCGAGAGCACAGGCCACCCACGCAGTAGCCACTTAATAGCTAATTAATTAATTAACAATTGAACTAAACTTTCTACATACGCAGTTCAACACTCCATTGTTTTATCACTTCATTGAGCACCAATCTACCCCCCAAAATCACCCCCACTTCTTGTATTGATATCAAGTTTATATTTTGTTACACATCGTTTCAAAACGTTCCCATGCTCACTGATACAAACTCTTGACAATTGTTTTTGGTCACTTAATTCTAAGATTTATTGAAATTTGAAATTGTATACATCCCATTTTTTTTTTCCAAAAAAATTAAAATTCAAAAAAAATTTAAGTTCATTGTTAAAAATCATTGTTTCTATTAATTTGAATACCAAATTAATTTAATGGTTTTTTAATGTCTCAACCTCTAAGTTACAATAATTACCTCATTATTATTTGGTCTGCAAAAAATTTAATTTCAATTCTTTTCTGTCACAATAAGGTTTTACTCAAGATACTGATTCAGCAGACTACAACATTTCTGTTTACATTTGTGTGCCAGACTTGTTTTCATAAACAACAGTTATAAACATTCTCAGTTTCAGCATTCATAGTCTAAACATTCTGGTTACATCATATATTGCCATACCTGCTTACTACACTTTTCGAATTTTATAAATCTTTTAGATAACATATTTGTCTCTTAGATTTTTTATTCCAATTCAGATCAGATATATTTTTGATTCATTAACAAAATTGACCCTTTTAAATTATTTGTTTAACTTGAACGCTCTTTAACAACCTCCACCCAAAACAGTTTGATTTTAATTACAGCTGTATGAAGTTAATGTATAAAATATGTAAAATTACAGTTTCAATTGGAATCAACATGAATTTACACAGCACTAGCATCTACAATATTAAGTTACTCCAGGGGCGGCTACAATTCAATTTCATCTCTTGGTACATTCAAAACAATTTCCATGACTTCGATTACAGTTTTCAAAATGATTCTATGTGATTAAATGTTTCAGTTTTTCTTGATAATTCAATAAATTTTACAAACATTACATCATTGATTCTAAGCTCTCTTTAAATTCCTCGACAATCACATTCCAACTACCAATGTCCCGTACTCATAACCTAACATAGCAGGTACCACAAAATAATAATTAAACCTTTTGGTTACATAAGTTTACTTTTGAATATTTTCCAAAATTATTTACTTACTTAAGATTATACTTATTATAATATTTATACTTATTATTTTTTCTTAATTACCTGTAAATAGGTTATATGTTACATGTACATGAATATTGTGAGTCAAGATGCGATGGAAACGAACAGAACCCCTACATCAGTGAATGCAAACCAAACCTGTTGGCAGCCCTGAACTCCTTACCTGCCTCCGTTCCCATAAAAACAAACCACAACCACTAATCTACAACCCCATCTTAATCCACAATAGTCATGTTGAATTACACAGAAAATTGATTTAATGAAGAAATTTGTGTTAGTGGTTGAAATCACAATCAGAATGATCACAGTTGCACACCACTACATAAAAATTATCCCGATTAGCGCTTTCAAGCCTCACAGCCCATCGTCAGATCGGAATAGCTATTCCTATTCCGATCTGACGATGGGCTGTGAGGCTTGAAAGCGCTAATCGGGATAATTTTTATATAGTGGTGTGCAACTGTGATCATTCTGATTGAGAAAATTGATTATCTAGTTTGTCTACTCAGCCACAAAACTTCTCCACTACCTACCTAATTAAGGGATGAGTTTACAATTCATAAATAATGCCAGTTTATTTAATTTTGAGGATTACCCTAATGTAGTATTTAGAATTAAGGCAATCAAATGGTTCCAAAAAGTGTGCCAATTTGTGTAACTATTGTTTATGTGTTTACTCTAAGGGGAGGGTTAAGGAAATCGGGAAGATAAAAGGGATAAGGATTATTAAAAGGTCAAGAACTAGGACTAAAGGTAGGGACAAAGCTTCCTCCGGAAATAAGGGTACATGGAGAAAACCAAGGCTCGCGTGGGCAGGGGCGCGTCCCTGAAATAGACGAACCCCACTGGGACAAGTGGGGAACATCTATCCGCTACCACTTACTGTTTTATATTATTCATAATTATTTATAATTATTTAACTATAGGTTTATTATAGTGGTTTAGTTATATTTAATTACAGGATTCAATGTATTATTTTGTTTATTATTATTTCATTTTGACCAATACCTTCTTAAGTTGGTGGCGTTATGGGTACCTACTATTTCCCCCGTCATTTGATTTCGTAAAACATAAGCATTATCCATTTTAATGTCAAAAACTTCATACGGTCCTTCATACAACAAAAAGAATTTTTTGATCTCTTTATCTTGTGCACTGGATAAATCGTGTCTTTTCACTAACACTAACTGCCCTATCTCATATTTGACCCACTTACCTTTGCCGTCATGCTTTCGCTTTCTCTTCTCTCCCTTGGTGAGCAGACTCTCGTTGGCAAGTCGTATTTTTACCTCTTTGTCCAAGACTCTTTCTTCCGGTGGTATTCAAAAAGTTTTTCCAATATTCTGGGTGGACGGCTTCCCTTGATTAGTTTGTACAGTGTGAATCCTGTAGAATCGTGGGTTGTACTATTTAACCAATCCTCCACCTTCTTCACATACAAAGGCCACTCTGTGTGTTTGGAGTGACAATACGCCCTGAATATTCTGCTGATTTCTCGCATCACCCGCTCTGCCTGGTTCGACTGTGGATGGTAAACTGCCGTGTGTTTGGGTATGATGCCTTCCCAGCCAAGAGTCTGTCTCCACTTGCCGCTGATGAACTGCGGTCCGTGATCAGATAAAATTACCTTCGGCTTCCCTACGTTGATCATGTAGTCCTTTGTGATCTTCTCGCTGAGTACTTTGCTAGTAGCTCTCTTTACACTATATAACCTAACAAACTTAGTAAAAGTATCCAAAACAACAAAAATATACATCACTCCTCCTCTACCTTTAGGCAATGGCCCATACAAATCTATCGCAACTAAATCGAAAGGTCTTTCTACTTTAATATACTTCATTTCACCTTCAACCCTGTAATTTACTGCTTTAGACTTTTGACACAGATCACAAACTCTTAATAGTCTTCTAACTCTCTTCTCCATATTTTTAAAGACACAAGATTCTTTTAGTATATTTGCACATTTTTTCGCCCCAAAATGACCATATCTTATGTGACAATCCCAAATAATTCTATCTACTAATTCATCGGGTATCATTAACCTCCAATCCCGTTCACCCCCTTCTACGTTCTTAAACAAGATTCCCTTATGTATCTGGAAATGTGTATTATACTCTGAACCATTAATGTCTGCTTCTAAGCTAGTTATTATCTTACCCAATTTATTTTCTGATCTTTGTCTATCTTTAATTTCCCTTAAGTCCTCCCCAAAAATTCTATCTTCCCGGGTTAATCGAAAAATTTCTATTTCTTTAAGATCTCTACCTGTCTTATTATCTATAGTGTCTACCCTGGACAAAGTGTCCGGTACTTTATTATCTGACCCCTTAATATACTCCCAAGAAAAGTTGTACTCTTGTAAAGCTAGTACCCACCTGGTTAATCTGCTATGCGTCAGCTTACATGTATTTAGGAATGATAAGGCCTTATGGTCGGTCCTGATGACGGTTTCGTTTCCTAGCAGGTAAGTGCGGAATTTCTTCACAGCAAAGACGATGCTCAGCAATTCCTTTTCGGTAGTAGTGTAATTTTTCTCTGCTGCCAATAAGGTTCTGCTGGCGAAAGCGATGGTCCTGTGCTCCCGATCCTCCCCCTCCTGGTAAAGTTCTGCGCCGAGGGCTATGTTGCTGGCATCTGTCTGTAAATAAAACTTTCTCTGAAAATCGGGGTGATTCATCATTATTGTGTCTATAAATTTCTCTTTAATTTCATTGAAAATAGTTCTCTCCTCCTCTCCCCATTTCCATTGTTTATTCTTTTGTAAAACAACACTTAATTTAGAGGTAATATGTGCATAATTTCTCTGGAACTTTCTATAAAAATTGCATAATCCTAGAAAACTCTGCAACTGTTTAATATTTTTTGGTTCTGGAAAACGCATGATAGCTTCTACTTTGTCTGGGTTTGCTAAAATTCCTTCAGGAGTTATAATGAAGCCCAAAAAATGTATTTCGGTTTGTAAAAATTTCGACTTATCCCAATTAACAGTTAATCCACCCTGTCGTAATTTATTTAAAACATACTCTATGTGTTCTACATGTTCAGGGAATGTTCTTGATGCTATTAGTATGTCGTCAACATATACAGTCAAAAAATCTAAATCTTTCGGTTGTAATATCATGTCTAGACACTTAATAAAGCTTGCTACACTAGTGTTAAGCCCAAATGGCAGGCGTTTAAATTGATAATTTTTTCCATTGAACAGGAATGCAGTAAACTTACGGCTTTCTGGCGCTAATGTGACTTGCCAGTAGCCCGCCGTTAAATCTAAGGACGTCATATATCTGACCCCACTAAACTTTTGAAAAATTTCGTTCATGGCTTCCGGTGATTCCCGGTCAGGTATTAAAATCTGATTAATTTTTCTAGCGTCTAAACACAGTCTTACCTTTCCATCCTTTTTGATGACCACTACCAATGGATTCGAGTAAGGCGATATAGATCTTTCGATGATGTCCCCTTCCATCATGCGGTCCAGCTCTTCTTGAACGGCTCTCCTCTTTGAAAATGGCAAAGAGGACTCTGCATGTAGGGTGAGTGCTCTCGTATCTTCAACTCGCATACATAGTCCCTGGCTTTCCCAGGCAACTCAGCAAATACATCTCTGAAATGTTCAATAACCGCCCACAACTCCTGTCGTTGGGGACCCCCTACAACTCCACCCTCATTAAAAAATTTCTCTGCCCTATTTTCCCATACTCTATCATCATTCTCCCTACTCTCTCTCTCTTGACACACATTCACTCTTGTTTCTATCATTCCCTCGCCTACTCGGTTTTGTATCATCTTTACACCCGCAACTCTAGCCTTATCTAACACCCTCTTAAAATCTACCCTGATTGGTTCATGCCCCTTATTAAATTCCACTATTCTCTGGTTAAAATCAATTACTGCTTTATTTCTCTCCAAAAAATCATTTCCCAGAATTATATCTAAATTCAAACCCTTAACTACTAGAAAAGTATTTTCAAATTCTATTCCATTAATATATACATTTAATTGAACTTGTTTAGTAACTCGTTTACTTCGTACTCCTGTCACCCCCACTACTGTTACTCCCGCTACTGGTAATGATGGAATATTCTTATTTACTCTTTGTAATTCACCCAGTACATTCTCCGAAACTACTGATATCTCGCTACCCGTATCAATCAATGTTTTGTAATCCTTACCTTCTATGGTTATGGATACCTCCGTCAGTCCGGTTTTGGTTTCTGTCATTTGTGCAGCGTCCTCCTCCAGTAACTCCTCCGCCATGTCTCTGATAATTATGTTGCTGCGGTAGTTATGCTCCTCTTGGACCCCCAGGTTCTCCTCCGACAATGGGTGGGCCCGGTTCTCCATTGTCTCCTCTAGTTTCCCATGGATGGACCCGCTACTGCCTGGTTGTATCCACCTCTGCCTCTGTTTCCGCTTCCGTTTCCCCTCGGTACTCCTCTAGTGTTCTCGGCTCCTCTCTGCGGTTGACTCTGTTGCTGGTACGTTCTCTCACTGCGTTGACATTCTCTCGGTTTGTGACATCTAAAACAAGTTGTTCTTATAGCATAGTTTTCAACATTACAATCGGCACATCGCCAACCCTCACCTCGATTATCATTATTTCCCCCTCTCGCCCCTCGGTGAAAATTTGGTATTCCCCGGGATTGATTATGATTCCCATTCATGTGTGTTATTGGTGCGTTTATTCGCCTACTCATATCACGTTCCCGTATATTCTGAAAAATGTCCAATATTTTTTCTAATTCCGTGATCTCTAGAATTTCACGCGTCATTAGCGTAATCTGTATTTCTCTAGGCAAATGCTTGCTTATATGACGGACGAACAATCGAAACGGTAACGGTGGCTCTAAATATTTGGCCTCATTGTATAATCGCATTACATACATAGTTACGTTGCTCCCTTGGGTTCCAAAATTACCTGGTCCCATAATTTTGCTTCGCAATATTTCTTGTTCCTCCTCCGACCAATATTTTTCTCTAAATGCCGTCTCAAAACACTGATAGTTTACCCAGTCTACTTTATGTACCTCCGCCCATACCGCGGAATTCCCTCTAAAACACTTCATTATTTTTAACAGTTGTACCTCCCAACTACTTCTACAAAACTGATGGAATTCTTTGACTCTATTTAAAAACTGCATAGGGTGTACCCCCCTGTTTTCACAATTAAACAACTCCAAATCAATATCGCTATTCACGTCTGTAGTAATGACTATTTGTTCAGTAACGCTATTAAGTTTTTCGTTTATAGATATATATTATTCATCTTTAACATTCACTATACTCTGTTCAATTGATGCAAATATATTGTTATTTAAACTCTCAATTTGTACATGACGCTTATCTATAGTATTCTATAGTATCTATAGTATTTTGTATAGCTTGTATCTCTGTTTTGCAACTACTTTCTATTTCATTGATTTTGGCATTAGTACTAATTTCATGTGTTTCAATCTTATTAACTACACAATTCAACTTGTACTCATTACTAACATTACATTCATCTATTTTACGATCAAGATTTTCAGTTACTTTCTGTATTTGTTTATTAGTTTTTTCTACCACACTACTCTCTATTTCGTCAATTCTATTATTCATACTGTTTAATGAATTACTCAACTTCTCGTTTAATTCAAATTTTAATTCATGAAAATTGTTTTCGCATTTCATTTTTACCTCATCAATATCAAATTTGAGTGCATCAAATTTGCAATTGAATTCGGTCTTAATTTCATCAAAGCGATTATTTAATTCGCTACTTTGTCTGTCTAATTTTATGTCATTATTGTCAAAGCGACTATCTAATTTATTATTCATTTTTTCAAATAATTTATTATTCATTTTTTCTAATTGATTAAGTATAATACTCATCATATCATTTCCTACTTGTTTACATTTTGTTGAGATTGGAGTCGATATATTACTCGAGTCGTCTATTGCTGATTCAGTTAGGCTGAATTCTTTTACTCGATCTACTGGGGTTGAATGAACCCCTGGTTCTTCCACACTAGCCGACTCGTCCATTTCAACTGCAACCTCGTTATTATCTTCCATTTTTTATAATTGGTTAAATTAAATTAAATAGATTGATTAACTAGATTAATTACGTAACTAATGTAATTAATTAAATTTTATAATGTAGCGTTATGCTATGCTAACCCAAAACATGTTTGTATCTTTGTAGATGTGGAATTTTAATTAAATATAATTATAATTCGTCCCTGTTCGGGCGCCATTTGTGACGTACTAATCAATCACATTTATTATTATTACAACCAAATTTCAAATTAACTCTTACTTACCGGTACGATAGCTCAACAAGGTCACAGAGTTCGATCACATGTAGCTGGATACAAACATGGTCTATGGGTTACGCAAAGCACTGACACAACTCATATATGAAGAGAATTAATATTTATTATTATTTACTCTTAAATGATTGTAAACTCATGAAGATTCATTTGGATACATATTTTCAAAGTTGTGCAACACTAGCATAATCACACTTATTAACTACAGCTTACCTTGTTGTATATTACACAAAACACAATTATCAACACAAACACAAACAGAAACAGCCCAGCTTTGCCATTCCACATTCATTCATATTTGAAAGAAACAAAGAACCCCTTAACACATTTTTCTGTAATAATGCCCCCACGTCGACCACGCGGTCATCGCGCCCGTACTAAGTCCTCGTTCAGGTGTCCGAAAAAGAAACGAAACTATTAATTCATTTAGGCTTACTCATTACTGTTGTTATCTCACTTGTACACTGTTGATTAACGTTCCAAATTTTAACTGTGAGGTCGGCCGACCTTAAAAGAAACTGTTAACAAAATTTAGATGGACCGCATGCGGTCTGTTGGTAAGAGGCACTGGCCAGAAGTTTGTTCTCTGTTCCCTCTCCACAGTTTTCAATACGGGAACTCACTGCCTTGGGCGTCGTCGCCGAAGCTTCGGCCCATGCTATGCATGTTGTTTTTGAGTCCATGTCGCATATGATCTTCTCTAGGCATTGGCTGACGTCATGGTAGGAACCGGACGTAAACAGCACTTCCTGCCGCTCAAAAGCGCATTGCTGAAGTTTACTCGTCCCAGGACATCCGGTTTGGTGGCTGGATGCGTCACTCGAATTTGTGGTGATACAGTTGCGTCTGTGTGCGGCTACACAAGTACAGATTTCTGAGAAGTTTGAAGGGGGTAAATGCTTCGCTCGCCGACTTACACAATTGAAATTGCGTAACGCCTTTGTCTCAAACTGTTTCTTAACATTGGAAATAACGTTGCCACGCGTTCTGTTATAATGGAATGAATTTCGTTACACAATAATTTTCACAACTTCTTTTTACAAGCCCGCACCAAAATGAACGAAATAAAAATGTACTTGCCCCATACGGTAAAAATAAAAACACCCAAAAATTGACCCGCTACAAAGGTGTATACCGTCATAGACAAAATCGACGGACTGACCCGAGAAAACCGAGAAAAAATCCAGGGAATCAGCATGCGAGAGAAACAGATGCAGGAAGAATTAGATGCATTAAGAGAAAAACCATATAATCACACACAGTTCATAACCAGTGAGAACAGAGAAATGATTAATTTTCATAGCTACAGGAGAAACCCGATAGAATTCCTCAAACGGGTAGAAGAGCTGATAGAGAAGAACCGAGAAACCAGATGGTCTAGTGTGAGGAGTATGATCAACGAGATGTTTCGTGACACCCATGACAATTGGTGGACAGCCACAAGACCTGAGATAAATGATACTCAAGAGTTCAAGAAACAGTTCAGGGAGAAGTATTGGTCCGAATCAACACAGAATGTGGTCCGCAATGACATTAGTAACGGAAGGTACGAGACACAAGGAGGACACACGTTAACATCGTACTTTCTGGGAAAGGTATGTTTAGCCAGAAATTTGGAACCCAGAATACCGGAAGAGTCGTTGGTGATACAACTGGGTTACCATTACGAAGAGGCCATTCAGAAGGCCAGGCGACAAGGCCAAATTAAAACAATCCAAGGAATGGTTAGCTTACTGGAAGACCTGGAAAACGATAACCAGTATCGAAAAAACAGGATCACAAACCAAAGATACAATAAGTGGAATGAACACAATAATACACCTAATTTCCAGGGACCATACAATTATCCACAAGGCAATAATCGAAATAACTGGGGCCGGAATAACAATAATAATAATGCAGAACCAACATTTAATGGAAACGACCAGCATCGTCATCCAAATAACCAGCCTGGTAACCGAGGACAACAGAACAATCACCCAGGAAGTCCAAACAATAATAGAAGCAGCCCAAATAATAACAACCGACCAAGTGAGAATTATCGAGGAGGAGAACCTGAACAACGTACCAACAGTCACCCCAATGACCACAATTACTACGGCAACCGGTATCATCCCAATTACCAGTACAACCGGGGACCCGGGGGCAATCCAAATAGGAGTGACAATCGACGTCATGTAAATTTTATTAGTGGTAGAAGACGGAATAACCACCGACGATACAACTCAAATTGGCACCAAGAGCCATGGTACAATGCATCCAACGAGACTGACAACAGACCATCAGTGAACAGGAACCATGAACCACTACAAAATGGAAATAACCAACAAAATGTGCCACACAATGAAACGAACGACCAGCCAAGCAACCTGGCCGTCAGCCAGCAGCCACCTTTAAACTAAAAAGGTCAGTGATAAAGTATGAACGCCCTTCACATGACCAATCACTTGGGTTGATACGTCAAACAACGTCAGATAAACAAACCAAAGGAATCACGATAATTTACAACAATTATTTAAAAAATATTCGAGAAGAACTTCTCGAGGAAGAGGCCACTCAATTACCACAGAACAATAGTGAAATTGTTCATATAAAGGCAATAATAAACGGTACCATAACCAGTATCCTGGTAGACACGGGGTCTAATATCTCTCTCATTAACCAGCCTGAATTAGATAGAATTCAAGCTCACTCTCGAACACCAATACCTACATTGCCAATAAATAATATAGTCATCATTGGCGCTACGGGCAAACAGAACAAAACAGTGAAAAAGCAAGTGTCATTGGAACTAAATAATCTAGAATCCACCATCTCCATTATATTTCTCGTGGCAAATGGGCTACCTTTCAATATGCTCATCGGATGTGATATACTAAGAAGGTATTCAGCAGTAAGAAACCTGCAGAAGGGAGTAGTGTTGTTAAATTCAGAACAAGGAACCTGGTCTGCGAACATTATCAATTGTGTACCAAGTCCAACTGCTTTAAGCCAAAACACAGAACTGAAAAGTTATTATTGCCAGAGGCATGAGCCAGATATCACCATAGTAGAGGAGGAGGAGCGTAAGACCTTATGGAACCAGAAGTTGGAAGAGATTATTACCTTCCAAAGAGAACGGCCTATGCAGGAGATTAGTAAACAACAATCCAAAAAATTAATCGCCATTTACAATGAATATCAGCATGTCTTTTCGAACATCCCCGGGAAGGTTAAGGGATACCAATATAAAATTCAATTCCGAGAACCAGTGGACTTCCACCGGAAATCATATCCAATAGCACATTCTCTAAAAAACGAAGTTAGAATGGAAATAAATAGAATGATTGCCGAGGATATAATTGAGTACAGTCATTCTCAATATACCAGCCCCATAGTTGCCATACCCAAGAAAAATGGCAAGGTGCGAATTTGCCTAGACGCCCGAGAAATAAATAAGATGATTATAAATGACAGAACCTCACCAGGAGAAATAGAAGAAATCCTGAAGAGATTCCACGGAATCAGATATATTAGCACTTGGGATACTGTATGTGGGTATTGGCAGGTAGAGCTGCACCCACACAGTAGACAATACTTAGCATTCCTGTTCGACGGTAGAAACTACCAGTTCAAAAGGCTACCATTTGGACTAATAAATTCAGTAGCAGTGTTCGTGAAGTGCATGGACCAAGTGTTGGGTCAAGAGGCACTGGAATTTACTACAGTGTACGTTGACGACCTACTTGATAAGTAAGTACCAGTAAGTACAAACTGGGACGAACACTGTGAAAGAGTCAGACATGTATTGGAAAAATTATCTAACAACAATATCACACTTAAGTTAGACAAATCAAAGTTCATTGCTAAAGAAGTAAAATTCTTAGGATTCAACCTAACTGAAGAGGGAATCTCTCCATCCCAAGAGAAGGTTGACGCAATACAAAATTTTCCATCACCAAGAAACAAAAAACAGTTGCAATCCTTCCTAGGAGTATGTAATTACTACAGGAAATTTCAGACCAACTACTCCCACCTAACAGCAAAATTTTCCAAGCAATTATCTTCAAAAGAGAAATGGACGTGGGGAGTGGAACAAGAAGAAGTGTTTAAATTAATCAAACAAAAATTTGTTGACACTGTTATTTTACACCACCCTAATTTTGCAAAACAGTTCTATCTAAACTGCGACGCTAGTGATGTAAGTCTAGGCGCAGAATTATACCAAGAAGATGAAGATGGCAATCACCTAGTCATTAGCTTCGCCAGCCGAATACTCAATAGCTGTGAGCGTAACTATAATGTTACAGAAAAGGAGTTGCTCAGCATAGTATTCGCGTGCGGCAAGTTTAGGACGTACATACTTGGATATAATATAACGGTCCAAAGCGATCATAAATCGATATCGTTTCTAAAACAATGTAAGTTGAATCATGGCCGACTTACTCGATGGATACTTGCTTTGCAAGAATACCACATTACGTGGGAATATATTCCAGGACGAAAAAATATAGTGGCTGATGTTTTGTCCAGAATAAATGTAGTAAATCAGACATTTGAAGGAGAAAAGGGGAAGATAGCAAAAGTGTATTATATGTTGAAGGATAGAAGAGACCTGGAAGATATTATGAACCAAATAGTGTTGCAACAAGAGCAAGATACAAAAATATCCAACATTAGAAGAAGACTGATGGAGTCTGAAGCCATTATTAACCAATTTTACTGTGTGTACAACAATATTTTATTTATGAAAACAAAAAAGAACCAAGATACTTGGAAACTGGTAATTCCTCAATCATTAGAAAATCAAATCATCAAAGATTATCATGTGAGATACGGCCACATTGGAACAATTAAAATGGTAAAAGCATTAGAAGAAGATTTGTTTATAAAAAATATTGCAAGAAAAGTAAGTAAAAACATAAAAACCTGCACATTGTGTCAGATGGTCAAAACCAATAACGAAAGGAAGGATGGAACGATGATACCCATCACATCAAGTGCCAAATTAGAGAAGGCGTTCCTCGACATATGTGGACCATTCCCACGTAGCGGAGGGCGACATGGCTACAAATTCATTGTTATAATACTTGACCATTACACCAAGTACACCAAATTATATGCTATAAACAGAGCCACAACAAGGAAAATGTTAGACATTATCAAAAATAAATACATTATAGAAATTGGAAGAACGTACATGTTAATAACAGACCATGGAACACAATTTAAAGGAAAGAAATGGCGAGAAGAGTTATTAAAATTAAATATTAAAACTTATAAAACATCAGTCTACCACCCTAGCAGCAATCCCGCAGAAAGAATGTTGAGGGCGGTGGGACGCATTCTGAGAACTTATTGTCATAACAACCAGAGAGAATGGTACAAATATTTACCTTCAACCGAAGTGTTTTTAAACATTAGTTACCACCAATTCACTGAAAATACGCCTTACTTGATGATGTTCGAGAGGAAGCCAAACAGAGAGATACAAGAGATAATAGAATTCCCAAAAGACCCAGAAGACCCGTATGACAAAAATAAATGGTACAGCCTAATAGTAGAAAAAATTGAGAAACAAAAGGCCAAATATGCCAAGAACCAACCCAAAATAATCAAATATAAAGAGGGAGAAAAAATACTAATCAAAAACGTGAACTACCAAGTACAATGGAAGGTATAGCAAAGAAATTATTATTGTTATACACGGGACCGTATATCATCACAAGAGACAATGGTAATAATACTTACCAAATCAGTAATATCAATACAAGGAAAATCAAGGGAGTTTACAATCAAACTTCAATAAAAAAGTTTTACGAAGAAGAATAAAACCATTGTGAAATGAAACAGATTTCAAAATGCTAAAAGAGATTGTAAGAGCAGCTTACTCAAATATTTAGATGATATATGCGGAACAATAAAAAGTTTTAATGAAAAAAAAAAAAGAGAAAAAACAAAGGAAACAGTTACACAAATTCCTTTCAATTTAAATCAGTTTAAAATATAACAAAAGATTGAAATATGAAGTATGAAGTAAAAAGTGAGATAATCAGGAATAAGTTACACACATTCCTATGTAATAAAAATGTAAGAAGCACAAACTTACAATTATAATTAAAAACAAAAAATAGCTAAAAAGGAATACGCTACAAACATTCCTTTAAGGTAAGACCATTAAATTACCAAAGAATTATCAAAAATGATGTTGAATACAGAGTAAAATAAACAAAAATAAAATCAAGTTCAAATTACTGAGATAAATACTTGAAATTATACTGAATCAAAAGTATTATCAGAAAAAATAAATAAAACTTTACCTGGTACAAGGAGAGAGAGAAATTGTATATAAAACCAATATACAGATATGGCTAAAGCAGAATCATGCTAAATGTCTGAAACAATTAAGATGATCACAACGAGCATGGAAAACAAAATAATGAAAGTGAGATATGATGAAATTAACATATGAGTAAAGATAAAATTTCTCAATATAGTATATGAGTAGATGATAGTGTATAGTTAAGGTATAGCGGAAGGAAGAATGAGTAGTAATGATAAAGTGATCTAAAAACAAACCACAAGGTGGACAATCCCAATTATATTATTATATTATTATTATTATTATTATTAAGTCACAAGTTGACAAAGATTTAAGATTGACTGTTGAAAAGTCCAGCAATCTATATGAACTGAGTAGAGAAGATGTGCCTCTAGTCTCAGAAAATTGAGTAGTAATGGGAGAAACCAGCTACTATATAAAGTTAGGGAAAAAATTTGTGTATGAGGGAATATGCACCAATGGAAATAAATAAAAACAGATCCAAATAAAATGGAGTGAATTAAGTAAGAAGAGAAATGGAGAATGGAGAAACAAACAAGGAAGAGAAGGAAAAAAGTTATCTATAACTGATAATTTCATAAAAAACTATGCTACTATTTTATTAAAATGATCAATTTTAGAGGAGAGGCATTATGTAACGATACAATTAAGCCAAATCTCGTACCAGTGATAAAAAAGATAATTCTTAATATAAAATTTACTTCATATGAAATAAAATGTGTAAAAAATGATTAAAATGTAAATACTTTGACAAGACGTACAACGATATTACCCAACCCAAGTGATTGAGCCGAAACACAGACATAAAGAAGGGAACCACGTAACATACTTATTAAAATGTAAATATTTTGACATGATTGAGCCGACAACCCAAACATGCTTAAGAAAATGTGATTGACAAAACAATGATGGACATAGAACTAAAGGAGAACCAAACCAAGATGAAGAATGAAGATGAAGATTATTGAAGAAGAAGAAGAGGAAGAATGAAGAGGAGACAGATAAAACCCAAGGGGAAACTAACACACATATATAAAAGGGAAAGATTGTATGTTAGAGATAGAATACGGTCAATAAACCTTAAATAATTATATATTAATGAAGCCAATGTTATTATTAGCATTAATTTAACATATGTATCCAATTTTTAAGACAATACAATTGTAAAACAGTGTAGTATAGGAAAGGTACACTAACCCTGTCAGAAAGGTTAGATTCAACCCAAAACACAACTAGCCTAATATTGTTTATAGTAAAAATAATACTAAAACAAAAATAGTGAGAAATGGTAGGAGAAGGTATAGGGGTTACCCATTAAATAACACTAATTACAAAACAGTGAACCAAAGTGAAGTGCATTAGTGAAGTGTTAATGCCCTAAAAAATAGTGAAAGTGAATGTGAAACATTCAAATTAGAATGCTAAGGAAATAGACACTCTTTAAAACATTGATAAACCACCAATGATTGGAGTGGAATTATAATTAGTTGTATACCTAGAAGTAATTAAAAATAGTATTTAAAATTAATATAAGGGAAGCATGTAACATATCAGGGAGAAAGCCCAGTACCATAACTTGTGTTAACATGGCATGATAGGATAGAAGTAAAGTTTGTTATTAAAGATTAAAATTATAAAGAATACAACACCCCATGTTGAAAGGGGAATTAACCTTCATAATATTAGAGAAAGTGACAATGTTTATCACCCTAGTTTATAAGACAAGAAGGAAATCAATGTTAGTACTAAGAATAATTTATGACTTATAAAGAATATTTGATTCAATGTTAAAGAAGGAATATGACTGAAAGGGGACTTACAGTCCATAAACCTAACTATTATATTTTAAATGAAAAGTAATGAAAATGTATGTTGAATAGTAGTTAAAACACAAACAAATAAGTGAAGCCCATCAGGCTGAATTCAGAATGTAATTTAAAAAGGAAATACACTAGAAAACAATCATGGCTGTTTGTAACTATGAAAACAGTTAACTGCCAAGAACATTCAAATGCAAATTGTATCAATTTCACAAAAAATCTTACTAATCTAAGAACAGTGAATGGACAATAATTGTATATCAGTTATTTCAACACGGAAATATTATTGTAATAATTTAATTCAAGAAAGATATGTTATTTATTAAATGTCAACTAATTAGACTATAGTTAAAGTGTAACAGAATATGACCTTACGAGGTATCATTGTAAACTTTGAAAGGAAAGAAAAATAATAGTGATGTCATTTATTATCCCAAAGGAATTATAAGGGAATAAAATCATTAGGAAAATACTTAATAAATTTGAATAAAAATTCAAATATTTCTAACAATGTATGTAAAGAGTAATTAAACAAGCATTGAATTATTAGTTACTATGACAACGAGTCGTTTGAGGCTTATTTTTCCGTTAAAATTAGATAGACGCTGAAGAAACGAAGCGTGGGTACGCCACACAAGAAATTGGACAAACTAAAACTTTAATTTAAACAGTTACAACAAGTCAACTAGTGAACCAAAATGATCCAATGTGAAGAGACGTCGATCTGTACAGAATTAATGATGACCAGGAACGAAATTAAACAAACTAATTAAAGAAAAAACCCAGACCAGTTTGAAGAAGATGCTGGAAGCCTACAACCAGCCCAAATTCGAAAAATACACGCCTACCCATGATGACCCTTCAACGTGAGACGAACTGATAAGTACTGAATAATTTCTTACTCCCAAAAAACCCTAAATTACTTGAATTATTTTCAAATGATAAAATTTCTCACTATTTGAAAAATAGTATTTTCTTTCAAAGGTAAAGGCACAATTTACTTACATTAAAAAACATTAGACTAACTTATAGAGATAACCTTATTTGTGAACATAACTACTGTAACAGAAGTACGACACTACTGAACAAATTGTACAAACACATTATAAATCCTAAGTACGTATAAGGTATAATAGTGTACTTTCTTTTCATGTAATCAACGTTTATGTCTATTTTCATGATCAAAAGAACCCCAGATTTTAAAAACATAGTAATTTTGTTGAAAGTAACTAAACGATAGTGTTTTTGAAATCAATTTTGCCAACTTGAGATATTTTGTGTTTCAAGCTCTAAGCCGGAGCATAATATTATAAATTTGTTTATGATTCAATTGTCATGTTTATTAATAATTAAATGTGTATTAAAAAACGCAGTACAGTACATTACTATCTTGTTATTTCATAGGATTTTTTGCAAATACATGTGTGTTAGCGAAGTTAAATCATAGCCAACTAGCGCTTGTCATGAGTGGCCGAGTCGACAACCTGTGTAGCAGCGGGAATAATTCGAACGCCACAGCTGTCCATGCTAATACCACATATTACTTTAAAAATTAGATGTTTTAATTGTTTTAACAAAAACAATTTGGCGCCACCCGGGAATCGTAATCCACATGAATTGACAGGTAGGTTGTACTGGTGATATTGACAACGCTACGGACTCCAGTAGTGACGTCGATTTATGTAACAACCAGTGTGAGGCAAACGCACTACATTCACACTAATACACCATATAAACAAGTGTGAGACATTTTAACAGGTACGACCCATAATTATTGTTACAACATTTATGATGAAATGTGGGAGTTAGATGCCAGGTGTAATAAAGAAAAGACTATTGGGACAGCCCACGAAAAAGACGATAACAAGGTGGAAAGGATGACTAAAGAAGATTGGGAAAGATGGGACGATAATGAAGAACAAATGAAAACCGAAAGAACAGGAGTGTACGCCCAGGTGACAGAACAATATACTCAGGAAGATTATGAACAATGGAAACGAGAAATAAGACCACCTGAAAACCCAATACAAACAGAAAACAAAGAATTAAGGGAATGGATCAGGGTGATGTTTGAACTGTCCCGAGAAGATATGTGTCACTGGAGGAAAGTACACAATCAAATAGATGAATTTATGGGAATGCCAAATCATAAAAATTTAGAACAATCAAATAAGCAACAAGAAAAAGAAGTAGTCAAAGTGAAGCAACAGAAGAAAATGCCAGAACTCACACAAAAAGAAGACACTGAAAATGAGAAACAAGCGGGGAATAAAACGGAAGCCAGAAGAGAACCAGATTGGCAAGAAATGATGAGGCTAATGATGGAGAAAATTGATAGCATTAAGGAAAGCGATAATGAAAACTTTAGGAAACAGAGAGAAGATAACCAAAGATACCATGAAAAATTCATGAAATAAATGGATGAATGTCTCAAGAATATGAATAAACCATTAGACAGCATTAAAGTAAGTCCGAATACAGAAGAGAGCGGGAAGGAAATAGAAATTACAGAATACCAAGGTGTAATGCCATTGGAAAATAAAAATAGCCACAACAAAGAGGATAATCAATACCTGGAAAAGAAGACCAAGAAAATAAGAAAAACATGTAGAAAGAAAATAATAAATACAAGGGAAGAATGGGAGATGATTACAGGTGGATTAATTAATGTATTTAACCTTCCAATTAATGAACAGAGGGAGTTAATCAAGTTTAGATATCAGTTAAATATGTCAACGATTGAAGTGCATCAGAAGATATCAGTCATATCATCAAGACGGAATATATCATTAAAAAATTTGGTAAATCATCCAGAGGAAAGAGGGAATGGGATGATATTAAAAATGAGTGAATATGTTATGTCAGAGGAGGTACAATACCTGTTAGTTAAAAAGGAACGAACAATGACGGAAGACCGGTACTTAAATGAAGATTTCATAGCAGCAAAGTGGGAGAGCCAGATGGTAAGGAGATTATCAAGGAGAGAATTAATTCCGAACACCCCAGTAATCCGAGGAAAGAGAGTACCTGAGTTAATGGACCATGGTTAAACTAAACAATAACCAACCAGAAAAAAGGGGACTGATTTTCTGATACCGACCAAGCAACCCATTGGGAAGAGACTAAAACCCCAAAATTCCAAAAGACGTAAGGACAACTTATTTAATTTATTTCGGAACAATATAATTTAAAATAAAGAGAATAAAAACCCCAAAATTCTAAAAGCATGTAAGGACATCTTACTCAAGTTATTTTGAAACCATATAATTTAAAATAAAGAGACTAAAACCCCAAAATTCCAAAAGTATGTAAGGACAACTTACTCAACAATTTATTCAGGAACAAGACGATTTAATAAAAACTATGTAAGGACAACTTACTTAATTTATTCAGAAATAATACGATTTAAGATATTTCGAAACCATTTAATTTAACAAAAAATAAGAACTGATTAGTAAATAAGAGTTATAAAGAATTGATTTAAAATGAAATAATAGGAAAAAGTAATATTTTTAATGGTAACAAACAGAAGAAAAATTAAATGAACAAAAACAATTGATGGTAATGTGCTCAGATAAGAAGAATAAAGAATAATTTAATGACTCCAATGAAACTGAAGGAGGATGATAATTAATACACTAATTAGTATTTCTCAGAATTGAAGATTATATAAGAAGAAATGATACGGAGAAATATGTCACAAGAAGTAAAATCAAAAGAATTTTAACATAAGGCCTATCAATAATGTTATAAGCTATTAGTTAATGGAAAAGAAGAAGGAATCAAGGAGAAGAAGAAATATATAAATAAATGCAAACAGCTACAGTATGAAGAATCCCAAAAGTGTTTAGTACTAGTCGCTAATTGACTACTACTTATAATCTTTTTATTTTATGTATTGACCGTAGAAATGTTCCGGCAATAATTTTTATGAGCAGGGATGATGTTCCCCTGATCTCAGAAGGTGTAAAGATGGACAGAGGAGTATGGACCCAGAGTGGCCACCCTACTGGTACCACCGCACAGGATAGGGAAAAATGTTAGGGAAATTGAATATTTAAGGGATAATAATTATAAAATAGCTGAAAAGAGTGATATTAGATTCCAGAAGTATAAATGAAGAAAATAGAAGGAAGATAGCAGACCGAAGCTTAATTGATAAAGCGACTTTATAGAAGTAAATAGAAATGAGTGTTAAAACAAGTTTAATATGATTAGTGTGACCAGTCCTTATCAAATAAAATGTGGAAGTACCACTACCCAGAGAAATAAATAATTGATGAATTTGCCTGCAAGAGAGAGAGAGTAGAGTAAGAAAACAGCAATTACCACCAGTCTGAATTACCAGTCAGTTTACAACCAGTTTGAAATGAATGAAACACTATTATGAAGATAAAACCAAGACTATTAGGTGAATGGAAATAATCAACAATTTATTTTTAATAAACGAGTTAAACTAAAATAAATTTGTTCTAGTGGGGGGGGGGCTTTATGTAACGTTACATAACCCGGTCCCAATAAATTAAATCATGATAACATAAAGGTCAGAAATGGGTAACCTATAACTAGCTCTAAATTAAAGTATATCACTAAACATGATAAACAATTCGAGTGATATACAGTGACAAGTGAGTTATAGTGTACCCATTGAGGTAAAAGGTGAAAGTGAAGGTAACTTATTACAGAATTGTGCTGTAGGTTTGGGAATTATAAAACTATGAGAGTAGACTATAATGCTACTAACTGATTTTGTATTTTATTAATTTATTGTAATATTTATATTGTATGGACAACCAATTGTTATACCTAAGTTAATGTTATATTTTTTCAAATATTTGTGTTAGAATATAAGATAACCCAGGGTTCGTTTTAAAAAACATAAAAAAAATTTAAATATCAAAGGATAATAAAAAATTAAAATAATACTATATGAGGGAAATGGCAACAGGAAGTAGTGCAGTGTAGGAATACTATGAGAGACTAATAAATAATATATATAAATTTATTTAAAGATAATAAAAATATCAAATACTTATATACAAGGTCATAAGAAAATGAACAAAAACCTATTATGTAAACCAAATTGGTAAAGAAACCGGAATGGAAAAGAATTATTTTTCGGTAAATAAAATATAAATTTATAATAATTACAAACTGCCTGTATAATAAAAATATTATGGGTTACTAAGAGTGACGAGAATAACAAGTATTGTTAATAATAAAAATTTGGAATAAAACCTGGAGAGTTGACAAAATGATGCTACTACAATTCTAATAAAATAACCTTTCTGGAACTTTGGAAAAGTGAAAATTAGTACAAAATTAAAAAACAACATGAACACTATATAATCATACATTATTTATCAAAATTAAATGGTTATACTTCCTAATAAACAATGAAAGAAAACCTTCTGATGATTCGACCTAGTTTCGCCATAGTTCAAGTTGACGATAGAATATGAGCCAGGCGGTAATGACATTATAACTCAAGACGGACCTCACCAAAGAAAAAGCTTCATTCCAGTAAGAACCATACGAAGAGAGGTAATATAAACATTTCGTTTAATAGTTAACGAAGAAAACGCATTCCGAATGTTGGTATAGAATACGAAACTAGTCAAATTTAATCACATGTTTTAAAGTAAACAAACGCACGCTGCTCTCTTACGGAAATTTCTGGAACTACATACTAAACGAAAAATAAACAAATTTATTTAATATTTTTCAGTATTTGTAAAGCTTAGTAATTATCCATTTCTGACCATCTCATAACAAAAAGAACTTACCCTTAACCCTGGGGAATTATTAAGAATTATATATTAATTGATGTTTTAAAAATAGTGTAAAATTTGGTAAACAAAACCATATATGTTTTTTTTCTTTAGACAATTCCATGTTTACTCGATGAAGTCGAAATTGTGTTTTATTTACAGAAAGATCAATTGTGATACTTGTATTTTGGTGGCAGGAAACAAAAACCAATAATATAAATAAATAATACTTAACTAAAAATGAACTTTTTCATGTGAAAAACTTACTATTTTATCGGACGCGTTTCGGCTTAGTATCCGCCTTCTTCAGCTTTGGTAACAGACTGCCAGCATTTTGTAACAGTTGTGTGGAAGGTGAAGTGGGGGTGGTGTGTGGTGGAAGGGGATTGGCGCGGGGATTCAATTTACTGTTTGTTTTCTGTATAATTGTGTCAAAAAGTGTATGTGATTTATATTGTAATTGATCGTTGAGTATGTTGTTTGGTTGTGTTGTGTGGTGTTTATATATTTCGTATTGTTCAGTTGTGTTGAGTTTTTGACCTTTGGGTATGTAATGTAGAATTTCAAGATTAGTGTCTATGTTGGTGTAACTGTGGTTTTCTGTGTGTATGTGTGTGGCAAATGCAGAGTGTATATTGTTGTTGGTTAAAGCTTTTAAGTGTTCAGAATAACGGGATGAAAAAGATCTTCCCGTCTGGCCTATGTAGAAACTATTGCAGTCATTACAATTTAATTTGTAAACACCTGTTTTGTTATATTTGTCTATGTCTGTGTTTGTATTACTGATGTGTTTTTTGATGGTATTGGTTGTTCTGAATGCTATTTTGTATTTGTGTTTTCTGAATGTATTGGCGATTTTGTGTGTGTATGAGTTGTGGTATGTGAGTGTGATGTACTTATTGTGTTGTGTGTTGATGGTATTTAGTGTTTTGTTGTTTTTGTTTTTGATGCGTTTGTGTAGTATGTTTATTAAATTGGGGTTATAACCGTTTTTTATTGCTATGTATTTTATTGTGTTGAGTTCGTCGGTGTAATCTTGTTTATTTAAGGGTATTTTAGTTAGTCTATGGAGCATATGGTTGAAGGCCGCATATTTATGTTGTGTTGGGTGGTTTGATGTGTTGTGTATAACCATGTCGGTTGTGGTTGGTTTCCTGTATATTTTGTACGTGTGTGTATTGTTAGTTTTGTTAATTGTTAGGTCTAGAAAATTTATACTATTGTTTTGTTCAGTTTCCAGTGTAAATTTTAATTTGTGGTGTATAGTGTTTATGTATTTGTGGAAGTTTTCAACTTGTCTTGTGTTGCCTTTGAATAAAAGTAATATATCATCTACATACCTGTGCCAGTATATAATTTTGTTAGTGTATTTGTTGTTGTTTATTATGTGGTTCTGTTCAATGTTGTGTATATATATTTCTGCTAGTATTCCTGATATGGGGGATCCCATCGGGAGTCCTTCTGTTTGTGTGTATATTTTGTTATTGTATGTAAAGTAATTTTGTTCAGTTATTATTTTGGTAAGTGTGATGATTTCTTGTATGTGTGTTTCAGGTGTGTTGTTTTGTCTGAGTAGTTGTTCTAGTGTTTGTATGGTTTCTTTGATGGGGACATTAGTGTATAAATTGGTTATGTCAAAAGATGCCAGAGTTGAGTTATGTGGGATGTGTATGTGTTCAGTTTTCCTGACTAGGTCAATGTTGTTTTTGATAGAGGTGCTGTTGCTGAGTTTTATGTTTTCTCTGATTATTTTGTCTAGTTGTTTTGCTATTTTGTGGGAGGGGGCCTGTGTGTTGTTTATTAATGGTCTGATTGGAATGTTAGGTTTATGTATTTTTGGTAATGCATTTAGTTTAGGGGGGTTAGGTTTTATTTGTTTAAGGTATTTGGCGTTTTCTGGTTTGATTATATGTTTGGTGTTGTTTATAAATTTATTAATCTGTTTATGAAATTTTAGTGTAGGGTCTTTATTTATTTCCGTTATATTATTTTCGTTGAAGAAACTTTCGATTTTAGTGTTTAATTGGTGTTTGTCCATTATGACGCTAATGTTACCTTTGTCGGCTTTTAGGATTGTTGTGTTGTGTTCCAGTAACTTGTGTTTTACACTATTGAGTGTTTTTATTTCATTGTTGTGTATTTTTGGTTTTGTATGTGCGTTTTGAAGTTTTCTTTTTATGTCGTGACGTATCGTGTCTTGGTCGTTGAGGTGCGTGTTTTGTACAGCCGTTTCTGCGTCTATGATGATGTCGCGTATGTGTTTATTGTGATTTTTGATGTTATTTGTATTGGTATTCAAATTATGTTTCAGTCCTTTGTTTAATAAATTCATTTCATCTTTTGTGAAATTAATGTGTGTTGTATTAACTACGCGTGCGTGGAATATGTGTGCCGGTTCAGGGATTGATTCAATTGTGTGTGTTGTAAGGTTAGTTATTTTTTTGTTGTGTCGATGTTGTATTGTCAATTTGAGTTTTTCTATGTTGTCTTGTGTGTGTTGTATTACATTTTCAAGTTCTGTGTGGTGTAATATTCGTGTGAGTTTCATGTGTAAGTTATATGCCTGTCTGTTGAGTGTGTCTTTTTTATGGTATAAATAATTGATTATGTTGTTTAGGTTTATTTGTTCTAATTTCCGTTTGGTTTGTAGTGCTGTATGTGTGTTTTGTTTTATTGTAACTTGTGCGTGTGTTGGTATGATGTTGTGTTTTCGACAAGTTTTATTGAATGCTATGTGTAAGGAAGTTTTTGTTACTTGTTGCTTGGCGTTTCTGTACTTATTGATGAAATACGCTTTATCTGCGGTATTATAGTTGTCTTGATTATTCATCTCTTCTTTCACAGCACTAACACTTAACTAAAAATGAACTTTTTCATGTGAAAAACTTACTATTTTATCGGACGCGTTTCGGCTTAGTATCCGCTTTCTTCAGCTTTGGTAACAGACTGCCAGCATTTTGTAACAGTTGTGTGGAAGGTGAAGTGGGGGTGGTGTGTGGTGGAAGGGGATTGGCGCGGGGATTCAATTTACTGTTTGTTTTCTGTATAATTGTGTCAAAAAGTGTATGTGATTTATATTGTAATTGATCGTTGAGTATGTTGTTTGGTTGTGTTGTGTGGTGTTTATATATTTCGTATTGTTCAGTTGTGTTGAGTTTTTGACCTTTGGGTATGTAATGTAGAATTTCAAGATTAGTGTCTATGTTGGTGTAACTGTGGTTTTCTGTGTGTATGTGTGTGGCAAATGCAGAGTGTATATTGTTGTTGGTTAAAGCTTTTAAGTGTTCAGAATAACGGGATGAAAAAGATCTTCCCGTCTGGCCTATGTAGAAACTATTGCAGTCATTACAATTTAATTTGTAAACACCTGTTTTGTTATATTTGTCTATGTCTGTGTTTGTATTACTGATGTGTTTTTTGATGGTATTGGTTGTTCTGAATGCTATTTTGTATTTGTGTTTTCTGAATGTATTGGCGATTTTGTGTGTGTATGAGTTGTGGTATGTGAGTGTGATGTACTTATTGTGTTGTGTGTTGATGGTATTTAGTGTTTTGTTGTTTTTGTTTTTGATGCGTTTGTGTAGTATGTTTATTAAATTGGGGTTATAACCGTTTTTTATTGCTATGTATTTTATTGTGTTGAGTTCGTCGGTGTAATCTTGTTTATTTAAGGGTATTTTAGTTAGTCTATGGAGCATATGGTTGAAGGCCGCATATTTATGTTGTGTTGGGTGGTTTGATGTGTTGTGTATAACCATGTCGGTTGTGGTTGGTTTCCTGTATATTTTGTACGTGTGTGTATTGTTAGTTTTGTTAATTGTTAGGTCTAGAAAATTTATACTATTGTTTTGTTCAGTTTCCAGTGTAAATTTTAATTTGTGGTGTATAGTGTTTATGTATTTGTGGAAGTTTTCAACTTGTCTTGTGTTGCCTTTGAATAAAAGTAATATATCATCTACTTATGTAGATAATATATCTCTATTAGTGTTTGCAAAACACTAAATACCATCAACACACAACACAATAAGTACATCACACTCACATACCACAACTCATACACACACAAAATCGCCAATACATTCAGAAAACACAAATACAAAATAGCATTCAGAACAACCAATACCATCAAAAAACACATCAGTAATACAAACACAGACATAGACAAATATAACAAAACAGGTGTTTACAAATTAAATTGTAATGACTGCAATAGTTTCTACATAGGCCAGACGGGAAGATCTTTTTCATCCCGTTATTCTGAACACTTAAAAGCTTTAACCAACAACAATATACACTCTGCATTTGCCACACACATACACACAGAAAACCACAGTTACACCAACATAGAC
Organism: Magicicada septendecula; assembly: GCA_034769895.1. NCBI lineage: Eukaryota > Metazoa > Arthropoda > Insecta > Hemiptera > Cicadidae > Magicicada > Magicicada septendecula. The sequence continues at coordinate 76,800,873 of CM068371.1, read as the reverse complement.
ACTAATCTTGAAATTCTACATTACATACCCAAAGGTCAAAAACTCAACACAACTGAACAATACGAAATATATAAACACCACACAACACAACCAAACAACATACTCAACGATCAATTACAATATAAATCACATACACTTTTTGACACAATTATACAGAAAACAAACAGTAAATTGAATCCCCGCGCCAATCCCCTTCCACCACACACCACCCCCACTTCACCTTCCACACAACTGTTACAAAATGCTGGCAGTCTGTTACCAAAGCTGAAGAAGGCGGATACTAAGCCGAAACGCGTCCGATAAAATAGTAAGTTTTTCACATGAAAAAGTTCATTTTTAGTTAAGTGTTAGTGCTGTGAAAGAAGAGATGAATAATCAAGACAACTATAATACCGCAGATAAAGCGTATTTCATCAATAAGTACAGAAACGCCAAGCAACAAGTAACAAAAACTTCCTTACACATAGCATTCAATAAAACTTGTCGAAAACACAACATCATACCAACACACGCACAAGTTACAATAAAACAAAACACACATACAGCACTACAAACCAAACGGAAATTAGAACAAATAAACCTAAACAACATAATCAATTATTTATACCATAAAAAAGACACACTCAACAGACAGGCATATAACTTACACATGAAACTCACACGAATATTACACCACACAGAACTTGAAAATGTAATACAACACACACAAGACAACATAGAAAAACTCAAATTGACAATACAACATCGACACAACAAAAAAATAACTAACCTTACAACACACACAATTGAATCAATCCCTGAACCGGCACACATATTCCACGCACGCGTAGTTAATACAACACACATTAATTTCACAAAAGATGAAATGAATTTATTAAACAAAGGACTGAAACATAATTTGAATACCAATACAAATAACATCAAAAATCACAATAAACACATACGCGACATCATCATAGACGCAGAAACGGCTGTACAAAACACGCACCTCAACGACCAAGACACGATACGTCACGACATAAAAAGAAAACTTCAAAACGCACATACAAAACCAAAAATACACAACAATGAAATAAAAACACTCAATAGTGTAAAACACAAGTTACTGGAACACAACACAACAATCCTAAAAGCCGACAAAGGTAACATTAGCGTCATAATGGACAAACACCAATTAAACACTAAAATCGAAAGTTTCTTCAACGAAAATAATATAACGGAAATAAATAAAGACCCTACACTAAAATTTCATAAACAGATTAATAAATTTATAAACAACACCAAACATATAATCAAACCAGAAAACGCCAAATACCTTAAACAAATAAAACCTAACCCCCCTAAACTAAATGCATTACCAAAAATACATAAACCTAACATTCCAATCAGACCATTAATAAACAACACACAGGCCCCCTCCCACAAAATAGCAAAACAACTAGACAAAATAATCAGAGAAAACATAAAACTCAGCAACAGCACCTCTATCAAAAACAACATTGACCTAGTCAGGAAAACGGAACACATACACATCCCACATAACTCAACTCTGGCATCTTTTGACATAACCAATTTATACACTAATGTCCCCATCAAAGAAACCATACAAACACTAGAACAACTACTCAGACAAAACAACACACCTGAAACACACATACAAGAAATCATCACACTTACCAAAATAATAACTGAACAAAATTACTTTACATACAATAACAAAATATACACACAAACAGAAGGACTCCCGATGGGATCCCCCATATCAGGAATACTAGCAGAAATATATATACACAACATTGAACAGAACCACATAATAAACAACAACAAATACACTAACAAAATTATATACTGGCACAGGTATGTAGATGATATATTACTTTTATTCAAAGGCAACACAAGACAAGTTGAAAACTTCCACAAATACATAAACACTATACACCACAAATTAAAATTTACACTGGAAACTGAACAAAACAATAGTATAAATTTTCTAGACCTAACAATTAACAAAACTAACAATACACACACGTACAAAATATACAGGAAACCAACCACAACCGACATGGTTATACACAACACATCAAACCACCCAACACAACATAAATATGCGGCCTTCAACCATATGCTCCATAGACTAACTAAAATACCCTTAAATAAACAAGATTACACCGACGAACTCAACACAATAAAATACATAGCAATAAAAAACGGTTATAACCCCAATTTAATAAACATACTACACAAACGCATCAAAAACAAAAACAACAAAACACTAAATACCATCAACACACAACACAATAAGTACATCACACTCACATACCACAACTCATACACACACAAAATCGCCAATACATTCAGAAAACACAAATACAAAATAGCATTCAGAACAACCAATACCATCAAAAAACACATCAGTAATACAAACACAGACATAGACAAATATAACAAAACAGGTGTTTACAAATTAAATTGTAATGACTGCAATAGTTTCTACATAGGCCAGACGGGAAGATCTTTTTCATCCCGTTATTCTGAACACTTAAAAGCTTTAACCAACAACAATATACACTCTGCATTTGCCACACACATACACACAGAAAACCACAGTTACACCAACATAGACACTAATCTTGAAATTCTACATTACATACCCAAAGGTCAAAAACTCAACACAACTGAACAATACGAAATATATAAACACCACACAACACAACCAAACAACATACTCAACGATCAATTACAATATAAATCACATACACTTTTTGACACAATTATACAGAAAACAAACAGTAAATTGAATCCCCGCGCCAATCCCCTTCCACCACACACCACCCCCACTTCACCTTCCACACAACTGTTACAAAATGCTGGCAGTCTGTTACCAAAGCTGAAGAAGGCGGATACTAAGCCGAAACGCGTCCGATAAAATAGTAAGTTTTTCACATGAAAAAGTTCATTTTTAGTTAAGTGTTAGTGCTGTGAAAGAAGAGATGAATAATCAAGACAAATAAATAATATTATTGAAAAATGATATTGAATAATAAAGTGTGTTATAATTTTTGTAGTGGGTAGTTGTAATAGATTTCAGCACAAAAACAGAAGAGATCAACCCATCGGATCATATTTTGCTATAGTGTAGGCTGGTTAAACTAGGCGTGAAAACTCGTCTCACAATCAGCTGATTTAAATCACAGCGAACAATTTGAAAAATCAGAAATCGCCTAAACCGAGTGTAAATAATCGGTACTTACTCTCTCTTCCTCATAAGGCTGAACAACTTCCCTACTTGACCCCAAATCACACACTCTCGATTTCTGCTTAGATTGAGTAACATTACAAAATACTTTATTTTTTTTAAACTTCAGTTATAATAATTCATAAGTGGCGACTGCGGAGAGGCGGAAACTTTAATATCTCAAGGCAGTACGTTACAGATTGGCGTACACAACATTGGGAGCTTAATTAAATAAGACGAACACCCAATAAGCAACATACAAAGTTTTCGCTAATACCTCTACAAAAACCGCGACGTTATAAGATATATATATTGTAACGTCTTCCATGAAATTACGTCTATATGTTATGGTGTTTGTATTTTGTTTGTAATTCTTTAGTAATGAAAAATAAACCACGGTATCCTTTGTTGTGTATTATATCTTCTTACAGGTATTACAATTCAGTTGTTTGTGAGAGGGTAGGAGAGAGAGAGAGAGAGAGAGAGAGAGAGAGAGTGAGAGAGAGAGAGAGTGAGAGAGCGAAGAGTTACTCTCTTTGAGTACTATTTGATCGTTTGATTTTTACGCGCGTTGCATCAGCTGTTTTCAATTTGATAACCAATTACAGGTTATGTTGTCCGTCGTACTTCATAGGCTATGATGTCTGAGCTAACTTTCTTACTCTTCTCTGCTATTCACCTGTTTCCTGTAACAAATCTGCTATCTACAAGAAATAATACAAAGTCAATTCCCTAAAAGAAAGGTATTTATTGATTGAATTTGGTTTATTTTCTGGAAATTATTACATCCAGTTCATTGGTTTACAAATCGATTATTTTTTGAAATCACAACAGTTTTCGATATAAGGTTTTTATATAACACAACAGATATATTCAATTACAGTTACTAGTAAAATTAATAAATTATGTATCTCAGGGTTATTTGGGGATTCTTTGAACTATAAGAAAGTCAGAAATGCTTAGTTAATAGTATCATACTTTACAATAATTAATATTTTTTCTTAAAGTCTGATTCAATGAGTTCGTTTTTTTAAATGCCAGAGCACAGACTACGTATTCATACAGAAGGAAAAACCAGAAAGATGGCTGCTGTGGATTTCTAACGAAATCACGTTTTGACTGTTTTTTGGTTAAATAAAGAAAGTTTAAAATGTTCACACTAAGTTTTCTTATAAATTGAAACCTGATGTTGTACCGTTTCTAGTGTTCGTTACTTGTTGGTGATGTGTAATTTTTTAGTTTATTAAGGTAGGCGTTCTCACCAACGTAGTGGCAGTTCAAATTTTTTCAAGCAATCTGATGGATTATTTTTCAATGTTCTTCAATATTCTTGCTTCAATTATTGTGGTTCAATGGATGTCTCAGACGTAGTTGCTTGTGCTGAGTCGTTTCATTAATTTAGAATAGTGTTTTGTTCGAATTGTAGTTACTAATTTATGAAAATTTGCTGGACATTATTTTTGGTCATCTACACTCTTGAAATCCAATTTAACAATTACCCATCTTGTTAATTCTGTTACTCTTAGTAACCAAGATATTGATGAGTTTTTATTGGCTAACCTAGGTACAGTTTTAGTAAATAGGCTAGTATTAATTATTATTAGTTCTTCCCTTTTTTAGGAAAAATACTCCTTTATAATGTTTAACTATAATTACATTTAATTTATACAATGTCTTTCTTCACATGATTACATAAACTTAGATACTTGTATTTTATAATTTAGTGGTTTTTAACTTAGTTTGTTTCTGACTTTTACTTCTGAAAATGTATTACTGCCCTAGGTACTATTTTATTTTACACCATCTCTTTACTTTATTCTCATTATCAATTATTAATTTCTTATATAACCCTGGATCCTTCAAACATAAACAAAATAATCTTTTAAATACATTGATATTGCTTTTGTGGCCTAACAAAACAAAACTACAACAACTTATTACTAAACTTATAGTTTATTACTATAGTCCTGTATCTTCACTATTTGTGATTGATGTCTTTTTAGTTTAAAATTTACATATATCATACTATGTTGCACTTTGTACACACCGCACTTCTATGGTAACACTCGGTACACTGTTTTTTAATTGCTAAAGTGTTTTATTGTACAAATGTTTCATAGCATGATACTTAATCATTCATTTCTGACTTTTGAAATGGGGTAACTACTGACTTTTTTATTATCATTATTTTACAAATAATAATAATAGGTATTTCTTTATTTCTTATCAGTATCAAGCACTGATTATATAATGTTAAATAAAGCTCCCCCACTAGAACACATTTATTTTTATTTCAGTATTAAAATTAATTGTTTGATTCTTAATCATTCATCTTCTTTTATCCTTCTTCATAATATAGTTTCATCTCTGTCTGGTTATATACACCTTTTATTTTGTTATTTGTAATTGACTTAATTTCGTAGGTATTGTTACCCTTTACTTGGGTTATTAGGTATGGCCCAGTATAAAGTAAGAGTAATTTCCTTGCTATACCCTCTATAGAACTAGGTACCGGTAGTTGTCTATTTTTAATTAGTACTTTATCCTCTACTTTATATTGGATAATTCTTTTCTTCTTTCCTGTTTCTTTTTTATACAAAAGTTCAGCCTTATGCTGCAACCTATTATGCATTTCAATTTTATTATACTCAACTCTCTCCCCTGGAGGAAAATTAACGAATGATATTATTTCTCGTGGTGGTGTTTTTCGAACATCACTTGATGAGGACTGGTCCCAATAGTCAATAAAAACTTGTTCTAACGCTCTCATATTTCTATCTACTTCTATACCTGTCCTTGCTCAATTGAGCGTCTGTCTGCTATATTCCTTCTATTTTCTTCCTTCATAATTCTGGAATCTGACATAATATCTTCTTAGCTGGTTTGTTATCCCTTAAATATTTAATTTCCCTAACATTTTTCCCTATCATGTGTGGTGGTTCAGTTCGGGTGGCCACTTTTGGGTCCATTACTCCGCTGTCCATCCTTACACCTTCTGAGTCCAGAGGGTCTGCTCAGGAAAATGATTGCTGGAACATTTCTACAGTCAATTCATTATATATAAAAAAACTTACAAGTAGTCGATTGGCGACTGATAAAAAACACTCTTGGGATTCTTCACGCTGTTGCTGTTTACATTTGATTATATATTTATTTTTCTTCTTGATTCCTTCTTATTTTCTGTAGCTATTTTTAGATAACGTTGTTGACAGGCATTATTTGTAAATCTTTTTGACTTTCCTTCTTGTGACAGATGTTTTCCCTATCTCTTTGTTCTTTTTCATTTTCAACTCCAAGACATTCTAAATTGTAGCTGTATTAATTATTATCATTCTTTAGTTTCATTGTAATTATAGTCATTAAATTATTCATTGTTCTTCTTATTTTACCGTCTTGTCTTAGCACATCACCATTAATTGTTTTTTTTCGTTGTTCCCATAAAAATATTAATTTTTCTATTATTCCATTCTAAATCATGTTATTTATAAATAAATTATGTAAGCTGCTCTTACGTTCTTTTTGAATTTTGTTGATAATTATTATTGTCTTGTTGGTACATCCTCTTCATTCACTTTTTTAAATATTATATATATACACAACTTTCACAAGTGAACACTTACTTTTGGTTTATTGTTCCAAACGTTTCGACGTAGTGTCCGTCTTCCTCAGTGGGATTTGAAATACAGAATGTCTGTACAAAGTAACCATTATGGGTTGCAGGTGTGTGTGGTAGGGGTTGTTGGTGGGAGGGAATTGGCGCTGGGATTCAAAGTGTGTGTTTGAACAAGTGTATCAAAAAGTATATGTGATCTATAGTGTAATTGGTCATTTAATATGTTGTTTGGTTGTAGTGTGTGATGTCTGTATATTTCATATTGTTCTGCTGTGTTTAGTTTTCTACTTTTATAAGTAGTGTAGTATTTCCATGTTGTGTTCTATGTTTGTGTACCCATGGTTTTCATTTTGTAAATGTGTGGCGAATGTGGAGTGTATGTAGTTTGTAGTGAGGGCTTTTAAATGTTCAGAGTATCTTGAGGAAAAAGATCTTCCCGTCTGGCTGATGTAGAACTGGTTACAATCACTGCAGTTTAATTTGTAAACCCCTGTTTTGCTGTATGTGTCTGTGTCTTTGTTAGTATTATTTATGTGTTTCCTGATGGTGTTGTTAGTCCTGTATGCTACTTTATAATTGTGTTTCCTGAATGTGTTAGCAATTTTGTGTGTGTTGGATTTGTAGTATGTGAGTGTGATGTATTTATTGGGTTGTGTACTGTTGGTTTTATGTGTTTTACTTTTTGTGTTTAGGATGCGTTTGTGTAGTTTGTTTATTAAATTGGGATTGTAACCATTTTTGACTGCTATATATTTGATTGTGTTGAGTTCTTCTTGGTAGTCATGTGTGTTTTGGGGTATTGAAGTGAGCCTATGGAGCATGTAGTTGAAAGCTGCATGTTTGTGTTGAGTTGGGTGGTTGGATGAGTTATGTATGACCATGTCTGTTGTGGTGGGCTTTCTGTATATTTTTTATGTGTGTGTGTTGTTTTTTTTGGTAATTGTAAGGTCCAAGAAGTTTATGCTATTGTTTTGTTCTAAATCTAGTGTGAATTTTAATTTTTGGTGTATAGTGTTAATGTATTTGTGGAAACATTCAATTTGTCTTTTGTTGCCATTGTATAGGAGTAAAATGTCGTCAACATATCTGTGCCAATATATGATTTTGTTGGTGTATTTATTATTGTTTAATATGTGTTCTTGTTCTATGGTATGTACGAATATTTCGGCTAGGATTTCTGATATAGGGGAGCCCATGGGTAGTCCATCTGTTTGTGTGTAAATCATGTTATTGTGTGAGCAATAATTTTGTTCGGTGATAATTTTGGTGAGATGGATGATCTCTTTTATGTGTGTTTCTGGTGTGTTATTTAGTTTTAGTAAGTGTTCTAATGTTGTTATAGTTTCTTTTATGGGTACATTGGTGTATAGGTTTGTTATGTCGAAAGAAGCAAGTGTTGAATTGTGTGGAATGTGGACATGTTGAGTTTTATTCACCAGATCTAAATTATTTTTGACGGTGGTGTTGTTTGTTAAATTTATGTTGTTTCTGATTAATTTATCTAAGTGTCTAGCTATTTTGTGTGCGGGTGCTTGTGTGTTGTTTATAAGTGGTCTGATGGGGATATTAGGTTTGTGTAATTTTGGTAGTGCATTCAGTGTAGGGGGGTTTGGTTTAATATTTTTTTCAGATATTTGATGTTGTCAAGTGTGATTATGTGTTTTGTGTTATTTATGATTTTATTTATTTGTTTGTGATATTTGAGGCGTTCAGAGGCTAGTCCGACTAACTCCACTTTTTCCCAAATGAACCTGCGCACGTGTTTTGGTTTAAAAAGTAGTAAACTTTCAGAGGTGAAATCGATTAACTCCATAATTCAGGCGTTTGCCACTAGGTAGCAGTACTTCCTTGGGCAACAGATGATTTTGCAAAATCGTTCAGTTGCCACAGTGACTAACTCCGTAAAACGTGTTCTTGAGTTGAGGTTATGTGCTCTGTTTACTTCTGTGATCTAATGATTGCTTTAATTTTAAAATATAGTTTGTTACTTCATTGACGTGTTACGTTACATTAACGTGTAAGTATTTCTGATTAGTACTAAACCATGAGTGAGTCAAGCAGTGACAGTGATTATTTTAATTGTAGTGACATTGTTGGGGACAATACAGACTCAGACCCAGATTACGTACCAGAATCGGAGGCAGGTAGGCCTAAACTTAGGCTTTCATTAACACACCACCATAACATTTTAATTAACCAAACTGAAAGAAATAACCAAATTGAGAGAAATAATTTAACTGAGGAAAATAATGATCCTGTTAGTGGCCTACGTGATGATGAACAAAGTGATTCATCATCAAATGTTTTATCTTCAATGCCAAGTCTTTCTAGAGGCCGTAAAAGACCTAAAAATCCCGAAAACTGGAAAAGGTCTGCGTGTTGGGGTTCAGTGCGAGCGCACACGGCTTGCACTGACTCCAGCACGGACACGCATGTTGCGCTTACGGTGCACAACACAAGCTTTGTTGTTTTGATTGTGGCAATCATAATAAAACTTTTCAACCTGAGTATTTTCACATTGGGCAAATACAACCAGGGTTGAATTTATTGCAGAGACACTAAACATCAAAACACATTACTATGCAGTCACATATCCTCAAACGAATGTATTGTTACGACGGTCTACTTGATAATCATAGGTACAGTGGAAACAAAATACAAGACACCAATTAAGTCACTAATCACCAGCTTTAATTTTCACAGTTAAAGAGTTCATAATTAACAACACAGTCTCTTACAACAAATCAAATAAAATTTGTTCAATGAATAAAGTTGTGTTAGTGGTTAAAGTCACAAGCATAATTATCACTGTTGCACACCACTATATAAAATTTATTCCGATTAGCGCTTTCAAGCTTCACAGCTCTTCGTCAGATCGGATATGAAACAAATAACCTGAAAACAAACCCCTTCACCCTCACACCACTCCACCCTGCTCACACACAACAAGCTATGTAGAAAAGAAATTGGAAAATAAAAATAAAAAAATGGTAGATTAGTTAAATAAATTTAGAAGAAAGAACGAAGTAAAAAAGGAACACCTCTCTAAGAATAACTATGAAAAAAGAGTAATAAACCTTACAGAGGTAACTTTAAATATAGAAGAAAAAGAAATGTTAGCAAAAGGCTTAAAATACGCGCCGCCACCAGAATTAAATCAAGAAAAAGTGATTATTTAATGCGAAAGCATAATACAAAAACTAGGAAATGAAAATGATAAAAAAAGAATACGGTGGGAAGTAGGGAATGTAGTAGATAAAATATTTAAGAAAAATTTGTATAATTCAAAAAATGAACAAAAAATCAAATCAACTGTAACTAAACTAAAGAATAAAATAAAAATGAATGATATTATAGTTATGAAGGCAGACAAAGGAAATAAAATGGTACTACTGAGAAAGGACGAATACATAAAGAAAACGGAAGGATTTATAAGTGTAGGACCATATGAAAAAATAAAGTATGGTTATACAAGTAAGTACCAGTCAAGGATAAAACAAATGATGAAACAGATAACATTTATAGAAGAAAATAAGAAAAAGTATTTATTGGGAAGTAATCCAACAGCACCAACTTTTAAAAGTCAGGTTAAGATACATAAAGAAGGAAAATCAATTAGACCGATTGTTTCTTTTATTAATGCAGCTATTTATAAATTATCAAAGGAAGTTAGCAGAGTACTGAAAGAGAAATATGAATTTGGGACAAAATACAACATAGAGAATAATGTAAAATTGATAGAAAATATTAGAATCAATGAAAATACAAAATTGATTTCACTGGATGTTAAGGACATGTTTACCAATATCACAGTAAATAAAGTTAATAAGTTAATCAACGATAAATATCAGGGTGACCGAGCTTTGCTCGGTTTTCACATTTATTTATAAATATACAGATTTAAAAAAACATTATTTATTATTAATTATTTATTTTTTGATATTTATTTTCATATATAAACATATCGATACTACGCCGTTTGCGTTTATCGACGGTTTCTGTTATTGGAATCACAATTATTTAATACTTCTTTCCATACTTCTTTGAATTTTAAATTATACCAAGATGAAAAGGATAGCTACCAAAGAAAACTGGATTTCAATATTGTCAATGCAAGACCCTAATTTAGCTATAGAATCATTGATAAGTATTATAAAAAATTGTACAAAAAAACAATCAAAATCTTACCCTCGTAGTAATTGGATTACGAGAGAAATTTTAGAATCTTGTGATAAAAAAGAATTTTTGTATAAGAAATGGAAAATGTATCCTAATAATGAAATAATAAGAACCGAGTATAAAAATTATTTAAAAGTACATGATAAGATTATAAAAGATGCTAAATGTAAATATGATCGTGAACAAATAATAAGTAATATAGGTGACTCCAGAAGGCTATGGAGGGTTGTTAATAATAGACTGGGTAGAAACTTAAAGGAAGATGGTTATATAAATTACATCTATGACGAAAATAAGCACAAAATTTTGGAACCAAATAAACTATGTAATATATTGAACTCATATTTTTGTAATGTAGGTTTTGAACTCAGCAAAAAAATCCAACCGCTTGATACAGAAATAAAGTTACCGCATGTTAATCCTAAAACTATGTTTATTACCCCAACAACTAATAAAGAAATTGAAAATATCATTAAAAATTTGAAACTTAAAAATGGTGGTGTTGATAATATTAATACAAAAACAATTGTTATACTTGCCAACTTTATTTCGGAACCCTTAGCACATATAGTCAATTTATGTATTGAGAAAGCTATTTGGCCAGACGCTCTAAAAAGAGCTGTTATTAAACCAATTCACAAAGGTAAAGATAAAGCATTCTACCTCAAATTACAGACCAATATCTGTGATATCTAACTTGGCAAAAATACTTGAAAAAATTATTCATCATAGAATTCTAAACTTCATTATAAAACATAAAATTATATCAAAGCAACAATATGGTTTTATGAAAAATTTAGGTACTAAAGATGCACTTAATTACATAACCAATTTGATTTATGAAAACCTTGACAAAGTACACCTATTGCTATTACTTTTCTTGATCTAGCCAAAGCTTTTGATACTGTAAATCATAAAATTTTACTAGATAAGCTATATAACTATGGCATTAGAGGTAAAGCACATGAACTTATTTTGAGTTACTTAAAAAATAGAAAACAATGTGTTAAGTGTAACGATTACGTTAGTGATTATTGTGAAATAAATACAGGTGTTCCTCAAGGAACTGTACTGGGACCATTGTTGTTTATTCTATATGTAAATGACTTACTGACTAGTATGCATGGTGATTTAATTGTATCTTTTGCTGATGATACAGCTGTTATATCGACTAATAAAACTTGGAAGTTAGTGGAATTAAATATGATCAATTATTTAGATATGGTTTCTAAATGTCTTGCATTGAACCAACTATCTCTAAACTTTGACAAGACAGTTGTTATGACTTTTGGAAACTATTGAAATAGTGTTCCTTATGATATTAGTATTTCTATGAATGGTAAATTATTGAAACGGGTTGAAAGTTGTAAATATTTGGGGATTGTATTTGATTATAGAATGATTTGGAATGAACATATTGAGTATATTTTAAATAAAACAAAATATTTAGTATTTATTTTTCATAAAATCTCCAAATATGTGAATAAATTTCATTTATTCTCGAAACGCGTCGTTTTAAGAAAAAACCAAATAAGTCACAAGACGGAAGTTAATACAGGTAATTGCCTAATATTAATTCTAAATAGTTAATAACGTGACTTGGAGACAATTAAAACAACATGAATCCAAATATGTGCATACTGAGACTCTTAGAATGCTTTACTATGCATTCTTTCAGAGCATAATTAGCTATGGAATTATTGAAATAAATAAATACCTTTTTCTTTATCCGTGCTGCGACTACGTCTTTGATGTCTTACGACATGTTTCGGGAACACGTTCCCATCATCAGATAAAATTGTTTTTTCTTCTAGTTCATAACGAACGTGTCAAGAATATAATAATTAAAACACATCAACACATAACACAATGAGTATGATAGAACTCAGTCCACGTAACAGTGCGCACTGCCGTACTGTAACTGACCACGTAATCAAACTATATACTCGGCTGGTGTACACAAGCGTTATCACTCTTCAATACAGTATCATATAAACAGTGAGATTTAAATGTTAATTGATCATTAAGCAGTAGGTTTGGTTGAAATAAAAGCGCTTTATATATTTCATATTCTTCCATGGCATCCATGTATCGGCTCTTACTGCATATATGTATGGGCGTAAAGTTATCTGTGAAACCACTATAACTGTGATTGCTGTTTACCAGATGTAAAGCAAAGTTGGATTTGATTGACTTGATGTTCCTTTTTGGCAAATGTTCTTTATATCTGTCTTTAAATTTCCTGCCCGTTTGTCCTATGTAGAATTTATCACATTCACTACACTGGATTCTATATATGCCAGAACTGTTTTCGGTTGTTTTTTGTGTTCGAGGTTTTAATATGTTCAATATGTTATTGGTAGTTTTGAAGGACACGATGATGTCTAATTTTCTTAATTCATTTTTTATTATATTAGGAATCACATTAGTATATTCAACTGAAATATAATGGTTCTTTTTACCATCTAATTTTAATTTTCTTTCCATTTTATTCCTACGTTTGCGAATTAAGTTATCTATTATATCACTTTTATATCCATTATTGACAGCTATATGTTTAATAATATTTACTTCATCTTGAAAATCTTCCTGGTTCATAGGTATAGTTAAAAGTCTATTTACGAAAGCATTAAAAGAGGCCATTTTCTGTGTATATGGGTGGAATGAATCAGCATGGACAGTTATATCCGTGGTAGTAGGTTTCCTGTATATTTTATATGTGATACAATCAGCGTTTCTTCGAACAGAAAGGTCTAAAAAGTTTAGGCAATTTTCATTTTCTACTTCCATGGTGAATTTTATGTTGTTATTTATGTTGTTCATGTATTTGAGTAACATGTCCATTTGTCTACAAGTGCCATTAAAAACCATGAACGTATCGTCAACATATCGCGTGTATGAGATAATTTTTTCGTGGTAACTGTTACAGTTAGATAGTAGATAATTATTTTCATAAAAGTTAAGGTATATATCTGCCAGTAATCCACTTAAAGGAGACCCCATGGCTAACCATTCTCCTTGTTTAAAAAACTTGCCGTCAAATGTAAAATAATTTTGTTTCAACACTATTCGTAATATCAAGATTAATTCGTTAATTTCCTGTTGATTTAATATTGCCGTATTAAGTAAATTGTTTTGGAGAATCTCTATTGTTTCTTGTATAGGTATATTTGTGTATAAATTGACAATATCAAAAGAAACCAGCTTATAACTCGGTAATAAGTCGATGGAATTAATTTTGTTTATGAAATCTTTATTGTTCTTGATACTATGATTATTCTCTAGCTTTATACTGTTTTTTATTATATGTTGAAGTTTATTATATGGAATTATTGCCTGGGGAGGAGCGTATGCAGGCAATTTAAAATTGATACAAGAGTTGCAAAATAAAAGTCTGAAAATTGTTAACAGGAATCATTTCATACCTCACAACAACCCACTAAATGTAGAACAATTATTTTCCTTTGAGGCATTAAAGCTTCATGACAATGATTTGAAAACTATATTTATAAACTCTAATAGTATTACTAGAAATAGAAGTGTTCCTATTCCTTTGAGATCTAATACAGTTGGTGGTAGAAGCAGTTTTGTCAGAGCCATAAGATTGTTTAACGGCCTTCCAAATGATCTCAAAATATTAAGTCAAATTAGCTCTAGGACAACCAAATTAAAGAAATGGATTAAAGCCAATATATAAGAATGTTAAGTTAACATATCTTGTCTATATCTTTGAAATTGTGTGTGATAAATAATACCATATATAAAATAATTGTAATGAATTACTATTATCATGGAAATTTGATTATATTAATATATTCATTCTATTAAGTTAGCATTAGCTGACTATGTAGTTTTAAGTTTTTTGCCAGCCCTGCAAACAGGTATCAAAGTATACCTCTGTAGATTTACTTACTTTTATAAATGTTTTGTTTGCAAGATGTAATGTAAATGTTCTGGTTAATAAATAAATACAACGATTCTTGTATGGCGAGGATTTTCTGATGGTAAAAGAACTTTTAAGCCACTTCGCCTTTTGACTCTGGAAAATGCTACATACAACATGCCGTGCATAAACACAGGAATTGATAAGTGAATTCCCACCACTTCAAATGTTTGACCTTGAGCCTTGTGAATAGTAATAGCAAAAGCTGCTCTGACGGGAAATTGATGCCTTTGCATAGTGCACCAAAGCTGACTTTTGCTGGGATCTATTGTAATCCTTGGAATATGAACTTCTCGGCCTGAATATTCACCCGTGATAATCTTGGCTTTAATAATGTTATTACATAATTCAGTCACGACCAATCTCGTTCCATTGCACAGCCCTTCAGAGACGTCCAAGTTTCGTAAAAGCATTATTATTGTATTTTTTTTAAGCTTTAATTCGTGTGGTGGTAAGTCAGCCATCTCAACAGAATTTAGAAATTCAGAAGTGAATTGAAGAGCTCCTTCTGGTTGATCTTTAACAGAATCGTAGCTTTTATATAGTTTATAATATTCTCCAGGAAGCTTTTTAATAATTTCGTCGTTAATTTTATTTACGTCTTTATTCAAAGGCGCTAATATAGCTCTGTCTTTCATATCTTCGTATCTGTTGTTTGCCAAACAATCACCAAATACTTCATCAATAAGATTCCCGTTAGACAGAATATGACTACCACTTACCTCAGAGAATGTAAAAAACACAACAGCGTATAGAGAACACTTAATAGTTTAGATTATGTATATACCTTAGAGAATGCAAAAAACAACAGCGTATACAGAACACTTAATAGTTTAGATTATGTATATCAGATACATTGTACAAAAATCGTTGCGCAGAAACCCACAATTGTATGTCTCAACTCTTAGTTTGTTTATTTACAGTCATAGCAACATCTGTTTATATTATTTATAAACATCGATACTGTGCCGTTTAGGCCGCAGGTTAAAGACCTATAAAGACCCTATGGTATCGTTAGACCTTTTACTTTCACTGACTAAAATAAGTTCACATGTTTTTGTTTTTACTAGATATATTACTCCCTTATTATTATTTATTAATGGTACTATCTATTATTTATCATTCTGATCGCCATTGTCCAGTTTGTCTTATATTCTAAGTACATTTTTAATTATTAATCAGTTCTTTCTGATATTCATTTGGTTACCTTAATTATATTTTTTGAAGATAAGATACAATCTTATTGTTTTATATTATACATTATCATATATTTCATAATCATATGGTTATTACTTCACTCTCCTAATCTTGTTGGGTATCTTTTTATTTTAAGTCTCATTTATTGTTATTGTCCTGCCATTTAGTATGTTTTTGTCTGTTATTTTAATAATTATTTTTCCTTCAATTTGGAGTTCTATTTTCTACTCTCTTTATCTTGTAGATACTCTCTTCTTTATTTATAGTGGTTGAGTTATGTTATTTCTCCTTTACTTTATAAACTTAATTGTTTTCTATGATTCATTTGATCTCATTTATTTGTTATGGTCATATCTCCTTTAACAGTTATTTTTGGGTTGTCCGGATTCTGTTCTCTGCATAGTTTCATAATTAGTCTACTCACTATCCTAATCTATTGGGTATTTTTTAGTCACATTTTGTCTAGTCTATACGTCGGTTTGTCTTCATTACTTTAGCATTCATGTTCATTTACTAAGGAGTTATTCTTTTAAATTAATTTGGTATTTAATCTCTTTCCTCTTTCAAAGGTTATACTTGGTTGTTTCTTGTGGTATCTGAATGTTTAGGAGTGTTCAATTTGGGTTTTTCTGGTACTGTGACATTTTGTAACGTTACAATATGTATTTGTTGTATTACTAGCTATACCAGTGAACAATATTTTCACATTTATAATGATTAAAATTTTGTTAGAACCAGCCCTGTGGACATACCTATATTTGTGATTTATTTTATTAACTGCGCTAAAAGGATGCATTTGTTATACTGTTTGCTTAATTCTTATTGTTAATAACATTGGTAATTATGATTAATACAAATTGGATATATATATATATATATAGATATTGTGGATAAAATGAAAACTAAGTACTGTTATGAAATATACACAATATTCAATCGTTGAACTCTGTAGCAAAACATGTTATAATGTTGACATGAGGAAACTTAATAAAAGGTTGTTACTGTTAAATGAGTGTTTTATCGCAAGTCCTGTCACTATGGGCTCCAGCACATTTTTGCTTCATCTAGGCCAAGGGTCTAGTTTCAAATTTTTAATGTAATGGCCTAACTGGGGCCGTTACAAATGGTAGCAGATCGTGGTTCCATCTATGGGCTAACCTGAAGCTGGCAGAACTTGCAATACAATTTGGGAGTCGGTATAATTATTTGGGGTCTGAGTGGGTGCGAGTGGTCGATAGAATAATTCTGAGGAAGGTGGAGTGGTTACATATATATCTAGTTACTATTACGAAACAAAATGAGTTGCATTTTTTGAAATTTATTGGTGTTTGTGAATATTAATTGTTTAATGAAAATGTTTGGGGTGTTTTTGTGTTACCATTGTTATTATTAGTGTATATTATGTCTTTAAGGTTACAAGTGCTCCCTTATATTAAATGTTATTATATTATATTAAATGTTATTATTGTCAATTTTAAACCGGAAGTAACGCGTAGAATTCCGTGGGGTCACACACACTCATATGTAGGTTGTTGTGTATTTTAT
Source organism: Magicicada septendecula (assembly GCA_034769895.1). Taxonomy (NCBI): domain Eukaryota; kingdom Metazoa; phylum Arthropoda; class Insecta; order Hemiptera; family Cicadidae; genus Magicicada; species Magicicada septendecula. The sequence goes on along the minus strand of CM068371.1, from coordinate 76,783,161 downwards.
TCAAGTTTGGTTATGGTGGACGTGTTGAGCCTAGTTCTCAGTTTTACTTAAAATATTGTTTATGAATTAAACTGGATCCAGGTAGGGTTCCATTTGAGGTTATATAAAAATTTTGTTTGCACGCCACTGGTTCCGTCAGTTGGAGTTGGTCGTAACCTGTCCGACCCTGTTGGGCATTGATCCCAAACCTTGAATGGTATCATGGGTTTTCATTGATGTGATTGTACTGAAGTTTTTTAAATTTAATTGTGGAGTTATTAAGGCAATATGAGAGTTAGCCTGCACTGTATATAAAATTATATTAAATTTTTTTGAATGCGGTTATGGTCGGACCATGCACCCTCGTTGTGGACCTTAAGTTAGATTTTGACTTATGCTTGATTTGATAGAATTGTCTGAATTTTGGGGAATTCTTTGACCAATGATTTATTAATTTATATTTAGTTATTGGGTGTTGTGCTTATATTTATTCAAATGTTATATTGTGTTGTGTGTCTATATTTATGGTAAATTTTTGTGGTGTTAATGTTCTTAAATGTTTTCTTGTTTGATGTATTTGAGAAGCTTGCTCTGCCTTTCGTCTTCACCCCTTTTCTCTTGCTTCATTAGGGGACCCTGAAACCACTTGAAGGTAGTCAAGTTTTTCCTTCCTGTTCTGTAGTCTGTCATGTGTTGTGTTAAATGGTTTTGGTGTCTTTTTTAAATCGGGTAATTCTGATGGGGGCTTGTTACCAGAAATTGTCCAACACCCTTTTACTAGACGCGCAGGTTGCTTTAAAAAATGTATTAGTAAGAGTTGTGTTATTCAAAAGCCAACATACACATCCTCAGTGCTTAGTTGATAATAATAAACGCCTTACTCATGCATTTAGCTTATATTGTATCTGATCTCTGAAATAATATTTTTAAGTAAATGATATGGTAAAACAAAGAGTTACACAAATTGGTTTAAATGTAGAAAGAAATTAATATAAAGCATGAGTAAGGAATTTTTATTGTTCTGTTTTTGAAATAGGAATTTTAATGGTAATTGGACTTAAGAGAACATATTTTAAAAATAAATGCATATTAAATTAGAAACAACATAAGAAGTTTGAAAGGTGATGTGAACCGCATGTGAGTAAAATTAATGAATACTAAATTATTTCTGGTGCAAGACAATTGAATTGCAAGCATTGAGACTGATGCGAGATCCATACGGTTAAAAGTGTAACTGTCTTAGGTATTTATAGCTTACGGGTGAATGTAACATATACATTGCTCCTGAATAATATTTTTTTTAAGGAATTGTTTGCGGATAAAAGAGCCCTTAAATGAGTTATCGTTTGGTCTGGTCCATACCGCATTCTCAGGTGGGTGTCTCCCATCACAGTGAAGTTGGGTGATTCCGGCAGTGCTATAGAGAAGTTAAACCCCCCCACCTTGTGGTAAGTATGTGAGTGGTGGTAGGTTTGTGTCACCAGTGAGGGTGACATTGGGGCGGCCCCCCATGATGTAGTGAAGTGATTGAGAGGATGATCATTCACATATCAAGGGTTGCGATACCTTTGTTGGCCATTGGGCATAAGTATGTGAGTGGTGGTAGGTTGTGTCACCAGTGAGGGTGACGTTGGGGCGGCCCCCCATGATGTGGAGAAGGTGACCACTCACATATCAAGGTTGAAGCCTTGCCTTGTGGTATGGGTATGTGGGCGGTGGTAGAAGAGTTGTAAGGGTTAAAGTGTTAATTTGGTTCTTGGGTCTCAGTTTTGGAGTTTAGGAGGTCAGAGCTCTAGTACGCGTGGCTACGATTCTTGTCTGTCTTCTTTCCTTCTTCTGTCTCTTGTCTCTGTATGCTGACCCTGATCAAGTCAACATGCAGTGACCACACACTTACACACTCAGGCACACGTACACGCACACAGTTCCAGTTCTTCCTTCTTCTTGTTTCGTTTTCTCCTGAGTCTCTGTCTTCCTAAGAGCGGTATTTTTCTGAGATTTTCCCAAGGTGGCCAAGAGTACTGTGAGTGTTCTGGTGATGTAGCCGAGTGGCTGTGGTTTGATTTGATTTTTGGGGCAACCATGTTGCCCTTTTGGGGTGAGGGTGTGCCGGGACTAGGAGTTTCCTGGCATGTTTTAAACTTGAATTGCCACCGCTTGAGATTGCGCGGGCTTGATCGGTATGCCGCGGCAGTCAGCGACAACGTTATATAGTAAACCAGCCTGCCATGACCTTGAATGGCGATGCAATTTAGTCAGTCACACTGCCAGCTGATCTGTTCTGGACAGCAATTTCTGACTTGTTGTTTTGTGTACCATGTTTGGTTAATGGAATACGTTATTCGCTCTCTTTCGTTTTCGTCTTCCGAGGCAAACTGATCTGATGGTCCAAGGAGGTATACATCCTTACGTAGCTTGCATCTATCATGTCTTCGTAATCAAGTAAAGGCATTTCAGGTTAGTAATTATTTTGTTCGACATTAATTTAACGATGGGTATTTGTGTATGTGTGTGTGATCCAATTATTTGGTAATGATGATTAATACAGATTGAATATAGATATATTATGTAACGATACAATTAAGCCAAATCTCATACCAGTGATAAAAAAGATTATTCTTAATATAAAAATTACTTCATATGAAATAAAATGTGTAAAAAATGATTAAAATGTAAATACTTTGACATGACGTACCACGATATTACCCAACCCAAGTGATTGAGCCAAAAAGCATAAACATAAAGAAGGGAACCACGTAACATACTTATTAGAATGTAAATATTTTGGCATGATTGAGCCGAAAACACAAACATAAAGAAGGGAACCACGTAACATACTTATTAGATTGTAAATATTTTGACATGATTGAGCCGAAAACACAAACATAAAGAAGGGAACCACGTAACATACTTATTAGAATGTAAATATTTTGACATGATTGAGCCAAAAAACATAAACATAAAGAAGGGAACCACGTAACATACTTATTAAAAATATGATAGACAAAACAATGATGGACACAGAACTAAAGAAGAACCAGAAGAAGAGGACAGATCCATACAAGTAAACAGAATTTAAACCAGAAGAGAAGAAGAGGAGAACCGAACCGGATTGAAGAAGAAGAAGAGGAAGAATGAAGAGGAGACAGATAAAACCCAAGGGGAAACTAACACACATATATAAAAGGGAAATATTGTATGTTTAGAGATAGAATACGGTCAATAAACCTTGTATAATTATATATTAATGAAACCAATGTTATTATTAGCATTAATTTAACATATGTACCCAATTTTTAAGACAATACAATTGTAAAACAATGTAGTATAGGAAAAGTACACTAACCTTGTCAGAAAGGTTAGATTCAACCAAAACACAACTAGCCTAATATTGTTTATAGTAAAAATAATACTAAAACAAAATAGTGAGAAATGATAGGAGAAAGTATAGGGATTACCCATTAAATAACACTAAGTACAAAACAGTGAACCAAAGTGAAGTGCTTTAGTGAAGTGTTAATGCCCTAAAAAATAGTGAAAGTGGATGTGAAACATTCAAATTAGAATGGTAAGTAAATAGACACTCTTTAAAACATTGATAAACCACCAATGATTGGAGTGGAATTATAATTAGTTATATACCTAAAAGTAATTAAAAATAGTATTTAAAGTTAATATTAAGGAAGCTTGTAATAATATTCAGGGAGAAAGCCCAGTACCATAACTTGTGTTAACATGGCATGATAGGATAGAAGTAAAGTTTGTTATTAAAGATTAAAATTGTAAAGAATACAACACCCCATGTTGAAAGGGGAATTAACCTTCATAATATTAAAGAAAGTAACAATGTTTAAAACAAAAAAGAAATCAATGTTAGTACTAAGAATAATTTATAACTGGTAAAGAATAGTTGATTCAATGTTAAAGAAGGAATATGGCTGAAAAGGGACTTACAGTCCATAAACCTAACTATTATACTTTAAATGAAGAGTAATGAAAATGTATGTTGAATAGTAATTAAAACACAAACAAATAAGTGAAGCCCATCAGGCTGAATTCAGAATGTAATTTAAAAAGGAAATACACTAGAAAACAATCATGGCTGTTTGTAACTAGGAAAACAGTTAACTACCAAAGACATTCAAATGCAAATTGTATCAATTTCACAAAAAATCTTACTAATCTAAGAACAGTGAATGGACAGTGATTATATATCAGTTATTTCAACACAGAGATATTATTGTAATAATTTAATTCAAGAAAGAAATGTTATTTATTAAATGTCAAATAATTAGACTATAGTTAAAGTGTAACAGAATATGACCTTATGAGGTATCATTGTAAACTTTGAAAGGAAAGAAAAATAATAGTGATGTCATTTATTATCCCAAAGGAATTATAAGGGAATAAAATCATTAGGAAAATACTTAATAAATTTGAATAAAAATTCAAATATTTCTAACAATGTATGTAAAGAGTAATTAAACAAGCATTGAATTATTGGTTAATATGACAACGAGACGTTTGAGGGCTTATTTTTCCGTTAAATTAAATAGACGCTGAAGAAACGAAGCGTGGGTACGCCACACAAGAAATTGGACAAACTAAAATTTTAATTAAAACAGTTATAACAAGTCGAATTGGTGAACCAAGATAATCCAATATGAAGAGACGTCGATCTGTACAGAATTAATGATGACCAAGAGCGAAATTAAATAAACTAATTAAAGAAAAAAAACCCAGACCAGTTTGAAGAAGATGCTGGAAGCCTTCAACCAGCCCAAATTCGAAAAATACACGCCTACCCTGATGACGACCCTTCAACGTGAGACGAACTGATAAGTACCGAATAATTTCTTACTCCCAAAAACCCCAAATTACTTAAATTATTTTCAAATGATAAAATTTCTCACTATTTAAAAAGTAGTATTTTCTTTCAAAGGTAAAGGCATAATTTACTTACTTATATTAAAAAACATTTATAAAGATAACCTTATTTGTGAACATAACTACTGTAACAGAAATACGACACTACAGAACAAATTGTACAAACACATTATAAATCCTAAGTACGTATAAGGTATAGTAGTGTACTTTCTTTTCATGTAATCAACGTTTATGTCTATTTTCATGATCAAAAGAACTCCAGATTTTAAAAACATAGTAATTTGTTGAAAGTAACTGAACGATAGTGTTTTGAAATCAATTTTGCCAACTTGAGATATTTTGTGTTTCAAGCTCTAAGCCGGAGCATAATATTATAATTTTGTTTATGATTCAATTGTCATATTTATTGATAATTAAATGTGTATTAAAGAACGCAGTACAGAACATTACTATCTTGTTATTTCATAGGATTTTTTTGTAAATATATGTGTGTTAGCGAAGTTTTAAGTCATAGCCAACTAGCGCTTATCACGAGTGGCCGAGTCGACAACCTGTGTAGCAGCGGGAATAATTCGAACGCCACAGCTGTCCATGCTAATACCACGTATTACCTTAAAAATTAGATGTTTTAATTGTTTTAACAAAAACAATTTGGCGCCACCCGGGAATCGTAATCCCTATGAATTAACAGGTAGGTTGTATTGGTGACATTGACAACGCTACGGACTCCAGTAGTGACGTCGATTTATGTAACAACCAGTGTGAGGCAAACACACTACAATCACACTATTACACAAAATAAACAAGTGTGATACATTTTAACAGGTACGACCCCTATTTATTGTTACAATATGTATTTGTTGATATAAAAGCTATACCGATGAACAGTATTTTACATTTATAATGATTAAAATTTTGTTAGAACCAGTCCTGTGGACATACCTATATTTGCTATTTATTTTATTAACTGCGCTAAAGGGATCCATTTGTTATACTGTTTGATTAATTCTTATTGTTAATAACATTGGTAATTATGATGAATACAAATTGTATATATATATATATATTGTAACATTCAATAAATATAGTACCAAATATATTCTCTTTAGGCCCCGTGATGGGCGCCAATATGTAACGTTCAGTTTTAATTATAATCCTCCTTATGTATTCTGTGAATGTGGAAGGCCCCACTTTTGAGCGTCAAAATGTAATATTCAGTTAATACCTTCCTATTCGTTCGTCGTTGATACTTGTATTTTGTTCAGCCCTGTGTTGGGATCACCAATATGTAATATTAAATTTTTGACGTTAGCCCCACTGTTGGGTTCGCCAATATGTAATATTAAAATAATTAGTTTCTCTGACTAAAAAAAGTATAACCTGTTTTATTTTTAAATAGATGATTACTTATCTGAATCTCAGGGTTAACATACAAGTATCGTTAAAGTCTGATACAGTTCACATAGAACAGACAATATAATTTTTATGCATGAGACTTGGTAATATAGTGTTGTTAATGTCTATTGAATGTTTGTGGGTTCTTTTAAACAACTAGAAACTATAACAAAAAACTCTTATGATTAACGACTATTTTCATAATAGTGTACTAAAGTAATTCACAATTATTATTATTTATTTATTTTTTTATTGTTTTTCAGTTATTGTGTTTGTGGTATGATCTCACCAACTTTGCAGTTTTCACAATGGATTTGTTCGTTGATTCTGCTCCTGGACACCTGGTTTTTTGGTCTCTCTCTGTCAAAACATCATTCCTCTAGGTCTTGGGTTGGTTTTCCTGGTCATCTCAGCTTTTATTGGTCTTCAATTTTCATCAACTCAACAGTCATTTATCTTAAATGTTCTGGCTTGCAATTCACAATTTTTAACAATAATCTTCCACTCAAAACATTAATTTCTTTAGTTAAAGGCCATGGCTATATTTTTTATGGGTCATAGGTTTGGTGTACCATTTCTAATTAATAATATTCTGTTGACCTTTACTTTATTTTTCCTTCGTAACTGTATTATTATAAGTTTTTTAACGTAAGAGTTTCTATCTTTTAAATTATTTACTTTGTTTGATTTCACTATATGGGTTATATACCTGTTTCATATAGATTATATATTTCTTCAATGCTCATTATAATTATGTTCAATCACTTTCATTATACACAATTTTTCCTTTTTACCGTATTTCACTGTTATTCTCACTTTCTAGCACTGTCATACCATACCACTTTTATAATTATAGTTTGATCTTATTATATTTGTAAAACTTAAATAATTCACTTTTATGTAAATTTTTTTTCTTGATAAATAAAATAACGGTCTGAGGTGCGCAGACCTCCCCATAGTTAAATTAGATTTATTTACATTTTAACTATTAATGAAGTTTTTAATAATAATATAAATTGTCTTACTACAATGAATTAGTTTAACACAAATACAAATATATGTAAATGTACTGAACAGTGTGATTAATTACTTATTTATTTACATCTTTTGTCCTGGGATCATTAACTTCTTGGTTTTTGGTCATTGTCAGCCATAGTTTGTTACAGTCAGTAAATTATTTTTTAGGTAGTATGTTATGTTTTATGTTTGGTGAAACGACACGTTACAATATATATATATATATATATATATATATATAGTTACAACACAAATAAGCCACCCCAATACCAGGGATAAAAAAGATGATTCTGAATATAAAATAATAATTCATATAAAATAAAATGTTTAATATAAAGAAAATAAAAAGACAATGACACGAAAAACGGCGACATGACCTAACCCAAGTGATTGACCCAACAAAAGGAAACAAAAGAAGAAGGGAACAACGAAACTAAACAAGAATAAAACCAAATAAGAAAGTGATTGACCCAACAAAAGGAAACAAAAGAAGAAGGGAACGACGAAACTAAACAAGAATAAAACCAAATAAAAAAGTGATTGACCCCACAAAAGGAAACGAATTGAAGGAATTGAATGAATCAATGCCACATATTAAAATGAACCCAAAGGAGAAGGTGGAGAACCAAGATATAAATCAAATACACTGAAGGTGAAGAAGGAGGAAAATGAAAAAGAAACAAACCCAAGATAAAGGGAAATAAATAAAAAGGAAATCGAATGATAAGACACAAACAACTAATAAAGAATAAAAGAAGGAGAAATGGTACACTCAATGTAATGTTGAATAAGGAACCAATGACCAACATAAGTAATAAATAAATATTATTATCAATTAACTAATAAAGGTAAATGATATTTGATGAAACTCAATTAAAGAATGTTAAGTATAAAAGCAAACTAACCCACAAATTAGAGTTAGATGTAAAGATAAAATATAGAGACATAAAATTGTTAATATTATTAATGATATTTGTAATGAAAGAGATAGTACGGTAGTGAGATAGTAATTAGAGGGATTACCCATTTAGAAACACTTAAAACAAAAACATTTTTGTGAAGTGCAAAATGAAAGTGTAAAAACCCCAAAGTAAAGTGAGAAAGAAGGAACACTAAATAAATTATAATAAACCATAGATAATTTAAAAGTGAAGGTGAGGTATAAATAAGAATAATGTATTATAAAGAATGTTAATATTATGAAAAATAGTGAAGGATAAAAAGATAAACACTTGATAAATCATTAAGAAACACTAAAGGTTTAACAGTGAAAAATATTAGTAATTAAGAAAGTTGTGAAGAATAGTATTAAGTGTAAACAATAAATTAAGATGTATTGAACACTGAAGAGTGATGATAACAATATTAATTAAAAAAGAAATCTTATTGATAAGTTTAAAAATATATAATAGTATTTAAAAGGGAGAATCCCATGAAAGAGTAAACAGATAGTGTTACCACGTAGGGAAGGTAAAGATTATTTAAAACATAAGAATTTAGAACAAATCAATAAACACCCATGTTATAAGGGATAACTATTTAAGTACCGGTAAGTTCAAAAGGTGTGATGTTGTTTATCACCCAAAAAATAATATAAAATGAAATGAATTGTAAACAAATATTACCTAATAATTGTTAAGTAATTGTTTAAGCAAGTTTATAAATAGGATATGGCTGGAGTAATTATACAGACCATATGCCTAGATGTTGTATTTTATGTGATCAAATATAGGAAATAATAGCCATATTGTTAACATTGGCAGATTAAATAAGTAAGAAAGTAAAGCAAGGTATGACTTAGAAAACGAGAAAACCAGTTAGTAAACAATTAGCAATACATGATGTATAAAATAATAGTAACATACTAATAACACAAAAACAGAACCAAAACACATAAAAAAATAACACAGCCAGTAATAATAACAAAACAAAGCTCATTAGGCTAAAATGAGATGTAATTTGTATGAAATAAGTAAACACCATTAATGGCTACTTAGGCCTATGAAATGCCTAACTGTCCAAAACAAGCAACTACAAATTGTAACAAATTAACAAAGAAACTAGCAAATCCAAGGTGAACAATTAACCAAGGATAATTTGTAAATCCTAATAAAAGCAAAATATTAGAATAAGAACTCAAATTAAAAGAGAAATGTAATTACCAAATAATAATATAATTGTAAAATTACAAAACATACAATAACCCAACCTTGAGGGATATCAAAATATTCTTTGAAAGGAAATACATACTATAGTGACAATATTTAATACTTAGGAAGGAAGATAGAGGAATAAAAGCAATCAGAAGATATACAAGGATTTTGAAAAGAATTCAAATTTTGATAACAATGGATTTATAGCCAGATTAACCAATCAGATTTAATTAGTAACCATGGCAACTGCCGTTAGGGACGGAATTACCGTTGAATATCGTTACTCGTAAAGTGACGCTCTTGCCAAACAGAAGCCAAATTTTGAATGGCCCAATTTTTAATTTAATATGTCAAAAAGGTAAACAAAATTCAAAACGATGATCCAATAAGAAGCGGACGAAAAACCAGAACCTTTAACTGATGCCAAGAACCATTTTACCAGGAAATTAAATGAAAATATGACTACATCTAACATGAAAAGGGACGCAAGACGTACTTAAACCCCAAGATTAATGAAAACTGAATGCGATTACAGCCCAATCCAATTTTGACTGACAACTAGTAATACCAAGTCATCTGATTCGATAAGTATCCTCGATTTACCCAAATTCCAAAATTAAACTCACTTTGAATATATCTAAAAGTAATTTGGACACTCTCTATAAACCGAATATTCTCTTTCAAAGATTAATTAAGGAAAACAAAACACTGAAAATTTGTTAACTTAGCATATAACCTGTTGAACAAATACGAACTTTAGAAACACACTTAACTACACCACAGAACAAATTATAACCAAACACTATATTATTTAAGTACATAATATTATAAGGTAATGTACTTTTTATTGTAATCATAGAAAATATTTGTCTTGTAATCAAAAAGAACTCCCGATTTTGAACGAGTATATTGTAACTTAACCAAAACTGCAGCCATGCTGGACTGGAATGAATACCTCTTTTCAAAATCGATTTCGTCAGCCTGAGGGAAAGTGTTTCATGTAAAATGTCGGTGCAAATTTATTAACCAAGAAGTATAATTTTATTGTCAAACTAAATTATTACAATTCAACCAGTAAAACAACTAGTACAGAGTATAACCATTGTTTTTATTTCATAGGGAGTGTATCATATAATTTGTGTTAGTTAGCGAACTAGACTTGACGAACAGCGCTCACGCTGCAAATCGACAAACTACCTGATCGAGTCAGTCGCAGGGCCGCTGAATAGGGAAGGGCTGTCTCACTACTTTGATGTTTTCACTGCCGCCACGGTACTCGGCGGCGAGGAGGGGGGGACAGTGCCTTGAACACAGAGTACGAATATATATGGCCTTGAGTGAATATATATGTGGCCTTGACGTCACCACTCAGACAACTCAAGTCTTCCGCGTGTTCAGTCAGTAGCGTTGTGACATCTGTCAGCTGTGTTTGTTGTGAATCGAAGCTGTTTATGTTGTACAGTTATTGTTGTGTTATGAGTGGTGTAGAGAAATATTTGTGTTGTGATTTGCAAGTGATTAAATTACGAAAATGAGTTGTTGTGCGGTCGCAACGTGCAATAATTATTCCCGTAAGACAAAGAAACTGGGAATTGACGTTGTATACCACTGTTTCCCTAAAGATCCTGAAACTGCAAAGTTATGGGTGTTAAAGTGTAAACGGTTGGACTCAATAAACTGTAAGTACGCTCATATTTGTAGCAGCCATTTTGCGCCAACAGATTATTGTGATGACATGAAAAACCGATTATTAGGGTTGCCACAAAGGAAGATATTGAAAGTAACCGCAGTCCCTTCTTTAAATTTGCCCTGTAAAACTGACCAAAATGAAACCGCATCGACTGTTTTAAGAGAAGAGCGATTTAATAATAGACGGACTCGGTTGGACGCTTTGGAAAGAATTGAACATTTAAGCCCTAAAAAGCCGCGTCCAGAATCTAGTGACATTAGTCCTGCACTAATTGAGACCGGTCCAGGCAATGATAACTGTAATTGTGAGATCTACAACCTCGTGGTAGAAGAGAACGAATGTTTAAAAAAAACTGTTGTTGATTTAAAAAACAAATAGATTTGTTAAGAAAAGAGAGGCGAATGCTTTTGAGGAAAATCTCACGGAAAACAAACAACCATTGTATGTTAAGTAAAAAAAGAGCTGGCGGAATTAAAGAATTAAAACAAAAAATAGTACAATTGAAACGTGAAAATATACAAAAGTCAAATATGATCACCTCAGTTAACAAAATCCTTACACCGACTCAGCAAAAAGCGTTAGCTGTAAAAGGAGACGTTCGATGGACAAGTGAAGACGTGTCACGTGCTATAATGATCAGGGCCTTGTCTCGTAAATCATATGATTTTTGGAGAGAAACTGTTGGTTTTCCTTTGCCATCTGCCGCCACATTGAGTCGATGGTGTGCAAAATTTACTTGTTTGCCAGGAGTTCTGAATAATGTACTGACGTTAGTCTCCAAGTGCTGCGAAAACTTATCAGTAGCCGAAAAGTTGTGTGTGTTAAGTTTTGACGAGATGCACATCGACAGCAAAGTTGTCTACGATGTTGGCTTGGACCAAATTCTCGGGCCACATTCAAAAGCCCAAGTAGCTCTTGTTAGAGGTTTAGTTTCTAGGTGGAAACAGCCTGTGTTTTTTAACTTTGATGTTACAATGGACAAGTCGTTAATGTTCATAATCATTAATGCTATTGAATCTAAAGGAATCAAAGTTTGCTCTATTGTATCCGATTTGGGAGGTTGTGGTACACTGTGGAAGGAACTTGGCGTATCCACCACGAGCACGTTCTTTACCAATCCATCAGACAGTAAAAGAAAAGTATGGGTTTTCGCTGACATGCCACATTACCTGAAGCTGTTGAGAAACCATTTTCTTGATGAGGGACTAGTCTTGGAAAACGGTACGGAAGTAAATGTTGACATTTTAGTCGATGTACTAAAAAAGGACACAGGAGAGATTAAACTGTGCCATAAACTTGAGCCATCTTTTTTAGCTTTGAAAGGAAATGAAAGACAACGAGTTGGGCCAGCTAAAGCAGTATTCTCCAGAACTACCGCTAAAGCAATACAGATGCTAAACGGTAATAAAGAAGTAGCAGAATTTTTTGAATTGGTAGATTCCTTTACCGACGTTATGAACAGCAGTATACCGCACTCTTCTAACTCACACCCTATGAGAGCTGGTTTTGGCTTTACGCCTCATTTTGACAAGCAAGCAGAAGTGCTGAATAAAATGAGAAATGTTACGTCTACAATGCGAGTTAAAAACAAAAGAAGTTTGTTGCCATTTCAGAAAGGTATAATTATATCTATAACATCCCTTTTTGGACTATTTGAAGATGTCCGTGAAATGTATGACATTAAATACATATTAACTACACGGCTAACGCAGGATGCTCTGGAGAGCTTATTCAGCCTTATCCGAGGAACTGGACAGTTCTATGACCACCCTAGCCCAACGGAATTCATATCTCGAATTAAGAAAATAATGCTGGCTAACAAGATGCCGAAACCATCTAACAAAACAAATGTCACCGAGGTCGAGAAAGACAGTAGTAGCATACCAGTTTACTTGACAGCAGAGTACCTACGAACTGCATTTCACCCAGCCGAAATGGAGGAAATCTGCAGCCTCCCTGTGGAAGGTAAGCCTTGCATTCTTAAAATCACATGTAAACAATACTTTTTGTATCTCCTATGAATAAAATCGATTACAATTTAACCATAGGTATTGTATTTACATTATATTTATTTCTTTGTTTTTTTTTTATTTCTATAAATATGGATTGCGTTGTTTCTATTTCAGAAAACGAAGTTGACGAATTTTGTATCTTCCCTTATGACCCAGATCATCAAAAAGAAAGATGCTGGGCTGAGAGAGAAGCCCTCTCTTACGTTGCAGGGTATATAGCGTACAAAGTACGGGACAAGGATCCAACACTAGGCGCCTACTCGAAAAATGTCCCTTCTAATAACAGTGACAAATGGATTGAAGCTCTTTCCCACGGGGGTTTGACTGTGCCAAGTGAATCGTGGAAAAAAACAGTGGACGATTTTGAAATTGTTTTTAATTCACTCCATGGCGAAAATGATTTCTACAGTGTCCGGAGAGGAGTCATTAAAGAACTCCGAAGAAGACTTACGGATAAATTTCCAAATGTGTGTCCACACGCTATTAATGCGTACGCTAGATTAAGGACATTTATTAGGATCAGGCGTTTTAATGAGAACAAATCAAACGATAGAAGCTGTATGAACAAAGCTAAGAAATGGATACGTTCCAAAAAATAAAATTGTTGGTTGTAAAATTGGTTGAAAAAAAGTAAGTTTCACAAGAAAAAGTTCATTTTTAGATAAGTGTTAGTGCTGTGAAAGAAGAGATGAATAATCAAGACAACAGTAAAATTGTTGTTTGTGTTATTTCATATCCGTAATGTAATATGATTGACTATTCTACGCAGCCCTTAATACCCAGAATGTTATTATGTCACATATTGTTTTTAGAATGTCTTATATTATTTACACGTTATTGCTAGCTATTGTTTTACAAATAATGTTATGGATAATTGCTATTTATAGAAGAGTATATACATGCAATGAAAGTATAGACATTTATTGTTAACTCATTAGGCTTATTTTAAGATGAGTAGCCGTGAAAGTATTAAATGTGTATCTAGCGCAGAGCTGTGGCGCGGCAGTGTCTGAGCAGTGACGTCACAGCCGAGCAGCAGTGGGTACAACTTCCCGCGCGCCGTGAGACAGCCCTTCCCTATTCAGCGGCCCTGGTCAGTCGGTCTAACCAAGGACTGGAATGAATACCTCGGTTCAAAATCGATTTCGTCAGCCTGAGGGAAAGTGTTTCATGTAAAATGTCGGTGCAAATTTATTAACCAAGAAGTATAATTTTATTGTCAAACTAAATTATTACAATTCAACCATTAAAACAACTAGTACAGAGTATAACCATTGTTTTTATTTCATAGGGAGTGTATCATATAATTTGTGTTAGTTAGCGAACTAGACTTGACGAACAGCGCTCACGCTGCAAATCGACAAACTACCTGATCGAGTCAGTCGGTCTAACCAAGGACTGGAATGAATACCTCGGTTCAAAATCGATTTCGTCAGCCTGAGGGAAAGTGTTTCATGTAAAATGTCGGTGCAAATTTATTAACCAAGAAGTATAATTTTATTGTCAAACTAAATTATTACAATTCAACCAGTAAAACAACTAGTACAGAGTATAACCATTGTTTTTATTTCATAGGGAGTGTATCATATAATTTGTGTTAGTTAGCGAACTAGACTTGACGAACAGCGCTCACGCTGCAAATCGACAAACTACCTGATCGAGTCAGTCGCAGGGCCGCTGAATAGGGAAGGGCTGTCTCACTACTTTGATGTTTTCACTGCCGCCACGGTACTCGGCGGCGAGGAGGGGGGGACAGTGCCTTGAACACAGAGTACGAATATATATGGCCTTGAGTGAATATATATGTGGCCTTGACGTCACCACTCAGACAACTCAAGTCTTCCGCGTGTTCAGTCAGTAGCGTTGTGACATCTGTCAGCTGTGTTTGTTGTGAATCGAAGCTGTTTATGTTGTACAGTTATTGTTGTGTTATGAGTGGTGTAGAGAAATATTTGTGTTGTGATTTGCAAGTGATTAAATTACGAAAATGAGTTGTTGTGCGGTCGCAACGTGCAATAATTATTCCCGTAAGACAAAGAAACTGGGAATTGACGTTGTATACCACTGTTTCCCTAAAGATCCTGAAACTGCAAAGTTATGGGTGTTAAAGTGTAAACGGTTGGACTCAATAAACTGTAAGTACGCTCATATTTGTAGCAGCCATTTTGCGCCAACAGATTATTGTGATGACATGAAAAACCGATTATTAGGGTTGCCACAAAGGAAGATATTGAAAGTAACCGCAGTCCCTTCTTTAAATTTGCCCTGTAAAACTGACCAAAATGAAACCGCATCGACTGTTTTAAGAGAAGAGCGATTTAATAATAGACGGACTCGGTTGGACGCTTTGGAAAGAATTGAACATTTAAGCCCTAAAAAGCCGCGTCCAGAATCTAGTGACATTAGTCCTGCACTAATTGAGACCGGTCCAGGCAATGATAACTGTAATTGTGAGATCTACAACCTCGTGGTAGAAGAGAACGAATGTTTAAAAAAAACTGTTGTTGATTTAAAAAACAAATAGATTTGTTAAGAAAAGAGAGGCGAATGCTTTTGAGGAAAATCTCACGGAAAACAAACAACCATTGTATGTTAAGTAAAAAAAGAGCTGGCGGAATTAAAGAATTAAAACAAAAAATAGTACAATTGAAACGTGAAAATATACAAAAGTCAAATATGATCACCTCAGTTAACAAAATCCTTACACCGACTCAGCAAAAAGCGTTAGCTGTAAAAGGAGACGTTCGATGGACAAGTGAAGACGTGTCACGTGCTATAATGATCAGGGCCTTGTCTCGTAAATCATATGATTTTTGGAGAGAAACTGTTGGTTTTCCTTTGCCATCTGCCGCCACATTGAGTCGATGGTGTGCAAAATTTACTTGTTTGCCAGGAGTTCTGAATAATGTACTGACGTTAGTCTCCAAGTGCTGCGAAAACTTATCAGTAGCCGAAAAGTTGTGTGTGTTAAGTTTTGACGAGATGCACATCGACAGCAAAGTTGTCTACGATGTTGGCTTGGACCAAATTCTCGGGCCACATTCAAAAGCCCAAGTAGCTCTTGTTAGAGGTTTAGTTTCTAGGTGGAAACAGCCTGTGTTTTTTAACTTTGATGTTACAATGGACAAGTCGTTAATGTTCATAATCATTAATGCTATTGAATCTAAAGGAATCAAAGTTTGCTCTATTGTATCCGATTTGGGAGGTTGTGGTACACTGTGGAAGGAACTTGGCGTATCCACCACGAGCACGTTCTTTACCAATCCATCAGACAGTAAAAGAAAAGTATGGGTTTTCGCTGACATGCCACATTACCTGAAGCTGTTGAGAAACCATTTTCTTGATGAGGGACTAGTCTTGGAAAACGGTACGGAAGTAAATGTTGACATTTTAGTCGATGTACTAAAAAAGGACACAGGAGAGATTAAACTGTGCCATAAACTTGAGCCATCTTTTTTAGCTTTGAAAGGAAATGAAAGACAACGAGTTGGGCCAGCTAAAGCAGTATTCTCCAGAACTACCGCTAAAGCAATACAGATGCTAAACGGTAATAAAGAAGTAGCAGAATTTTTTGAATTGGTAGATTCCTTTACCGACGTTATGAACAGCAGTATACCGCACTCTTCTAACTCACACCCTATGAGAGCTGGTTTTGGCTTTACGCCTCATTTTGACAAGCAAGCAGAAGTGCTGAATAAAATGAGAAATGTTACGTCTACAATGCGAGTTAAAAACAAAAGAAGTTTGTTGCCATTTCAGAAAGGTATAATTATATCTATAACATCCCTTTTTGGACTATTTGAAGATGTCCGTGAAATGTATGACATTAAATACATATTAACTACACGGCTAACGCAGGATGCTCTGGAGAGCTTATTCAGCCTTATCCGAGGAACTGGACAGTTCTATGACCACCCTAGCCCAACGGAATTCATATCTCGAATTAAGAAAATAATGCTGGCTAACAAGATGCCGAAACCATCTAACAAAACAAATGTCACCGAGGTCGAGAAAGACAGTAGTAGCATACCAGTTTACTTGACAGCAGAGTACCTACGAACTGCATTTCACCCAGCCGAAATGGAGGAAATCTGCAGCCTCCCTGTGGAAGGTAAGCCTTGCATTCTTAAAATCACATGTAAACAATACTTTTTGTATCTCCTATGAATAAAATCGATTACAATTTAACCATAGGTATTGTATTTACATTATATTTATTTCTTTGTTTTTTTTTTATTTCTATAAATATGGATTGCGTTGTTTCTATTTCAGAAAACGAAGTTGACGAATTTTGTATCTTCCCTTATGACCCAGATCATCAAAAAGAAAGATGCTGGGCTGAGAGAGAAGCCCTCTCTTACGTTGCAGGGTATATAGCGTACAAAGTACGGGACAAGGATCCAACACTAGGCGCCTACTCGAAAAATGTCCCTTCTAATAACAGTGACAAATGGATTGAAGCTCTTTCCCACGGGGGTTTGACTGTGCCAAGTGAATCGTGGAAAAAAACAGTGGACGATTTTGAAATTGTTTTTAATTCACTCCATGGCGAAAATGATTTCTACAGTGTCCGGAGAGGAGTCATTAAAGAACTCCGAAGAAGACTTACGGATAAATTTCCAAATGTGTGTCCACACGCTATTAATGCGTACGCTAGATTAAGGACATTTATTAGGATCAGGCGTTTTAATGAGAACAAATCAAACGATAGAAGCTGTATGAACAAAGCTAAGAAATGGATACGTTCCAAAAAATAAAATTGTTGGTTGTAAAATTGGTTGAAAAAAAGTAAGTTTCACAAGAAAAAGTTCATTTTTAGATAAGTGTTAGTGCTGTGAAAGAAGAGATGAATAATCAAGACAACAGTAAAATTGTTGTTTGTGTTATTTCATATCCGTAATGTAATATGATTGACTATTCTACGCAGCCCTTAATACCCAGAATGTTATTATGTCACATATTGTTTTTAGAATGTCTTATATTATTTACACGTTATTGCTAGCTATTGTTTTACAAATAATGTTATGGATAATTGCTATTTATAGAAGAGTATATACATGCAATGAAAGTATAGACATTTATTGTTAACTCATTAGGCTTATTTTAAGATGAGTAGCCGTGAAAGTATTAAATGTGTATCTAGCGCAGAGCTGTGGCGCGGCAGTGTCTGAGCAGTGACGTCACAGCCGAGCAGCAGTGGGTACAACTTCCCGCGCGCCGTGAGACAGCCCTTCCCTATTCAGCGGCCCTGGTCAGTCGGTCTAACCAAGGACTGGAATGAATACCTCGGTTCAAAATCGATTTCGTCAGCCTGAGGGAAAGTGTTTCATGTAAAATGTCGGTGCAAATTTATTAACCAAGAAGTATAATTTTATTGTCAAACTAAATTATTACAATTCAACCATTAAAACAACTAGTACAGAGTATAACCATTGTTTTTATTTCATAGGGAGTGTATCATATAATTTGTGTTAGTTAGCGAACTAGACTTGACGAACAGCGCTCACGCTGCAAATCGACAAACTACCTGATCGAGTCAGTCGGTCTAACCAAGGACTGGAATGAATACCTCGGTTCAAAATCGATTTCGTCAGCCTGAGGGAAAGTGTTTCATGTAAAATGTCGGTGCAAATTTATTAACCAAGAAGTATAATTTTATTGTCAAACTAAATTATTACAATTCAGCCATTAAAACAACTAGTACAGAGTATAACCATTGTTTTTATTTCATAGGGAGTGTATCATATAATTTGTGTTAGTTAGCGAACTAGACTTGACGAACAGCGCTCACGCTGCAAATCGACAAACTACCTGATCGAGTCAGTCGGTCTAACCAAGGCGGGAATCATTTGAATGCCCCAGCCGTGTTCTCACCTTATTAAAACCTTAGTTAAGAATTTTAATTGTTTTCAATAAACAATTTGGCGCCACCCGGGATTCACAAACCCCTATGTAATAACAGGTAAGGTTACTGCCGCGTTGTACTGGTAATTATAGCATCGCTACGGATTTCGTTAGCGCAAGGATTGATGTAACGACGACAGTGCGAGACGAACGCACACATACAACACAACACACACGTCTTTACAGAGACGATAGCCGTATAAACGTTACAATATATATATATATATATATATATATATATATATATATATATATATATACTGTGGATAAAATGAAAAAGTAAGTACTGTACTGTTATGAAATATACAAAATATTAAATCGTTGAACTCTGTAGCAAAACATGTTATAATGTTGACATGAGGAAACTTAATGAAAGGTTGTTACTGTTAAATAAGTGTTTTATTGCAAGTTCTGTCGCTATGGGCTCCAGCACATTTTTGCTTCGTCTAGGCCAAGAGTCTAGTTTAAAATTTTTAATGTAATGGCCTAACTGGGGCTGTTACAGTAGCAGTAGTAGTAGTAGTAGTAGTAGTAGTATTTTTCACATCGTAATATATCATACAATCGCATATTAAAAACATTGAAAATGTACTGCAGGAATGGATAAAGGTACAGTTCCGATGCCACTAAATAGCATTTGTTTATTTAATTGTTACTATGGTAATTAATTCTAGTCTCCATGGTGTTGTTGACATCTTTATACACGTCAACAAAAGGGCATAATTAAAAGAGCCTAGATCGTGTGAATAAGTTAAACAGTGTTTTTCACTTTATGTCAAAGGTTATCTATGCAAAATTTGGTGGCAATCGGTGCAACGGTATGGATTTGTATTCAATACAAATAAATCCTCAGAGTTTGAATTTTATATATATAGGTTTATCTGCTTACCTTTATGTGTGTTCTCAAATTAGATACTACAGTCAGCAAAGTTTCATATATTTAACCTTGGTCTCACACATCAAGCACTTAAAAGTTATATTAAGACCGTCTCCTTTCTCAGTATGTTCATAAAATCTAGAAATTTGTACCCAATGTGACGATGCCGTGTTAATATAAAAATAATAAATGATACAGATAATAAATTTGTGAAAAAAAAAACAAAAATACCGGTACATAACAAAAAACTACTCTATTTACAAAACAATCAACGTAAAATTGTAGAAATACAACAGTAACAATTACCACTACGCGGACTGCACAAATATGATAATGGACAGTGAATGATAAATTGGTGGAATTGAAAATCTGTTTAAATTAACCTCCTTTGCGATATCTGGGTAGTAGGAGCAGTGAAATTTCTTTGAACTTTTTTTGAACTAGCCAATCGTTGGTAAACGCTTATGACGCGGTCGCTTAGCAGCTGATAAATGTTCTGGTTCGTGTCGCCAAATGAACACTTGCATTATTCAGCACATGTAAAGCAATTTTGTTTTAGATCTCAGCCTGTTATTAAAACATACGTTAGCAACACTATTCCCACTATTTCAGATGTCAAAACAGAAGTTATTTGCTGTCTACTTCTCTGGAGTAGTAATGTGAATAATTCAACAAAAGACAGAAAACCATCCTTGCCACCTGAACATTGACAGCAAAGAGACAAAGGAGACCTAATGGTGCCATGGGGGAAAACCAGTCCATTGTCTGCCAAAGGATTAGTAATACTTAGAATAAACTTTCTCCAATATTGACTTCAACAACTATTTTGGCTACTGTACTGTACCACTTGGGAAGCAAAAAAAAAGAAGAAAAATTAACTCCTTATTTGTTTAATCATTAACAAAAAATTGTAATGATTAATTTAATCATTAGTTTTTTTAATCGTTAATCCTAAGTGTGCCACTGTCCCACAGATGGCATGTCAACATCAGTGAGACTGTGAGTGTTATGGTCGAATGTGATTTAATATATTACAGTACAGATGTGACAAAAAATAATAAAGCTATAATGAAATAAACATTGTGTTTTCATTAATTTTTACCATAAAAATTATTATATTGTCGTAATAACTATTATTACATTATTTTTTATAATATTTATATCATGTTTAGACTTGTTTTTCAATATATTGAACAAGGAAACCAAATTTAAAAAATTCAACATACATTTAACTATCGTTTGTCAAACTCCAATGATCACATCATTTTCATGATTGTTTTATAGAGATTTTCCTTGTTTTAATTGTTGTATGCTGATACCACAGACCCAAACTCAGTCTACTAGCTTCTAAATTCTGTAAATGATTGTAAATAATTTGATGTTTTGGATGTGCCAGAGAAGAAGAGGAAGGTTGTTTATGGTTTGGATTAGCAGAGTTCTTTTGATTATATAAAGATTTTTCTTTAATTAGGCCATCTACTTGAATCAACATACGGGTAGTAATTAGCTTAATTTTCACTCTTTGCAGTTTGTTCATTGTTTACTTCATAAATAAAGCCGTTATTAGCTCCAATGCTATAATACAGAGTACAACATTTCTTTATCTGGAACTAGGCCTAATTCTGAGCAGAGGTTTCTCTCATTCGTCACTTCCCAGGCAATCCCAAGATATCCTTAAGTAACTATGATTTCCTTCTCCCCCCTTTTTCTTCTATTTTACACTTACACTTTTGTATCAAATTATGTTTTGTAATACAACACAAAATTTATTGGGTAACCAAACAAATTTAACAAATAGAATGTAATTTCACCTTGTACCGTATATCATAATGATACTAACACTCAGTGAATATCAAAAATTGTTATTTACTGCTGACAGAATTCAACTGATGTCTAATGGGTTACTGGTTGATGTATTTTTGACATTAAATGATACAATAAGTTCAAATAAACTTCCAGTATTTTAAAGTTCCAATGTTTCAAGTGAATGTGATGTTAGGGCCTTTCAGAGTTAGAAAGCATTTAAAGTATCTTGTAACTTGGTAGGTAATAGTATGGTCACTGCTAATGGATAAACAACTATAATCAATGTATTTTAAATCTGATAGCTACCTACTGCATACCACTGTCAGTTCAAAAAATAAATTGCTGTTTAATCATTCTTGTAACAAGTAGAAATATGTATTTAAATTTCCAAAATGTCTATTAGGAATGTACAGATAATGTTTTGATCTTTCAGGTTTGTTCCACAGAGCAGTGTCTGAAAGTGGCCTTGGACTACAGCCAGAACCCCTAAATCAGTCTACAATAGACACTGGCAAACAGTTAGCCAGATTCCTAAAATGTCCTACAACAAACACTGAATCAATTGTAGCCTGCCTGAGAGCAGCTCCAGCCGATGACCTCATAAAATATGAAATGGACATGACTGATACAGGAAAGGGGGTGAATAAATTTTTATCTTTTATAAACCAAGCATATTAATACATATTATGTCAATTTAAGATATATTTTAAAAACAACCAGTTTATCATTTTAAAAAAATTAAAAGATTATTAGTTACATTTTTACTTATTACTTATATTATTTACTTATCATTTATTGTATACTTATATTTATGTTTGTGTATGTATGTATATGTAGGTTACATTCTGTAAGTACCGGTAACTTTTATATTGACAAAAACTTGTATTGTACTTGGTATAAAAGTTCAGTGTATAAAAATTAGTCTGCAATTTCAGGCAGTTCACTACTGACGTTATTACCTTCGTATTTTCCTCAGGCCGTTGGGACACAAGGCTTCTCTTAAATTGACATAAACTATAGAAATCATTAGGAATAAGTTCTGAGCTATAGAAGGCAATCAAAAATTTCTTATCAGGATTGCAAAATCCTTTGCCCTACCATCGCTCTCTTCATAGTGAATAATTTTACAGCCTATAGTAATCTTATGATGTCATTGCTATTCATTACTATAGGTCTATAAAATTCACACAATTCTTGGTAAATGTTGGCAGCAGTGAAAAATTTAGTAATGAGAATCTGAATCTAAATCCATCATAACCGATGGATAAAGTAGGAAATGTTTTATAGATAGAAATCCTGTACTGATATGAATTCAGCTTTATAAACAGTAACATTTTCTCTATAACAGTGGCCGATGCTAAGCAGTTTAATAACTTTACAAATCAGGCACAAAAACAAACACTAATTGATGTTGTAGCAAAGCACCATAACTTATGGCCAAGCCTGTAATGTGTTCATTTCTGAAAGCTGAAGTAATGTGAATCCATGTGCCCATTTGATTTATATTTGTGATCATAATAAGATTATGTAGTGCCCTCCATCCTTGAAATTAATTAGTTTTAGTACTCACTTTAGTAGTAAACAATAAAAGAATTTGTACTTTATAAGTGTAAACAAAGTATAATTTTAAAAGACTGTAAGGAGAGTAAGTGTTAGTATTTAAACTACCCATTTTGTTTATAGTGACTAAGTAATTTTGTTTAGGACAAAGTAAGTCCAAGTATTTAGTGTAAATTAGCACACATTAAAACCTGAAAGGTTAAATAAAATAATGAAACAGGAAATAGTAGGCTAGGAAATCATGAAATTTGTAGAATAACTACTTGTTTCCATACCAACAGGCCTATTTAACAAAAAATTGGATTTTCACATAAAGCAATATAGCAATAAATATACTAAAACTACTTTTAGGCTTAAAGCATATGAAACTGGACGTTCATTTTACTTAATAATGTTTATGGTAATAAACGTTTTTTTCTAGGGCTGCTGAAACAAATGATTGTGTACAGAAAACCAAAAAGATTAAGTGTGATTATCTTTTTGGTTATGCACCTTACCATTGCTATGTAGTTATGCAAATTTCTTACTCATTAAAAAATTCTGTACAAAAAAGTGTATTTAATTTATATAATATAATAAGCAGAGCTAATTAGTCAGAAATTTAGAAAATTTTTAAAGACAAAACTTTTTTAGAAATATTAAATGTTCATTTAAAAAAATGGAAACATAAATTTAGTGTAGCTAGTTCTTCTTTATTTGATTTTTTTTATCAGAAAGAACTAGTTTACAAAAAATTATTGTGCGTAAAAACAGTATAAATTATGAAAATATATGAAGCTCTTATTTTTGTTTCCTAAATTTATTAATAATTAAATTTATTTCTGCAACATGAAAACAGAAAGGAATTTTCTGGGGTTTTCTCGCTGACATTTTGAAATGATTTCCATGCAGCAACCTCAAAGTCATTCAAACTTTCTTCAAATGCAGGATCATTCATTAGTTTTCTTATTTGTGGTCCAACAAATATACCTTCCTTAATCGTAGCATCATTTATTTTTAGGGACTTGATTTTTAGAATCTGAAATCCTGTACCATTACGATCTATTGCTGTAACCAAATTTTCGATTAAACCGAGCTTAGTGTGTAGTGGTGGGAGAAAAAGTTTTTCAGGTTTTATTTGTGTTTGACTTAACAACATTCTCCTCTTCTACAGTCAGTGCCTCTCTCTTTGAACACTGCTTTTTTATGTAATGATTCTTCCTATCCCGGCTGTCCCATTCACACAAGAAGCAATAGAACTTAGTGTACCCAAGTTGCTTTACGTTTACCTAAGTGGTAGTGTAAAAGTGCTACCACTTTCAGATATCCACAAATATGCCATGAATATTTCTCATTCTGAATCCTGCTTCATGTTCCATGTTTTTATATCACTCCTTCATATGAGCAGCATAAGCTAAGGGTATTTATTTCCAGTGCAAAGAAGGACCGCTTTCAAAATAAACTTTGAAGAGTCTATAAATAGACGCCATTCTTGACGATAGTGAATGTGTTGAAAACTTCCAGTAAAGACTCCACATCATTGCAGTACACTAAGTCCGTATACTGGGAGAAGAAATGTTCAAATTCACACTGCCTGTCACAGAAAACACTTATTTTAGTATTATGCTGTAAAAGATTCCATCCTTTCAATCTTGAAGCCACTATTTTGCTTGACTCTTTGATAAATTTAGATCATGAATGAGGCCATATAATTCTCTGACTGGTTAGTTAAGTGGGGTTCAGTATTTGTATTTTCTAAAACATCTCCTTTCTTCATCACCTGACTAGTCTGCACAAGGTTCAGCATTAGTAACAACTTCATCTTTGTCTAAGTTCCATATTTCTGGTGGTACTGTGTAGCACATAACTTAAAGCTTAGTTGACATTATTTAGCTCAAAACTTAAAGCTATTTAGAAGATATTATTTAAGTTCACAAAATGGTATGCATATGAGTTCATGAATGATACTTACTGAAATATAAAAAGAGGAGTTACAAAAAAAAACTGAGGCTGAAAGAGAAATTCTGACTACATATTCAGAATCAGTACCTAAAAATACATAAGAATTAGCAAAAATTGAGCATTTAACAAAATCATTGTTGACCAGTGTAATAGGAATGAGTACAGTGTGTTATTATCAACACAGTAATTTTATTAACATACAAGTATAAAATCATTTCTGTGTTTGTCAGATCATTGATCTTTTAATAATATTCACTTACAAGTAAAATACCCACTAGTGATTTAAGTTATGTATAAAACAAAAATTAACTTGGGGGTAAGGTATAGTTACAATTTTAAGTAGTTTTAGAGAAAAACTATGAACCTACATAACATGATAAGAATTTTGTATCATACTCACAATCACAAGACAACAACAAAAATGTTTTATGTGATCATTGGGGGGAGGGGATTGCCCCCTGTGGATATACACCTGCCCTTCTTTGAAATCATGGAAGTGCCACTGCTATCAAATGAACTGTATGTACATGTCTTCTGTCTATTCAGTCATCTGAATATCAGTAGGATCATCTGAATATCAGTAGGATTCATCAGAGCGACCCAGATGTTCCCCTCTATTCTATCATTGCCATTCTATAAACTGATATATCACATATCCAAAAACTTGAATTGGAATTTGAGGTCAGACCTTGGCCTGTCAGTATGGTTTGTGGCTAAAGCATTGTGGCTCTGCTTTACATGCATGAATGGAGACCTGAATGAATGAAAACGTGTATTTGTACTTATATGTATTTTAATATGTTCATTGGCACACCATAAGTGGACCTTTTCAAGTGTTAAGAATTAACTTTGGTCAGAAATTTCTGCCAATGTCCTTATTGCTCACACAACATGTTTTAAAAATTAGAATTACTTACACATCTTATTCAATGTTATAGGCCTACCCAGTGGTGGGCAAAAGTGCACCATTTCTACCAACTGTTGAAAAATACAATGGTGAAGAAGTTTTCCTGCCTAAACAGCCATGGGAACTAGTTCGGCCAGAAAGCTCTCCAAAAGGTGTACCATATATGATTGGAGTGACTTCTCATGAGGGAAGGTTTTACGTTCATGGTAAAATGCATTTTTTATAGTATATTTGTCACACTTGTATATTTTTTTTACAGTGTAAGTTTTTTTTAATATGCACAAGTCATCAGATTTTTATGATGTATATCAGTGTATATCAGTAACACACACAAAAATTATGAAGTTACACATGCACACACATATTTTATACATATTTGTGTTTAATATGTTAAATTCCTCTTCTTACAGATGATCCAGACATGTTTAACAATTTTGAAAAAAACTTCGAGCTGTATCTGCCACTGCATATCCAGAAAACAGCAACAAAGAAACAAAAACAAGAATTAATTACAAAAATCAGAGGGTTCTACTTTGGCAACCAGAGTATATCGTCTGAAACAATTCAAGAATTAATTGATGTATGTTGTTAACGTCTGAAAATTCTTGAGTTTAGTTTATTCTGTCACTTCACTGATAGTACTGACACAAATAAATAAGTGTACCTTCCCAATAAACAGCTGTGATTTTATATAAATTGTGTTTGTCAGGATGTCTTTGGGTCAGTCATACATAAGAAATAATACCATCACCAGGAACTTGTAAAGTTTATCTGCTATCACCTTTCAAGTTTCAGAATCATGCAATCTTTTTGGTGTGGTGTCCATGTGGTAGGATATATTCATAGTTTGTTTTGGAATTCTTGTTCAATTATCATCTTTGTTCTATACCCACTTGCGTGGCTCTGTTTTGATAGATT
The DNA here is from genome assembly GCA_034769895.1 of Magicicada septendecula. Classification (NCBI taxonomy): domain Eukaryota; kingdom Metazoa; phylum Arthropoda; class Insecta; order Hemiptera; family Cicadidae; genus Magicicada; species Magicicada septendecula. The sequence goes on along the minus strand of CM068371.1, from coordinate 76,756,115 downwards.
CAACTAACTTGTACTTTTTATGTTCCTCAAAAAGGTTATTTCATGGTTCTGTGTTCTCACCTTTATGTCCTCAGTATATAAGCAATGGAACTGGAACTGTAATACTTCACCCTTGTAAAACTTCAACGGTTTCATTCAAGATCTTAATCTACAGTATAATATTGCTACGACAATTACATAATGTTCTCGACAAGTCGAGAGTATTGTTCTACACATTTCTTGGCTAGCCGAGCAGGTGCAGTATACTCAAGTAGCTTCCAGACTGTTTGAGCACTTGTATACTCGCAGGTACCAATCTGAAAGCTTGACCTTGACGACAGCTGGCAAGGACAACAGCTAATAGTCTACTTAAAAATATCGTGCCGTTACTGTATAGGTGACTATTTGCATTACTTTATACCAGATCATATTTTAATAGTTTGCGCACATTTATAACAAATCTTTGGAATACATAAATTTATACATTTTCTGAGAAGTAGTTGAATACTAAAGCTGTAAATTATTAATGTAGCCTAATTGTAAATTTCTTTAAACAGGGATCGAATAAGTACGCGAGCATAAGCATTTTTTCATCCAGCGGGGAACTTTTTACTTCCATATTCCTTAAGGAATGGAAGTATGGTGATGGCAAAAAAAATCGTGTTCGAGATTATTGCAGATTCTGATTCTACTACACTCAAAACATGAAAAAAAGTCGTTTTCCGAAAAGTGTCTGTGTGTCTGTCTGTCTGTGTGTCTGTCTGTAGATTTTTTTTCTATGGCAAACGATAACTGCCGCAAATTCAAACAGAATCAAATAATTTTTTGCATACATCCCTGATTTGTAGAGTACTCAAGACCTATTGTTTTTGGTGAAGATCGGTTGAGGGAAAGGGGTAGTTTACCTGCAACGGTTTTTTTTATCAAGGGAAATTTTTTTTTTTTGGCAAACGATAACAGCCGCAAATTCAAACAGAATCAAATAATTTTTCGCATACAGCCCTGAATTGTAGAGTTCTCAAGATCTATTGTTTTTGGTGAAGATCGGTTACGGGAAAGGGGTAGTTTACCTGTAACGTTTTATGTTTTAACAAGGGTATTTCCTATGGCAAACGATAACAGCCGCAAATTCAAACAGAATCAAAAGATTATTTGCATACAGCCCTAAATTGTAGAGTTCTCAAGACCTATTGTTTTTGGTGAAGATCGGTTAAGGGGAAGGGGTAGTTTACCTACAACGTTTTTTTAACAAGGGTATTTTCTATGGCAAACGATAACAGCCACAAGTTCAAACAGAATCAAATAATTTTCTGCATACAGCCCTGATTTGTAGAGTACTCAAGACCTATTGTTTTTGGTGAAGATCGGTTGAGGGGAAGGGGTAGTTTACCTGCAACGTTTTTTTTTCTATGGCAAACGATAACTGCCGCAAATTCAAACAGAATCAAATAATTTTTTGCATACATCCCTGAATTGTAGAGGTCTCAAGGACTTTCGATTTTGGTGAAGATCGGTTAAGGGGAAGGGGTAGTTTACCTGCAACCTTTTACGTTTTAACAAGAGTAAAGTACTTGAAAATTTATTTAAACTTTTTGAAACAATGGTAATTGTTGAAAATAAAATAATTTTGTTGCCAGGTAACAAAAATAAAGTCATTTTGATTATAAAATATAAATATTTACAAGAAAAGAATTTTCAGTTTTCAAAATTTAAATATATTTTTATAAAACAATGGGTTCTTCATTGAGGTGGGGACTTGACGACAGTGACAGGGCTTTCCACCAAATTCAGCAGAGTTACAGGTAGGCCCAACTCTGATTGGCTCCTCAGATTTCCCCAGCGTTAGTAGGTTCTATGAAAATATTTTATTTCAAAAATGATTTTAAATATAAATCTTAGATATGTTTTATAAATCTCATGTTTTATGTTTTAACATGGGTAATTTTTTATATGACGAACCATAACTGCCGTAAATTCAAACACAATCAAATAATTTTTTACATATGTGCCTGAGCTATAGAGAACTCAATGTCTGTTGATTTTGGTGAAGATCGGTTACGGGGAAAGGGCAGTTTACCTGAAACATTTTTTGTTGTAACATGAGTAAAGTACTTAATTTTGATAAAGTATCCTGATAAGATCTTAATAATCCACTGTAGAAACGTAGATGAAATATCTATAAATGAAGAAGCTAGTTGAACGGGCTGGGGGTAATTTTCTATAAATCAAAATTATAGTTGAAGGGGGAGGGGATAATTTTTTTTTATATGTGTACTACGTTATTGGCAACAAAGAAGTATTTTTTTGTTAAAATTCCTTCCCTGGCTGTTTGGCTGAAAATGATTTTAAATATAAATCTTAGAATATGGAAGTCATGTATGGTTCTCCATACCGATATTTTCCAAAGCGATGACCTATACTTCTTTTTTTCTTAACCGTTTTTTGAAAGTCCAAGTAAAATTTTAAGATCACAATCCAACAAAGTGTTGAGGAAAAGTTTCGAGATATCAAGGGTGTAAGCAGAACGTAGCGGAGCATTATCAGAAAAGACGGGAGCTGTGTTGTGCTTATGTGTGCATGGCGGGATGGGGTCTGTAAGCTTGTATGTTATAATATTAAACACACACACACACACACACACACACACATACACACACACACACACACACACACACACACACACACACACACACATTGTTTTCTTATAGGCATATTTCGTTGAATCAGTGATGTTTAAAATCGTAAAACAAAAAAAAATCCACTCATTTGCAAGCCATTGACAGCGGATGTTTTCAGTTCCAACTGCATACAACCCGTCCTTCCTTACCCCACCTGTCGGAACTGTTTCAAGGTCAAGCTTTCAAATTGGTACTGGCTTGTATAACTACAAAAATTATGTTGGCACATGGCTAGGAGTGTGAAAAATTGTACAGGAACATCTGCAGACCTACTGTATATAAGCATCAGCGGCCGATTTAGTTAGTTACACCTGGCGATATTGTAGAGAGCGGATCAAGTGATTGTTGCAGATTAGTGGAAAATGATTATTGTCTTAATTAGTGCTGTATTCTAATAAGGTGACATTGTTATTTGCGGACAAATTTAACTTGAATTTAATGAAGAAATTTGTGTTAGTGGTTGAAATTACAATCAGAACGATCACTGTTGCACACCACTATATAAAAATTATTCCGATTAGCGCTTTCAAGCTTCACAGCCCATCGTCAGATCGAAATAGACAGGAAATATGTAAAAACAAACCCTTCACCCCTCTCCCCCACCCTGCTCACACACAACAAGCTATAAATTAATGACCCTTCCTCACCCCCTAAACCCTGCCCCACCATCTGTACAGTTACATATTTTTCTAGCAAATTCCTTGTGTTTCAGTGTTGTGTGTGTGTGTGTGTGTGTGTGTGTGTGTGCATCCTTTTAAACTACCCTCTTCCTCTCCACACACGTGGGTCAGTCACACACCCTTATTTTAAAACAACCAATTAGTACTATGCAATATAATTCTTAATCTTATCTATCTGTCCTCTCTCATTTGCTTCTTAATCATGTTATAAAATATTTCTTCATTATCAAATTTAATTTTAATATTAATTAAATTGTCTAACCCTTTTTCTCTTTCTTTCAATATTTCTAACTCCTCTCTAAGCTTCCTTTCAACTGTGTTATTTACTACTTTTACAATTTCGTATTCTTCCAAAGGATTAACAAACTTATGGTTGTCTTCTATGAAATGTCTTGCATATAACGAATTGGTTGTTCTATTACCTTCTCCATGTTTGTGGTCAGACAACCTGCGTACGAATTTCCATCCTGTCTCACCTAGGTACACTTTGTTGCAGTCTTTACATTTTAATTTATAAATTCCGCTTTTCTGTAATACTGGAATTTTTTCTATATTCTTATTCCTTATCTTATAAAATACCGTTTCACATTTTTTAATAGCTATATCTACTCCATATTTATTAAAACATTTTATAATTTTTCTAGTATGTGAACCTATGTATGTCAATGACCCTGCATAATTCTTTTGTTCTGGTTCTATTTTAGCTTTTTGTATGTTAACCCTTTTCATAACTTTATCCACTATGTTGGTGTTATAATTATTATTCCTTACAATTCCCTTTATCGTTTTTAACTCCCTATCTTTTGATTCGGTCTCTTTTAAACACTTCTGAGCTCTGTAACAAAATGAATTGATTGCCGCCATTTTATATCTATATGGGTGGTAAGACTCTCTTGGTATAATTATATCAGAATACGACTCTTTCCTAAATATCCCAAACTGTAGTTTCTCATTATCTTTAATTTCTATGTTTAAATCTAAGTAATTTATTTTCTTACCTCCTATCTCTTCTTTAAATTGTAAGTTTTTATCCTTATTATTTACCTCATTTATAAACTCATGCACTTCTTCTATGCTTCCTTCCCAAATTACTCATACATCATCAACGTATCTAGACCATAATTTTATATTGTCTTTATACTTAGTGGAAGTTATTAATTGCTTTTCAAAATCATTCATGTATATTTCAGCAAGAATAGGGGATAATGAAGACCCCATAGGTAAACCTTTTTTCTGTATATAAAACTTGTTATTAAACCTAAAATAGTTCTGATTTACACATTCTTTAATTACTTTCATCAACTGCTTTTTATACCTGTATTCTCCCATATTATTATCGTTTATTAACTTAATAACTTTATTTACTGTGATATTGGTAAACATGTCCTTAACATCCAGTGATATCAATTTTGTATTTACATTAATCCTAATATTTTCTAATTTTTCTATCAATTTTACCTTATTCTCTATGTTGTATTTTGTCCCAAATTCATATTTCTCTTTCAGTACTCTGCTAACTTCCTTTGATAATTTATAAATAGGTGCATTAATAAAAGAAACAATCGGTCTAATTGGTTTTCCTTCTTTATGTATCTTAACCTGACTTTTAAAAGTTGGTGCTGTTGGATTACTTTCCAATAAATACTTTTTCTTATTTTCTTCTATAAATGTTATCTGTTTCATCATTTGTTTTATCCTTGACTGGTACTTACTTGTATAATCATACTTTATTTCCTCGTATGGTCCTTCCCTTATTAATTCTTCCGTTTTCTTTATGTATTCGTCCTTTCTCAGTAGTACCATTGTATTTCCTTTGTCCGCCTTCGTAACTATAATATCATTCTTCTTTATTTTATTCTTTAGTTTAGTTACAGTTGATTTGATTTTTTGTTCATTTTTTGAATTATACAAACTTTTCTTAAATATTTTATCTACTACATTCCCTACTTCCCACCTTATTCTTTTTTTATCATTTTCATTTCCTAGTTTTTGTATTATGCTTTCGCATTCAATAATCGTTTTTTCTTGATTTAATTCTGGTGGCGGTGCGTATTTTAAGCCTTTTGCTAACATTTCTTTTTCTTCTGTATTGAAATTTACCCCTGTAAGGTTTATTACTCTTTTTTCATAGTTATTTTTTACTTCGTTCTTTCTTATTAATTTATTTAACTTATCTACCATTTTTTTATTTTTATTTTCCAAGTTCTTTTCTACGTACCCCAAGCCAAAATTATATAATATTTCTTCTAACTCTACATACGAGTATATTCTTAACAATTCTATGTGTCTGTTATATAATTTCCTATTATATCTATTGATTAAGCCGTAGAGTTACCTTATTTCCAGTTGTATCCATAACTTCTCGCTTTGTTCTTTTACTTTTTTGGCTACACTGTTCTTATTTTTAATTTTAACTTGAGCGTACTTTGGGATGACATTATTATCCAGACATTGTTTATTAAACCATATTTTACTTAAAACCCTCTTCAATTTAACTTTTAACTTAAGATACTTAAAAACTTTACTTACTAAATGAGAGAGGACAGATAGATAAGATTAAGAATTATATTGCATAGTACTAATTGGTTGTTTTAAAATAAGGGTGTGTGACTGACCCACGTGTGTGGAGAGGAAGGGGGTAGTTTAAAAGGATGCACACACACACACACACACACACACACACACACACACACACACACACACACACACACACACACACACACACACACACAACACTGAAACACAAGGAATTTGCTAGAAAAATATGTAACTGTACAGATAGTGGGGCAGGGTTTAGGGGGTGAGGAAGGGTCATTAATTTATAGCTTGTTGTGTGTGAGCAGGGTGGGGGAGAGGGGTGAAGGGTTTGTTTTTACATATTTCCTGTCTATTTCGATCTGACGATGGGCTGTGAAGCTTGAAAGCGCTAATCGGAATAATTTTTATATAGTGGTGTGCAACAGTGATCATTCTGATTGTTAACTTGAATTATTGTATGAGAGTACCTTGTTGATTTCAAATTGTTATTTGTCACTAATTAAAGCTGATGATTAGTTACTTCATTCGTGTCTGTATTTTGTTTCCACTGTACAATATGATGATCTGTGAGACCATCGTAACAATTTGCTCAGTCACAATTGTTTGCAATGGGAAAGCAATATTTTTAACAATCATGTCCCCTGTTTGAATAAACATTCAATTTATCTTCTTTGAACAAAACATTTCTATATTATTTACTTGTGACTTTCTCTTCCCCTGTAGTATAAATATAGACTAATGTTTGTTTATTTATTATTATTGTACTTTTGTTTGTACAATTTACAGTCCTTTAATTTACTTGTTTATACAGTATATATGTCGCGTTTTTAATGAATCCTAAACTTGTACAGGTAATAGGTGTCTTTAGTGATTATGTGGCAATCTTTATTTTCTTGAAGAAAATGTTGGAAATGACGATGAAGTGATATAATTTTGGCAAACAATAAATTTAGAAATTTTAAAGAAAATATTAGGCTATGTTATTTATGTCAGACTTTGACACCATGTGTAAATCTTTTACAATTCTTAAGCATTTAGGATGAACACTGTGACTGTACATTCACTCTGAGTAAGTACAATTGTATTTTACAGTTAAATTTAATATTTCTATAGTTGTAGTATACTCCTTTCTGTTTTTAGTGAATTCTGTTCAACTTGTTGTCTCATGGATCCGTTGTCTATAAAACAATGAGTTAGTTTTAAACTTTCTGCATTGTTTGATTTGTCTATATTTAGTATTTAGGCCTGAAGATGGTTATAGACATTCAGTAACTAAAACATCATTCTGTCTTGCAATTACAGTGATGCCATTCTTTCAATAGTTATGTTTTTCACTGTTATATATTTTGTAATTATATACTTCACACTTTCAGTGTGTAACATGGCAATGCTTGTTAAGATAAAGTAAAGTTAAACAAACATAAATCTTATTTATGGACTCTTAAAGCCAAGTAACAGAAAAATTGATGTATAATTATCATACAAGAATATAAGTTCACATACTTTGCATGTGAATCTAAACCATGATAAGACCTAAACTGATATCATTAACAAATGACTTTACATCTGTTTCAGCTACATACAGACAGACTTTTTGTGTACTATATAATTCTGGGTGTCAGAGCACTGCGACATCAAGCAGATGTCTACTTGTATCAGTTTGTTTATGATGGAGCTTTCAAGCTGTACTTCAAACACAGTGTCACTCACAATATAACAGGTATAACTCAGAATATAAGAGTTGTATACGAGGGTCAGTTGAAACGTTTGCAGAGGAACATCTCCAGCTTAGCAGTAAAACTAAAATTTTTCATGTGCTGCAAGATTTGTATTTTATGTGAACTCCTGATAATTTCCAAATCTATCTATCAATTTATTCATGGTTTAGAATCTGTTTAAAACTAATGTGTCATGCGTGTGTTGAGAAATGGACAAAATCAAACACATGGTGTGATTCTTTGCTAAAAATTGTTTAGCGCCAACGGAAATTCAGAACAAAATTGTAAATGTGTCAGGAGATGTTGCGACTTCAAAACCAACGGTTTGTAAGTAGGCACTTGAATTTAAATGTGGTCGTAGGAGCATTGAAGATGATCCCCCCCCTGCACTGGATGACAAAAAAACGCAACAACTCCAGATATGGCAGCCATCTTGCACAACGCTTTTTTTACACCAAGTTCTTGAATTAAGTATGGTGCACACACTCATGCGAGATGCCTATGATTTCATAAACATCATCCACTCCTCAATCTGCGTTCAATAATGTCATTTTTTGTTGCAATTTTTTGATGTCTACTGCTGGGATCATCTTCAGTCCTTGTACGACCACGTTTAAACTTGAGTGTCCCCACTTACCAATTGACAGATGTATCTGGAAATTATCAGGTGTTCACACAAAATATCTTGCAGCACACGATTTTAGTTCTACCACTAAGCTATAGATGTCGCTCCGCGAACTTTTCAACTGACCCTCGTAAATAACTGTAATGTATGACTAATAACTAATGTGTGTGTGTGTGTGTGTATGTGTGTGTGTGAGTGATATGTATATGTGTCATAGTAATTTATTCTTTATTAGGCTGTGTATTCTGTGTAAGAGAGTTTTTGTCATAATTTTTATACATAAACGTGGTGTTATGCTGCATGAAATGATTGAGCATTTAACTTTAGGAATGTGAACTGCAATAATTTTGCGATTTTAAATAATTTCAATTTCAAACACTATGTACATATAGGTAGTTTACAATGTAGGTTTTATTAATAACAATGCTTTTAGTATATTTCTACCCAGGTGCTTGTAACTTATAGAAATATAATTTTCTAACAAACAAAAGCAAAGGGTTCAGTTTTGCTATTATTTTTAGATAACTGCAATAATTTTGTTTTCTGCAATTAGAATCCATCCCTCCACCAGTCAAAAACATCACCAGCTGTCACAGATCATATGGTAGAAATGACAAACGGGAATAAGATGCTCATTAGAGAATGCTGGGATTTATGGATAGCATATTTTAAGTTATAGAACATAATCCATTGTAACTTCAGAGTTCACTTAATTTTATTTCTGGTTGTAGGCTCTACAGTATAAAACAAAATAGTTGCTAACGACAAGTATAGGGGTGATGAATCATTTATGGTAAGAAGGCTGACTGATGAATATGCAAAGTGAGGTCTTAATATTGCATTAAGTTCAGAGACTGTTGACTCCAACAGTCCCTCCTCTCTCTTCTTTATTGATCTCTTGCCTGCTGCAGCTCACGCGATATCCACCATTCTGTTTATGTGCATACCCTGTTCCTTACAGCTTCACACCACCCAGTCACCAATATCCTCCATACTGAATTGTCTCTATTTCTTGGTTATGTGTACAATCTCTTTTACTTCATCATTATCATCATCATCATGATTCCAAGAATTAGGCCCTAGACCTGTTCCGGAACCCATCTCCTCCTCAGTCTATCGACATCTCACTTCTCAGCAGGGTGATAACCCAAGGCAGCCATGGGTAGACAGATATCAGGCATGTGGTTCAGATGTTCACACCATCTCCTTCTGTGGTCTTCAGTCTTTTGGTGCAACGATATAATGTTTAATTTGCATCTAATATCCTCGTTGCTTTTCCAAACCAGGAGAGAACAATCTTGTGTCCCTCTTAAAAATTATATTTCAGCTGCCTGAATCCTCTGTACGTCCCTTTTACCAAGTGTCCGTGTCTCACTAGCATACAGGAATGTGGGAACAGCCACAGTTTTATAAAATTTCATTCAGATATCCTTCCGTGTTTTATTTATCAGGTACCTATGAATTGTTCCACAGATGCATCTAAATTTTGTTAGCTTACTATCCCAATCAATATTGATTCCATATGAGATATCACAACCCAGGTAATTAAAATGACTAACATGATCCAAAATATGATTGTGCATGACTGTCTTGGTTCTTATAGAATACCTGCCCTTAAATGCCATCGTTTTAGATTTTGTAGCAGAGATCTGTAGCCCATAGTCTTGTATGATGCTATTATCCTTTGTAGCTTGTCTTCTGTTTTCTGTATCATTGCCTTCTTTTGCATCTCTGTTGTTTCCAGTGTATGTTTAGTCTTGAAATGTTGGGTCTTTCTTCTATTGCATTTGTTAATATTGTAACAACTGAATAGGGTGGTACGTCCTTCTTCCTTAAAGCCCCGTGTTGGGTTCGTCAATATGTAACAATTGATCGTGTGCGTACCTGTTAAAATGTATCACACTTGTTTATTTTGTGTATTAGTGTGAATGTAGTGTGTTTGCCTCACACCGGTCGTTACATAAATCGACGTCACTACTGGAGTCCGTAGCGTTGTCAATATTACCAGTACAACCTACCTGTTAATTCATAGGGGTTGCGAATCCCGGGTGGCGCCAAATTGTTTCTATTAAAACAATTAAAATAGTTAAATTCTAAAATGATACGTGTGATTAGCAGGGACAGCTGGATCGTTCGAATGGTTCCCGCCGCTATATAAGTTGCCGTTTCGTCCACTCGTGATGAGCGCTAGTTGGCTGTTGAATAAAACTTGCTAACACACATATACTCTACAAAATCCTATGAAAAAACAAGATAGTAATACTCGGTACTGTGATTTTAATACAAATTTGGTCATCAATAAATATGACAAATGAATTATAAATAATTTGATAACAGATTGCTCCGGCTTACAGCATGAAACACAAAAATATCTCAGAGTTGGCAAAATTGATTTTAAAACACTTTCGTTTGCCGATACGGCGTCAGTTGCATACAGTAAATTACTATGTTTAAAATCTGGAGTTCTTTGGATCATGAAATAAGACATAAACGTTGGTTACATTAAAAAAGTACACTTCCATACCTTATACGTACTTAGAAATTATAATGTGTTTTTACAAATTGTTCGGTAGTGTCGTATTTCTGTTACAAAAATTGTGCTCTCAATCAAGGTTATATGTTGATTAATAAAATGTTTTTTAGTAAGTAAATTATGCATTAACACCTTTGAAAGAAAATAATATTTGTTCAATAGTGAGAAATTTTATCATTTGGAAAATAATTTAAGTAATTTGGGTTTTTTGGGATTAAGGAATTTGTTCGATACTTATCAGTTCATATAACGTTGAAGTGTAGTCATCGGGTTAGTGGATATTCTTCAATTTTGGGCTGGTTTTAAACTTCGAACATCTTTTTCAATCTGGTCTTGGGTTTTTTCTAATTAATTTATTTAATTTGGTTCCTGGACATCGTTAATTCTTGTTAGGTCAACATCTATTCGTCTTTGGTCATCTTGGTTCACTTTTGAAACTTTTTGTAACTATTTAAATTAAAATTTCAATCATTCCAATTTTGCGTACCGCTTACCCACGCGTCGTTTTTTTGAGTCTCCAATATTTAACGGAAAATAAGCCCTCAACGGCTCGTTATCATAGTAACCTCAATCCTGTGATTGATTAACTACTCCTTCAAAGACATTGTTAAAATATTTGAATTTTTATTCAAATTTATTAAGTATTTTCCTAATGGTTTTATTCCTTTATAGTTCCTTTGGGGTAATAAATGATTTCACTATTATCTTTCTTTCCTTTCAAAGTTTACAATGATACCTCATAAGGTCATATTCTGTTATACATTATCTTTCTTTCCTTTCAAAGTTTACAATGATACCTCATAAGGTCATATTCTGTTATACATTAACTTTAGTCCAAATATTTGACATTTGATAAATTACATATCTTTCTTAAATTAAACTATTACAATAACATTTCTGTTTTAAAATTATTGACATATAATTACTGGCCATTTACTGGTCTTAGATTAGTAAGATTTCTTGCGAAATAGATACAATTTACTTTTGAGTGTCTCTGACAGTTAGATGTTTTCATAGCCAAGATTGGCCATGATTGTTTTTTGGTGTATTTCTTTTAAATTACATTTTGAATTCAGCCTGATGGGCTTCACTTAGTTATCTTATTTGTTTGTGTTTTAACTATTATTCCACATACATTTTCATTACACATCCTTTAAAATATAATCATTAGGTTTATGGACTGTAGGTTCCCTTCAGCCATATTCCCTTTTTAACATTGAACCAAACTATTCTTTACAAGTCACTACTTATTATTAGTTCTAATATTGATTTCTTTCTTTTGTTACAATCTAGAGTGATAAACATTGTCACTTCTCGTAAAATTATGAAAGTTAATTCCCCTTTCAACATGGGGTGTTTTATTCTTTGTAGTCTTAATTTTAACAACAAAACTTTATTTCTATTCTACTATACCATGATAACACAAATTACTTTTGTCTGGGCTTTCTCCCTGAATTACATGCTTCCTTTATATTTATTTGGAATACTATTTCTAATTATTTCTAGTTATATTAATGTGTACAATGTCACTCCAATCATTGATTGTTCATCAATTTTTATAAAGTGTTTTCTTACTTATCATTATATTTTTTAATGCTTAACATTCACTTTCACTATTTTTTAGGGTACTTACACTTCACTAAGGCACTTCACTTTGGTTCACTGTTTGTATTGAGTGTTATTTAATGGGTAATCCCTATACTTTCTCCTATCATTTCTCACTATTTCTTTCTAGCATAATATTTATTATTAATAATATGAGGTTAGTTGTTTTTTGTTAAACCTAACCTTTCTGACTGTGTTAGTGTACTTTTTCTACATTACTTTACTTTACAATCGTATTGTCTTTAAAATGGGTACATAGATTAATTCAATTATAACAATAATATTTGTTTCATCAATAAATAATTATTTGAGGTTTATTGACCGTATTCTATCCTTGAGTATACTATTTTTCTCCTTTATATGTGTGTTAGTTTCCCCTTGGGTTTAACCTGTCTCCTACTTTCTTCCTCTTCTTCGTCTTCGATAGTCTTCATCTTGGTTCGGTTCTCCTCTTCTCTTATGGTTTAAAATTCTGTTTAATTGTAGGGATCTGTTCTCTTCCTCTGATTCTTCTCTTGTTAGTTCATAATTGTTTGGTCTATCACATTTTTTTCTTGAGTATGTCACGTGGTTCCCTTCTTTATGTTTATGTTGTTGGCTCAATCTCTTGGGTTGGGTAATATCGTCGTACGTTGTGTCAAAAAATTTACATTTTATACATTTTTTTAAACATTTTATTTTATATGAAGTACTTTTATATTAAGAATTATCTTTTTTATCACTGGTACGGGATTTGGCTTAATTGTATCGTAACAATATTGGTTAAAAAACTGCTTTGAAATTTCTCACCTGTGACACTGGCCTTAAGAATTTATTATGGCATAGTCATTTAGGGATGCAGAAACTTTCAAGGTTTTATTGGCATGATGTACCATCTCGGTTGCTAGAGTTCTACTGCTAGTTATCACAACCCCTAAATAATTGAAAGGCATAACCTGGTGAATGATTTGTCTCTGGTGTTCTAGTTTACCTCATAATGGTCCATTGCTTACTGTTAATACCTTCATTTTTAATGATGATATTCTGAAGTCAAACAGCTTGCAAGCCTAGTAGAACTCAAAGAACATTCTTTGAAGTTCACCCTCAGTTAGAGATGCATCATCTGCATAACAAACTATCCTTACTTCGCTCATCCCCAACTTGTAACCTCTCTCACATTGATTTAGCAATACTCCTTCCTATTATTTCATTCATAATTATATTAAATAATAAGCGGTTGAAAGAATTTCCTTGTCTTATCTCTTGATTAACTGGAATGTTATAAATTATTTTTCCTATAGTAGTTTGAATCTTGTAAAATTATTTATTCTATATTTTTACATCATTTTCTATTTTTTTAATTTATGTTTTCTAATAATACATAAATTTATTTATATTATGCTATATGGCACATTATTTCCTGTAGAATTCTTAGAATATGTTTTAGCTAGTCAAATGTGTTTTCAATACCCATGGAACAAAAGATCTGTGATTTACTGAATTTCAAAGCTTCCTTGCTGAATACCTAATTTATATAAACAATTCAGCCTAAAGCCTACCTGATCATATTTAAATGAGTTTGATAAAAATAAAATAAATATGTGTGTTATTTTTGTAAGTTAGGAAAGAAGTAGGATTAGTGTTATAATTAGATTGTATAAAATGACTGTGCAGCCGATCACATTGTATTCATCAGACTGCAGATAAATGATATAAGGAAATAAGGGAAGGATTGCAGCAGCTGAAATAGATTGTTTAAAAAGTTTTTGTTCTGCTATCCTGGAACATCGTGAGTATCCTGTGATAAATCTCAAGAAGGAAGTAGGCATTGTAGAATGTGGAAGCAAAATGTAGAGGAAGACATAAGAAGCTGAAATTTTTGATAGAATGATTGAGAATTAGATATTATTGGTGCCTGCATGATTATAGATGCAGATTGTAGCGATACAAAAGTTGAGGAAACACTTAAGATTGCCACCCATACTTGACAGATGGCGTGTGGGAGCTGTATCACATTCTCAACAGACAATGGAGATGCTAAAAAAACTACCTACCAGAGGACGGGGAGGGACTTGGGAAGGCGAGTCTACGAGCACAGGTTAGGTTAGCATCAGGTGACAAATAAAAATGCTTAAACTATCATCATATTGATTCTGTACTTCCAGATCAACAACATAACAAAACATATTAATTTGATTCCTATAATTAACAATTTTAGCCAAGCTCAGAACTTCAATAAGGAAATTAATTTACATTTCTTTTTTCAAACCTAACAAATACTGAAAATTTTTTGAACCAAAACAGATTAATGTTACTACATTTGTACGTACAGATTATGATTTGTGGTGTTATTACAGAATCTTTTTCTATAAATGCTTTCTGTAAATACAAATACTTATTAAAACATGGCCATAAAATATTTTGTTCCTTCAAAATTGAACACATTCTTTACAAAAAGTATAGTAGGTACACATTTCATTTTGTACCCAAAGCTTTCAGCAAACAATTCACCAACCAATCCATCTTGCACTCATGACTCTGTAACTGATGCTACGTGCTCAGTTCATTGTTGAAGTATGATCGGTAGTTAATAATTAAAATTGTCCCTGTTCGGACGTCAACTGAAGTATGTTCAGTAATTAGTTATTAATTGAATATTGATTTTATGTGTAAAGGTTGATCCAGGACGTCGTTTAGTGTACATCGGCAGAGAAAAATAGGCAAATACAAATAACAAAATGCGTATATCAAGAAAAATATAACATTATTTATTTTCTTTTGACAACATGAAACAGGTCATGGAAATATTTATTCCACCTTAAGGCGTAAAACTGATCACCAATAACTACTATATCAAAATAGATTACGTATATTAAAGATTACGCAAACTCAACACTTCTTATTATTTTCATATTCTTCACTCACACAATCATACACACTTCCATACTTTTAGGTTTTGTTGAGCTCAACTTATAAAATTTTTTGAAAAGCCAGTATTTAATTATTGTCGAAATATTTACTTTCCTTTCATGGTGCGTAGGGTTTCATCACATGGGACGTCTCCTTGCGAGTGCACTGTTTTGTTGTTTTCACTTTTACATTACACGACCGAACTGTCAATTTATAGTCACTGTTATGAATGAATATTTAGCCAAATACTGTTTTTATTTTGAAATATATATAAAAATTCATATTTTAAGATGTGCGGGCGTAAGCGAAATGTAAGATTTCGTTACATAACTTTTTTGCTGCTGCACAGCGCAAAGGAAGATTGTCGACTGGTGTTCAGTGTTAAAATTTCCATTCAGTGGTGTCTCGGAAACCAGTTCATCCTGCTCCCTGCCATACGTCTCGTCCTCAATATTGGAAAGTTCCGTTGGGCTTAGTATCACCTTTTCAACTTGCCATGAACTGATTTTCGTCAACAGAATACTAGCGGTGTTAATCACTGGCTATAAATAGACACTCGTTATGCTTCCTAACCATATATGGTTATGAAATTCTCACTGGCAATCACCTCACCCTAAGGGGCCTCATCTTCACATGTTATAGAATTTATAAAATTTGAAAATAATATTTATGTAAATTTTACCCCATTACATTGTCCACATTAAAACTCTTTAATATTTTGAACCTTCTAACGGTTCCCCTTTTTACAATTTTGTTCCAATCACTGCTTGGCACTATTTTAGGGTTTGAGACTAAATATACACATGCCAACACACTTAATTTGCCAACAACAAACTTAATTTCACTCTACTGCATTCAAAAATGTCCATACTCTCCAAAGCCATAACTAATAGTGGTACCGGCTGTATCACTACGCAGTGAAAATTAGATGAAGAAACTATTCCGCTGCCATATGTGTTCTTGTTGGCTTCACTAAAGGTTTTATTCCATCTCTTATCTCAAAACAGCCCCATTTGCACAATTTTTGGTCTCCAATTGCTCACAAGATTTTTTTTTGTTCTTAAGATAGATAGCGAACTATTTTTTGCTCAAATAGTATTCTGACTACGTGAGACAATTTAGGCACTAATCGTCACACTGTATTATCCTCACTTTCATTTTAACGTACCAATACGACTACTGCACAAAGCAATAAATTAATTGCCATCTTTGTATACAATTTATTAATATTTGCTGAATTAATTCATTAATTTTTTTTTACGTACAGTACCCGCTCATACACTTGTGCCTCTGCCTTCTAAATATACTTCATTGATTTTACTGGCATGGGATTTCAGATTTACTGTGGCATAGAGACATGTACTGTTACAGGATGTCACAGGCTCCTCACAATGTGTATGTATGTTTTGTGTGTGATTGTGACATTGAGTTTATTAGAAAAGTGAAATCCTATAGTCACTAATAAATATAATCTCCAGTAATATAATCCAATTGGAAGACCAGAAAAAAAGACTTGAAATAATTACAGGAATTATAATTATATAATTATGGTAGGACAAGTAAATTATAAAATAGAATAACGGCGTTAACAGCAGGGGAAACGGCGTTTGAGGGAATATCAACACGTAAGTTTCACAAGTGAAAGTACCATTAAATAATAATTATAAAACAGACATTATCCAGTATATTGTTCTCTAAGATAACATGAATTGTGTCTATGAGGAATGATTGGCATTAAAAAAATTAAATAAACAGAACAACTTCTGTCCAGATTTCTATTAGTAGTTGAATTAATGTAAATATACAACAGAAACATACAATGATAGCAGCTAATAATGGACTATCAGATTACTGGGGTGGGAGATGTACAAAACATTCGGCATGCATACAATGATGAAATAAATAGTACCACATCGCAGAGTGTGTATGTGAATCTGGGCACACAGTGTTGGAGACATGCAGGCTGTCCCAGTTGTTTGGAGATTATTCTACACAGCAGAGTTGTATAATGTTCCTGTTTGTTCTAGACATTCTTCCCCTTCCAGACATTACTCGACTACCCAACCGGCTCCAGTCTCACTGTCTGACTACAATGCAAGGCAGCAAAGTTATAAATGCTGGATTCAAAGCTGCCCAAGTTAGTTCAGGTTTAGACCTGGTGATATTCAAGTGCGGATCAAAGTTACTGTGGCAGTTTTGTGTGAAGTGATCATTGTGTGAATTAGTGTGGAACTGTAATAAGTTGACATTTATTGTTGTGTGCTGGACAAACATAACTTGTATTGTTGTATAAGAGTGCTTCGTTGATTTATAACTGCTGTTTGTGTGTAATTAGTGACTTTGTTGGTGTCAATTATTCTGTTTCCACTGAATAACTGGTCGGTTGGTCAGTGTGACCGTCATAACAATATAATAACTAAAAATATGAGCATGATAATATCTGTGTAGAAATAGAAAATTAATAATTTCAGCGCAATGATGGTATTACTTACATCCTATTTTCAGAATAATAGATTCTTCAAATTAATAACTGTAGAGTGCTACTTTAAGTAGAAGTAGTTAGTACGTAGGTAAATTAAAATCTACCTATATTAAACAGAATAGAGCAGCTATTAAAATATAGTTATTAATTACTGGTACTATAAAGAAATTGGGTGCCAATTAATAAGGGATAAAACAATAAGATCAAGAACAAAATAATGGATGGTAGAAAGAGTATTTAAAAATAAGAAGTTTAAAAGGGGAGAAATCCAATTTGAGTACAGGAAATCCAAACAAGTCTGAAGAAAACTCACTATTGAAAAATTGGAAAGTTATTTAAAATCCATATTAAAGATTATTCCATACCGTAAATAACAAATACATATAATTTTTCAGGTGCTACACATGGATCTGAACTAGGATACTTATTCTATCGCAACCATGGCATACCTGCACACAACAATCTTTCAGCATATCCAGAAGAACTTCATGTTTTGTCAAATATGGTAAAACTGTGGACAAACTTCGCAAAATATGGGTATGTAATGGATGTTTTAAAAACTCCAAAGAAACAAATTATACAGTAGATGCAAGTTGATAAGTTATTGTAAGTCCACAGTAGAGTATAATTTTATTGTAATAATAATTGCAGAGAAGTTTTACTATGTATCTAGATAAAACTGGATAAACACCAGTAGATTTTCTTATAAGGAATAAACAGTATTTGTAGATACTTATTTTGTTTACTGACCACTATATATTTTTTAGCTGATCAAACACAACCGCCAACTGGTACTATAAATTTTCAATCATTATTACAGAGCTTTGACTTGAATTCTGTATATTCAGTCAGTATGACCTGATTTGATATGGAACTCTTTTCTGTCTTTTATTTGGAGCCAGATGCTTTGTCCTCTGTTCTGATATGTTTAATACTCAAATATAGTTTGTCACTTGATTATTTCTGGTTCTTCTAACCCTGAGTTGTTCCTTCTTGAGCCCTAATTCATGAACTAGGTAGTTTATTTATACAGACCTCTATTTACTATTTACAATGATTTTTTTGTGTAGAATAGTTTTATTGACACCATATATGTACTGCGACAGTACAAATAAGTGATGTACTGAGCATTGAATATAAAAATTTAAATATACCTAATAAACTGTAAATAATTAATAATGTATTAGAAATAAGCATGTCAGGGATTGCAAGCTTGGCTCAGACAAAAATATGAACAGGTGTTTCGACCTGAATCGACGTGCACACTCACACAAATGTAACTGGAAGTGTGTACACCAGTATTTTGCTAGTGTGTGTGAACGCAGGTCTATGCAGGCGAGTTTACCACCCCAAGATGAATAATTGCATAATTACTGTTTTTCCGTAATTATTCATAAACTATAATTAAGAAGTAAAATCCAAAAACACAATAAAATGTAAGAAAATTTACTAAATACTGTGTACGAAAACCATGTGAAAGTGCCACACCATACGAGTGTAATAGTGAAATAACTGTGTACAAATCGAAAGGGTTAAGTTGCAATGTCCAAAATTACAGTGAACATGTGTTGTAAAAATAGTTATAAGATAAGTATAAGAGTATACTTACAGGACTCTGCAATTCGCAGAAATATAAGAAATAGCGAAATTGACAAGGAGTGGGGGAACTGAACCCAGAAACAATTTCAGACATGTCGATTTCGTACAACTGCAGGTGTTGACCAAGACATGGGTATAAATAGAACACACAAGCTACAGTGGTTCTCTTTCTTAAATCATCCACGGTGCAGCGGGAGCTTCTGTCCATCCGCACAGAAAATTTAAATTTTTGTAAATAATTTCATCCTTCCAGTTACATACAGTTATGTAACTGGATTGTAAAACAAACAATTTTTAAGTAGTAACAAAATTACATAAAAAGATCCACATAAGAAGATCAACTGATGTCCGAAACAGCACGAGGAGAAGTTCCAGAGAGTGATACGACGCTGGACAAGGGAGGAAGTCGACGCTGGACAAGAGGGAGAGTCGACACTGGACAAGAGGAGAAGAGAGAGGCGACGCTGGACAAGAGGAGAAGAGAGATGCGACGCTTGACAAGAGGAGAAGAGCGAGTGATGCTGAAGTTCGAGACGAGGACGATTACAGAGGGATCCAATGATTGAGTATGATTGACGACGATAAGGTGATAAACAACTTATTTATCTCTTAATCGAACAATTAACGTAAAGACAATTAAGGACATTCTTGTTCTATTTAAAAGTAAGAGTCAATGTTTATTGTAAAATTTGAATTAAAATCATAGATGTTATTGAAATAAGATTAACGTAAACAAGAGCTCAAATTAGTATTGAAATGAAAAGAATACAAAGCATTTAAGTAAAAATTAGCGTTTGATATAAATCAGTACTGAGAAACAAAAGATAAATTCAGTAACTATTGATATATTTTGAGTTACATTGCAATATATAAGAAAATATTTAAATATTGATATTTGAAACACACTAATTGACTGAGTAGTCTGGAAATGAGATTTTTTGTTAATACAATAATTAGTAGAATAGAATATTTAGTCAGTAAGGATGTATATAGCATAAGCCTTATGGCGTAATAACGAAATAATAACAAATGTTTTAAGTCGAAGTAAGTGCCATGTGCACAATTTTATTAATATCAAATAAATTTGAAATACCGTTACAAGTTACATAGAGTTCTTATTACAGATACACCTGAAACTCAAATTAAATGTTATATTGTTACATAATTTGTCGCTCTTGAACGTGAGGCCAGACACGCCTATTTTTATGTATATCGTATCATTGCATAAGAAATATCGCTTCCAATGTGGGGCATCACAAATTTATATTATATTTACTTATGCAGTTGTATCGTTCCATATAAATTTGTCGCCCTGGACGTGGGGCACGAAATGCCTAAATTTGTGTACAACAAATTTGTTACATAAATTGTAGCCCATGAACGTATGGCCCGATCCCCACCATTTGACTATTAAAATTTTTTATGTAGCTAAATGGTTGCTCTAAAATATAAAGAGTGTGTTAAATGAAAAATGTATAATATGTAATAATTATTTATATTAAACAGTAACTGAATGTAATGTTAAGTGTTGTGTAATCACACAGCTGGCACCCACGAATAATATTGTTTGTCTATGTAACAGGTGTAACTGTAATGAGTATTAATAATAACTATTAATAAAAATAAAGAAATAAGTAGGGAACGGTTATCAATAATAATTGTTAAAGAATTACTACTAAATAAATATTTTAATAATACTTCAACATGATGACTCCAGGAAATTTAGACGTAGAAGCATTCCAGACGATGATGCGTGCCTGGGTCGATGAATTAAGCACAAAACAGACAGACAATTTAAATAAACAGACAGAAAATTTAAATGCTAGAATAGATAAATTAAAAGAATCTAATAAGAAACAATTAGAAGAACAAACTGAAAATTTTAAACAAGACATCATAAAAATTTCAGAAAGTCTAGAAGAGTTAAAAATTGATAATCTTGAAATAAAACAAAGTATAATCGACAGTAATGCACTGTTAACAAAAAAAATGTTAATACAAATTTACGTATTGACACGATCGCAGAAAATGTCTGTGAAATAATTAATAAACAAACGGAGATAATATGCGAAGAATTCATACTAATTGAAAATACATGTGTAATTACTAACGATAAATATAAAAAAGTAATTAACATTAAGGAAGAGAAGCAAATTAAGGTTAATAAAACGTACCTTATTAATAGCGATATTCCAAGTGTGAAACACACACACAATAGTAAGTCACACAAGATGACACATATGAAACACTTAAGACACCACACTTACGGAGATAAATATCATTGTAGGCCTAACAGGAAACGTAATAAATTATCTAGACAAAACACTACACAAAATTGTGGTAAATATAACTGTAGGTATAAAAACTACAAAGATTATTATAGGTGATGCACAAGAGCAAAACGCATACGAACTAGTAAAAAATGCGTTCATCAAAAGCAGCTACGCGGAGAGAATTATGGAATGCGACCGTTACGAGAGAAAGAGAGGGAGGATAAAGTTTTCACCCTATAAACAAATGGATCACACGATAAGGGCACCAACAATTCAACGCAGCGACGAACAGGTGGCTTATACGATCAAAACAAACGTTCACACGGTAAGCACGCACACTAACATCGCAGTAATACAATGGAAAGTTGTCGCGAGGGTGAGCACAATAAATTTCCTGTGTACAACAACCAATTGTTATAAAAGAGGGGTGTCAGTTCTAACGACACACCGAACCGAACTCAATACCCGAAAATAAATAATTATTTTAAATAAAAAAAAATATTACTGTTAATTATTAATAATAATATAAGAGAGTATAATTAAGAAATGTATTATTAACGGTAAGGAATGATAATGTAGAGAAATATTTAAGAAAGTAATGCTAAAAGATGCTATTGTTGTTATTAATATGAAGAAATGGTTAGGAATGGAAAATAATTGCCATAATTGTTAGAACGACTGATCAAGCGAAAACTTAATGGAGATACAAGGACACAGAAGAAAGCAAGAGTGAAAAGTCAAAAAGGGCAGAGACTACTTAGGATTAAAGACTTCGAGAAAATATATCGTTGTTTTCCAAGACAGTTCCTCTGTAACCGATCATGCAACACACTACAAAGCTAAAAGAGTATTCTGTTACGGAAGTGTATTTCAAGAAAGTAGTACCGATCAGAAAGGTAATGTTAAAGAAATGTAATAAAAGATAATGAATGTTAATGTATTGTATAAGTAATGTATTAGATAAAGTAATGTCATGTTAAGAAAAGAGTTAAGGAAGATTAGACGGAGGTAAAGAAGTGTTATGAGTGTCAAACAGCGAAAGGACCGAATTTACACACATACGTAGAAATGCAGAGCATCCAAAAGGGGAAAAAGGGAGAGCTAATTGCAGTGGATTTTCTGGGACCACTACCACGATGAAGTCGAGGTGTGAAGCACATATTGATATGTATCGATGTGTTTTCCAAGGAAATCCGACTGTACCCAATTATGCGACCCACAACCAAAGTTGTTCTAAAGATACTACTGCAGAAATATATTCCGTCATATGGAAAAATGAAGAAGGTACTCAGTGATCAAGGTGTACAATTCCAGAGTGAAAAATGGGAGAGGACGTTAAGGGAAAATGGAATACAACCAGTACTCACATGCATAAGACATCCTCAAGGAAACCTTGCTGAGAGAGTTAACAAAGAATTAGGTAAATATTTACGAATATACTGCCATGATCAACACAATAAATGGGCAGAATATTTACCATTTCTTGAAAAAGCCATCAACGAAAATTATAGTGAAGCAACAGGATATACTCCAATGGAATTAGAAGAAGATAAGAAGCCAAACAGATTTTGGACTAAGTATATAAACAAACCTAATAACCAAAATGTACCTGTACCAATAAGTGTGAAAATCGAATACGCAAAGCAACGGATAAGAGAAAGAGGTAACAAGAGAGTAGAAAGATTTAATCTAACTCACAAGCTACAACAATTCAACGTGGGAGAAAGTGTACTACTCAAAGCTAATCCAGTGGGAAAACGGAGTGATAATACGGCGAAGAAATTCTTCAGACTTTATAATGGACCGTATACGTTAAGACAGCGAGTAGGACAACACACTTTCATCGTATATGATGAGATACAGAAGAAAGAAATTGGTAAATTCCACGCAACGTCATTTAGGAAGTTCTACACATGAAAACAACGAGGTCAATGAAACCAGTCAGGTCAGCTGTTTGTTGAAGCCACCCTACTACAAGGTCACAAGCAGTGAGCGTATAAAGAGGGGAGGTAAGACATTTGTATACACTCCAATTAAGGGTGAAATGACGAATATTATTCTTTATTATTTGTTACATTTTTTTAAGTGTAATAATAATAATAAAAAAAAAATTAATAAATAAATTTATTAAATTTTTTTTGTTACCAAGCAGAGGGATAATGCGACAGTACAAATAAGTAATGCACTGAGCATTGAATATAAAAATTTAAATATACCTAATAAACTGTAAATAATTAATAATGTATTAGGAATAAGCATGTCAGGGATTGCAAGCTTGGCTCAGACAAAAATATGAACAGGTGTTTCGACCTGAATCGACGTGCACACACACACAAATGTAACTGAAAGTGTGTACACCGGTATTTTGCTAGTGTGTATGAACGCAGGTCTATGCAGGCGAGTTTACCATCCCAAGATGAATAATTGCATAATTACTGTTTTTCCATAATTATTCATAAACTATAATTAAGAAGTAAAATCCAAAAACACAATAAAATGTAAGAAAATTTACTAAATACTGTGTACGAAAACCATGTGAAAGTGCCACACCATACGAGTGTAATAGTGAAATAACTGTGTACAAATCGAAAGGGTTAAGTTGCAATGTCCAAAATTACAGTGAACATGTGTTGTAAAAATAGTTATAAGATAAGTATAAGAGTATACTTACAGGACTCTGCAATTCGCAGAAATATAAGAAATAGCGAAATAGACAAGGAGTGGGGGAACTGAACCCAGAAACAATTTCAGACATGTCGATTTCGTACAACTGCAGGTGTTGACCAAGACATGGGTATAAATAGAACACACAAGCTACAGTGGTTCTCTTCCTTAAATCATCCACGGTGCAGCGGGAGCTTCTGCCCATCCGCACAGAATATTTAAATTTTTGTAAATAATTTCATCCTTCCAGTTACATACAGTTATGTAACTGGATTGTAAAACAAACAATTTTTAAGTAGTAACAAAATTACATAAGAAGATCCACATAAGAAGATCAACTGACGTCCGAAACAGCATGAGGAGAAGTTCCAGAGAGCGATACGACACTGGACAAGAGAGGAAGTCGACGCTGGACAAGAGGGAGAGTCAACGCTGGACAGAGAGAAGAGAAAGGCGACGCTGGACAGACAGAGAGAGAGGCGACGCTGGACAAGAGGAGAAGAGAGAGGCGACGCTTGACAAGAGGAGAAGAGCGAGTGATGCTGAAGTTCGAGACGAGGAAGATTACAGAGGGATCCAATGATTGAGTATGATTGATGACGATAAGGTGATAAACAACTTATTTATCTCTTAATCGAACAATTAACGTAAAGACAATTAAGGACATTCTTGTTCTATTTAAAAGTAAGATTCAATGTTTATTGTAAAATTTGAATTAAAATCATAGATGTTATTGAAATAAGATTAACGTAAACAAGAGCTCAAATTAGTATTGAAATGAAAAGAATACAAAGCAATTAAGTAAAAATTAGCGTTTGATATAAATCAGTACTGAGAAACAAAAGATAAATTCAGTAACTATTGATATATTTTGAGTTACATTGCAATATATAAGAAAATATTTAAATATTGATATTTTGAAACACACTAATTGACTGAGTAGTCTGGAAATGAGATTTTTTGTTAATACAATAATTAGTAGAACAGAATATTTAGTTAGTAAGGATGTATATAGCATAAGCCTTACGGCATAATAACCAATGTTTTAAGTCGAAGTAAGTGCCATGTGCACAATTTTATTAATATCAAATAAATTTGAAATACTGTTACAAGTTACATAGAGTTCTTATTACAGATACAGCTGAAACCCAAATTAAATGTTATATTGTTACATAATTTGTCACTCTTGAACGTGAGGCCAGACATGCCTATTTTTATGTATATCGTATCGTTGCATAAGAAATATCGCTTCCAATGTGGGGCATCACAAATTTATATTATATTTACTTATGCAGTTGTATCGTTGCAGTACATATAAAATAAAGGCATGCCTTATAAATAATTATTGTAGGAATTTAATGACTGACAGTTTTGTCATATAAGGTGTGTCTTTAAACGTTAGTTTTGAAATTACCATTGATTAAATGTTAGAAGCGAGCATTGGGCGTGCATAGAATCTTAATATAATTAGTTAGCTACCTGTTGCCTACACTGTCACAGTCAAATTTGGGTATATTCTTGGATTTCATTGTCCATGATATGTCTGTTACTTAACTAAATATAATTATTTCACTACTGACTCGGAACACAAAGTTTTTTACAGGTAAAAACGTAAAATTTTACCTTCTAGCCTGAACCGGTTTTCACTCTGAAGAAGCTTTTTAAAAGCGAAAACTGGTTCAGGCTATAAGGTAAAATTTTACGTTTTTACCCGTAAAAAACATTGTGTTCCGAGTCAGTAGTGAAATAATTATATTTAGTTTGGGTATGATTCTATGTACAAATAATTTATATTCCTTTGTAAGTAATTCATTCAGTTTCCTGCAGGTTTCCCATGCATCTTCAAATAAATACACTGCATGTGGGTTTGTTTTCACCTGATGCACATTTCACAGAAATTATTCTGTATCTTCAGAGGTTTGTTTGAATTGTAATTGAATGTTTCGTTTACAATATAGTTAACAGATAATCGATTTTACTTTGATTCTATTTTTGATTGTTATAATGTTTATGTAGTAAACTATTTATTATATATTAATGTTTTATTTTATTATTCTAATAAATGTATGATTTTAAATAAATCGTCAGCCTGCATTGTTTTAGTGGAAAAACTAATCACAAAAATTTGTCAAACTCAGGGATTTATAGGTTTATATTTCAGGGTTGTTGATCACTTTCCCATTTATTTTATTGAACAGGTATTTTAATGGTATTTGAATTATTGATGACATTACTGACAGTTTGCTACACATTTCTATTTCTGTGATATTTAATTTACCTATAGACTTTCTGACGTTTTTTCTCACTATTTTATTGTCATTTCCTTTGAAAGCTTCTATTAAGTTCCTTCTATTATTTTTAAAATTACTTATTCTTCTGTAGTCAATACTTAGGATGTTAAGTACATTAATCAGTCCATTGTTCATCATCTCCAATTCTTCTCGTGTATTCTTAATTTTCTTAGGATGTGTTATTCTTCTTTCTTCTGTTTTCTTAATTATTTGCTTCTTTATTCCATTATCTTCTATTTTCTGACTTACTTGCTCCCTGTTTTGATCGTTTGGTATTATTTCTATCTCCGTTTTGTTATCATTTATTACTTCTTCCGTTATCTGTTCCATAACTTCCTGTTTATTTTCTCCTAATTCCTCTTCCACTTCAATAATTTTATTTATTACCTCTTCACGTAATTGAGCTAAATTTTCATCAGTTTTCTCAACCTTCTGGTTAGTTTCTGTAATTCTATTCCTTATTTCTTTTATTTCTTTTTTATACTCTTCTAACAGTTGTTTCAATTCCTCTTTATTTTTCTCACTCTCTTCCTTCAATTGTCCTTTTAACTCTTTGTTACTTCGTCTAATCTCCTCTTTCAACTGTTGTTGTAATATTTCATTATTGCTTTCAAATTTTTTATTTAATGCTTCGTTATTTTCTTTCATTTGTTTCTTTAATTCCTCATTATTTTGTTTTAATAAGGTTTCATTATCTTTTTTCATTTTCTCATTGTTCTTGTCCAACTTCTCATTGATCTGTTTCACTAATGTTTCACTGGTTTTGTTATTCTTTTCATTTGTTTGTTTATTATTTTCTTCTATTCTTCCGAATTGCTCCATCATAATCCTCATCATTTCCTGTACATTTACATCCATTGGTTGGGTTGGTTTCTTTGGTTGGTCCCCTTGGGCATCCCTTACCATAACTTCCATTTCAGTTTCTTTCTCTTCAGCACTATTACTCCTTAATTCATACCGTTGCTCTGGTTTGTTAGCCATTTTACAATATTTAACTTAATTTAATTACAAGGAAATTTTTATGCTAATTAAATTTAACAAAATTATGTTATTTGGTGCTGGCTTAAAGAAAATCTTTGCTTTCACGTATGGGCGCCATTAATGTACTGTTATTTTTTTTTCTAGTTATGTAATTAAGATATGTTCCACGTTGGGACAGCCATTAATGTGCTGTTATTATTTATAAGTCTTGTAATTAAAATATATTCCACGTTGGGACAGTTATTAATGTACTGTTATTTTTTCCTAGTACTGTAATTAAGATATGTAATTACAGTTATTATGTTTTTTGTTTATCTGCACATGAAAAGAAACTCTATCTCAGGGTTAATAATTATTAAGCTGTTTGATCTTATTTAATATTATATATGATATCTTCTTTCCTTTAAACCAAACCAAATAACGTTAGTATGTAAATTTCTGATAAATAACAATGAAATAATATCTACCATACAAATGTAAATAGATTGACTCTGAATTCTTCACAGCTGCCATGGGTTCACTTCTGGATGATGTTTATTATTTTCAAAGGCAATATTAGGCTTAGCGATCCATTCCTCCACGTGAATTTCTTATTGGTTTTCATGCTGAATATTGTTTTCTTCGACGACTGCAAAACAGATACCTCTTCGGAATATTGGATTATATGTTATAGCCACTCAAACTATTCTTCAGTACAGGATTCCTCTTTTAGATCGGCATTCTTTTAAAGATATATTTAGACTTCTTGAAATATTATTTGTTTATTGAGTTTTTTTTTTGTTCTATTAAATTCAATATTAGTATTTAATCTCTTCTCCTGAATGATTACTTTATTAAATAAACAATCAAACTCTGGTATAACAAATTAAACTCTTTTACTGTTTATCAGTTTACATATAACATTAGACTTTGTGATGTATAAATTTTGACTTATTTAAATAATACCAAATATTAATTTAGATTTCATTTACGTAATCACTCTCTTTGATCTTTATAGTATTGAATATCAAATTAGACTAACACATACATTTCCTTCCATTTCTATACAATACAAACCTAACAATTTACAATTTTGCCACATTGATCCCTCCCTACATTAGTTACATCTTTCTATCATATAACTCTTAAAAACATATATAACTTTTCTACTTACTATTAAATATATTTATTTGATTTCTAATATTCTTAATTCTATTTGTATTTATTATATTATAATTTTCTTACTCTTTCCTTTTATTTTAATATTTATTTCAAATTTCATATAATCCTTGTCAAAACATATATCTTACTGCTTTATTATCTAGCATTGGAGTCTACCTCTATGTTGGTTGGGACTATTGACTCAAGTGTTTTTGTTTACATTTTAAACATATGTTCCAATTACTATTAAATTCATATATGTTTTCTTTTTAAAATTATTATATGACTCTTATGTACTGTGTTGTATTTTAACAGCAGTACAATATATATATATAATGTCTCTTTACTACACATTTATAAAATCAACAGGTGTTCATATTTGAATTATTAGAAAACATATTAGAATCTGAAGATGACGATTAAGATAGTTGAAACATTTATGTAATTTAAATAAAAAATATTCTTTAAATTGTAAAACTCTATCTATATATAATTAATAAAATATATATAATATGAAAACTATTTTGTATTTAAACAAGTGTTTAAAATAAATCAATAAAGTAAGGCAATAAAATAATGAAATAGTTACAAAAAGTACAATCTCAAACTAACACAGATAGAGAATTTACAACTTAAAACTTTGTAATGAACTATAAAACTACTTTACAGACATTAGGCTAAAGCCAAAGTGAAAATATTTAAACTTTTCAGATGGAGCAATGCAACTCCCCCCTTTGTTCCATAGTAAAACATTGCTTATTTAAATGCGTACTTGACTTACATCGACCCATAAGCTATCCAGCTCAATTTACTGTAGGCGGATTATGCTTATTAAAAACGTTATCAAGTTTGTTACATTAGGCTTCTTACTTTCATGCTAGTAAAGTCTTTAATAACATTCTCAAAGCTAATGGTTTTTGCGAGCTGGTTTTCTATTGAAAGCATAGCTAAACCATTCAACCTTTCATCTACCATAGTAGATCTAAGATGGTTTTTAATTATATTAAGTTTACTAAAGGAGCGTTCGCCTTCAGCAATGGTTACAGGAAGGCACAAAAAAATTCTTAATCCTAAACAGACTTCAGGAAACACACTCTCTAAATGATAACCATAAATTTTGTTTAACAATTTATTAGATACTAATTTAGACTCAGAACATTCCTTAAATGTAGACTTAAAAACCACCTTCAAATGTACAATCTCATCACTAAGAGAAGAGGTAAATACTTTGGGATATCTATTGATAAGAACAGAACACTTTTCATGAATCTCAGTTGTTGTCAAATCTTCAAAATTAAGAATAGGGGAGAAAATGTTAAAAATTTCATTTAAGCTTTGGAATCTTAAGACTAGTTGAGAAATTATCATGTCCAAAATAGGATTAAACACATTAACTTTACACTTATCTTTGGTGCTAACTGCTAAAGGACTGTCTTTTCTTTCTCCTGGTGCTCGTTTGCACCTTTCTTCTTTCAGCTCTGCTGGCGATATATCCATTGCACCTGCCACCAGTTTACATTCAGAGAGAATACTAGCCCAATTGTCTCTTAACATTTTTATTTCTGTTGTAAGTTCCATGATATTTTCTGCAGCCCTATCAATAGGCAGATTCCTAGATTGCAGAAGCAGATTTCTATGGTCAAAGCATTCTAGAACTTTAACCCATATTGATGCCATTAAAATTGCTTTGAAAGAAGAAAAGTAATCTCGCAAGCCAACTGCCTCTGAACAAGCTTCATTTGTTAATTTGGTTTCTTCATGATTGTCAATGAGCTCATCTAAAGCATCAACTACACTTTGAAGATGTCTGGCAATGGGACGAATAGCTTCTTTCCTCGAACTCCATCTGGTATCAGACTCCCCGTGAAGAGAACATCCAGTTTTCCCTGTAATTATTTTCCATCTCTTAGGGCTGCCACTGACTAGGTTGTATAGCCTGTTGACACACCCGAAAAATGTGATTGCTTCTGTGCAGCATGCTGGTGAATGAACTCCGATCAAGTTTAATGAATGTGCTGCACAGGGAGAGTATATTAATGCGCTATTCAGTTCTGTCATGTGTGCATGAACACCTTGAAATTTCCCAGACATGTTACTCGCATTATCATATCCCTGTCCAACACATTCAGATAAATTTAACTTGTGGTGTTCCAATCTGTTCCTTATTTCTTGGGTTATTTCATTTCCAGTTTTTTTACAGAAATCAAAAATTCTATGAATCTCTCTTGAACAGTACATTGTCTGGTTTCCTCATTCTTATGCTCATATCTAATGATAAGAACATTTTGTTCACAGTGTGATGTGTCTGGTGTTGAATCGCAAATTAAGGAAAAGTGTACCGATTTGTTAATCTCATATAAGATTGTATCCAATACATGTTTACCACAAATATTTATGAACTCGTTTTGGATTCTATTGGATAAATAGTGAGCTTGCATTTTCTTCCCTTCTTCCTGCCTTTTTTGTACTTTTCTTAGGTGCTCTTCCAACAACATGTCGTAGTGTGAAATAAGCTCCAAACATCCTAAATGTTACCATTGTGAATGTCTCCTACTTTTGAAGACTGTCCTTGAAAAGGTAAGCCTCTGCTGCCAAGAAAGAAAGTCACGTCTAAAAATCGTTTAAGAAGACGCATCATAATATCTCCTTCAGATGCCAATTGCTTTTGAATCCCATGATCAATAGCACCAGACCCTGCTTGAGTAGCGCTTTCAAAAGTTCTCCACTGTAAGTAACACTGTGTAACAGTACAGAATTGTGTGCTACCATGGTTCCAAGTTAAATCAGTAAAATTTTCAATTGTCAGTATTCACCTGTGAGGTGCCCCTTGTAACCAGCAACATAGTGTTATTGTTGATGTCTGGAGACAGCCAAGCCAGACGTATTACGTAATAGCCCCAGCAGCAGTCTGTGTGAATCACAGTATGCAGATTGTCACCACAGTGTTAACATCAGACAGTAAAGAGCAGTTTTACAAGTTCGTTAAAAACAGTGGCCTCGGGCGTATAAGAGGCCGTAAAACAAATTCGGCCTATCCAATTAAGTGTTAAAACATTTATAAAAAAGGTCTACTGCAACTCATGGCCACGCGACTATGCTTTTTTCCCATCCAAGTGCTCGAGCGAATTTACAGCCGGCTATAAAAATACATATCTTACAGTGCATAAAGTCTAAATTAAAACATTACAGTGCATAAAGTTTAAAGTAATTCACAACAACTAAACTCAATGTAGACTAGTGTCGGAGTGCGACGAAACCAAGAAAGCGTCTCAACAGGCAGTGCTACGAATCGGACCATGGGCAGTTAAGTACAAGCGAAAGCACATAATTAAATGGCCAAAACAAATTATAATTATAATTTTTCAATAATAAAAAAAATTATTATTTTCAATAAAAATGTCCAGTTTACATGAGATCTCTAAGGGAATTAAAATATACGTACTGGTTCATAATAACTTGTCATAGTCTAGTTGATTATTCACTGTTTATTAGTTGTTAATTCATAAATGCAAATTTCATAATAAAATAAATTCAGATTTTATTTCATATAAACCATGTGTAGAGATTAAGTTATTATGCCCGTTGAACATAACCTGTCCTGTATAGAAAATCTCGCCTAAACGAACCTGGTAAGTAATTTAAAGTGAATAATGGGAAAATGTATTAAGGTTTCCATATTTGTCCTTTTGTTTAAAAATATTGGTGGCGACCTATAAGTTGGGAATCTTCTGTTTTTGGTAAGTCAGGGCGAGTGCGTAAAAGGTAAGTAAAAGTTTAATAAGGGGGGAGGTAAAAAAATAGACCGTAACAACTGTTTGTGCTTCAGGCACCTTTAATGTTGTGATAGTTTTCTATACAGCTTGTGCCAAATATTTTTTTGGAGGTCGAATCCTTCATCAGTTGAAAGATAACTTGTGTGACTGATATCGGAGGTTGATGAAACAAATAGTCGACATGGTGCACAATACAGTTTGTGAGTTGTGGGGCTTGCTGAAAGCCAGTCTCTGGGAAGTTTTTCTCGGCCACCTAACGAATTAGAGTATATTAAGGACTTTGGGAAAGAATGACCTTCTTTGTCCTTGGAAAGGTTATTCGCCATTTTATTCACCTCAGTTTCACTAAGAAGGCCAAGTTTAACAATTAATTGACGGTCCGCATCTGAAAGTTTTTTAGGCCACTCCTCTGGATTTTTAGGATTGAAGCCTGACATGTGCAAGTTTGTTTGGTTGTCGTCATGCTCTCTTGTTTCATCTGACGCTGTACTTTTTCCTTTTTCTTAAATTTTTCTTGGTATTGGTATTCTGGGGGTAGGGCAGAAGATATCTCTGGAATATTACTTCCACTGTAACTGGGCCAATTTTGCAATAACAGTGCTTGTGATTGGTCCTCTTGGTTGTTAGTTTTAGTTGTTTGGTCATGAAGTGGTTGTGGTAAAGATTGGAAAGCGTCCCCTTCACTCTCAATTTCTTGTGTTCCAGTCTCCAAAACAGAGTTGGATGCAGTTTTGGGTTCTTCTTCTTTTTTTGCTTTTTTTTTTCAAGAAATTTGAACAACACATCTTTGTTGGCTTCATCCTCTTTCCTTCTTTTCTTTCTGTCTTTTCTTTTCTGTGAGCCGGACTTGTGGCGGTTCAGGTTCATTTTGATTTTACAACCTAAAATCGTTCAAATTTCTATTAGGCCTACAACATAAATATAACTCTATTTTATGGATACAGTACGGGATGAAAAATGATACGCAGTTGTATAGAAAATTTTAAACATAAAAAGTCTTCCAACAAGCTTATAGAGCAAAGTTAAAAAAAAATTTGACCGCTCTCACCTTCCTTTTCATAAAATAAACAATATTTATTCCATAAAAATAATGAATCATTATTTTCAACACTATAATTTTTTTTTGGCTGGACTACATAACGAATACAGATTCCGCGAGAAAATAACAAATAATAAAAAAATACTTTTATCTTACAAAGTATAATTTACAAAATACTTCATATTTATTATTTATTTTCGACCTCCACTTAGTAACCGTTGATAAAATAAGAAGTTACCGAATTTTATCATCGTTGAGCGGTCACATTGTTGACCGTAACTCAATTAATTTTAAAGGTAAAAAATAATAAAAAAAGCATTTTGTAGAAAATTAAAAGGGCTACAACTTTTTTTAAATACACCATAGTGAAAAAATCTACTGGTTCTAAGTTATTTTAGGTAGAAACATAAACATTTTATCATAAAATCTAGTAAACACACCTTGTAACAATTGTAACTTGTTGAAGAATATGTAAAAAAACATGATAAAATATTTGGCTTTTTATGAGTTATAGTTTTGGTCATTATCAATATTTTGATAAAACGCTTTGTTTTCAAGACAGTCTTTGAAAACAACAAATTTTCTCAGAATTCACAAAAATTAAAATTTACGAAAACGGTACGCATTTCTAATCAATACATACACAAAAAAATGTTTGAGGACATTCCTAATATAATAGACAATATAAATCTACAATATTTCATATTACAGTATTTGGTTTAGTCCCGAAGATAAAAACTTAAAATCAGTTACGTTATGTTATAGTTAAAATGTTATTTTAACTCACCTTAAAACAGCAGCAGGTTTATTTTTCATGTGTCTCTGTCTGTGGTGTGAATCACTCTAAAAAAAAAACAGTTGATTTTCATAATAGTAGGCCTATACACACAAGCATCAACGTGCTCACTCAATGCAAGTTTTGTTACCAACTGATAGTCATAATACTGAGTCGTTCAAAACACAAGAGCTGCTGTTTATGTAGCACCAAAATGGTGTTGTTTACATTACACACTCGAGCGCTACAAACGAACTGTGCGAATGGCTTTGCCGTTGCTGGTAGACGACTTACTGTAATTCGCACTGGGGTCTCGGCACCACAATAGATGAATAAATCACATAAAACTATTTTAAATACATATTTCTTATACATAACTGTTTTTTATTTTAACAATATACGTTTCCTTGTCTGTGATTCGATTTGCTTTAGAGTTTGTTTAAAAATTTGTAAATTTTTAATTTTTAATTAATTCTATAATTTGGGGCCCCCTCCAAACTCGGAGCCCGTCACAAATGTACCCTCAGTCCCCCCCTGTGCACGGCCCTGTTTATGAGATTTGGGATACTGCATCTAGACAACTGATGGCAGTTAGAAAAGAGAACTTTACACACTGAGCATAGAAACTATGAGGGAAGTATGTGAAGTCCTAAGAGAAACAAAATTTCACGACCGGACATTCTGGACAGACCTAAAATACTGACCGTATATTATGCTACGATGCCTTTTATATAACACTGAATTAGAGGTGTGCAAAACCATTATTTGAAAGTAGCAGTTACAAATATAACCGTTAAAAATACCGGTAACTTGTAATGCTTTCTTTTAAACCAGTATTTTATTCCTCTGCTCTGTTTGGAAATACTTGCTAGCACACTGTTAGAGGTTAGTTGGGGAGCTTTTTTACAGTTTATGAAGTATGTGTTTTTGATATTTTGACAGTTTATAAAGTATATCATGATATTAAAATTAGTATTGCTGAAAAATCAAATATTACCATACTTTATTATATTATTAACAAGATAAAACTATGTTACTAAATAATTTAATAATTATAATATAAATAAATTATTGTATATAAAAATAAAGTATTTATATTGTTTTTATTATAATATAAGTTTTTTATTATTCACAAAGAATTATCAAGTAATGAGTTATAAGAAACAGTTACAATAAAAAAAAAACAATTTTATATGCCTAACATAGCATTATGTAAAATTTAACTAAACAAAGAAACACAGTTTTCACCAATAGCTTGCATGATCAGATCTTTTTAATGACAGCTAGCTGTGAATTATTGGTATTAATACTAGACGATTGCCCACATCATAGAATGGGCGACAAGTCTGGAGTTAATATCAATAAAACCTAGTTTCAACTAAAAAGAGCGTTGTTTTAAGACAAAAGTAAACATGTTGTTTTAGCTACCAGGTCTCTGTACAAAAAAAAACCACTTTGTAGTGTTTTACAACAGGAACATTACAATTTCATCATTTACATGAGATGTGCGGTGAAGTTAAAATCATCTCCAAAGTATCAGCATCTTTCGCCACTGTGTCATCCAGCAATGCTTGGGTCTTCCGACAGGCCTTATACTCTCGATTTGACTAAACAGTACCTTCCTGGGTATTCAGTTGCCTTCCATCCGATGCTGTGTTCTCCCCATTGCAACTATGCAGTCGGATGGTGGTGGCCAGATCATTGTCTTTATATAGCTTGTATAGTTTCTAATTGTGACACATTCTTCATATCCCATTGACTTGGATTGGTCCATATATTCTCCTCAATATTCTCCTTTCAAAGATATTGACTATGTTAGTGGCTTGTCTGTTCAGAGTCCAAGTTTCCCTGCCATATGTTATCACCAGTGTAATCATAACTTTATATAATGTGACCTTGGACTGAATGTGAATATTCCTTGTCTTGAATATAGTTGTTAATGAAGCATATGCTCTATTTGCAGCATGTATCCTTTTCCTTATTTCGTTTATTTCTTCATTATCTTCTGCCATCCAGCATCCCAAATATTTAAACTAATTAACTATATCCAGGTTTAGTGGTTCAATTTCAAACTGTTCAGGTTTCCTGGTTTTCCTTCGAGTGATGATCATAACCTTTTTTTTTATTTGTATTAACCTGTAATCCTATCTCTTCTGCTTCACCTTCGAGTTCCTGGAAGGTCTCTTTTCCTCTTCCTTGGGATCTTGCCATAATATTAATATCTTCTGTATATCCTACAATCTGGACCATTTTATTTTCTAATGTTGCATTCCTATCAATTGACAATTTTCTGATCACATATTCGAGTGCTAGGTTGAACAGGGTTGGTGCCAGCCCATCACCCTGTTTTAACCCTCTCGTGACATTAAAAGGTTCTGTCGTACCCATTTGCAATTTGACTTTGGCTGTCATTTGTATCATTGTCAATCGTGTCAGTTGTACTAATTTAATGGGTATTTGAAAGTACAGCATAATATCAAAAAGTTTATTCCTATCTATGCTGTCATACTCTTGCCTAAAACCTACGAAGATTTGTGTTAGGTCCAGATTGTTTTCCCACATCTTCTCCGTCAATATTTTGACTACGAAGATTTGGTCTATAGTGGATCTTCCACTTCGGAAGCCACCTTGGTATTCACCCAATATTCCTTCAACATATGGTTCCAGTCTCTTCTGCAGTATTTGAGTGAACATTTTGTAACCTGTACACAACATTGGGATACCTCTGCAGTATCTTAATTAATTTCTGCAGTCTCTTATTCCCTTTTTTATGAATAGGTATTCTCAAGCTAATGTTCCATTCTTCAGGCATATATTCCTCCTTCCATATTTCTTGAATCAATTTATGCATCTCTCCTTCTGTGCTGCCATATTTTATTAGTTCGTTTGTGATTGAGTCAACTCCTGGGGCTTTAAAATTCTTCAAATGTTGTATAATATCTTTTACTTTGTAATGGGTCTAAATTTACCTAAATATTATTGTGTAATTTCATAAATTCTATAACATGTAAAGATGAGGCCCCTTTGAGGTGACACGAGAGCCAGTAAATAATTTCCATAGCCTTATATGGTTATGTGGTTATAACGAAAATCTATTTATAGCCAGTGACCAACATATCAAGTATTTGTTGACGAAAAACAATTCACAACGAGGTTAAAGAGGTGAAACTCAACCCAACGGAATGTTATAATAATGAGGACGAGACGTACGGCGGGGAGCGGGGTGAAGCAGTTTTGAGACGCACCAAACAGAAAATTTGTAACACTGAACGCCAGTCGACTTTCATCTTTCGCTGTCTGCAGCAGCAATCGTGGGCGCCCGCATACAACAAAAAATGTGAATTTATATATATTTCAAAATACAACAGTTCTTGGTTAAATATTCATCCATAATAGTGACCAATTGCAGTAAATTGACAGTTCGGCCGTAAAATGTGAAAGTGAGAACTATAAAACAGCAAACAGTGCAAACCACGAGTTGACGCCCCAGGTGTCGAATTTCTACGCATCAACAGGGAAGTAGACATTTCAAAATTATTTAAAATACTGGCATTTTTAAATTGAGCTCAATAAAAAAGAAATGTAGAAGTGTGAAAGTGTGCGTGATTGAGTGAATGAAAAAATATAGGCCTAACAAGAAGTGTTGAGTTGCGTAATTTTGATATACGTAGTAGCTTTTTGATGTCGTAGATTGTTGATAATCAGTTTCACGCCTTAAGGCGGAATAAGTGTGTTCATGATCTTTTCTATGTTCTCAAAGAAAAATAAATAATGTTATATTTTGCTTGATTTGCACATTGTTATTTGCATTTGCCCACCGTTCTCTGCCAAAGTACACTAAACGAATTTCTGGATTACACCTTACAGATAAAAAATAATATTAGATTAACAAACACTTAATGAGTAAGACTTCAACTTCCTACAGGCTAGGATCTTCTACATGATCATCATTTATTTGTTGTTCTTCAGAGTTTCCTTCGCTTGTACTTGATATCTTTGTAGTCAGCAGTCATCAAAGAATTCCTTCCATCTGGGTTTTATTTTTACTTCATCTCCTATTATATTACCTTCATCATAACAAAGATTATTGTTGGCTATAAAGGCGTCTTTAATATTATTGATTTTCTGGTAGGCCAATTTGGTATTACCATCTGTGAATTCCTGTTTACTTCTATTGATTTCCTCCATTAGGGGAGTCCTTTTCTTTTTTTGGCAGACTTATTAACTTTCCTTCTTAATTCTTCATATTCCTCCCTTCTCTGTCTAGTCAGTCTGCTGAGATACTGTTTATATGCATCATTTCATTTTGTAATGGATTCCATGCATTCCTCATCAAACCAGAGATTCCTTTCTCTCTTTGTTAGAATTTAGTTGGGTAGGGGGGTCCTGCAAGTAACAGGAACAGATATTTCAACTTTTCAGTAACCATTACAGCTGTTCCACAAAAGTAATCATTACAAAATAGTATCAACACCAGTTACAGGAGTATTAAACCACCTCTACGCTGAATTCATGGAATGTTATACCCAACATGTATCTTAATAGAAAGGTTGATGTATCAGAGATTATACAAATATGAATAATTTGGTTATTCAGTACTATATTTGCTCTGCCCGTCTCAGGTATTTCACTCCATTCAGTCTCAAATAACCTTTTTAATTTAAATGGAATAACTCCTATTGTAGTCCCAAGCCATGTGTTTGTTAACCAAATATACTGTAACTCACCGTCTATGGCCTTTCTGTGATGTTGTTATTTCGTTTACATGTTTCGAGGCACTTGCCTCATCATCAGAACTTTATAAAACTAATGCATGTCATCAATGATGACATGTGTCAAAATATTAAAATACAATACGGCACTAAACCATATACAAAACTTGTTTTAAAAATGAGCACGTCAATGTTAGATGTGCGTTGCAAGACAACACGTGCCGTACTGACGAAATCTAGGTTTTATCTCGACCATATCGCATAGCGGTATCATACAGTATATTTGATTTATATTGTAATTGGTCGTTCAACACATGTGGCTTGGTACTGGCGTCGTTATATGCTTTTTTTTTTTAACTCCTAAAGGCAATGCCTTGTCGCTGTAGCCACGTCACTCTATCCCTTGCGATATTCTTCATTTCTTCCCACTATTCATGACACTCATTGTGCTGCGGAAGTATGCAGTTCTTGGTCTTCCTTTGGGCTTCTTCCCCACTACTTTGCCCTCAAAGATGTTAGTTAAAAAAGCACTATGTCTGATCACATGCCCTATCAACTTAATCTTCCTCACCTCTATACTCCTAAGCAGTGTTCTATTCTCATTTATTTCCTCTAAGATCTGTTCATTCGTCTTCCAATCTGTCCAACTAGTTTTTGTCATTCTCCGCCAAATCCACATCTCCATTGCCTGAAGTCTGTCACTCTCCACCTTCCGTAAGGTCCACGATTCACACCTGTAAGTTATATGCTTTATAAATCTCATATTCTTCAAGGGCGTTCAAATAACGCCCTTTATTGCAGAAATGAAGGGGTATTAGATTCGAGCTAAAATCCGTGTAACTGTGATTATTGTCTATAAGGTGCCTGGCGAAATTTGACTTGATGTTATCAAAGTTGTAAACTCGTGTAGGGGGTCTATGCTCAGAAAATCTTTTCAAAAAACCCCGACCCGTCTGGCCCACATAAAAAGCCTCACAGTCATTGCAGACTAGCTTATAAACTCCTGTTTTATTTTCAAGACTGGTATGTTCACGGCTGCGGAGATTATTTAAGATGTTATTACTGGTCTTATAGGAAACAACTATGTTGTTGTCTTTATTAATGGTTGACTTAAAAATTCCTGGCATGAAATGCGTATAAGGTGCCGTAATGTACTTGCGTGCCTTAGTTTCGAGGTTCTCATTTCTATTATTTATATCTTTATTTTTAATAGCGTTACTCTTCTTTTTCTTTTGTTTTCTTAAAATATTATCTATTATTTTTTCATTGTACCCATTGTTAAATGCAATGACTTTAATGGTGTTTAATTCTTCGATGTATTCCTCGATGCCAAGGGGTATAGACAACAGGCGATGTATCATGCTATGGAATGCAGCTAATTTCTGTGAAATGGGGTGGAACGATGAGGCATGTATGATAGCATCAGTCATCGTGAGCTTCCTAAATATATTAAAACGTAGTTTTTTAGTTACAATGTCCTTAGTTACTGTCAAATCCAGAAAATGTAATTGACCTCTATCTTCATTCTCCAAAGTAAACTGTACTTTGTTATTAATGCCATTCAAGTAATTGTGGAGATTGTCAATTTGACGATTTGTGCCTTTATGCAACATAAGAGTGTCGTCGACATATCTACCATAGAACACCACATTGTAATTATGTGTAGGGTTTGCAAGCAAGAAAGAATTTTCAAAGTAATTTAAGTACACCTCCGCGAGAATACTAGAGAGTGGGGATCCCATTGCCAACCCCTCCAGCTGTCTGAAAAACTGTTTATGTGTGAAGTAATTCTGGTTCAAAATCACTCCCAACAATTCTAATATTTCATGTATGCAATTAGCATCCAGTTTATTGGTGTTGACAAGGTTAGTTCTTAATAGATGTAAGGTTTCACTCACCGGTACATTT
Source organism: Magicicada septendecula (assembly GCA_034769895.1). Classification (NCBI taxonomy): domain Eukaryota; kingdom Metazoa; phylum Arthropoda; class Insecta; order Hemiptera; family Cicadidae; genus Magicicada; species Magicicada septendecula. The sequence goes on along the minus strand of CM068371.1, from coordinate 76,715,233 downwards.
GTGTACAAGTTCACAATGTCAAAAGAAATAAGTTTATAGTGGGGTTCAATCATCAGGTCTTTCACTTTTTCAACGAAATCACAACTATTAATCAAACTTTGATTATTATTCAAATGTAAATTGTGTTTTAATATACTCACTAATTTTCTTGCTGCTTTGTAACCGGGTGCAGTGGTAAAATTTACTAGTGGTCTAATAGGAATCCCCTCCTTGTGGAGCTTTGGCAGACCTGATAAAACAGGCGCTTTAGAATTAATTGGTTTTAAAGACCATCTAGTACGCTCATCAAAGAGATGTGTACACATATTTAAGCTATGATTAAGACGTTTTACATATAAATCCGTGGGGTCAGAGGTTAGCAGGGTGATATTATTATTTGCAATGAAATCGCGCATTTTATCGTCATAATCATTCTTATTTATAATAACCAGGGTGTTACCCTTATCTGCCTTAGTGACAAGGGCTTGATCGTCAGATAGTTTTTTCTTTAATGTTTTTAAAATCCTACGTTCGGCATTATAATTGATCATAGAAGGAATAGGAGAAAGTACGTTATTAAGTTGGTTACATATAATTTTGTTAAATTTGTTATTTATTATGAACCGTGCTTCATCCTGTTCTTTTTGTTCATTAATTGCTTTAATCACAGTTTCGGCACTAGCAACTTCAGTTAGAATGTGCCTTATGTTGAAGTTCGGCTTATGTAATGGGAGATTGTATTTTAATCCTTTATTTAAAAGATTTTCTTCAACAGTATTTAATTCAATCGAAGTCAAATTACATAGTCGTGTATGGAATACGTGTTTACAACTAGCATTACTGGTTTTAGGTATTTGATCATCTATTAACCTTTGTAACTTGTTAAGCTGCGTCGTACGCATATTGTAAACAACTACTTCTATCATACTGTTTATAAATTCCAGATAATGATCTAGTGCAGCCGGAAGTACATTATTAGTAGTTGTAAGTGTGCTCCATACAATTTAGAATTAAGAAGTGATTTTTTAATATATAACGACCTCAATTCCTCTTTAATTCTAAAAATCTCTGCATGTTTTTTAGCTTTCATATCTGCAATAGGCGAGCCTTTAAACTTTATAATAGCGTAATTTGGAATAACCTTATTTTTCAAACATGGCTTATTAAATCTAATATGCAGAATGGTCTTATGCATTTGTGTCTTAATATTGTAACGTTACATAACCCGGTCCCAGTAAATTAAATCATAATAACATCAATGTCAGAAATGGGTAACCTAAGGCTCGCTCAAAATTAAATTATATCACTCAACATGATAAACAATTCTAGTGATATATGGTGCAAAGTGAGTGATAGTGTACCCATTGAGGTAAAGAAATAAAAGTGAAGGTAACTGATTACAAAACTGTGCTATGTGTTTGGAAATTATAAAACTATGAGAGTAGGCTGATTTTGTATTTTTATTTATTTATTGTAATATTGATATTGTATGGATAACCAATTGTTATACATAAGTTAATGTTATATTTTTTTGAAAATATTTGTGTTGTAATATAGGATAACCCAGGGTTAGTTTTAAAAGACATAAAAATTTAAATACCAAAAGATAATAAAAAATTAAAATAATACTATGAGGGAAATGGCAACAGGAAGTAGTGCCGTGTAGGAATACTATGAGAGACTAAATAAATAATATATAAATTTATTTAAAGATAATAAAATCATCAAATACTTATATACAATGTCATAAGAAAATGAACCAAAACTTATTATGTAAACTAAATTGGTAAAGAAACCGGAATGGAAAGGAATTATTTTTCCATAAATAAAATATAAATTTATAATAATTACAAACTGCCTGTATAATAAAAATACTATGTGTTACTAAGAGTGATGAAAATAACAAGTATTGTTAAAAAAAAAAGAACAAATTTAGAAATAAAACCGTAGAGTTGAGAAAAAGATGCTACTGCAATTATAATAAAAAATAACCTTTTCGGAACTTAAGAGGAGTGCAAATTGATACTAAATTAACTTAAAACATGACCACTTCACAATCATCCATGATTTGTCAAAATTAGATGGTCCTACTCCTTAATAAATAGTGAAAGAAAACCTTCTGATGATTCAACTTGGTTTCGCCATAGTTCTAGTTTGACGATCGAAAAATGCGCTAGACCGTAAGGAAATTATAACGCAAGACGGACCTCATAACAGAAAAAGCTTCATTCCAGTAAGAACCATACGGAGTGAGGTAATATAAACATTTTTTTGTAATAATTCAAGAAGAAAACGCATTCCGAACGTTGATAGAGAAAAAATAAGAAAATTAGTCATTTCATAATCATATGTTTTTTAAAGTAAACAAAGCACACTGCACTCTTACGGACATTCCAGGAACTACATACTACACGAAAAAATAAACAAATTATTTAATAATTTTTTCGGTATTTGTAAAGCGTAGTAATTATCCATTTCTGACACTCTCGTAACAAAAAGAACTTACCCTGAACCCTGGGGAATTATTAAGAATTATATATTAATTGATGTTTTTTTTATATAGTGAAAAAATTTGGTAAACAACACCATATATGTTTTTCTCCTTAGACAATTCCATGTTTACTCTGTGAAGTCGAGATTATGTTTTATTGAAAGAAAGAGCAATTGTAATACTTGTATTTTGGTGGCAGGAAACAAAAACCAATAATATAAATACATAATATTATTGAAAAATAATAGTGAATAATAAAGTGTTATAATTTTTTGGTAGTGGGTAGTTGTAATCAATTTCAGCGAACAATTTGAAAGAAATCCGAAATCGGCTAAACTGAGTGTAAATAATTGATACTTACTCTCTCTTCTTCATAAGGCTGAACAACTTCACTACTTGGACCCAAATTACACACTCTCGATTTCTATTTAGATTGAGTAACACATTAGAAAATCCTTTATTTATTTTTTTAAGAAACGTCAGTTATTATAATTCATAAGTGGCGACTGCGGAGAGGCGGAAACGTTTCGCTAAACCTCTCATCTAAAAAGCAGTACGTTACAAGTTTGGCGTACAACTGTGGGGCTGAATTAACGAAACCTGTAATTGCAATACACTCGTAAGTGGTGGACGCCTCTCTCACAAGCAGTACGTTACAGAATTGGCGAACACAACATTTGGGGTTTGACTAAAGGTGTACATTTCGCTAACACCTCTCAATGAAAAAGCAGGACGTTACAAGTTTGGCGCTCAACGTAAAAGGGCGGTAATTAGAAAACAATTTTGATATTTAATAAAAATATATACCGAAAAATCTAATTATCGTTGGCAGTTACGAGAAAACAAGAAATGCATAATACCCGAGGCAAATCGAAGAAGAGGGCAGAAGAAAAGGAGATTGAAGAAGGTGGACAGGAACAAGAAATAGAGTTAGTCACAGACAGTGAAATGGACCAACAGACAAGTGATACAGAAGAAACCGAAGTAGTTATGGATACGGAAAAGGAAATAGTGGAAGAGGATGCCCAAGGGGACCAACCAGACAAAGCGGTAGCCAGAGAAGAACCTAATTGGCAAGACATGATGATATTCATGGCAGAACAATTTAAGAAACAGGAGGAAAAATTTGATAAAATAGATGAGAACTCAAGGAAACAAAATGAAACCTTGAGCGAAAAATTTGACAAAATAGATGAGAATTTTAAGAAACAGGAAGAGAACTCTAGGAAGCAAAATGAAACTTTGAGGGATAGTTTCAAACAAATTGAGAAAATAAACGAAGAAAGTTTAAAGCGGATTGAGGGTAAAATGGAGAATTTCAATAAGGAGATATGGAAAAATTTCGGAGAAAAGTTTGAAAATGTTAATACGCGTATCCAAAAAGCAGATACATACAAGGAGGAGATTAATAAACAAATGGACCATAGTGTCAAGAATTTGGATGAAACATCAGACAGCACTTCAGAAGGTATTAAAGCAAGTCTGAATACAGAAGAGAGGAGGAAGGAAATAGAAATTACAGAATACCAAGGTGTAATGCTATCTGAAAATAAGAATAGAAAGGACAAGGAGAAGATCCAAACCGTGGAAAAGAAGACCAAGAAAATAATAAAAACGTGTAGAAAGAGAATAATAAATACCAAGGAAGAATGGGAGATGATTACAGGTGGATTAATTAATGTATTTAACCTTCCAATTAAGGAACAAAGGGAGTTAATTAAGTTTAGATCTTAATTAAATGTGTCAACGATGGAAGTGTATCAGACAATATCAGTCGTATCTTCAAGACGGAATACAACGTTCAAATATTTGGTAAATAATCCAGAGGTAAAAGGAAATGAAATGAGATTAAATATGAGCAACTATGTTATGTTAGAGGAGGTACAATACTTGTTAGTTAAAAAGGAACGAATTATGACGGAAGACCGGTATTTAAGTGAAAGTTTCATAGCAGCAAAGTGGGAGAGTCGGATGGTAAGAAGATTATCAAGGAGAGAATTAATTACGAACACCCCAGCAATCCGAGAACATGGAGTACCTGAAATAATGGACCCCGGTTAAACAGACTCCAAACAAACCAGAAAAAAGGGACGGATTTTATGGATACAGGACCAAGCAACCCATTGTAAACTAAAACCCCAAAATTCTAAAAGCACGTAAGGACATCTTACTCAAGTTATTTTGGAAACCATATAATTTAAAGTGAAGAGACCAAAACCCCAAAATTCTAAAAGCATGTAAGGACATCTTACTCAAGTTATTTTGAAACCATATAATTTAAAATGAAGAGACTAAAACCCCAAAATTCAAAAAAGCATGTAAGGACATCTTACTCAAGTTATTTTGAAACCATATAATTTAAAGTGAAGAGACTATAAGAACAGATTATATAATTTAATTATAAATAACTGATTTAAACTGAAATAATAGGAAAAAGTAATATTTTTAATGGTAACAAACAGAAAAAGAATTATATGTTGAATGGTAATGTGCTCAGATAAGAAGAATAAAGAATAATTTAATGACTCCAATGAAACTGAAGGAGGATGATAATTAATACAACAAAAATTAGAATTTCTTGGAATTGAAGATTAGATAAGAAGAAATGATACGGAGAAATATGTCACAAGAAGTAAAGTCAAAAGAATTTTAACATAAGGCCTATCAATGATGTTATATGCTATTAGTCAATGGAAAAGAAGAAGGAATCAAGGAGAAGAAGAAATATATAAATAAATACAAACAACTACAGTATGAAGAATCCCAAAAGTGTTTGGTACTAGTCGCTAATTGACTACTACTTACAATTTTTTTATTTTTATGTATTGATCGTAGAAATGTTCCGGCAATAATTTTTTATGAGCAGGGATGATGTTCCCCTGGTCTCAGAAGGTGTAAGGATGGACAGTGGTGTATGGACCCAGAGTGGCCACCCGACTGGAACCACCGCACAGGATAGGGAAAAATGTTAGGGAAATTGAATATTTAAGGGATAATAATTATAAAATAGCTGAAAAGAGTGATATTGGATTCCAGAAGTATAGATAAAGAAAATAGAAGGAAGATTGCAGACAGAAGCTTAATTGATAAAGCGAGTATATAAAAGTAAATAGAAATGAGTGTTAAAACAAGTTTAATATGATTAGTGTGACCAGTCCTTATCAAATAAAATGTGGAAGTACCACTACCCAGAAATAAATAATTGATGAATTTGCCTCCAAGAGAGAGAGAGAGTATAGTAAGAAAACAGCAATTACCACCAGTGTGAATTACTAGGGAGTGTATAATCAGTCAGAAATAAAACACTATTATGAAGACAAAGTCAGGACCATTAGGAGACTTGAACCAATCAACAATTTATTTCTATAAACAAGTTAAACTAAAATAAATTTGTTCTAGTGGGGGGGCTTTATGTAACGTTACATAACCCGGTCCCAGTAAATTAAATCATAATAACATCAATGTCAGAAATGGGTAACCTAAGGCTCGCTCAAAATTAAATTATATCACTCAACATGATAAACAATTCTAGTGATATATGGTGCAAAGTGAGTGATAGTGTACCCATTGAGGTAAAGAAATAAAAGTGAAGGTAACTGATTACAAAACTGTGCTATGTGTTTGGAAATTATAAAACTATGAGAGTAGGCTGATTTTGTATTTTTATTTATTTATTGTAATATTGATATTGTATGGATAACCAATTGTTATACATAAGTTAATGTTATATTTTTTTGAAAATATTTGTGTTGTAATATAGGATAACCCAGGGTTAGTTTTAAAAGACATAAAAATTTAAATACCAAAAGATAATAAAAAATTAAAATAATACTATGAGGGAAATGGCAACAGGAAGTAGTGCCGTGTAGGAATACTATGAGAGACTAAATAAATAATATATAAATTTATTTAAAGATAATAAAATCATCAAATACTTATATACAATGTCATAAGAAAATGAACCAAAACTTATTATGTAAACTAAATTGGTAAAGAAACCGGAATGGAAAGGAATTATTTTTCCATAAATAAAATATAAATTTATAATAATTACAAACTGCCTGTATAATAAAAATACTATGTGTTACTAAGAGTGATGAAAATAACAAGTATTGTTAAAAAAAAAAAGAACAAATTTAGAAATAAAACCGTAGAGTTGAGAAAAAGATGCTACTGCAATTATAATAAAAAATAACCTTTTCGGAACTTAAGAGGAGTGCAAATTGATACTAAATTAACTTAAAACATGACCACTTCACAATCATCCATGATTTGTCAAAATTAGATGGTCCTACTCCTTAATAAATAGTGAAAGAAAACCTTCTGATGATTCAACTTGGTTTCGCCATAGTTCTAGTTTGACGATCGAAAAATGCGCTAGACCGTAAGGAAATTATAACGCAAGACGGACCTCATAACAGAAAAAGCTTCATTCCAGTAAGAACCATACGGAGTGAGGTAATATAAACATTTTTTTGTAATAATTCAAGAAGAAAACGCATTCCGAACGTTGATAGAGAAAAAATAAGAAAATTAGTCATTTCATAATCATATGTTTTTTAAAGTAAACAAAGCACACTGCACTCTTACGGACATTCCAGGAACTACATACTACACGAAAAAATAAACAAATTATTTAATAATTTTTTCGGTATTTGTAAAGCGTAGTAATTATCCATTTCTGACACTCTCGTAACAAAAAGAACTTACCCTGAACCCTGGGGAATTATTAAGAATTATATATTAATTGATTTTTTTTATATAGTGAAAAAATTTGGTAAACAACACCATATATGTTTTTCTCCTTAGACAATTCCATGTTTACTCTGTGAAGTCGAGATTATGTTTTATTGAAAGAAAGAGCAATTGTAATACTTGTATTTTGGTGGCAGGAAACAAAAACCAATAATATAAATACATAATATTATTGAAAAATAATCTTGAATAATAAAGTGTTATAATTTTTTGGTAGTGGGTAGTTGTAATCAATTTCAGCGAACAATTTGAAAGAAATCCGAAATCGGCTAAACTGAGTGTAAATAATTGATACTTACTCTCTCTTCTTCATAAGGCTGAACAACTTCACTACTTGACCCCAAATCACACACTCTCGATTTCTATTTAGATTGAGTAACACATTAGAAAATCCTTTATTTATTTTTTTAAGAAACGTCAGTTATTATAATTCATAAGTGGCGACTGCGGAGAGGCGGAAACGTTTCGCTAAACCTCTCATCTAAAAAGCAGTACGTTACAAGTTTGGCGTACAACTGTGGGGCTGAATTAATGAAACCTGTAATTGCAATACACTCGTAAGTGGTGGACGCCTCTCTCACGAGCAGTACGTTACAGAATTGGCGAACACAACATTTGGGGTTTGACTAAAGGTGTACGTTTCGCTAACACCTCTCAATGAAAAAGCAGGACGTTACAAGTTTGGCGCTCAACGTAAAAGGGCGGTAATTAGAAAACAATTTTGATATTTAATAAAAATATATACCGAAAAATCTAATTATCGTTGGCAGTTACGAGAAAACAAGAAATGCATAATACCCGAGGCAAATCGAAGAAGAGGGCAGAAGAAAAGGAGATTGAAGAAGGTGGACAGGAACAAGAAATAGAGTTAGTCACAGACAGTGAAATGGACCAACAGACAAGTGATACAGAAGAAACCGAAGTAGTTATGGATACGGAAAAGGAAATAGTGGAAGAGGATGCCCAAGGGGACCAACCAGACAAAGCGGTAGCCAGAGAAGAACCTAATTGGCAAGACATGATGATATTCATGGCAGAACAATTTAAGAAACAGGAGGAAAAATTTGATAAAATAGATGAGAACTCAAGGAAACAAAATGAAACCTTGAGCGAAAAATTTGACAAAATAGATGAGAATTTTAAGAAACAGGAAGAGAACTCTAGGAAGCAAAATGAAACTTTGAGGGATAGTTTCAAACAAATTGAGAAAATAAACGAAGAAAGTTTAAAGCGGATTGAGGGTAAAATGGAGAATTTCAATAAGGAGATATGGAAAAATTTCGGAGAAAAGTTTGAAAATGTTAATACGCGTATCCAAAAAGCAGATACATACAAGGAGGAGATTAATAAACAAATGGACCATAGTGTCAAGAATTTGGATGAAACATCAGACAGCACTTCAGAAGGTATTAAAGCAAGTCTGAATACAGAAGAGAGGAGGAAGGAAATAGAAATTACAGAATACCAAGGTGTAATGCTATCTGAAAATAAGAATAGAAAGGACAAGGAGAAGATCCAAACCGTGGAAAAGAAGACCAAGAAAATAATAAAAACGTGTAGAAAGAGAATAATAAATACCAAGGAAGAATGGGAGATGATTACAGGTGGATTAATTAATGTATTTAACCTTCCAATTAAGGAACAAAGGGAGTTAATTAAGTTTAGATCTCAATTAAATGTGTCAACGATGGAAGTGTATCAGACAATATCAGTCGTATCTTCAAGACGGAATACAACGTTCAAATATTTGGTAAATAATCCAGAGGTAAAAGGAAATGAAATGAGATTAAATATGAGCAACTATGTTATGTTAGAGGAGGTACAATACTTGTTAGTTAAAAAGGAACGAATTATGACGGAAGACCGGTATTTAAGTGAAAGTTTCATAGCAGCAAAGTGGGAGAGTCGGATGGTAAGAAGATTATCAAGGAGAGAATTAATTACGAACACCCCAGCAATCCGAGAACATGGAGTACCTGAAATAATGGACCCCGGTTAAACAGACTCCAAACAAACCAGAAAAAAGGGACGGATTTTATGGATACAGGACCAAGCAACCCATTGTAAACTAAAACCCCAAAATTCTAAAAGCACGTAAGGACATCTTACTCAAGTTATTTTGGAAACCATATAATTTAAAGTGAAGAGACCAAAACCCCAAAATTCTAAAAGCATGTAAGGACATCTTACTCAAGTTATTTTGAAACCATATAATTTAAAATGAAGAGACTAAAACCCCAAAATTCAAAAAAGCATGTAAGGACATCTTACTCAAGTTATTTTGAAACCATATAATTTAAAGTGAAGAGACTATAAGAACAGATTATATAATTTAATTATAAATAACTGATTTAAACTGAAATAATAGGAAAAAGTAATATTTTTAATGGTAACAAACAGAAAAAGAATTATATGTTGAATGGTAATGTGCTCAGATAAGAAGAATAAAGAATAATTTAATGACTCCAATGAAACTGAAGGAGGATGATAATTAATACAACAAAAATTAGAATTTCTTGGAATTGAAGATTAGATAAGAAGAAATGATACGGAGAAATATGTCACAAGAAGTAAAGTCAAAAGAATTTTAACATAAGGCCTATCAATGATGTTATATGCTATTAGTCAATGGAAAAGAAGAAGGAATCAAGGAGAAGAAGAAATATATAAATAAATACAAACAACTACAGTATGAAGAATCCCAAAAGTGTTTGGTACTAGTCGCTAATTGACTACTACTTACAATTTTTTTATTTTTATGTATTGATCGTAGAAATGTTCCGGCAATAATTTTTTATGAGCAGGGATGATGTTCCCCTGGTCTCAGAAGGTGTAAGGATGGACAGTGGTGTATGGACCCAGAGTGGCCACCCGACTGGAACCACCGCACAGGATAGGGAAAAATGTTAGGGAAATTGAATATTTAAGGGATAATAATTATAAAATAGCTGAAAAGAGTGATATTGGATTCCAGAAGTATAGATAAAGAAAATAGAAGGAAGATTGCAGACAGAAGCTTAATTGATAAAGCGAGTATATAAAAGTAAATAGAAATGAGTGTTAAAACAAGTTTAATATGATTAGTGTGACCAGTCCTTATCAAATAAAATGTGGAAGTACCACTACCCAGAAATAAATAATTGATGAATTTGCCTCCAAGAGAGAGAGAGAGTATAGTAAGAAAACAGCAATTACCACCAGTGTGAATTACTAGGGAGTGTATAATCAGTCAGAAATAAAACACTATTATGAAGACAAAGTCAGGACCATTAGGAGACTTGAACCAATCAACAATTTATTTCTATAAACAAGTTAAACTAAAATAAATTTGTTCTAGTGGGGGGGCTTTATGTAACGTTACATAACCCGGTCCCAGTAAATTAAATCATAATAACATCAATGTCAGAAATGGGTAACCTAAGGCTCGCTCAAAATTAAATTATATCACTCAACATGATAAACAATTCTAGTGATATATGGTGCAAAGTGAGTGATAGTGTACCCATTGAGGTAAAGAAATAAAAGTGAAGGTAACTGATTACAAAACTGTGCTATGTGTTTGGAAATTATAAAACTATGAGAGTAGGCTGATTTTGTATTTTTATTTATTTATTGTAATATTGATATTGTATGGATAACCAATTGTTATACATAAGTTAATGTTATATTTTTTTGAAAATATTTGTGTTGTAATATAGGATAACCCAGGGTTAGTTTTAAAAGACATAAAAATTTAAATACCAAAAGATAATAAAAAATTAAAATAATACTATGAGGGAAATGGCAACAGGAAGTAGTGCCGTGTAGGAATACTATGAGAGACTAAATAAATAATATATAAATTTATTTAAAGATAATAAAATCATCAAATACTTATATACAATGTCATAAGAAAATGAACCAAAACTTATTATGTAAACTAAATTGGTAAAGAAACCGGAATGGAAAGGAATTATTTTTCCATAAATAAAATATAAATTTATAATAATTACAAACTGCCTGTATAATAAAAATACTATGTGTTACTAAGAGTGATGAAAATAACAAGTATTGTTAAAAAAAAAAAGAACAAATTTAGAAATAAAACCGTAGAGTTGAGAAAAAGATGCTACTGCAATTATAATAAAAAATAACCTTTTCGGAACTTAAGAGGAGTGCAAATTGATACTAAATTAACTTAAAACATGACCACTTCACAATCATCCATGATTTGTCAAAATTAGATGGTCCTACTCCTTAATAAATAGTGAAAGAAAACCTTCTGATGATTCAACTTGGTTTCGCCATAGTTCTAGTTTGACGATCGAAAAATGCGCTAGACCGTAAGGAAATTATAACGCAAGACGGACCTCATAACAGAAAAAGCTTCATTCCAGTAAGAACCATACGGAGTGAGGTAATATAAACATTTTTTTGTAATAATTCAAGAAGAAAACGCATTCCGAACGTTGATAGAGAAAAAATAAGAAAATTAGTCATTTCATAATCATATGTTTTTTAAAGTAAACAAAGCACACTGCACTCTTACGGACATTCCAGGAACTACATACTACACGAAAAAATAAACAAATTATTTAATAATTTTTTCGGTATTTGTAAAGCGTAGTAATTATCCATTTCTGACACTCTCGTAACAAAAAGAACTTACCCTGAACCCTGGGGAATTATTAAGAATTATATATTAATTGATTTTTTTTATATAGTGAAAAAATTTGGTAAACAACACCATATATGTTTTTCTCCTTAGACAATTCCATGTTTACTCTGTGAAGTCGAGATTATGTTTTATTGAAAGAAAGAGCAATTGTAATACTTGTATTTTGGTGGCAGGAAACAAAAACCAATAATATAAATACATAATATTATTGAAAAATAATCTTGAATAATAAAGTGTTATAATTTTTTGGTAGTGGGTAGTTGTAATCAATTTCAGCGAACAATTTGAAAGAAATCCGAAATCGGCTAAACTGAGTGTAAATAATTGATACTTACTCTCTCTTCTTCATAAGGCTGAACAACTTCACTACTTGACCCCAAATCACACACTCTCGATTTCTATTTAGATTGAGTAACACATTAGAAAATCCTTTATTTATTTTTTTAAGAAACGTCAGTTATTATAATTCATAAGTGGCGACTGCGGAGAGGCGGAAACGTTTCGCTAAACCTCTCATCTAAAAAGCAGTACGTTACAAGTTTGGCGTACAACTGTGGGGCTGAATTAATGAAACCTGTAATTGCAATACACTCGTAAGTGGTGGACGCCTCTCTCACGAGCAGTACGTTACAGAATTGGCGAACACAACATTTGGGGTTTGACTAAAGGTGTACGTTTCGCTAACACCTCTCAATGAAAAAGCAGGACGTTACAAGTTTGGCGCTCAACGTAAAAGGGCGGTAATTAGAAAACAATTTTGATATTTAATAAAAATATATACCGAAAAATCTAATTATCGTTGGCAGTTACGAGAAAACAAGAAATGCATAATACCCGAGGCAAATCGAAGAAGAGGGCAGAAGAAAAGGAGATTGAAGAAGGTGGACAGGAACAAGAAATAGAGTTAGTCACAGACAGTGAAATGGACCAACAGACAAGTGATACAGAAGAAACCGAAGTAGTTATGGATACGGAAAAGGAAATAGTGGAAGAGGATGCCCAAGGGGACCAACCAGACAAAGCGGTAGCCAGAGAAGAACCTAATTGGCAAGACATGATGATATTCATGGCAGAACAATTTAAGAAACAGGAGGAAAAATTTGATAAAATAGATGAGAACTCAAGGAAACAAAATGAAACCTTGAGCGAAAAATTTGACAAAATAGATGAGAATTTTAAGAAACAGGAAGAGAACTCTAGGAAGCAAAATGAAACTTTGAGGGATAGTTTCAAACAAATTGAGAAAATAAACGAAGAAAGTTTAAAGCGGATTGAGGGTAAAATGGAGAATTTCAATAAGGAGATATGGAAAAATTTCGGAGAAAAGTTTGAAAATGTTAATACGCGTATCCAAAAAGCAGATACATACAAGGAGGAGATTAATAAACAAATGGACCATAGTGTCAAGAATTTGGATGAAACATCAGACAGCACTTCAGAAGGTATTAAAGCAAGTCTGAATACAGAAGAGAGGAGGAAGGAAATAGAAATTACAGAATACCAAGGTGTAATGCTATCTGAAAATAAGAATAGAAAGGACAAGGAGAAGATCCAAACCGTGGAAAAGAAGACCAAGAAAATAATAAAAACGTGTAGAAAGAGAATAATAAATACCAAGGAAGAATGGGAGATGATTACAGGTGGATTAATTAATGTATTTAACCTTCCAATTAAGGAACAAAGGGAGTTAATTAAGTTTAGATCTCAATTAAATGTGTCAACGATGGAAGTGTATCAGACAATATCAGTCGTATCTTCAAGACGGAATACAACGTTCAAATATTTGGTAAATAATCCAGAGGTAAAAGGAAATGAAATGAGATTAAATATGAGCAACTATGTTATGTTAGAGGAGGTACAATACTTGTTAGTTAAAAAGGAACGAATTATGACGGAAGACCGGTATTTAAGTGAAAGTTTCATAGCAGCAAAGTGGGAGAGTCGGATGGTAAGAAGATTATCAAGGAGAGAATTAATTACGAACACCCCAGCAATCCGAGAACATGGAGTACCTGAAATAATGGACCCCGGTTAAACAGATTCCAAACAAACCAGAAAAAAGGGACGGATTTTATGGATACAGGACCAAGCAACCCATTGTAAACTAAAACCCCAAAATTCTAAAAGCACGTAAGGACATCTTACTCAAGTTATTTTGGAAACCATATAATTTAAAGTGAAGAGACCAAAACCCCAAAATTCTAAAAGCATGTAAGGACATCTTACTCAAGTTATTTTGAAACCATATAATTTAAAATGAAGAGACTAAAACCCCAAAATTCAAAAAAGCATGTAAGGACATCTTACTCAAGTTATTTTGAAACCATATAATTTAAAGTGAAGAGACTATAAGAACAGATTATATAATTTAATTATAAATAACTGATTTAAACTGAAATAATAGGAAAAAGTAATATTTTTAATGGTAACAAACAGAAAAAGAATTATATGTTGAATGGTAATGTGCTCAGATAAGAAGAATAAAGAATAATTTAATGACTCCAATGAAACTGAAGGAGGATGATAATTAATACAACAAAAATTAGAATTTCTCGGAATTGAAGATTAGATAAGAAGAAATGATACGGAGAAATATGTCACAAGAAGTAAAGTCAAAAGAATTTTAACATAAGGCCTATCAATGATGTTATATGCTATTAGTCAATGGAAAAGAAGAAGGAATCAAGGAGAAGAAGAAATATATAAATAAATACAAACAACTACAGTATGAAGAATCCCAAAAGTGTTTGGTACTAGTCGCTAATTGACTACTACTTACAATTTTTTTATTTTTATGTATTGATCGTAGAAATGTTCCGGCAATAATTTTTTATGAGCAGGGATGATGTTCCCCTGGTCTCAGAAGGTGTAAGGATGGACAGTGGTGTATGGACCCAGAGTGGCCACCCGACTGGAACCACCGCACAGGATAGGGAAAAATGTTAGGGAAATTGAATATTTAAGGGATAATAATTATAAAATAGCTGAAAAGAGTGATATTGGATTCCAGAAGTATAGATAAAGAAAATAGAAGGAAGATTGCAGACAGAAGCTTAATTGATAAAGCGAGTATATAAAAGTAAATAGAAATGAGTGTTAAAACAAGTTTAATATGATTAGTGTGACCAGTCCTTATCAAATAAAATGTGGAAGTACCACTACCCAGAAATAAATAATTGATGAATTTGCCTCCAAGAGAGAGAGAGAGTATAGTAAGAAAACAGCAATTACCACCAGTGTGAATTACTAGGGAGTGTATAATCAGTCAGAAATAAAACACTATTATGAAGACAAAGTCAGGACCATTAGGAGACTTGAACCAATCAACAATTTATTTCTATAAACAAGTTAAACTAAAATAAATTTGTTCTAGTGGGGGGGCTTTATGTAACGTTACATAACCCGGTCCCAGTAAATTAAATCATAATAACATCAATGTCAGAAATGGGTAACCTAAGGCTCGCTCAAAATTAAATTATATCACTCAACATGATAAACAATTCTAGTGATATATGGTGCAAAGTGAGTGATAGTGTACCCATTGAGGTAAAGAAATAAAAGTGAAGGTAACTGATTACAAAACTGTGCTATGTGTTTGGAAATTATAAAACTATGAGAGTAGGCTGATTTTGTATTTTTATTTATTTATTGTAATATTGATATTGTATGGATAACCAATTGTTATACATAAGTTAATGTTATATTTTTTTGAAAATATTTGTGTTGTAATATAGGATAACCCAGGGTTAGTTTTAAAAGACATAAAAATTTAAATACCAAAAGATAATAAAAAATTAAAATAATACTATGAGGGAAATGGCAACAGGAAGTAGTGCCGTGTAGGAATACTATGAGAGACTAAATAAATAATATATAAATTTATTTAAAGATAATAAAATCATCAAATACTTATATACAATGTCATAAGAAAATGAACCAAAACTTATTATGTAAACTAAATTGGTAAAGAAACCGGAATGGAAAGGAATTATTTTTCCATAAATAAAATATAAATTTATAATAATTACAAACTGCCTGTATAATAAAAATACTATGTGTTACTAAGAGTGATGAAAATAACAAGTATTGTTAAAAAAAAAAAGAACAAATTTAGAAATAAAACCGTAGAGTTGAGAAAAAGATGCTACTGCAATTATAATAAAAAATAACCTTTTCGGAACTTAAGAGGAGTGCAAATTGATACTAAATTAACTTAAAACATGACCACTTCACAATCATCCATGATTTGTCAAAATTAGATGGTCCTACTCCTTAATAAATAGTGAAAGAAAACCTTCTGATGATTCAACTTGGTTTCGCCATAGTTCTAGTTTGACGATCGAAAAATGCGCTAGACCGTAAGGAAATTATAACGCAAGACGGACCTCATAACAGAAAAAGCTTCATTCCAGTAAGAACCATACGGAGTGAGGTAATATAAACATTTTTTTGTAATAATTCAAGAAGAAAACGCATTCCGAACGTTGATAGAGAAAAAATAAGAAAATTAGTCATTTCATAATCATATGTTTTTTAAAGTAAACAAAGCACACTGCACTCTTACGGACATTCCAGGAACTACATACTACACGAAAAAATAAACAAATTATTTAATAATTTTTTCGGTATTTGTAAAGCGTAGTAATTATCCATTTCTGACACTCTCGTAACAAAAAAAACTTACCCTGAACCCTGGGGAATTATTAAGAATTATATATTAATTGATTTTTTTTATATAGTGAAAAAATTTGGTAAACAACACCATATATGTTTTTCTCCTTAGACAATTCCATGTTTACTCTGTGAAGTCGAGATTATGTTTTATTGAAAGAAAGAGCAATTGTAATACTTGTATTTTGGTGGCAGGAAACAAAAACCAATAATATAAATACATAATATTATTGAAAAATAATCTTGAATAATAAAGTGTTATAATTTTTTGGTAGTGGGTAGTTGTAATCAATTTCAGCGAACAATTTGAAAGAAATCCGAAATCGGCTAAACTGAGTGTAAATAATTGATACTTACTCTCTCTTCTTCATAAGGCTGAACAACTTCACTACTTGACCCCAAATCACACACTCTCGATTTCTATTTAGATTGAGTAACACATTAGAAAATCCTTTATTTATTTTTTTAAGAAACGTCAGTTATTATAATTCATAAGTGGCGACTGCGGAGAGGCGGAAACGTTTCGCTAAACCTCTCATCTAAAAAGCAGTACGTTACAAGTTTGGCGTACAACTGTGGGGCTGAATTAATGAAACCTGTAATTGCAATACACTCGTAAGTGGTGGACGCCTCTCTCACGAGCAGTACGTTACAGAATTGGCGAACACAACATTTGGGGTTTGACTAAAGGTGTACGTTTCGCTAACACCTCTCAACGAAAAAGCAGGACGTTACAATATTCTGAAATCTGCGTACTACGTTGACCCCCTACACGAGTTTACAACTTTGACAACATCGAGTCAAATTTTTCCAGGCACCTTATAGACAATAATCACAGTTACACGGATTTTAGTTCGAATCTAATACCCCTTCATTTCTGCAATAAAGGGCGTTATTTGAACGCCCTTGAAGAATATGAGATTTATAAAGCATATAACGACGCCAGTACCAAGCCACATGTGTTGAACGACCAATTACAATATAAATCAAATATACTGTACGATACCGCTATGCGATATGGTCGAGATAAAACCTAGATTTCGTCAGTACGGCGCGTGTTGTCTTGCAACACACATCTAACATTGACGTGCTCATTTTTAAAACAAGTTTTGTATATGGTTTAGTGCCGTATTGTGTTTTAATATTTTGACACATGTCATCATTGATGACATGCATTAGTTTTATAAAGTTCTGATGATGTGCCTCGAAACATTTAAACGAAATAACAACATCACAGAAAGGCCATATACGGTGAGTTACAGTATATTTGGTTCTCAAATAACCTGTTTATCACACACACACACACACACATTTTTGTATTTTATATTATTTCAAACATTTTCACTATTAGGTGCACTAATTTTAAAAACAAACATTTTAAAGAAACTTTTCACAAAAATTAGTAAGTTCTTTACATAACTGGTTTCATTTGACATCATTTATAATTAGAACATATACAATTTATTCTTTCATTAATTTTTCTTTAATCATTAATTATTAAGCCTTAGCATACCTCTCTTTCAAGGTTGAGTTTTCACATTGTTGATTATACGTTGTTAATCTCATTCTACCTGTTCAATTATCCTATCTTATCAATTAACTCATCTACTATTTATTATTATCAACATGATACTTCATTTTATTTTTTATGATATTTATTCTTTTCTATTGCTCAGCTAATATGCTGTTTACTTTACTCTAGTACATTTTTAAATATAAGTTATTTCACCTTTCGTTTATTCATGTGTTTTATATGGTATATTTGTTATTTATTCTCACTCAACTAATCTATTGGGGAACTAGTCTTTGTCAATGTCTCAGTCTATTCGTCAGTTTATTTTGTGTTGTCATAGAATGCTGTTTGTAGATTTACTACTTGTTATCATCACTTCTTGCTACTCAGCTAGTTTATTACTATGGAACAGTTTGTACTGTTACAATATGAACATCCTGGTTTTCTTATGTTTCAGAAACCCAACTCCAATCTATGATCAGCAGTTGAAAGTAAAGTGGAAGCCAGTAGAGCCAAATAAAACAAACTTTCTAAGAATCAATGTAGATCTCGAAATGGTAGATGAGAATTTGGATGGAGACAGGATGGCATTTTGGGACAGCTTATACAGTGTGGTGTTATCATCAGAAAATGTATCATCTGAAAGAAACAGTTCTAGTACATTGCCGTACTCTCTGACAGTTACAGCAACAGTGTTTTTAGTTATAGTATGTATTCTGATGAAGTACAAAAAATTTCAGTACACTCTATCTGAATACAGAAATCTTATATAAGTGATGTGTGAACTATAGTTGTATCCGAATCGATCACCTCCACTTCTACATGAATTTGGTTTGTTACAGAGGAAGTCGGCTTTGCAGAACACAACACTCAGTGGTAATGATAATTTTCTGTAAGATTTTTTAAAAAGATGTTTTGAATTAAAAATTATGTTTACTGATGCCTGAATCAGTTGAACACCCATTCATTTTGGGGGCAACATTTCAGGGGATGCTTTTGGGGGTTAATGAGTATTACATGAGGCTAAAAAAACTTATACATACTATATAATATAATTAATCTATTGATGTCAGTTAAAGATTAAACAAGTTGTTAGATCATGATCTAAATTATAATGCTACAATAAATCTTGTAAGTTCTTATAATTAAATCATATGTGCCTGAGGCAAAACCACTGATGACTGCCATGTGCCGGTAACCCCCCAAAAAACTACCTTATGTGTCCAGTTTAACTATGGACAGCGACACTGAAGGAAATTCTATCATATAAGATCTGTCTATATTGTATGACATAATGCTTTTGATAGACTATCCAAAAGGTTATCATTTTTACACAGGAGATGCTGAGGCCAAACAAATCATGCCACACAATAAAGAAAGTGAACCTGTGGCGAAGGACAAATTTGTAAGTAAACCACTACAGCCCAAATACACTGATCCTAAACATTTTCTACTTGTAAAGTATTCATAAGACCATGAGTCAAACTAATCAGGCTGCAGCAGTCATTATGACTAAAGAATCCACATTATATCAGAAAAAAAAAATTTAATGCTGGAGGATGGCATCACCAAAAAGCTTCAGCAGAGAACATGTTAAACCATTTGGCTTATTAATTCCTCCCTGTCTGTCATTTAAGAACAGAAAAAACATTATTCAAACTGCTTACTACTTCCAATGAATTTCTCTAATCGAACTTGTTGACTACAACTTGTAGCTTGTGTAGGTTAATCATTTAATATACAATGACTGTTATTTGTAATGTTGTAATAAACCAGTACAATTCATTGAGAAGTGTCATTTGTATTTTGGTTTGTCTTTTAAACCAATTTTATTTTCATATTGTTTAAAGTTTAGTTTTACCAGTGTTACCTGCATTGTTTAAAGTTTAGTTTTACCAGTGTTACCTGCATGAAGTTTCTTAATACCTGCATGGATTAACATGTGAATTTTCAGATTACCCGCTTGAGTAAACAATTTGCTACACACATTACATTGATTTTGCTGATATATTTTAATGCCAGAATGGACTACTTTTTTGTGTTTTCTGACATTGCTTAATGTAGTGTAGCTTTTGTCACACATCCCACACTCAAATCTTGTAACACTACCATGAATTAATTTGTGTCTAGAGACAGTAACTGGAGTAATAAAGGCTTTGTTACAAACATCACATTGATGTCCGGATGCCAGCATGGGTTAATTTGTGTTGCGAGAGCTCATGAAAATGAAAACCTTCTATAACAAATATCACATTGATATTTCTTATCAGCATGTGTCAATTTGTGTTTATTGAGACTCCCTGTGCCAGAAAAACATTTGCTGCAAATGTCACACTGGTAGTTTTTCTTAATGCTAGCATGGATTAATTTGTTGTGAGAGATTCCCAGACTGAGTAAAGGTTTTGTTACAAATGTCACATTCATATTTCCTAATGCCAGCATGGATTAACTTGTGACTGCGAAGAGTACCAGATACAGTGAAACTTTTACTACAAAGATCACACTGATATTTCCTACTACCATCATGGGTTACTTCTTTGTGTTTTGACAGATAGCTTAATCCAGAGTAGCTTTTGCTCCACATATCACACTGGTACTTTTTCTTAATGTCAGTATGGATTAATTTGTGTTTTGAGAGATTCCCAGACTGAGTAAAACGTTTGTTGCAAATATCACATTCATATTTCTTAACGCCAGAGTGAATTAACTTGTGACTGCTAAGAGAACCTGATGTAGTAAAATTTTTATTACAAACATCACACTGGTACTTCTTAATACCAGCAGGAGTTCTTTCTTTGTGTGTTTGAGAGACTGCGTGGTGTTGTGTAGCTTTTGTTACAAATGTGACACTTATATACATTAATATTAGCAGCTATGGCACTATCCTCTTGTGCACACTGTTGCACTTCTTCATCTACAATATTTCCTCCCTTTATAGGTATAGTATTTATGTCTGATAATAAATTCTGTAACAAAACAAGAATATTTAAAAATTAAATAAATTTAAATTATATAAATTAACATACTAAATCTATCATTTAAAACTAAATTTTGTAGTTGTTAATCGGCAGAAAATTATACTGATGTATAACATTAATACTAAAGTTACTGAACAAATCAAAAGGAGGCAAATTGAATGATATGGGCACATAAGAATGGAAAATAAACAGTTGCCTCAAAGCTTCTTCAATCTCATGCCACTGAATAGAAGAAAGAAGGCCAGACCTGGCTTACATAGTTACACGGCTATAAGAGTTCTGAAACCAGAGAATTTAAAATATAACATGCAGGCTGCAGTAAACACTGTAGGAATCCTGTTTAACAAAACTCGGGTGTGAATCTCTACTTTGCAGATCCTATGTGACAAATTATATTATTAGTCATCCTCCATTACTGATAGGAATGTTAGTACAACTCTTTCTTCTGAATCAACTGTGCATATTTTTTACTGTGATTTTCATTGACCTAAGTCTCATCTAAATAAACTATCAGTTTTGCTTCGATACTCTCATTTCATGAATTTTAGATAACAATTTCATTCAAGCCATTGCAGTATGAAGATGCTCTATTAAAAATTCCCTACAGTTTTCAATTTTCTATAATTAAATCCGAAGTCATGCATTTCATATACACATCAAATGTTCAATATGTAACTAAAACTGAACACAGATAATTTGCTTTTTCTCTAAAAATGCTAGTAATTTTTTTAGCAGTTAAGAAAGGTTTTCTCTTGTAGAATACAAAACAGTATGCCACACATCTTTATAAAAAAAGTCAGAGCTAGTCAAATTAAAATTGAACAAATCAAATAAAAGAATATTATTACTTTAGGTCAGGATTAATTTTTCTCATGGAGTGGATAACACTGGATTGTCATTGTCAACTTTACTGGATTTCTGTACATTTCTCTTATTTCTGGTTACAGTTTTCTCTTTCATACAAAGTTCTCTACATTGATTAAAGTTCAGAGTCCTGAAAACAGGCAAAGATTTCTTATCAAAAAACTTACAACATTTAAAAACCATATTTTTCTTATTACTATAAATAGTGTTTCCTTGAATACCTTATGATTTTCTTGCTATTTTCATTGTTCAAAATTGAATAACCATGTTAATTAAAAAAAAAAAACAAGCACTAACAAATCATTAATATGAAAATTTTGCCAAAATGTATGACATTCAGAAATAACTACAATTTTTAAAACTAATTAATGTAATCAGCTCTGTTGCTACACATTCATAATGCACTGTATAGGGAAATACTTTGTAGCTACTACAATGATTTATTGTAAAACGCTCATAGGAAGAATAACAGTTCTATTTAAAAAATAACTCACTGAAATGTGAATGATGTCATTACATCATAATTACATGAACAGTGTATCGAATATACCTCTCTGATAACAGCCTTAACTCTTACAAGAACTCATATTGTACATCAGTCTGTGATATTGGCTTATCTGTAACACGTTTTTCAGATGGCAAGTTCTATAGCAGGTACTTGTGATGACACAAAATTGACTGCTTGTTTTTGCACTAACCTTTACACTTTTGCTGCAACTGTTTATAAATTTTTGTTTCAGTATATTTCTCTGTTAAATAAGTAAACATATATTCCAGAAACGCCATTTCAATATATTGCCAATTTTTAAATTTACATATTATACTCACCTTGCTAGAATTTAAATTTTATAATTCATTAAGAAATCTACACTTGTTTCAAAATCTTATTTCAAAGCTCTCATTTTGAATGTAAACTTTCAGTCTACTGGCAACTAAAGTACAGTATAGTATGATTACTTTCTATTCCCATAAAAAATAAAGTAAAATTACTTTAAGTAATAGATCATAAAAAGTTATAACCTAAATTAACTAAATTTGATAAAAAAATGTTTACCTCGGTCTCCGTAAGCTCATTCAAAACCATCATTAATTTGAGCTACAACTTGTAACTGTACATAAGTAATAGTTCCTTTAACACATTGAACCCTTTGGATGTACCAGGTACATCTATGAGTCCGACGTAGTTGAAACTAAACAAGACAGCTATTATACATCCAAAGGCTTGGGTTATTAGTAAAGGAATACTATAGTTCTCCATTTAAAGTATAGAGGTTAACATCTGCTGGAACAAAGATGGGCAAAAATATTTCTGTTTGTACTACGTACATGTCTTTGATGATGGAAACCATTTTTGTTGTTTACCTCCAATTTGTGTGTGAGATAGTTGTGTGTTGTTATATTTCTGTTTATTGAAAGTGGATTTCAGGACGTATCTTTCAGAAGAAGAAATTAATGAAATCATAAACAGTTCTGATTTGGACATCGATTCACCAAATTCTTATTTAGAAATTAGTGGTAATATTTGTGTTGATGATAATGACATTGTGATGGGTGAAGCTAATGATACATCAAACACTTCACAGTTTATACTTGAAATTATTAGAAACTTGAAAGATATACATAGTAATACATGTAAATTTCGTATATCAAATTCAAGTTCATGGTGTGAGTTAGATGAACATGAACAAAATATATGAGGCCTCTAGAATCAAAACTGACAATATCCAAAAACTAAAATGTTCAGTATAGCCTAAAAACCTATAGACCTATGATCCAACACAATTTGTTTTACATTTGAACTGTTATATAGTCAAAAAATGCCATCGGAATTGATTAAAATAGTAAAAACTACAGTTTTTAATCCATAAGTGTGAAAAAAAGCTAATTTTATTTTGGATATTGTGAGTTTGACACTACGCGTTGGATATTGTTAGTTTTTACTCCAAACCATGTGGATATTGTTCAGTTTTGAAACCAAACAGTGGGTAAGGATATTGCTAGTTTTTAATCCCACATTGTAAAATGTTGGCAAACCTTTTGCTTTCAGCTCGAAATACAACTATGCCAGAAGAAATTATGTACTACCTTATGACAGGAATTAGGTACTAATAAAACAATTTTTAAAATGCAGTATTTTAATTAGACGAGTTCATTTTAACATTACAAAACTATTATTTAATTAAGCTGAAATAACAAAATTGTTGACATTATATTAAACCTCACTTAAGAATATTCTAATAACTAATCTAATCTAATCACTTAAGAATATTATAATATAATAATAATAATAAAATATTCTAATTTTAATTAGTGTTCCACATTTAAAGCATGTACTTCCTTGCCTATATCATTAGGCCTACCATGTTGTCTCATCCTCTTCACAGCCGCAATCAAAAACTTCCGCAGTTTGCTCACCCTCTTCAGTTGTTGGTGTAGCATTGTCTATGACCTGTTTGAAAACCTCGAGATGCTCGATGTCCCTCCAGTCATTCCCATAATGTTTGATGAGCAATTGGTTGACATCCCATTTTTTTCCCAAATGCATTCTTTTGACTTTTCATCAAAGTTTTGTAATGCGTTGATTGCTGATCACTGTTGTACGTTAATTCACCTCTCACTAATACCTTGTTTTCAAACTTTTTGGAACGTTTTACGTATATGCGTTTCCATTGTGAAATCTTGAAATGGAAATTTTTTGTTTCCTTCATATTGTTTCTTGTTGTCGTGTGGAAATCGGCCACATCGCAGTCTTTTCCTACATGTTTCACTTTTCCATGTTCAGATATTAGGTCATAAATTTCCTCCCGAGTTGCGATTACTTCTCTTTTCTTAAGCTTTTTTCTATAAAGCCGAAGACTCTATCCGATGGCAAAAAACTATGGCCTATCACTGGATATATGATTTCCACTTGGGTTATGTGTTTTGGTGCAATAGCAGCCAGCCAAAAGGAACACATTCCTATAAAAATAGAATTTTTATTCTGGCCACCGCATCCGTCTGATACAAGACGAATATTTTTGTATGGGGCCATGTCAATAGAACTCAAAGCGTCGAACACACATGAAGCAATCATATTGGAATCACGGTTGTATTGATTCTCTGTCCAAACATACAAATGAACCGTGCTCTGGTCAAGAGGTGATTTACTATGACCTTTTAGTACCATAAAGTTTTGTAGATAAATTTGATGGCTATAATAAGTGGTTTGATCGGGTAGCTTCGGAAGGGGTAAATTCTTTTGACAATCAAATGACAAAATAAGTAAATTTCCAGTAGTGTCTTACAATTTATTGTAAAACGCCTTGGCTCGAAGTTTGTGAACACGCAGTTCAATCATTAAATCACTTTTCTTTTGGTGGTCTTTTTCATTTTTCATTTTCTCGTTTAAACTCAGACAAGTAGAGCAAACGTCTGTCCGGGGAGTTCCAAATCCAACATTGTAGTTGCTGTTAAAAATATGTCTAAAATAAGATTCCTTCTCAGGTACAGAACCTTCTTCAGACAAGTACATTTTCCATAATTTCCTAATGCTGAGTTCGGAAGGTAGGTACTTTCTATTACTTCTACCTCGGCAGTAGTGACTCTCAATGCACTCCAATTTTTCAATAAAAGCCATCACACAGTTTTTCTTTGGAGCAAACTCAGCAGCCCTCTTGAAACCACCCCTTTTTTCTTGCAATAATC
Source organism: Magicicada septendecula (assembly GCA_034769895.1). Taxonomy (NCBI): domain Eukaryota; kingdom Metazoa; phylum Arthropoda; class Insecta; order Hemiptera; family Cicadidae; genus Magicicada; species Magicicada septendecula. The sequence continues at coordinate 76,689,641 of CM068371.1, read as the reverse complement.
CTTCTTCATGAAACTGCTTACTGATGTTGTTTATTCAAAACCTCGAGATGCCCAGTATCCGACAAAAACTCTGTAAGCACATAGGAGCCTTCTCCTTATTTCTATTCACTATATAGTATTTAGTAGTTCTCATCTGGGTTTTGTACTGTTTTACTTCTGGTTTTTTCTTTTGGAAGGGTTGTCGTCTCTTTACATTTTTTATGTCTACATGTTTCACTACAAAATCATTTTGGTATTGTCTGTCCGGCTTTCTGTAGAACCTACTATGAAAATCTTGAATATCTCGCATGGAAAATGTTGTGCATTTGAATGCTCCTCCTTTATGATTGCACGTAGGGAACTCCGGCATACATTTTGCTATGTACCTAAAACAGAAAGCACCTTTTAGGATAGGCCTAATAAGTTTGCTTTCTTCTGGCTTAGTGTTTTAGCTAGTTGTTTTGGAAAGTGGCTTAAGAATTAATGTAAGCTGCTAGGTATAGGCCTAAGACCCAAATTATTGCAATAATGAGGTGTGTACACATATTGAGGTTAGGTAGGAAGATATACATTCCAATTATTTCAGTTACCTCATTTATTCCCAATAAATTATAAAAATAATTATAGAAACATAGGCATACAGGACCTAAAATATGTATTTTACAAAGTTCTATCAGTATTATAATGCCACATTTAAGAACCTGGTCTATTACAGAAATAGTTTAAGGTTAGAATATTAACAAACATACCTGCCGGTTTTTTTTATATTTTTCTTCCATGATGATGGACTTGTCTTTGGTTTTCTTGCCCTTTCACTACCTCTAATTGGAATAGCGAATGATTCCATTTATCAAACTATGAAATAACTTTAAAATATTATCAAACTTTACTGATAAAACATTGATCACAACATAGAACACATTAAAGAGAGCAAAGTTTCTCCAATCCAAAGCAATGGTCATGTGACCTGAAATGAGCTCCCTCATTGGCTGAATTTCCTTGGCATCAAAACAAACAATATCCTTCGGATAATGTGAGTTTTGATTCTTACCCTCAACTTTCAAAGGCTTTTTCTATTGGATAAAGTAAGATTTGACACAAACCGTATTCATATTTAGATTCCCCGCAAAAAATCCTGTAATAAACCACTTCTAACTAAATTTTTTTAAATTTGGATATTGTGAGTTTTGATTCTAGAGGCCTCATATATACCATTTTAAAGAAGAAGACATGTACTATTAGTGCACTGCTTACAGAATGGATGTGAAGAGACAAATTTTTTATTGGCCCTCAAACGTTTACAAAAATGGTCAAGACACAGTGGTATGTTGGGACTGTAAGCGGGCAGGTGTCAATATGTCAATTGAGCCTATTACACTTGGATATTTTGTCTAATCTACAATTTAATTATGTTTCCACATTCTGATACTAGAAAATAGGAATGGAGTCAAAATTGGCGCTGTCACATTGTATCGCTAAACCAGATATAAGGTCGAAAAATGAAATTTTTAAAATATTAAATATTAATTTCACTAGGATTATTAAAATTTAAAATATTAGTAGAAGTTAGTATTGTAGTTACACTCTACTGTAACTATAATATTCAAGTAATATAAGTAAATTACCATAAAGTAGCTAAAAAGGTTATTTTGAAAATGAATACAATGAATTGTTTGTGTTGACTTATAAACTAAGTTTAGTTTTGGTTTCAATGACAAGTAAATTAATTCTGATCTAAGAAAAAAATTTAATATACAAAGAATTGTTACAATTTCAATTATGCCTAGTTTTTCATTACAGACCTCAAATATTTATCAGTGTCTAAATGGCAATGGAAAATCATTAGGCAGACAGAAAAATACTTATGTGTAATACCAGGAATGAAAACAGTAACCATGATAGAGAAGTTTGAATGGAACAGGCATGATCATGTAGCTGGATGGACAGGGTATATACTAGGTCAAACAGAAAACATCGTTTGTGCACTTACGTGGTTGACAAAATGATTATTCTGTCCTTGATTAAATTCTTCTTTAATGTGAATTTCTTCTTTTACGACAGAATTTACAACTGACAATACATCCTGTAAATAAATTTCTTTTATTTAGATTTTATTTTATATAATATATATATATATTGTAATATAATTACAAATATTCAATATAAAAATAATAAGATAAAAAGATATGGATATGTGTTGATTATTGTGTAGACTCGCCCTCACTGTAAGCCCCACTGTTTAGGCTAGTCAATTTGTAATATAATTTCAAATATAATAATAATAAATAAAATATAAAGATATAGATAATCAGAATTGTGTATGTTGTCTGGATCTCGGTATTGAACTCGCTGATGATACAGCTCCACTTTGGATTCACCAAATACAAAGAATAGATTTAATATAAATATGTTATAACTAGGTGTGATTGATTGATAAATAACAAATAAATCAAACTTTATAAATTGTGAAAATATTTTTTTTTCTTGTATTAAGTTTTGATTTAATTATTAATTTAATTAATTAATAATTAATTAATTAATTGAGTGTGTAATTTCCTTAGATATCTATTCTATCACTGTAAATTATTTTTTGTTCAAAAAAAAAATAATAGTAACATTAATTATAGAAATAAAAAAACAATTCTGGTAACTGAGTAATGATTTGCGTTTATTAACATTCAAAATTATGCGCCAGTCAAACTGCGCATGTCCCAGGCATTGGCTAATATTTGCTCCAGTCGGTAGCGAAAAAAATCAACAAATATATTTTTACAAGGTTAAATTTGTGGTTCTTTTAACGAGTCGAAATGGTCAGAGGGCAAGGAACAAGATACATTCTTAACAGGTATTCTTAAACTAAATGGTAATAGCTGAAATAGAACAAAATTATTATTGAAATTGTCAATTAAAAAAAATTGAATTTCGAAACAAGTCGAAGAAATGACGTCACTCCCTGCAAGCTGGCATTGCATCGTGCGGGTGAGTAAAACAAGTATGGCCGACGTCTCCTCGATTTTAACTGCTATGCTGCTGGAATTGGCTGAGCTTCTCCCGCAGAAATAAAATGATATTCCCTTTTCTGCGAAGTGGTGTTGGTCCAGGAATATAGTGTCGAGTGTCCTCTCGTCTTCTGCGATGTCGTTTTCGTGATGGGTATCTTGTGAAGTGTCCAGTGTTCAAATATGTGTATTGGTGTTCTGTGAATCTTGTCCAAAATTGTTCAAAATGGCTGTTGATTTCTTGTGTTGAGTTTTATGGTGTTATTACAGTGGTTTGGAAGTTTGTGAAGTGTTAGAAATTGATAGTTAAGGTTATTTTCACTTTTTAGATCATCTCCGTTACACGCCGCATAACCACACTTGGTTTTATACAAATTATTCTATTTTCAGTACTCTGCTAAGACATTTCCAACTATTCCGCTTTACGATTAACAATAGACTAATAGACGCAATGTCGTCGTTTTAGGGTAATTTGTGCTATGTCTTTTTCCTCTTTATATTGTTTAACTATAAAAATATCTGTCTAAGACTTGGTTCACCATCTAAATATACATAATAAGTTTTCTTATTTTTTACTGTATTTCAAATATTTCTTAATTTTACATAAATCTAGCTACTCAGTAATATTGATTGGTTAATTTTACATCTTTTGATATCTAGCTGGGTTTGTTTCAAGCTCATTTAAGCCCAAAAATTACAATTATATATAATGATGGTATGCCTCATATTTTGTACAAATTCAGTGTTTTAATGGTTTTTATTTGTTTTTTCTTATAATATTTCCATGGAATATACTTAATAACTCCGTGATTACTTTGTTGTTAATAATTTGGTTGTTAAAACATTTCAATATTGATTAATTTACTGTTTAGTCTGATTTGATTACCATTATAGGCCTATTATTATCTGTTTCCAAAAGAAGTTAATTTCCTTTCCTTTGTCATTCTATTTGCTATTAACTGTATCTGTATTAATTATATTTTCAATTTCTGTATTGTATGTATTGAATTCTATTCCTATTACATAGATTGATTCTCTGATAGATATTTTTTTGGTTTATATGCCAGTCTGTGTTTACTAAAATGGTGTCTTAGCTGGTCTGCTTGTACATTATATATGCTTTACTGTTTTGAATAAAATTATTACATTTTTATGTCCTACTTGCCTCTCTGACTTACACAATGGAAAATTAAATGACATGATCTTAAAATACAATGAAATATCTTGTATCTACTAAACTTTTTCTATAATAATAACATCATTGAACCATAACATAAACATCTTATGCCTAATTTTCTCTATACTTAGAATTATAATGAGAACATATTATTATCAGTCTTTGGCTGTCCTATGTTTTTATGTTTCATTTTATCACAACCTTATTCTATTAAAATATCTTATTCCTAGTAACAATTTCAGTTATTCACTGTCTCTTTTTATTTGCTATAACTATTTTGCTAAAATATCAACATAAAAACACCTTAGAACTACTGACACTTTCAGTGATTAACTGTCTCTTGTGTTACCTATACCTAAATTGTTCATACAATAAACTAAAAACATCTTGTAACTACTGACACTTTCAGTTATTGACTGTCTTTTGTGTTCCCTATACTTAATTTGTTCATACAATAAAAATAAAAACATCTTATACCTATCATATTGTTATTATGCCTAAACACTAAAACACTTTTATTATCTAAATTACACTCAGTCATTAGACTGTCTCTTTAGTTTTTATCCAGCATTTCCTACACTAATGGTAGTCTGTTTTAATATATTTTTTATATCACACTTTATTACAATGTGTCCTTTATTTTGGCTACACTACTGGTAGTCTGTTTCAATAGATTTTTTATATCACACTTTATTATAAGGTGTCCTTTATTTTGGCTACACTATTAGTAGTCTGTTTTAATAGTTTTTTGACATATTATTCTTACAACTAGTATACAATTTGGTTTTCTGGGATTGTATCTTGTAACTTGTTCTGGGTCTACATATATCAGTTTTAATTTTGTTTCATGGTATGTATTACATGACTATCATTTTTTGGAATATCTCTTCCTGGTTCTGGTCTCTTTGTGGGAATCTTGATATGTTTTGTCCCTTCTTCGATATCACATTAGTAGTTTCTGGTCTTGTGGTTTCTCTGCCTCTTGACCTTATTATTTTTCCCTTATTAATATGGTTTCATCCTTTTATTTCCTTTTTTATGGTCCTTCCCTTTTTTACTGCTTCCCCAATCTACTGGGTATACTGCTGGTTTAACTGGTTTTTACATAGTAAGTTATTTTAATCAATGGTTTTCTTTGTTATTTTTTATTTTTATTAACATTTTATTGACTTAAAATACAGTTTCTAGTGTAATCCTTAAAACAATTTATTCTTCTCACTCACTATGGAACTTTTTCCTTTATTTATGTTGCATTAAGTCAAATGTTTAGCGTGATAATTTTGTTACGTTACATATGCTCTCCTGTAAAAGTGATTAGTTCAGATCATACTCTTAGTATGGATGAAATAATTACTACTAATTCTTTTGTATTTACATTTTCTTCGTGATCACATGTTTTCACTTTATATACCTTCTTTTTCCACCGTTGCTTCCTCTCAAATGATGTGTATGTCCTTCATTAGTTTCTTTCTTCATTAATAAGTGATCTTCAATCTTGTGTATAACATTATCATTTTATATTCTTTCTTATTTGGTGCTTCCTCACCAGTATGTTTACTCCCTAACATTCCCTAACAAATTAATTGGAACAGTTCAGTGTGGCACTTTTGGCTTCAATCCCTGCTGTCCAACACTTCAATTGAGTCCAGAGGTATTATCATCTCTGCTCAAAATATAAGACTGATGGCATTTTCTACATCCAGTCATAAAAATAAATAAACAATAAAAGTAGTCATTTTAGACTAAAATAAACATCTTTAGATTCTTCACTTCATAATACGTTATATTAATTAATACTTTTATACACTTGACTCTTCTTCTCTCTTAAAGCTTATTCCATATTAGGTGGTTTAGGTATGTGGTATAATATACATTTCATCATGTTTACATAGTAAGTAGTATTTATATTTACTCTTTCTACCATCTGGTATCCATTGAGTTATTTTTATTGCTCATGGTATAACATGAATTAATTCTTTATCACTTTCACTATAACAGTGGTTATTGCAACAACATTATCATTATTAGTATCAGGGTTTTTTTTGCTTTCTGGTCTCACTATTTGTCTTTACTGAGCTGTTCCTTTTTCATTGTTCCATTTTTATTAAATTATTTTCTTTGTGAGTTTGGTTTAAGCTGTTTCGATTAAGTCATATGATATTCTGGTTTCCTTTCTCCTTTAGAATTTTGTATCTCTTTCTTACAAAATCTTTTTTCATATTTCAGAGTTATTTCTCCTCATTTGTATGAGTAATGATATGAGCTTATTATTTTTTAATTTTAGATATCTTTATTCAACTACATTCTTTCTTATTCATAGTTGTTTTTCAAATATTTTGGTGTAAGTTGTACTTATTATTGTTTTGAATTTTGAAAATCTTTATTCATCAAAATTCTTTTCTCATTCATAATAGTCTTTGAATGTTTGTTGTAAGTGGTACTTACTAAGTTTGGAATTTTGCAATTTATTATGTTCAAAATTCTTTTTATTTATTCACAATAATCTTTCAAATGTTTTGTGTAAGTTGTCCTTACTGATTTTTGAATTTTGAAATTTTTTTTTATTTCTCAAAATTCATAATTTCTTCATAATAGTCTTTCAAATATTTGGTGTAAGTTGTACTTACTAATGTTTTTGAATTTTGAAATTTTTATTTCTCAAAATTCTTATTATTTATTCACAATAATCTTTCAAATGTTTTGTGTAAGTTGTACTTACTAATGTTTTTGAATTTTGAAGTTTTTATTCCTCCTCCAAATATTTTTTAATGGATAACTGATTATAAGTTCCTTTTACTTTATTCGAAATGATATCCTTTAGTACATACGTATTGTTATTATTGTTTTTAATAATCAGGTATGGGCCGGTATACAGCAGTAACAACTTTTTGGTAATGCCTTCCAAAGTACTGGGTAATTCCCTGTTTTTTAGTAGTACCTTTTCTCCGACTTCATAGCTTATTATTTTCTTAACAGCCTTTTGATATTTGTTCTTGCGCCTTTCCTGGTCTTCTGCCAATTTATTGTAGAATCTGATTCGATTGAATTTGTATTCTTGACTCCTGGGGAACTCTATTATGTCTTGTATTTCTCTCGGAGGCGGTTTTTCATACATTGCCGTGTATGGCGTGGTACCTATAGCGGGGTGATATGACAAATTAAGGAATTCTTCAGTAGCTAATAAATATTCTTGCCACTTCTTTTGTTGATTATAGCAATAAGTCCGTAATATTCTTCCGACTTCTCGCAGTACCCTCTCCGCTGGATTGCTGCTGGGGTGGTAGACAGATGTCTTGTAAGTCTTAATGCCCAATGTATTCAGAGTGTTTCTCCACCTCCAACCCTTAAATTGCGTTCCATGGTCTGTGATTATGGATGTCGGGCTTCCTACCTCTGGAATGTAATGATTTGTTATTATTCCTAGTGTCTTCAGTGTGGTGGCCCTGTTCACAGGGTATAGTTTTGTAAATTTTGTAAAATGATCCATCATAATAATAATATATTTGTATCGATGGCGTCCGCCACTGCGGGGAAATGGACCACATATGTCCAGAAAGACCTTTTCCAGTTTCGCTTGTGAGGTAATTGGTATCATCATACCCTCTTTTCTCTCATTGTTGGTTTTCACCAATTGACATATCAGACAGGTTTTGAGGTAGTTTCTCGTTTTTCTATTGATACTTTTTATATGACAATTCTTTTCTATTGCCTTGATCACCTTCATGGCTCCCATGTGACCGTATCGTAGATGATAGTCCAGGATGATATCCTTTTCGATTGTAGTAGGGATCATGATCTTCCATATCTCTTCATCGAGGGATGTCTTGATGAATAAAATTCCATTATGTATACAATAAAATCTGTTTATTGTGTCATCTTGGTTGGAGAGACGAAGTTTAATATGGTTTAACTTCGGATCGGATTGCTGGTGTTTGCTGATGTCCTGCACTATCTTCTCTAAATCGGATCTGTCCTTAATAATATTATAGATTTTCAAAATGCTCTCCTTTTCGCCTTCGAACGTTTGTTCTTCCAGATTCACTCTCGACAATACGTCGGCTACTACATTTTTACTTCCAGGAACATACTCCCACTGTATATCGTATTCCTGCAGGGCGAGTACCCATCTGGTCAATCTACCATGGCTTAACTTGCATCTTCTCAGAAATGATATTGATTTGTGATCTGTTCGAACGGTCACTGGATATCCGAGGATATACGTCCGAAACTTCCCGCAGGCAAAGACTACACTTAGCAGTTCTTTTTCCGTCACATTATAGTTCTTTTCACACTGGTTAAGGGTTCTGCTAGCAAAGCTCACTACTAGATGGTTTCCACTTTCATCTTCTTGGTACAGTGTTGATCCCAAGCTAATGTTACTAGCGTCACAGTTTAGAAAGAAGGGTCGGTTAAAATCTGGATGGTTGAGCATTACTGCATCTAAGAACTTCTCCTTAATTGATTTGAAAGTCTCGTCTTGTTCTTGACCCCATCGCCATTTATTCTTGGACGATAACTGGTACTGAAACTGGGCTGTCAGTTCGGAATAATTATTCTGGAACTTCCTATAATAGTTACACAGGCCCAAAAATGATTGTAGTTGCCTTCTGTTTTTTGGTGTAGGGAATCGTTGTATGGTGTCTACCTTTTCTGTTGATGGTGTTATTCCTTGACTGTTTAGCTGGAAGCCCAGGAATTGTACTTCTTTAGCTATAAGCTTGGACTTGTCCAGTTTAAGGGTGACATTATTTTCAGCGAGCTTCTTCAAGACATACTCCACACGGTAACAGTGTTCTTCCCAGTTGGTTGATGTTATTAGGAGATCATCAACATAGACAGTCGTGAATTGGAGCGCTTCTGGTCCTAGTATATGATCCATACAGGCGACAAAAACAGCTACTGAATTCACCAACCCGAAGGGCAACCTCTTAAACTGATAATTGCGCCCTTCGAAGATGAACGCCATGTATTGCCGGCTTGCTGGGTGCAACTCCACTTGCCAATAGCCGCATACGGTATCCCAAGTGGTAATAAATCATGTTCCGTGGAACCTCTTCAAAATTTCATCAATTTCGCCAGGTGAGGTACGATCGTTAATTATCATTTTATTTATCTCACGTGCGTCAAGGCAAAGCCTTACCTTCCCATTTTTCTTTTGTATGGCCACAATTGGGCTAGTGTATGGCGATTGACTGCTCTCGATGATATCTCTATGGATCATATTCTGGATCTCTGTGCGTACGGCTTCCTTCAAAGATTGTGCTATTGGATACGACTTTCGGTTAAATTCTACCGGTTCTCTGAATCGTATGGAACATTGGTAGTTCCGGATCTTTCCAGGTTCGTCCGAAAATACAGCTCGATATTTTTCATATATTTCGACCAATTGATTCAGCTGGTTTTCCTTTAATTGCTCGTTAGTATTGTGGCACTGGAAGTTACGTATCTCTTGAATCTTTTGTTGCCATAGGTCTTCCTCCGAATCCTGATGTACTGGCTTGTTGTTTGTTGAGTAGTTGGACAAGTAATTCACCTTATTTTGGTGGTCGAGAAGTTGTCTGGAGTCTAAAGTCTTGTTATTAGTTAAATTGGCTACCCAGGTCGAACCTTCAGCAAAGAGTGATACCTTTCCTCGGCACAAGTCGATAATTGCTGAGTTTCTGTGCAATATGTCACATCCTATCATGATGTTGAAAGGTAATCCGGCTGCAACAAGAAATATCATATCCACACTAATGCCCTGACTGTTGACACTTAGGGATACCTGCTTTCTTATGGTCTTGTTCTGTCGGCCGGTAGCTCCTACAAGTACAATATTATTAATAGGTAGTACCGGTAAGTTTTTGTGGCATTCCTGCTGTATCCGGTCCAACTCATTTCGATTTATTATGGAGACATTGGCTCCAGTGTCTATCATTATAGGAACAAAAATACCCTCAATTTCTGCAATTATGTATATTATTTCATTATCATTATTATTAATATTAATCTCGCTTTCTTCTAGTAGGTCCTTACGGATATCTTTCAAATAATTGCTGTATATTATGGTAAAATTTTTTCTGTTTTTCTTCGAATTCATTCCTTCTTGGTTAAACCCAGCAGATTGGAGCAGTAAAGGGTTATTGGAGTTTATTACTGCCTCCGTTCGTTTAAATGTTCCGCTTCATTACGGATTAGGCCGTTGGAAGCATCAGCTTGGAGTCCTGAGACTGCTTCGTTTGGTTCTGCTCGATCGTCCTGTTGGGCTTCTGTTACAGGTAGTCTTCGCTGATTGTCCAGGCTGGAACTACGTCTGGGCTCATACTCTCTGTACCGATTACTTCCCTGAATTCCTTGAAAGGTCTCGTACTCGTAGTATCGGCTCCTTCGTTGAGGCTGGTACCTCCTCTGTCCACTGCCTTCCGCTCTGATGTAATTAATATTGGGTCGATATGTCCTGTAATTATTGTTATTACCTCCATTCGGGTAATTCCGGTTATAATTACCATGATAATTGTTATTAGAAAGGTTGGGGTTCCTCTGACCATTTGGAACATAGTTACTATTATTATTATAATAACCGTTGTTATTTTGTGGACGGTTATTATTATTATTATTATTATTATTGTTGTGGTTGTTGTTATTATTATTAATGCGAGGAATATTACTATTATTATTATTGTTGTTAAATCTAGGCAAATTATTGTTATTTCGGGTGTTATAATTGTATTCGGCATTATTCCGATTTGCGGAATTATAATTATTATTGTTACCCACATTCTGCCGATTATTATTATTCAAATTATTGTTGCTACTTCTTGATTCCGGCTTTTCATATCTCCTGCGACTTTGGCGGTAATAGTCTTCATGCTCATACATTTCTAAAAGCTCGGTCATGGCTTGCACCGTCTTTATTTGACTGTTTCGTCTGGCTCTGATAATATCCTCCTCATAATGGTATGAGAGTTTGCTGACCAGGCATTCTTCCGGTATTCGGGGCTCTAGATGTTTGGCCACGCACACCTTTCCCAAAAAGTACGCCGTTAAAGTCTGGTTTCCATACGGGTTGTACTTTCCATGACAGATCCCGTCTCTGGCGATATTTTGTGTTGATTCAGACCAATATTTGGCTTTGAATAGCCTTCTGAATTGTTGATAGTCGGTCACTTCGTCTCTTATCGCCATCCACCAATTATCTGCTATCTCCTTGAACGATTCGTCAAGCACCTCTTTATTCTCCCTCCAGCGATTACCTCTGTGTTTGGTGAAGTACTCTTCGATTCTGGCTAGGAACTCCATTGGTTTGTTTTTATAAAACCTGAAGTTAATCCCTTCACGATTCTCACTATTGGGACAACTGGTAATGCTTGTCGGTCGACTATGGAATAGGTCTATATCTGTCTGGTTCTGTCGCACCTGACTGTTGATACTGGTCACAGTAGCTTCAATGCCATCACATTTTTCTGTGAATCGGTCCTGCACTCGCTCCCAGTCTTCCTGTGTTTCCTTTAGTCTTTCCTCCAATGTCTTCCTAGTCGTTTCTTCAATGTTGTTAACCTTCGTATTTATTTCTGTCTTGATACTCTGTACTTCTCGTTCGGTTTGACTCCATTTTTCGTCAGCTCTGGTAACCTTTTGTTCGATTACCGTTATTTCCTCTTCTACCTTCTTGCTGATTGTCTCATTGTTTTCAGCTATCTTCTGGCTCAATTCTTCCTTCAATATTTCCATTCTTCCGTCTAACCAGTTCATGTTCTCTTGGTGCGTCTCCTTCAATTCTTCTCTCAATTGCTGACTATTATTCTCCATCTTTTTATTGGTTTCTTCCAGTTTCTGGCTTATCTGGGTCAGTTCCTCCTTCGATTGTTTATTGTCAGTTTTTATTTCCTCCATTTTCTCCTCCATCTTCTGGATATTTTCCTCCATCTTCTCCTCGATCTTCTTAATATTTTCCTCCATTAATAATTTATTTTCGTTTTTTATTTCGTCCACCTTCTCCTCCATCTTCTTACTATTTTCTCTTAATTCCTCCTTCAATCGTTGGTTATCAGTCTTCATTTCCTTACTATTTTCTTCCATCTTCTCCTCCATCTTCTTACTATTTTCTTCCATTTTCTCCTCCATCTTCTTACTGTTTTCTTCCATTTTATTACCCAACTCTTCCTTTGTCGTTTTAAATTCTTTGAGTAACATCTCCATCATTCTATCCAATTTTGTCTCTTCCTTTGTGGTGGATTTCTCTGGCTGTTCCTTCTGTGGTGCAGGCTTGTTTGGTTCTGCTGGCGGTAACATCGACTCCACATCTTCCACTGGTGTCGCCTCTTTATCCTCCATGTCCACCTCTTGCTCGGCCTCCATAGCCCTTTTCCTTGATGTAGCTCTCCTGTGCATCTCGCTCCCTCTTCCGACCTATTGACCGCTGCCAAGCTAAAAATAGGAAATTGGACAATCGTCCTTATTTTACAACTCTATTACCTCCTATTTAAAGCCCCTTAAGTTGGACGCCAATTTGTAATATAATTACAAATATTCAATATAAAAATAATAAGATAAAAAGATATGGATATTATAAGAAAACGCGATTCGGGGTTATTTTTTAATGTTAAAGTTAATGCCCCGCGTTGTATGCGTCAATTTATAAGTCAATTTATAAGAAAACGATTATTAGTGGTTGATTCAAACTGATTATGTTTATTTGTTTATAGTAATTATATCAAAATAATGTTTAAATTCCGTTTAAAGGCCACACGGTTGGTCTAACCTATTTGTAATAAAATGAAAACGTGTGTGGTTACAAGTAACTTGAAATAAAATAAAAGTGTTGTTGTTGTTTAAACTTATTAAATTCGTGGTCAAAATATTAAAAGTCTCGTTAAAACAAAGTTTAACTATGTGTGAAGTGTTCTTTTGAGGTAACTCGATGTTGAGAATGGTTGTTTCTAATTGAAGGTGACTAATGTAGTAAAGTAATTTAAAATAAAACATTCAAAGTTACTCACAGTGTTTACAATGGCTTAATTATACTTGTTTAAAAAAATTCCCTTGTATTAAATAAATAAAATAGTGAAGTTGATTATACTTAAATGCTAGATTAACTTAAGTTAAAACATGAAGTATAGCAGTTGGTTGCTTGATAATAGTTCTCGTCTGGTTGAAACTGGTAGTAGAAACTTCTTCTTCAGATTGCAGGTAGTCTGAGTATGTCACGTCTCATTAAGTCTGGACAATATCATAAACAAACGTATGCTTTTACGTACCTGATTGTGTTTACTTGAAGTTCACTAAACTGTCAACTCAGCTTACAATCACCAACTCCCTTTGGTTGCAAGGTTATGTTACCTTGTTTATTAATTAGTGGGCGCCACACGGATTTATTTAGGGAAAATCCCGTGTAAAACCCACGCACAATATTACTGGATGATTAGAAAATTTAAAATAGTTGAGTACCACCTTTTGGCAATGCTATTCCAATATGTTAAACACAACAGAAGGTTGTTTAAGCTTATTAAAAGAAAATATTCAATTAACCTATAGAAATAAATCAAAATCAGGTGATGCTGTTAATAATGGGTTTATTTACACCCTTATAGTGAATTCAAAAAAATAAACATAATGTAAATATACAAAGTTGTACAATTAAAAGTCAGTTATCATAGGCCTTATACGGCTTGCTCAGAACATGAATTAAGTCCAGAATCTGGTTAAGTCCAGATACTATTTATTTTTAATATTAAAATTATGATTATCTCAGTTGTGAATTCTTTGAGACACGAAAGAAAACAATTATGCCTACACAATATCCAATAATCCTTTTGATATAAAATTGATCAACAAAGTTTTAAGTTACTTTTGCAAAGTAATTAAAAAAACACGATCTGTTGAAAGATCGCGCGTTTCATCAACGCTTGCTTTTTTAGTGACAATATTTATCAAGTGAGAACCCTTACAACTAACATATAGCTTAATTACTAATAACAAATTTGTATAATAAATCAAGACATGGTGTAATCTTAAATAATGTTTTTGTGTTTTGCGTCAGTACAGGTTATTGTTGCAAAAAGTACAGGTTATGGCACTCAGATCAAGATTAGTAATGATTGCACTTTTACCTTCTGAGTTTTAATTATTTAATTAAAACTTATTAATCACTTAAGTAATCGGATTATAATGATTACTGGGTTTCGGCACTAAATTCGCACAAGAACAGAATAATGCGATCCTCTTCTGATTAAAATGGATCGTGAATAATAATAACAATAAATTATTTTCTGTTCGTTATTCCCGCACAAAATTAAAATAAAACTGCACTTAATCACTGTTGTTGGTTGTGGATGAACTCGAAGTAATCGTTTTTTTTTGTTGAACTATTGGTTCCAATGTACTATGTAACTGACGCTAAGTGTTATTAAAAAACGTGGAGATGACGGGCACACGTCTGTGCTGCATGCTAGTTAGTAAAGGTCTGTCTCAAAATTCGTTGTTTTGTCTTTATATACCCCTCTCTTTGATCGGCTCTAGGTAAAAATGTTGATTACTAACTAATTTTCTGATTGGCTTTGGCCGGTGTGTCGGTGTGACGTGTCACTTTTTGACAGTTGATAACGGCTTTTCCTAACCGTCAAATGTCGTGGTGGTAACTAGTTGTCGTTCTTGTTATTATTTATAAACAGTTTCTCGATGTACATTTTTAGAATGATGCTAACATTTCTCCCGCACTAAATACAGTTGCGATTGGGTTAATATTACTATCAAATTAAAGATTGTTCTTTTTCCTTTAATTTGATATCACTCGTTCTCAAATTACTTTCACTTTGACCGACATTGTTATAAAACCAACGTTCGGGTACATTATCCTTACTGTCGTCTGCTCTTTATGAGTCGCCGATTTTACACTTTTGGTTAACCTTGCTTGTATTCACATAACATTTTATTAATCAAATGTTTATGCGCGAACACCATTAATGCTGTACTGACGTTTTTTTTGCTGAACATTACTTGTACACCTTAACTCTATACATTGTAATAAATGATCCTACTGACTATGACATTTCGTTTCACGCTAATTTGTTTTAAGCTACTATTTAACAATTAAAATTATGATTAAACCTATTGTTTTAATAACATTTTTTGTTATGTCAAGGCATAACCATTGTTCTGTGCATTTTAGTTTACACTTGTGATAATCCTTGACAGCCGTTTTACTGACTAATGTTTGGTCTAAGCTTGCTAAGGCATATCGCCTACATTGAAATTTGGCCCTAATAATGCCTATTGGTTCTCAATTCGGTAAATTGTGGAGACATCTTATTTGTATAAGATTCTCTTTTATAAATAGTTCTCTTTTCTAACAGGTATATTTGATGTTGAAATACATCTTAGTTCTCACTATGTAGCCATTGTTAACATTGGTTTTGGCATTCATAATCTACTGGTCGTTGTCACATCTAGTATCAGCAAAATGCTGATTTTGCTTTCACAGTATTTAACTGCTCATTAGTTCATTTTTTTGTTTACAAATGACATTCGGTTTACATCAACTATTTACTGAATTGACAGCTGAATGTAAATTTATTCTGTCCATTAGTTCGTTTTCGTCTCAGTCTAGTTGTAGTGTCAAACAGCCCTTGGGTTACTGATTCATGTGGCACTTCTGCTTCATTCTTCTTTCTTGGTTTCTTCTTTCTTGTTTATTTCTACTATTATATACCTATTTACATGGTTGTTCTGTTTTTATAAAATCTGATAACATACACTTAGGTTAGGTGACATCTTGTGATGTTACATATACACCCTCTTTAAAATTGATCATTTGAAAAAATTTATTTTTGTAAAATTATCAATTCATGTCAGTTTCTTAGTATACTTTAATAAAAAAATTTTTCTCTTGTACTCTTTGATTTTTTAAACATGCTATTGGTGTATTACTCTAGGTTGGCTTTTTATCCAATGGTACAATTCTTAATTTACTAGTATTTTCAAGCTGCTTACTCTCTAAGTCATTTAACTATAATTGATCTTGTTTCTCAAGTTAACTATTCCCTGTCTTATTCACATCCTACTTTCTCATCACATATCTTTGCATTCGTGATTATCTTAATGGTTATTATAATTCATACCTCACAGATTCTTTCATAATATTCCTTGATACAATAAAACAATATAATTCCCTAACTATTGTAGAGGTTTCGGAATCAGGGTGGCTCACTATGGCTAACATCCTCTGCCGTTCCTCACTACACATTCTCAGATTCAGAGGCATTACTCTTCTCTGTCTGAGTAAAAAATAAACATTGCTCCTGGCAATAGTTGCACTATCACAACTCAAAAAAAATATCACATATCATTCATATTCAATAATATAATATATTCACTATAATATTCAAGGTATCAGAGGTTTTCATTTAGATCACATTTCCATCTTTATACTTGCTAACATACTTTCTTTCTTACAGGTAATTACTTCTTTTAGACTTGATGTTTTTTAGCTATGCTTTTATCAGCTATATAGTTACTTATGTACTAGTTAACAATTTGTTTTGGTTCATTTAAATATTCTTAAGATTATACACTTGTTTTGATGTTTACAATACTTATGCGTTTGGTTTGTTCTATCTAGAGTCTACAATATTTTTGTTTTCACAATAGTCCAATAAATCCTTCTTAACGAGTTATATTCATCCTGAATTATCAGGGCTTACATTGTTTGTATACTAAATGTTTTTTTTTTTTTTTTTATGTTCTCTGACATATTCTGATGATGTATAATATTTGATAATTGACAAACATTTTTCTTTCCTTTCATTCCATTATAACAATAGTTATCTTTACAATTAACACTCTTTGTTATTTTTCTTCTCTACTCCTTCAAGTGATGGTGGTTTTCACTTATTCTGGATGATTTTATATACTATATACTATGCTGTAATTACAATTTCATTTGACAATATAATAACATACTAATATCTAATTTCATAGACATTCTTGGGGTTTACATGGTTTGTTTCACAAATATTATTTTTTTTCCTTTCCTTACATTCCATAATAATGTCCTTCTTTTATTTTACACACTTTGTTATACTGCCTCTCTACTCCTTCAAAGGTTAGTTGGGTGAACCTTTATTCTGGACGATTTAATTTAACATTTGAGTTTTATGAGAGGTATACACTAATAATTTTATAAACATTAAGTTACATAGAATATCCATCAGGATACATACTTTTTCTCTAGGTATAGTACAGTAGTTGTATTTTCTTATTAAATCATTTGATTGACCTTATATAATTTTCTATCCCCTGGTGTGATAGATCTGGTAAATTTTCATCAGTAACAAATGGTTTGGCTTACATCTTAATTCTACACACTTTTGTAACTTGATAAGGCAAATTGACTAGTTATAGTTAATTAGTTACCTTCAACCTTTTGTAGCTTAACAATAAATGAGTTTGTTTATGGTAGTGGTTTTTTTTTTTTTTTTTTTTTTAATATATATATTTTATCTTTTATACCATAAACGTTTGGGTGAGGAATGTTGCTTACTATTACATATTATCCCTCCTTAATATTAATCATTTCTTATTCGTCGATATTCATGGGGTTATTTGTGCTCTTCCACTCTATTGGGTCTATAATTGGGGATGATTACGTTATACAGGTGTCCTTTCTTATTGCAGTTTTTTTTTTTTTTTTTTTTTTTAGTATTACATCTTTGGAACATTCGGTATTTTGTAACCACTTATCCTCCTTAATTTCCTTTAACTATAAAACTTTTTTAACGATGTTTGATTGTATGTCCCTCTAACTTTTTTATTTACTGTGTCAGTGAGTTCATAGGTATTGTTTTCATTGTCCTTGGTAATCACATAGGGACCTACATATAACAACAATAATTTCTATGTTATGCCCTCCATTGTGCTGGGCAGTTCTCTATTTCTTAATAGTACTTGTTCTCCTACTTTATATTTAATTATTCGGGCTGGTGCTTGCCGTTTATACTTTCTCCTACGTTGTTCTAACTTTTCTATGATTTTATTATGGTATTGGACTTTATCAAATTGATATTCGGGACTTGGTGGGAATTTAATAAGGTCACTGATCTCTCTGGGTGGAGGCTTTTCAAACATGGCATTGTATGGGGTTGTATCAATTGATTGGTGATATGCTAGATTGATAAAATCCTCTGCAGCTGAGACATACTCACTCCACTGTCTTTGTTGAGTTGCACAATAAGTTCTAAGTATTCGTCCCACTTCCCTTAATACTCTTTCCGAAGGGTTACTACTGGGATGGTACACTGCAGTTTTGTATGTTTTTATTCCACATTCCATCAGTGTGTCCTTCCACCTCCGTCCTTTAAATTGTGTACCGTGGTCGGTGATCAGGGTTTTCGGACAACCTACCTCGGGTAAATAATTATGTATTATTAAGTTGAGTATCTTTTGGGTAGTTGCTCGATTCATAGGGTATAGTTTTATATACTTAGTGTAATGGTCTAAGATAATCAATAAGTACTTGTACTGGTGGCGACCTCCGCTCCTAGGAAATGGGCCGCAGATGTCTACAAAAACTTTTTCTAGTTTCCCCGAAGATGTTATGGGTATCATCTGTCCCTCCTTCCTTTCATTCGTGCATTTTACCATCTGACAAACTTGACAGGTTCTGATGCACTGCCTCACTCTTCTATTCATATCTTTTATATACATATGTTCTTCTAACGCCTTGATTACCTTGACAGCACCCATGTGCCCATAGCGGATATGGTAATCTATGATTATTTCTTTCTCTAAGGTTTTAGGTACACATAATTTCCAACTGTGATCGTGATACTTAGTTTTAATGAATAATATATTATCAATTACACAGTAATACGGAGTTATTTTTACATCCTTATCATCCAACCTCTGGAATATTTGTGCCAGTTTACCGTCTTGTCGTTGGTGTGACTTTATTTCTTTGATAACGCTTTCCAATTCTGTCCGGCTTTTTAATATGCTATACACTTTAGCTAGTGTCTCCTTTTCGCCTTCATAAGTCTGATTTGTAAGGTTTACCCGTGATAGTACGTCGGCGGCTATATTCTTTCTGCCAGGGACATATTCCCAATTAATGTTATATTCTTGTAGGACCAAGGTCCACCTTGCTAACCGTCCATGACTTAATTTGCAGCTCTTCAAAAAGGATATGGACTTGTGATCTGTTCTAACAGTAACCGAGTATCCTAATATGTATGTGCGGAATTTATTACATGCGAATACTACACTCAGGAGTTCTTTTTCAGTGACATTGTAGTTTCTTTCACATTTGTTTAAGGTACGGCTTGCGAAGCTTATTACCAGGTGGTTTCCTTCGTCGTCTTCTTGGTATAATGTGGAGCCTAAACTGATGTCACTGGCATCACAATTCAAATAAAAAGGTTTATTAAAATCTGGATGGTGCAAGATTACTGTCTCTAGAAATTTCGTTTTGATCCTTTGAAATATACCTTCCTGTGCTGGACCCCATGTCCATCTATCCTTCGAGGACAATTGCGGAGACAATTTGGTAGTTAGTTCCGAATAATTACTTTGAAATTTTCGATAGTAATTGCACAATCCTAAAAAAGATTGTAATTGTTTTTTGTTCTTGGGGGTGGGGAACTTTTGAATAGCTTCGATTTTTTCTGTCGAAGGAGTTATCCCTAATTCGGTGAGCTGAAAACCTAAAAACTGTACTTCTCTTGCAATAAGTTGGGATTTCTCCAATTTTAGAGTAATATGATTCTCTGATAGTTTGTTCAATACGTGTTCTACTCTCTGACAATGTTCTTCCCAATTGGTGGACGTTATGAGCAGGTCGTCCACATAGACGGTCGTGAATTTCAGTGCTTCCTGTCCTAACACCTGATCCATACATTGTATAAAAATGGCTACTGAATTTATTAGCCCGAACGGCAACCTCTTAAAATGATAGTTGCGTCCCTCAAATATAAAAGCAACATATTTTCGACTGTTGGGATGCAGCTCGACCTGCCAGTACCCGCAGACCGTATCCCACGAGCTTATGTATTGTACACCATGGAACTTCTTTAGAATTTCTTCAATTTTGCCCGGAGATGTTCGGTTATTGACTAGGTGTTTGTTTATTTCTCGTGCGTCTAAACAAAGTCTTACCTTACCGTTCTTTTTCTTAATAGCCACTATAGGGCTGGTATAAGGGGACTGACTGGGTTCTATTATGTCATCCTCTATTAATTGATTGATTTCGGACCGAACAGCCTCCTTAAGGGAATACGCAATGGGGTAAGATTTGCGATTAAAATTTACTGGTTCCTTAAAATGCAATACACATTGATAATTTTTAACCTTTCCTGGTAGGTCTGAGAATACGTGTCTATATTTATTATATATTGTTATTAATTTATTTAGTTGGCCTGAACTTGGTGATTTATTTCTATCAGTCGATTGGAATTGTCTTATTTCTCTGATTTTTTCTGCCCATAGATCATCGTTATTATCACTGTACTCCCGCTCGTGCCTAAATATTTGGTTTCTAGGGTTGGTCGTTCGCTGTATATGGAATATCGTTCTTTCTAGGGGAACTTCTCGGTTTCCTACAATGTCTGCAATCCAATCCGCGTCAGTCGTTTTCAGAGTTACTTTATCTGAACTTAAATCGATTATGGCGGAGTGTTTACGTAGAAGGTCGCAGCCGATCAAGCTATGGAATGGTAGACCTGTTGCTACTAGAAAAATCATTGGAATGGTTACACCTTGGCTGGTTACTTCCAACCTAACTTGCTTTTTTACTGATTTATTTTGTCGTCCTGTAGCCCCTATCAGGATGATGTTCGTAACAGGTAACGTTGGTATGCTGACTCTGCTCTCCTCCTGAATACGATTGAGCTCGGTGCTATCCATTAGGGAAACATTGGCCCCGGTGTCGACCATTAACATGACAGCTACTTTGTTAATGGTGGCCGTCACGTATACTATATCATGGGTGTGTTGCTGGTGATCGGTTACAACTTCCTCTAGCAATTCCTGTCGTATATTTTTCAAGTAATGGTTAAATAAGATAGTGATTTTATTCGTATTGTTGCCGTAATCAAACCCAATAGAGTGGTTCAGCGAAGGGCTTATGTTACCATAATTTTTCACTGCCGCGAGGAGTTTAAAGAGCTTGTACTCTCCTCGTTGCGTCGGTCTTGATCATTCCTACTACTCCCATCATCCATCATGGTACGTCCTCCTTGCTGGACGGGTTCCTGGTCTGGAACAAAATGTACATGCGGTCGGTAGTCGCTATTGCGGTCATCACCCTCAATGCTACTACTCCTCCATCGTCCTCCTCTCATGCTTCCTCTGTCTCCACTGTAGCTGTCTCTACGTTGGTATCGTCGCCTTCTATCGGAGTCGTAATTAGCTTGTACATAATTTGCTCGTCGATATTGCGACGGTTGGTTATTCCCGCCTTGGTTTGGTGGTCGATTAGTGTTGTTATTAAAATTGGGTCGCCGGTTATTGTTATTATTATTGTTATTCGGGTTATTTGGCCTATTATTATTGTTATTGTTATTAGCGTTATTATAATTTTGGTTTGTCTGACCATTATTATTAAAATTATTTCGAGAATTTCGAGGGTAGTTATTATTATTATTGTTCGTATTTCCGCCTGTGGTATTAAACTGGTCATTTCGTTGACGACTCCTACGGTAATACCCCTCGTGCTCCTGATCTTCGAGCAGCGCTGACATAGCTGCTATTGTCTTAATCTGTCCCCACTGACGTGCTTTTGTGACACCCTCTTCAAAGTGATAAGACAATTTTGTGACAAGACATTCCTCCGGTATCTTTGTTTCTAGGTTTCTTGCGAGACATACTTGACCTAAGAAGTATGAAGTCATGGTCCCTCCTTGGTTCGCATCGTATCTTCCATGACATATATGGTCTCGTACGATGTTTTGCGTCGCCTCGGACCAGTATTTTGCGCGGAATTGAGTTTTAAATTCATCGTAGCTGTGAACCTCGTGGCGTGTTGCGGTCCACCAATTGTCATAGATTTCTTTAAAGTATTCGTCGATCAAACTTTTTATGTTATTCCACCTAGTTTCTCTAATCCGCGCCAAGTGTTCCTCCACACGCGCTAAAAATTCAATGGGATTACGTCGATAATTTCTAAAATTGATAGCGTCGCGGTTATCATTCGGTAGTAAGTACTGAACTGGTATCGGACGATTGCGGATAATCTCAATCTCCTCCCGCATTTGCACTATTTCCTGCTGTCTAAGTTCTTCAATCCTCTCTCGATTTGCAACAGTTAAATCCCTCACCGCATCTACAGAGGTACTCACTTCTTCGCAGCGCTCACCTACGTCTAACCTTACTCGTTTAATTTCATCTTGACTTGTCCTTTTTAAAGATTCTATCCTTGCTTCGGTCACCTCCTCCATGGTATTGAGTCTCCCGTCGACCTCTTCTCTGGTTCGCTGCAAGTCCTGGTCGTGTTGTTCACACCTTTTATTTACTTCGACGATTTCCTCCCTCACAATGGCAATCTCCACGTCGATTCTGGTGTTTATTTTATCATTGCCCTCTTCCATTCTCCTGCTAATTTCAATCAAGGTGGTGTTCAATTCTTCTCTAATGGCCTGGCTGTTATCGTCGATTTTACTGTTCAGCGCGTCCATGGACTTCTGAGTATTGTCAATCCTTTTATTTAGGTCCTCTTTCAACGATTCCATATTTTTACTAAGTGATTCCATATTTCGATTTAAGTCCCGATGGTCCTCCTTTATTGACTCTATATTTTTACTTAATACCTCGATATTCCTTTGATTTTCTTTCCTTAAAGTTCGACTATCTTCCTTAACCTGTCCGAATTGTTCCATCATCATTCTCATCATGTGATCCCATCTCGTCTCTTCGGATGGTCTGCCTGGTTGGTCGCTGACAATCATTTCCATCTCTGGTTCTACACGAGGCATTTCGTCGGTACTAGTTTCGACATTATTGATTGTAATAACTTCCATCTCGTCTGTGGGTTGCTCTTCGTATGTATCTACATCCCGTTGCATTTCTCCTACCCTACTGTCCTTATATCTTGTATCGTATTGGTGGGTGTGCGGCATGTTAATTTTTTCGTGTCTACCGGGCTAATATAAAATATAAAAAATATATTTATTTAATATTTTTTAAGCCACACTAGTTGGTGCGCCAATTTATAAGAAAACGCGATTCGGGGTTATTTTTTAATGTTAAAGTTAATGCCCCGCGTTGTATGCGTCAATTTATAAGTCAATTTATAAGAAAACGATTATTAGTGGTTGATTCAAACTGATTATGTTTATTTGTTTATAGTAGTTATATCAAAATAATGTTTAAATTCCGTTTAAAGGCCACACGGTTGGTCTAACCTATTTGTAATAAAATGAAAACGTGTGTGGTTACAAGTAACTTGAAATAAAATAAAAGTGTTGTTGTTGTTTAAACTTATTAAATTCATGGTCAAAATATTAAAAGTCTCGTTAAAACAAAGTTTAACTATGTGTGAAGTGTTCTTTTGAGGTAACTCGATGTTGAGAATGGTTGTTTCTAATTGAAGGTGACTAATGTAGTAAAGTAATTTAAAATAAAACATTCAAAGTTACTCACAGTGTTTACAATGGCTTAATTATACTTGTTTAAAAAAATTCCCTTGTATTAAATAAATAAAATAGTGAAGTTGATTATACTTAAATGCTAGATTAACTTAAGTTAAAACATGAAGTATAGCAGTTGGTTGCTTGATAATAGTTCTCGTCTGGTTGAAACTGGTAGTAGAAACTTCTTCTTCAGATTGCAGGTAGTCTGAGTATGTCACGTCTCATTAAGTCTGGACAATATCATAAACAAACGTATGCTTTTACGTACCTGATTGTGTTTACTTGAAGTTCACTAAACTGTCAACTCAGCTTACAATCACCAACTCCCTTTGGTTGCAAGGTTATGTTACCTTGTTTATTAATTAGTGGGCGCCACACGGATTTATTTAGGGAAAATCCCGTGTAAAACCCACGCACAATATTACTGGATGATTAGAAAATTTAAAATAGTTGAGTACCACCTTTTGGCAATGCTATTCCAATATGTTAAACACAACAGAAGGTTGTTTAAGCTTATTAAAAGAAAATATTCAATTAACCTATAGAAATAAATCAAAATCAGGTGATGCTGTTAATAATGGGTTTATTTACACCCTTATAGTGAATTCAAAAAAATAAACATAATGTAAATATACAAAGTTGTACAATTAAAAGTCAGTTATCATAGGCCTTATACGGCTTGCTCAGAACATGAATTAAGTCCAGAATCTGGTTAAGTCCAGATACTATTTATTTTTAATATTAAAATTATGATTATCTCAGTTGTGAATTCTTTGAGACACGAAAGAAAACAATTATGCCTACACAATATCCAATAATCCTTTTGATATAAAATTGATCAACAAAGTTTTAAGTTACTTTTGCAAAGTAATTAAAAAAACACGATCTGTTGAAAGATCGCGCGTTTCATCAACGCTTGCTTTTTTAGTGACAATATTTATCAAGTGAGAACCCTTACAACTAACATATAGCTTAATTACTAATAACAAATTTGTATAATAAATCGAGACGTGGTGTAATCTTAAATAATGTTTTTGTGTTTTGCGTCAGTACAGGTTATTGTTGCAAAAAGTACAGGTTATGGCACTCAGATCAAGATTAGTAATGATTGCACTTTTACCTTCTGAGTTTTAATTATTTAATTAAAACTTATTAATCACTTAAGTAATCGGATTATAATGATTACTGGGTTTCGGCACTAAATTCGCACAAGAACAGAATAATGCGATCCTCTTCTGATTAAAATGGATCGTGAATAATAATAACAATAAATTATTTTCTGTTCGTTATTCCCGCACAAAATTAAAATAAAACTGCACTTAATCACTGTTGTTGGTTGTGGATGAACTCGAAGTAATCGTTTTTTTTTGTTGAACTATTGGTTCCAATGTACTATGTAACTGACGCTAAGTGTTATTAAAAAACGTGGAGATGACGGGCACACGTCTGTGCTGCATGCTAGTTAGTAAAGGTCTGTCTCAAAATTCGTTGTTTTGTCTTTATATACCCCTCTCTTTGATCGGCTCTAGGTAAAAATGTTGATTACTAACTAATTTTCTGATTGGCTTTGGCCGGTGTGTCGGTGTGACGTGTCACTTTTTGACAGTTGATAACGGCTTTTCCTAACCGTCAAATGTCGTGGTGGTAACTAGTTGTCGTTCTTGTTATTATTTATAAACAGTTTCTCGATGTACATTTTTAGAATGATGCTAACATTTCTCCCGCACTAAATACAGTTGCGATTGGGTTAATATTACTATCAAATTAAAGATTGTTCTTTTTCCTTTAATTTGATATCACTCATTCTCAAATTACTTTCACTTTGACCGACATTGTTATAAAACCAACGTTCGGGTACATTATCCTTACTGTCGTCTGCTCTTTATGAGTCGCCGATTTTACACTTTTGGTTAACCTTGCTTGTATTCACATAACATTTTATTAATCAAATGTTTATGCGCGAACACCATTAATGCTGTACTGACGTTTTTTTTGCTGAACATTACTTGTACACCTTAACTCTATACATTGTAATAAATGATCCTACTGACTATGACATTTCGTTTCACGCTAATTTGTTTTAAGCTACTATTTAACAATTAAAATTATGATTAAACCTATTGTTTTAATAACATTTTTTGTTATGTCAAGGCATAACCATTGTTCTGTGCATTTTAGTTTACACTTGTGATAATCCTTGACAGCCGTTTTACTGACTAATGTTTGGTCTAAGCTTGCTAAGGCATATCGCCTACATTGAAATTTGGCCCTAATAATGCCTATTGGTTCTCAATTCGGTAAATTGTGGAGACATCTTATTTGTATAAGATTCTCTTTTATAAATAGTTCTCTTTTCTAACAGGTATATTTGATGTTGAAATACATCTTAGTTCTCACTATGTAGCCATTGTTAACATTGGTTTTGGCATTCATAATCTACTGGTCGTTGTCACATCTAGTATCAGCAAAATGCTGATTTTGCTTTCACAGTATTTAACTGCTCATTAGTTCATTTTTTTGTTTACAAATGACATTCGGTTTACATCAACTATTTACTGAATTGACAGCTGAATGTAAATTTATTCTGTCCATTAGTTCGTTTTCGTCTCAGTCTAGTTGTAGTGTCAAACAGCCCTTGGGTTACTGATTCATGTGGCACTTCTGCTTCATTCTTCTTTCTTGGTTTCTTCTTTCTTGTTTATTTCTACTATTATATACCTATTTACATGGTTGTTCTGTTTTTATAAAATCTGATAACATACACTTAGGTTAGGTGACATCTTGTGATGTTACATATACACCCTCTTTAAAATTGATCATTTGAAAAAATTTATTTTTGTAAAATTATCAATTCATGTCAGTTTCTTAGTATACTTTAATAAAAAAATTTTTCTCTTGTACTCTTTGATTTTTTAAACATACTATTGGTGTATTACTCTAGGTTGGCTTTTTATCCAATGGTACAATTCTTAATTTACTAGTATTTTCAAGCTGCTTACTCTCTAAGTCATTTAACTATAATTGATCTTGTTTCTCAAGTTAACTATTCCCTGTCTTATTCACATCCTACTTTCTCATCACATATCTTTGCATTCGTGATTATCTTAATGGTTATTATAATTCATACCTCACAGATTCTTTCATAATATTCCTTGATACAATAAAACAATATAATTCCCTAACTATTGTAGAGGTTTCGGAATCAGGGTGGCTCACTATGGCTAACATCCTCTGCCGTTCCTCACTACACATTCTCAGATTCAGAGGCATTACTCTTCTCTGTCTGAGTAAAAAATAAACATTGCTCCTGGCAATAGTTGCACTATCACAACTCAAAAAAAATATCACATATCATTCATATTCAATAATATAATATATTCACTATAATATTCAAGGTATCAGAGGTTTTCATTTAGATCACATTTCCATCTTTATACTTGCTAACATACTTTCTTTCTTACAGGTAATTACTTCTTTTAGACTTGATGTTTTTTAGCTATGCTTTTATCAGCTATATAGTTACTTATGTACTAGTTAACAATTTGTTTTGGTTCATTTAAATATTCTTAAGATTATACACTTGTTTTGATGTTTACAATACTTATGCGTTTGGTTTGTTCTATCTAGAGTCTACAATATTTTTGTTTTCACAATAGTCCAATAAATCCTTCTTAACGAGTTATATTCATCCTGAATTATCAGGGCTTACATTGTTTGTATACTAAATGTTTTTTTTTTTTTTTATGTTCTCTGACATATTCTGATGATGTATAATATTTGATAATTGACAAACATTTTTCTTTCCTTTCATTCCATTATAACAATAGTTATCTTTACAATTAACACTCTTTGTTATTTTTCTTCTCTACTCCTTCAAGTGATGGTGGTTTTCACTTATTCTGGATGATTTTATATACTATATACTATGCTGTAATTACAATTTCATTTGACAATATAATAACATACTAATATCTAATTTCATAGACATTCTTGGGGTTTACATGGTTTGTTTCACAAATATTATTTTTTTTCCTTTCCTTACATTCCATAATAATGTCCTTCTTTTATTTTACACACTTTGTTATACTGCCTCTCTACTCCTTCAAAGGTTAGTTGGGTGAACCTTTATTCTGGACGATTTAATTTAACATTTGAGTTTTATGAGAGGTATACACTAATAATTTTATAAACATTAAGTTACATAGAATATCCATCAGGATACATACTTTTTCTCTAGGTATAGTACAGTAGTTGTATTTTCTTATTAAATCATTTGATTGACCTTATATAATTTTCTATCCCCTGGTGTGATAGATCTGGTAAATTTTCATCAGTAACAAATGGTTTGGCTTACATCTTAATTCTACACACTTTTGTAACTTGATAAGGCAAATTGACTAGTTATAGTTAATTAGTTACCTTCAACCTTTTGTAGCTTAACAATAAATGAGTTTGTTTATGGTAGTGGTTTTTTTTTTTTTTTTTTTTTAATATATATATTTTATCTTTTATACCATAAACGTTTGGGTGAGGAATGTTGCTTACTATTACATATTATCCCTCCTTAATATTAATCATTTCTTATTCGTCGATATTCATGGGGTTATTTGTGCTCTTCCACTCTATTGGGTCTATAATTGGGGATGATTACGTTATACAGGTGTCCTTTCTTATAGCAGTTTTTTTTTTTTTTTTTTTTTTTTAGTATTACATCTTTGGAACATTCGGTATTTTGTAACCACTTATCCTCCTTAATTTCCTTTAACTATAAAACTTTTTTAACGATGTTTGATTGTATGTCCCTCTAACTTTTTTATTTACTGTGTCAGTGAGTTCATAGGTATTGTTTTCATTGTCCTTGGTAATCACATAGGGACCTACATATAACAACAATAATTTCTATGTTATGCCCTCCATTGTGCTGGGCAGTTCTCTATTTCTTAATAGTACTTGTTCTCCTACTTTATATTTAATTATTCGGGCTGGTGCTTGCCGTTTATACTTTCTCCTACGTTGTTCTAACTTTTCTATGATTTTATTATGGTATTGGACTTTATCAAATTGATATTCGGGACTTGGTGGGAATTTAATAAGGTCACTGATCTCTCTGGGTGGAGGCTTTTCAAACATGGCATTGTATGGGGTTGTATCAATTGATTGGTGATATGCTAGATTGATAAAATCCTCTGCAGCTGAGACATACTCACTCCACTGTCTTTGTTGAGTTGCACAATAAGTTCTAAGTATTCGTCCCACTTCCCTTAATACTCTTTCCGAAGGGTTACTACTGGGATGGTACACTGCAGTTTTGTATGTTTTTATTCCACATTCCATCAGTGTGTCCTTCCACCTCCGTCCTTTAAATTGTGTACCGTGGTCGGTGATCAGGGTTTTCGGACAACCTACCTCGGGTAAATAATTATGTATTATTAAGTTGAGTATCTTTTGGGTAGTTGCTCGATTCATAGGGTATAGTTTTATATACTTAGTGTAATGGTCTAAGATAATCAATAAGTACTTGTACTGGTGGCGACCTCCGCTCCTAGGAAATGGGCCGCAGATGTCTACAAAAACTTTTTCTAGTTTCCCCGAAGATGTTATGGGTATCATCTGTCCCTCCTTCCTTTCATTCGTGCATTTTACCATCTGACAAACTTGACAGGTTCTGATGCACTGCCTCACTCTTCTATTCATATCTTTTATATACATATGTTCTTCTAACGCCTTGATTACCTTGACAGCACCCATGTGCCCATAGCGGATATGGTAATCTATGATTATTTCTTTCTCTAAGGTTTTAGGTACACATAATTTCCAACTGTGATCGTGATACTTAGTTTTAATGAATAATATATTATCAATTACACAGTAATACGGAGTTATTTTTACATCCTTATCATCCAACCTCTGGAATATTTGTGCCAGTTTACCGTCTTGTCGTTGGTGTGACTTTATTTCTTTGATAACGCTTTCCAATTCTGTCCGGCTTTTTAATATGCTATACACTTTAGCTAGTGTCTCCTTTTCGCCTTCATAAGTCTGATTTGTAAGGTTTACCCGTGATAGTACGTCGGCGGCTATATTCTTTCTGCCAGGGACATATTCCCAATTAATGTTATATTCTTGTAGGACCAAGGTCCACCTTGCTAACCGTCCATGACTTAATTTGCAGCTCTTCAAAAAGGATATGGACTTGTGATCTGTTCTAACAGTAACCGAGTATCCTAATATGTATGTGCGGAATTTATTACATGCGAATACTACACTCAGGAGTTCTTTTTCAGTGACATTGTAGTTTCTTTCACATTTGTTTAAGGTACGGCTTGCGAAGCTTATTACCAGGTGGTTTCCTTCGTCGTCTTCTTGGTATAATGTGGAGCCTAAACTGATGTCACTGGCATCACAATTCAAATAAAAAGGTTTATTAAAATCTGGATGGTGCAAGATTACTGTCTCTAGAAATTTCGTTTTGATCCTTTGAAATATACCTTCCTGTGCTGGACCCCATGTCCATCTATCCTTCGAGGACAATTGCGGAGACAATTTGGTAGTTAGTTCCGAATAATTACTTTGAAATTTTCGATAGTAATTGCACAATCCTAAAAAAGATTGTAATTGTTTTTTGTTCTTGGGGGTGGGGAACTTTTGAATAGCTTCGATTTTTTCTGTCGAAGGAGTTATCCCTAATTCGGTGAGCTGAAAACCTAAAAACTGTACTTCTCTTGCAATAAGTTGGGATTTCTCCAATTTTAGAGTAATATGATTCTCTGATAGTTTGTTCAATACGTGTTCTACTCTCTGACAATGTTCTTCCCAGTTGGTGGACATTATGAGCAGGTCGTCCACATAGACGGTCGTGAATTTCAGTGCTTCCTGTCCTAACACCTGATCCATACATTGTATAAAAATGGCTACTGAATTTATTAGCCCGAACGGCAACCTCTTAAAATGATAGTTGCGTCCCTCAAATATAAAAGCAACATATTTTCGACTGTTGGGATGCAGCTCGACCTGCCAGTACCCGCAGACCGTATCCCACGAGCTTATGTATTGTACACCATGGAACTTCTTTAGAATTTCTTCAATTTTGCCCGGAGATGTTCGGTTATTGACTAGGTGTTTGTTTATTTCTCGTGCGTCTAAACAAAGTCTTACCTTACCGTTCTTTTTCTTAATAGCCACTATAGGGCTGGTATAAGGGGACTGACTGGGTTCTATTATGTCATCCTCTATTAATTGATTGATTTCGGACCGAACAGCCTCCTTAAGGGAATACGCAATGGGGTAAGATTTGCGATTAAAATTTACTGGTTCCTTAAAATGCAATACACATTGATAATTTTTAACCTTTCCTGGTAGGTCTGAGAATACGTGTCTATATTTATTATATATTGTTATTAATTTATTTAGTTGGCCTGAACTTGGTGATTTATTTCTATCAGTCGATTGGAATTGTCTTATTTCTCTGATTTTTTCTGCCCATAGATCATCGTTATTATCACTGTACTCCCGCTCGTGCCTAAATATTTGGTTTCTAGGGTTGGTCGTTCGCTGTATATGGAATATCATTCTTTCTAGGGGAACTTCTCGGTTTCCTACAATGTCTGCAATCCAATCCGCGTCAGTCGTTTTCAGAGTTACTTTATCTGAACTTAAATCGATTATGGCGGAGTGTTTACGTAGGTCACAGCCGATCAAGCTATGGAATGGTAGACCTGTTGCTACTAGAAAAATCATTGGAATGGTTACACCTTGGCTGGTTACTTCCAACCTAACTTGCTTTTTTACTGATTTATTTTGTCGTCCTGTAGCCCCTATCAGGATGATGTTCGTAACAGGTAACGTTGGTATGCTGACTCTGCTCTCCTCCTGAATACGATTGAGCTCGGTGCTATCCATTAGGGAAACATTGGCCCCGGTGTCGACCATTAACATGACAGCTACTTTGTTAATGGTGGCCGTCACGTATACTATATCATGGGTGTGTTGCTGGTGATCGGTTACAACTTCCTCTAGCAATTCCTGTCGTATATTTTTCAAGTAATGGTTAAATAAGATAGTGATTTTATTCGTATTGTTGCCGTAATCAAACCCAATAGAGTGGTTCAGCGAAGGGCTTATGTTACCATAATTTTTCACTGCCGCGAGGAGTTTAAAGAGCTTGTACTCTCCTCGTTGCGTCGGTCTTGATCATTCCTACTACTCCCATCATCCATCATGGTACGTCCTCCTTGCTGGACGGGTTCCTGGTCTGGAACAAAATGTACATGCGGTCGGTAGTCGCTATTGCGGTCATCACCCTCAATGCTACTACTCCTCCATCGTCCTCCTCTCATGCTTCCTCTGTCTCCACTGTAGCTGTCTCTACGTTGGTATCGTCGCCTTCTATCGGAGTCGTAATTAGCTTGTACATAATTTGCTCGTCGATATTGCGACGGTTGGTTATTCCCGCCTTGGTTTGGTGGTCGATTAGTGTTGTTATTAAAATTGGGTCGCCGGTTATTGTTATTATTATTGTTATTCGGGTTATTTGGCCTATTATTATTGTTATTGTTATTAGCGTTATTATAATTTTGGTTTGTCTGACCATTATTATTAAAATTATTTCGAGAATTTCGAGGGTAGTTATTATTATTATTGTTCGTATTTCCGCCTGTGGTATTAAACTGGTCATTTCGTTGACGACTCCTACGGTAATACCCCTCGTGCTCCTGATCTTCGAGCAGCGCTGACATAGCTGCTATTGTCTTAATCTGTCCCCACTGACGTGCTTTTGTGACACCCTCTTCAAAGTGATAAGACAATTTTGTGACAAGACATTCCTCCGGTATCTTTGTTTCTAGGTTTCTTGCGAGACATACTTGACCTAAGAAGTATGAAGTCATGGTCCCTCCTTGGTTCGCATCGTATCTTCCATGACATATATGGTCTCGTACGATGTTTTGCGTCGCCTCGGACCAGTATTTTGCGCGGAATTGAGTTTTAAATTCATCGTAGCTGTGAACCTCGTGGCGTGTTGCGGTCCACCAATTGTCATAGATTTCTTTAAAGTATTCGTCGATCAAACTTTTTATGTTATTCCACCTAGTTTCTCTAATCCGCGCCAAGTGTTCCTCCACACGCGCTAAAAATTCAATGGGATTACGTCGATAATTTCTAAAATTGATAGCGTCGCGGTTATCATTCGGTAGTAAGTACTGAACTGGTATCGGACGATTGCGGATAATCTCAATCTCCTCCCGCATTTGCACTATTTCCTGCTGTCTAAGTTCTTCAATCCTCTCTCGATTTGCAACAGTTAAATCCCTCACCGCATCTACAGAGGTACTCACTTCTTCGCAGCGCTCACCTACGTCTAACCTTACTCGTTTAATTTCATCTTGACTTGTCCTTTTTAAAGATTCTATCCTTGCTTCGGTCACCTCCTCCATGGTATTGAGTCTCCCGTCGACCTCTTCTCTGGTTCGCTGCAAGTCCTGGTCGTGTTGTTCACACCTTTTATTTACTTCGACGATTTCCTCCCTCACAATGGCAATCTCCACGTCGATTCTGGTGTTTATTTTATCATTGCCCTCTTCCATTCTCCTGCTAATTTCAATCAAGGTGGTGTTCAATTCTTCTCTAATGGCCTGGCTGTTATCGTCGATTTTACTGTTCAGCGCGTCCATGGACTTCTGAGTATTGTCAATCCTTTTATTTAGGTCCTCTTTCAACGATTCCATATTTTTACTAAGTGATTCCATATTTCGATTTAAGTCCCGATGGTCCTCCTTTATTGACTCTATATTTTTACTTAATACCTCGATATTCCTTTGATTTTCTTTCCTTAAAGTTCGACTATCTTCCTTAACCTGTCCGAATTGTTCCATCATCATTCTCATCATGTGATCCCATCTCGTCTCTTCGGATGGTCTGCCTGGTTGGTCGCTGACAATCATTTCCATCTCTGGTTCTACACGAGGCATTTTGTCGGTACTAGTTTCGACATTATTGATTGTAATAACTTCCATCTCGTCTGTGGGTTGCTCTTCGTATGTATCTACATCCCGTTGCATTTCTCCTACCCTACTGTCCTTATATCTTGTATCGTATTGGTGGGTGTGCGGCATGTTAATTTTTTCGTGTCTACCGGGCTAATATAAAATATAAAAAATATATTTATTTAATATTTTTTAAGCCACACTAGTTGGTGCGCCAATTTATAAGAAAACGCGATTCGGGGTTATTTTTTAATGTTAAAGTTAATGCCCCGCGTTGTATGCGTCAATTTATAAGTCAATTTATAAGAAAACGATTATTAGTGGTTGATTCAAACTGATTATGTTTATTTGTTTATAGTAGTTATATCAAAATAATGTTTAAATTCCGTTTAAAGGCCACACGGTTGGTCTAACCTATTTGTAATAAAATGAAAACGTGTGTGGTTACAAGTAACTTGAAATAAAATAAAAGTGTTGTTGTTGTTTAAACTTATTAAATTCATGGTCAAAATATTAAAAGTCTCGTTAAAACAAAGTTTAACTATGTGTGAAGTGTTCTTTTGAGGTAACTCGATGTTGAGAATGGTTGTTTCTAATTGAAGGTGACTAATGTAGTAAAGTAATTTAAAATAAAACATTCAAAGTTACTCACAGTGTTTACAATGGCTTAATTATACTTGTTTAAAAAAATTCCCTTGTATTAAATAAATAAAATAGTGAAGTTGATTATACTTAAATGCTAGATTAACTTAAGTTAAAACATGAAGTATAGCAGTTGGTTGCTTGATAATAGTTCTCGTCTGGTTGAAACTGGTAGTAGAAACTTCTTCTTCAGATTGCAGGTAGTCTGAGTATGTCACGTCTCATTAAGTCTGGACAATATCATAAACAAACGTATGCTTTTACGTACCTGATTGTGTTTACTTGAAGTTCACTAAACTGTCAACTCAGCTTACAATCACCAACTCCCTTTGGTTGCAAGGTTATGTTACCTTGTTTATTAATTAGTGGGCGCCACACGGATTTATTTAGGGAAAATCCCGTGTAAAACCCACGCACAATATTACTGGATGATTAGAAAATTTAAAATAGTTGAGTACCACCTTTTGGCAATGCTATTCCAATATGTTAAACACAACAGAAGGTTGTTTAAGCTTATTAAAAGAAAATATTCAATTAACCTATAGAAATAAATCAAAATCAGGTGATGCTGTTAATAATGGGTTTATTTACACCCTTATAGTGAATTCAAAAAAATAAACATAATGTAAATATACAAAGTTGTACAATTAAAAGTCAGTTATCATAGGCCTTATACGGCTTGCTCAGAACATGAATTAAGTCCAGAATCTGGTTAAGTCCAGATACTATTTATTTTTAATATTAAAATTATGATTATCTCAGTTGTGAATTCTTTGAGACACGAAAGAAAACAATTATGCCTACACAATATCCAATAATCCTTTTGATATAAAATTGATCAACAAAGTTTTAAGTTACTTTTGCAAAGTAATTAAAAAAACACGATCTGTTGAAAGATCGCGCGTTTCATCAACGCTTGCTTTTTTAGTGACAATATTTATCAAGTGAGAACCCATACAACTAACATATAGCTTAATTACTAATAACAAATTTGTATAATAAATCGAGACGTGGTGTAATCTTAAATAATGTTTTTGTGTTTTGCGTCAGTACAGGTTATGGCACTCAGATCAAGATTAGTAATGATTGCACTTTTACCTTCTGAGTTTTAATTATTTAATTAAAACTTATTAATCACTTAAGTAATCGGATTATAATGATTACTGGGTTTCGGCACTAAATTCGCACAAGAACAGAATAATGCGATCCTCTTCTGATTAAAATGGATCGTGAATAATAATAACAATAAATTATTTTCTGTTCGTTATTCCCGCACAAAATTAAAATAAAACTGCACTTAATCACTGTTGTTGGTTGTGGATGAACTCGAAGTAATCGTTTCTTGTTGTTGAACTATTGGTTCCAATGTACTATGTAACTGACGCTAAGTGTTATTAAAAAACGTGGAGATGACGGGCACACGTCTGTGCTGCATGCTATTTAGTAAAGGTCTGTCTCAAAATTCGTTGTTTTGTCTTTATATACCCCTCTCTTTGATCGGCTCTAGGTAAAAATGTTGATTACTAACTAATTTTCTGATTGGCTTTGGCCGGTGTGTCGGTGTGACGTGTCACTTTTTGACAGTTGATAACGGCTTTTCCTAACCGTCAAATGTCGTGGTGGTAACTAGTTGTCGTTCTTGTTATTATTTATAAACAGTTTCTCGATGTACATTTTTAGAATGATGCTAACATTTCTCCCGCACTAAATACAGTTGCGATTGGGTTAATATTACTATCAAATTAAAGATTGTTCTTTTTCCTTTAATTTGATATCACTCGTTCTCGAATTACTTTCACTTTGACCGACATTGTTATAAAACCAACGTTCTGGTACATTATCCTTACTGTCGTCTGCTCTTTATGAGTCGCCGATTTTACACTTTTGGTTAACCTTGCTTGTATTCACATAACATTTTATTAATCAAATGTTTATGCGCGAACACCATTAATGCTGTACTGACGTTTTTTTTTGCTGAACATTACTTGTACACCTTAACTCTATACATTGTAATAAATGATCCTACTGACTATGACATTTCGTTTCACGCTAATTTGTTTTAAGCTACTATTTAACAATTAAAATTATGATTAAACCTATTGTTTTAATAATATTTTTTGTTATGTCAAGGCATAACCATAGTTCTGTGCATTTTAGTTTACACTTGTGATAATCCTCGATAGCCGTTTTACTGACTAATGTTTGGTCTAAGCTTGCTAAGGCATATCGCCTACATTGAAATTTGGCCCTAATAATGCCTATTGGTTCTCAATTCGGTAAATTGTGGAGACATCTTATTTGTATAAGATTCTCTTTTATAAATAGTTCTCTTTTCTAACAGGTATATTTGATGTTGAAATACATCTTAGTTCTCACTATGTAGCCATTGTTAACATTGGTTTTGGCATTCATAATCTACTGGTCGTTGTCACATCTAGTATCAGCAAAATGCTGATTTTGCTTTCACAGTATTTAACTGCTCATTAGTTCATTTTTTTGTTTACAAATGACATTCGGTTTACATCAACTATTTACTGAATTGACAGCTGAATGTAAATTTATTCTGTCCATTAGTTCGTTTTCGTCTCAGTCTAGTTGTAGTGTCAAACAGCCCTTGGGTTACTGTTTCATGTGGCACTTCTGCTTCATTCTTCTTTCTTGGTTTCTTCTTTCTTGTTTATTTCTACTATTATATACCTATTTACATGGTTGTTCTGTTTTTATAAAATCTGATAACATACACTTAGGTTAGGTGACATCTTGTGATGTTACAATATGTGTTGATTTTGTGTAGATTCGCCCTGACTGTAAGCCCCACTGTTTAGTCTAGTCAATTTGTAATATAATTTCAAATATAATAATAATAAATAAAATATAAAGATATAGATAATCAGAATTGTGTATGTTGTCTGGATCTCGGTATTGAACTCGCTGATGATACAGCTCCACTTTGGATTCACCAAATACAAAGAATAGATTTAATATAAATATGTTATAACTAGGTGTGATTGATTGATAAATAACAAATAAATCAAACTTTATAAATTGTGAAAATATTATTTTTTTTCTTGTATTAAGTTTTGATTTAATTATTTAATTTAATTAATTAATAATTAATTAATTAATTGAGTGTGTAATTTCCTTAGATATCTATTCTATCACTGTAAATTATTTTTTGTTTAAAAAAAAAAATAATAGTAACATTAATTATAGAAATAAAAAAACAATTCTGGTAACTGAGTAATGATTTGCGTTTATTAACATTCAAAATTATGCGCCAGTCAAACTGCGCATGTCCCAGGCATTGGCTAATATTTGCTCCAGTCGGTAGCGAAAAAAATCAACAAATATATTTTTACAAGGTTAAATTTGTGGTTCTTTTAACGAGTCGAAATGGTCAGAGGGCAAGGAACAAGATACATTCTTAACAGGTATTCTTAAACTAAATGGTAATAGCTGAAATAGAACAAAATTATTATTGAAATTGTCAATTAAAAAAAATTGAATTTCGAACCAAGTCGAAGAAATGACGTCACTCCCTTCAAGCTGGCATTGCATCGTGCGGGTGAGTAAAACAAGTATGGCCGACGTCTCCTCGATTTTAACTGCTATGCTGCTGGAATTGGCTGAGCTTCTCCCGCAGAAATAAAATGATATTCCCTTTTCTGCGAAGTGGTGTTGGTCCAGGAATATAGTGTCGAGTGTCCTCTCGTCTTCTGCGATGTCGTTTTCGTGATGGGTATCTTGTGAAGTGTCCGGTGTTCAAATATGTGTATTGGTGTTCTGTGAATCTTGTCCAAAATTGTTCAAAATGGCTGTTGATTTCTTGTGTTGAGTTTTATGGTGTTATTACAGTGGTTTGGAAGTTTGTGAAGTGTTAGAAATTGATAGTTAAGGTTATTTTCACTTTTTAGATCATCTCCGTTACACGCCGCATAACCACACTTGGTTTTATACAAATTATTCTATTTTCAGTACTCTGCTAACACATTTCCAACTATTCCGCTTTACGATTAACAATAGACTAATAGACGCAACGTCATCGTTTTAGGGTAATTTGTGCTATGTCTTTTTCCTCTTTATATTGTTTAACTATAAAAATATCTGTCTAAGACTTGGTTCACCATCTAAATATACATAATAAGTTTTCTTATTTTTTACTGTATTTCAAATATTTCTTAATTTTACATAAATCTAACTACTCAGTAATATTGATTGGTTAATTTTACATCTTTTGATATCTAGCTGGGTTTGTTTCAAGCTCATTTAAGCCCAAAAATTACAATTATATATAATGATGGTATGCCTCATATTTTGTACAAATTCAGTGTTTTAATGGTTTTTATTTGTTTTTTCTTATAATATTTCCATGGAATATACTTAATAACTCCGTGATTACTTTGTTGTTAATAATTTGGTTGTTAAAACATTTCAATATTGATTAATTTACTGTTTAGTCTGATTTGATTACCATTATAGGCCTATTATTATCTGTTTCCAAAAGAAGTTAATTTCCTTTCCTTTGTCATTCTATTTGCTATTAACTGTATCTGTATTAATTATATTTTCAATTTCTGTATTGTATGTATTGAATTCTATTCCTATTACATAGATTGATTCTCTGATAGATATTTTTTTGGTTTATATACCAGTCTGTGTTTACTAAAATGGTGTCTTAGCTGGTCTGCTTGTACATTATATATGCTTTACTGTTTTGAATAAAATTATTACATTTTTATGTCCTACTTGCCTCTCTGACTTACACAATGGAAAATTAAATGACATGATCTTAAAATACAATGAAATATCTTGTATCTACTAAACTTTCTTTATAATAATAACATCATTGAACCATAACATAAACATCTTATGCCTAATTTTCTCTATACTTAGAATTATAATGAGAACATATTATTATCAGTCTTTGGCTGTCCTATGTTTTTATGTTTCATTTTATCACAACCTTAGTCTATTAAAATATCTTATTCCTAGTAACAATTTCAGTTATTCACTGTCTCTTTTTATTTACTATAACTATTTTGCTAAAATATCAACATAAAAACACCTTAGAACTACTGACACTTTCAGTGATTAACTGTCTCTTGTGTTACCTATACCTAAATTGTTCATACAATAAACTAAAAACATCTTATAACTACTGACACTTTCAGTTATTGACTGTCTTTTGTGTTCCCTATACTTAATTTGTTCATACAATAAAAATAAAAACATCTTATACCTATCATATTGTTATTATGCCTAAACACTAAAACACTTTTATTATCTAAATTACACTCAGTCATTAGACTGTCTCTTTAGTTTTTATCCAGCATTTCCTACACTAATGGTAGTCTGTTTTAATATATTTTTTATATCACACTTTATTACAATGTGTCCTTTATTTTGGCTACACTACTGGTAGTCTGTTTCAATAAATTTTTTATATCACACTTTATTATAAGGTGTCCTTTATTTGGCTACACTAATAGTAGTCTGTTTTAATAGTTTTTTGACATATTATTCTTACAACTAGTATACAATTTGGTTTTCTGGGATTGTATCTTGTAACTTGTTCTGGGTCTACATATATCAGTTTTAATTTTGTTTCATGGTATGTATTACATGACTATCATTTTTTGGGATATCTCTTCCTGGTTCTGGTCTCTTTGTGGGAATCTTGATATGTTTTGTCCCTTCTTCGATATCACATTAGTAGTTTCTGGTCTTGTGGTTTCTCTGCCTCTTGACCTTATTATTTTTCCCTTATTAATACGGTTTCATCCTTTTATTTCCTTTTTTATGGTCCTTCCCTTTTTTACTGCTTCCCCAATCTACTGGGTATACTGCTGGTTTAACTGGTTTTTACATAGTAAGTTATTTTAATCAATGGTTTTCTTTGTTATTTTTTATTTTTATTAACATTTTATTGACTTAAAATACAGTTTCTAGTGTAATCCTTAAAACAATTTATTCTTCTCACTCACTATGGAACTTTTTCCTTTATTTATGTTGCATTAAGTCAAATGTTTAGCGTGATAATTTTGTTATGTTACAATATATATATATATATATATATATATATATATATATATATATATATATTGTAAATATAATCTATCAGAGTAATATTTTAGATATTCGTATTGAGGTATATAAATTCTTCTTTAACGCTTCATGTTCTAAGCGCCAAATATGTAAATAAAATGTTATCTAAATAAAATTTTGATTCTTTTGTATTGGTTGCCCCTGTTGAGTGAGCCAATTATGTAAATATAAATCTTCAGTATTAAAAATTAATTACTAGGGCCTCTCATTGTTGTGCCAATTTTGTAAATAAATATCTGAGTGTTCTTAATTTATTTTTAATTATTTCATTTGTTCTTATCAACAACTCTCGTTGGAGCACCAAGTTTTGAATGCAATGATTTTTAATTGATGTAACTGGTGTAGGGGTAATTACGTATTTTATATTCAATATAAAAATAATTAGTTAGGTATTTGCTTCTTGAATATATAATTAATTCAAAAATTGATTGAAATTAATAATAATTTAAGATTAAAATATTGTTACTACCCAAATTTTTGCCTCAATTTTCGTCAGCGTAAGCAATAGTATTTGCGATAATTTACTAATTATTCTAAATAATTACACCAGCTCTTACACAGTTTATTTCAATATTCTTTAATTGGTTTCTTAAACCTTCCCTTTAATATAAAACAAATAAATACTTTCTGAACATTAGTTACCCTAGCTAATAAATTAATTGCTCAGAGGTTGGCACTATTGAAAAATCTCAGGTTATATGTTTATTAATTTTTTTTATGTTAATTCGACTTAAATATTATAAAGTGATTTATAGTACTACTAACACAAATATTATATAATATGATTTAATTAACCATCTTGGTAATTCCTCAAACATAATGATTGTCATCCTGACAAACTCTATAATACAAATATAATATCTTTTGACTAAAATATGTTTTTCCAAAAATGTCCTCAGTGAAGTACAAAACATCACAATATATTGTATAAAATAAATAATTGCTTACACCTAAGGAACGAAAGTTTTGTTAGTGTCTATCAGCGTCAGTTACTTTCTGGGTTAACAACAAATTCACTTCTTAATTCTACATACTAATAAATAATTAATTATATTACAACTAATAAATCACAACAGTGTTAGTGCTTAGTGTTTTCAGTGTTTGTTTAAATACTTAAATAGTGTATATTCAGTGTCACAGTTGGGTTATGTTGAAACAGTAATTTGGATTAATCTCACCGATTTTTTTACACTTTCCTATTTCTGGTATGATATTTTCACAATTTAATATATATACGTTACTATTCACAGTTCACTTGGTTGATTATTCACTGAATTAAAACCTGTCATTTGATGGCGTCGGTTTTTCTAGTTCAAATATACCTCCAAATACTAATTTCAAAACTCTCATCTTATGCTAGATACAATGTTAAAGATACTGTCATCAATGAAATCCTCT
Source organism: Magicicada septendecula (assembly GCA_034769895.1). Taxonomy (NCBI): domain Eukaryota; kingdom Metazoa; phylum Arthropoda; class Insecta; order Hemiptera; family Cicadidae; genus Magicicada; species Magicicada septendecula. The sequence continues at coordinate 76,647,766 of CM068371.1, read as the reverse complement.
TTTCTCACTGACCATTTTGATACCTCACACGATAGGTTTTTGTTCAGTATCTATATGTGTCACATTTTTGAATTTTGACCCGAATTTATGTTTTATGCTTAAAAGTACCCCTTCTGTACCCTTAATGTTATAAAACAATTTCTATTTACTTTAAATATAATATTAATAGTTAAATAAATTGATATCAGTACTGGTCATGATAAATGTTAACATCATTGTCTTATAAAACCTACTGACTATGGTACAAACATAATATTGTCCTATGTACACTTTAACATCATTAATTTCTTAACACATTGCTTATTTATAAAATATTATCATACTATGGATCTACTCTCTATCTTAATACAGTTATTTTAAAACTTACCCTAATACAAATACAAGTTTTATAGAATAACATTTAACTACACAATTTCTTAATTTATCTAACATAATAATCATCATGACATACTCCCTAATATCCTGGTTAGTTCATGATTTATACTACTACTAACACAAATATTATATAATATGATTTAATTAACCATCTTGGTAATTCCTCAAACATAATGGTTGTCATCCTGACAAACTCTATAATACAATAGTTAGTTCAGGATTCTTATTAATAATCACAAAAGTTTTATGTAACAAAATTTAGTTAAAACATTTTGGTATTAGTCTTCTTTTCGCTTTAATTGGCATTATGTTCTTTTAGAATATGTAAACACAAATACCTAATTAAGTCATAATTTCTAGTTAAAGTTTTACACCTGCTGATACACAATTATTGTTTCATATAACTGATTCCTGAATTAATACACTTTCCCTTCACAATATAATATTGATCAGTTATGCCTAATGTGATATGGCTCTTACCTATTTTGAATACAATATGATATAAAGTATTTAATTGAAATAAGTGTCACAATGTTTTGCTCTGACATGTATACTTTCCTTGATCATTATATATCAGTTTTATAATCTTAACCAAACATATTAAGACATATAACTTACAAAATAAACTTAGTATTTTACTATTATTTTGTACTTCAACTTGGCTTTAGTAACTTGGTTAGGTTATGCACTTTGGCATATGTCTATTCTTCAATATATATGAGTATTCATATTTATTTTAAGGGAACCGTCACGTTACTATATATATTGTAACTAAACTCGGTCGTAATGCTCTTCTGGGTACTCTCAACGTCTTACCAAGTTGTCGTCAATTTATATCATATCTCACGCTGACGATGCCCGTCACGAACGCACGAATAACCAGTGCCGAAATCTTTACGGGTGTAATCCTTACCTGTCCTTATTCGATGTATTTGATTCCCGATAGGCGCCAAATTGTTTATTAAAACAATTAAAAGGTTCAAACTAAGTTGTCTTCTGTGCGGTAATAACAAATTCGAATCACTCACGCAGACTGGCGGGCATTCGAATCTTGCGTGTGGTTCATCGTGTTGCCAACGTCCCAATCTGGTAAATAATTATATTCACCGCTAAAGTGCACAAATGTTATAATACAATGCAAATAAAATGAAGGACGGTTATTAATAATCAGTACTAGTTTATTAGTGCTCAAAATAGTTAATTATTGATAATTCAGATACAAAATATATTATTATAAAACAATGTTGCTCCGGCTATAAACAGATTATATCTCAAGGTTGGCTATGTTGTCTGAACAGTTTACTACACCGGCATGGGTGCCGTTATTATTTATTTTATACAGTTCATTCAGTCAACGAGTTCTTTTGATTACGAAAAAATTGAAACACGATGTTATTAAAGTACACCACCTTACATCAATGGTACTTATATACTATTAAGGTTTAAATACAATTCGTTTCTGAGTGTTAAAAAGTGTGTGCTAATCTTTCATACTTCATACATAGGTTAAATTATGTTTACATACAAGTTTAATAAATATTATCAGTCAATCCTTGAAAGAAATTGAGTTACCAAGTTCGGAGTGAGAGTTATTGTGTTGTGAGAAAAGTTAATTAATTTAGTTCGCAAATTCTGGTAGTTCAAATATACTTAACACAACCTTGTCGATTCTTGGGATGAGTCACCGGTATTCCTTCCGTAGTGGGTTGATACATTCATTAATTTTCCATCATTTGGTTTTTCTGCTTCATATGGCTTCTTTTTAATTAATTAGAATTTTTATTTATTTTTTAATTATTAAAATCTGGTTTATCTGCTCTCTGTGTTTTAATGGGTCTTTGTTCAACTTCTTGAATCCATATCTTATTAAATTTGATAGTATTTCTTCCTATTTTAATTATTAATTGAGTCGAATATGGTTTGGCTTCTGTCTCTCTTGATCGTCAATAATGGACTATCATTTTATAACGGTTTTAAATATAATAATGTTACGTTGTTATGGTAACCACCTATACTCTTATTGGTTGAATACATTTGTATCTATGGCCAAAGTTGTATCTATGGTGATTGTGGCCAAAGTTTTAATAATAGCCAGGAGAATGGATTGTGGAAGCTAGTGGTTCTGAGAATGGGTATTTCATACTGATGGACACAGCACAATAAGCGTTGTGTTGTATTGTTCGAGCGGTATATGTTTCTGGAAATTCAGTCTCGCCGAGGCCTTGTGCTGATTTCAAGAATTTGTTGTTTATGTTTCTGATCAGTTTGCAAGTAGAGCTGCTCGTGGTCAGTCATGTCTACTAAACATACTCATTATACAAGTGTCGATTTAAAAAAAAAAATACAAAATTCTCCAGCACCTTCGGAAAGATGAAAGTTAAACTAGACTGCCAGAAATTTATAGTGTTCCATGTGTCACAATAAATGATATCAAGAAGAATGGTGATTGAGTTGAAGAGTTTATGCATAAAACCAAAGCTGCAGAAGGGAATGTGTTGAAAAGAAAAAGATTAACGACAGCCACTCTAGAAAAATGAAGCCATGTTCGTATGGTTCACACAGCAGCGCTCCCAAGGAATTCCATTAAGTGGGCCAATTATTATTGAAAAAACTGTCAAAAATGCAATGGTGACCCAAATTGTAAAGCAAGTTACGGTTGGCTCCATAGGTTCAAGGAGAGGCATGGTATTCGACAGCTACAAATTAGGGGGAGACGCTCAGTGCAAATAGTGAAATAGTGTCGTGATGTTGGGAAAAATAAGTGCTTACATTAATAAGCTGAGTTTGTGCATGCAAATGTATAATTGTGATGCGATGGGATTGTACTGGGAAGTTCTTAAAAAAAAAAAAAAAAAAAAAAAAAAAAAAAAAAAAAAAAAAACGCCAGCATCAGAATATTCAGCCCCTGGATATAAGGTGAGAAACTGCATTATAATTCTTGTTTGTTCCAGTGCTAGTGGGAACCATAAAATGCCATTAGCTGTCATTGGCAAGATGATGAAACCATGAGCTTTTAAAAATATCAATTGCAATTTACTGCCCGTTAAATATTTTGACCAAAATAATGCATGATGATCAAAGAAATTTTCCAGCAATGGCTGAAGACGAATTTCATCCTCAGGTGCTTACTTAAGAAAACAATTCTAGAAAAGGCTCCATTAATCTTGGCTAATGCTCCTGCCCATCCTCTTGATTTAGAAGAATGTTCATCTGATATAAACGGTATACAATGTATGTTTCTTCTTGCTAACACAACAAGCTTACTACAACTAATAGGCCAAGACGTCATTGAGTGTTTTAACACTTTGACGCCAAGCCCTTAACATAGTGGTCCTTCGTCTATGACGGGCCATTTTTGCATATATTTAAAATGTTGTATCTTCTAAACTTTATGGTAAAAAAATATGCTACCTATGTTTTTATGAAGATCTAAGTGTCTTCTTTAAAATGGTGTATACTGTATGTAATTGTGTTGGTTATTTTCCCTGAAATTGCTTTTCAAAAAAGTAATGTTTTTGGAAGAAAAAAAATTGGCCAAAATACATGTTGTTACTAGGAACTCGCAATTTTATTTTTGCTTGTTAGAAATGGATTAAACAATACATTACATAATGTTTATAATATATATTGGTTGCAACTGGACTTTGTTGGTGTGTTTTACTGGTATCGCCAATTTTTGGCAACAGCGAGTATTAATACTGTTCAGTTTACACACACAAAGACCAATGCAATTTTAATTAGACTTACCTTAACTGAATTTACTTTTACTTCTCTGCTATACTTATATTCTGTAGACCGGTGTGTGAGAATGTGATGGATGGGTGTTATTTTTGAAATAATTATTTCTAACTCTTTAGTTATTATAAGAATTGTGTTTAATGTTCTTTTTTTTATCTACTTTAACTCTTTAAATGACTCTACTTCAATTTGCTCTGTTATCTTACTTTACTAATTACATAAATTTGTTTTTTATAGTCTCTGAAATTGTTCTCTTTCTTATTTACTGTCTTTTTGAATTCAAACTTAAATGTTTAATACTCTACTTGTTATTGTAGCTCCGGCGTCTATCTCATGGCTGTTTCTGGGTTTGAATGTTCCAATTGTTCCTCTTCTTGTTCATCCAGTCTCCATGGTGTGGATATGTGTACAGCTTCCCTGATGTGGAGTGTTCTCAGCTTCCCTGGATTCTGGTGTGAACAGCCTCCCTGATGTGGATATGTCCTCAGCTCCCTGTTGTGGAATTTTTACGTTCAGATGCTATTTTCACGCTATTGTTGATTTATTTGAACGGAGTCACTTTCACGTTAAGTTCGAGTGTTTTTTTAAGTTTAACTTGTCACGTGATTTTACTCACTACGCACTGTTCGGGCTAGAAATTCAAAACCGATGTTCCGTACTAGTGTTTTACTGCAACTACTCGGACTGGTTGTTTAACATAGACTTTCCGAACTAGTGTTTTAAAGCGGACTACTCGAACCGGTGGTTTAATACAGACTCAAGTGCTTTGAGCGCGTTAGCGACGTCGCCCTGTATTTTCCTGCTAGTTTAATGACACTCTACCCTTATTGGTTTATCAACTGTCACGGGTTGTTGTTCACGCTGTGATAGGTTCTTTTTAAACTGTTTTTACATTTGAAATATTGATACACAATTACACAATTATTATTATTATCCTTTCTTAACTCTATTTACTTAATCTTATACATTGTTTCTTATTATACTAAGCAGAATATTGCTTTATGCACTGTATTTTCTATTTTTGCTATACGCATATGTGACGGTTGTCATATTGTGACTATTCGTCCTGTCACATACACCTACAGCCATAATAAATGGCTTTTTTTACATATTTTTTTTTACATATTTGTTATGGTATACATTTTACATATTTATTTGTTATTAATACTCTTTTACACATATTGAAATATTGTTATTATAATCCTATCCTTACTTTACTAATTATTATTTACATAAATGTTTTCTTATTCTACCCCACCTTTTCTATAGGTTAGTAGGTCAGTCGAGTATGTTGTTGTCAAGTTTAATTTGTGTTGTTGACATTTACTAATCCCCTCCTGTGTTGAAAACACTACCAGCTGTGTGGGATAATGCCTTTTCATCAAGTTCCTGCATTCCATTCCTTTATTTCCGCTGTAAACATTTCTCAGTTACATTTGAGGGTCGCCTCTAAGTGATGTAGCGTGTCCCCCTCTCTCTCTCCTCATTGTCTGCGGTCAGCTGTGTGCGTGAGTAAACGTCTTCTCTCGTCAGCTATTTCGTTTTGTATGCATTTACTTTGTACCATAATTCTTTGTTTAAATTTTCACATGTTGTTTATACATACAAATCATATGACTATTTATTTACTTACTTTTATGTTTTATTAAAGTATTTTCGTAGTGATGACGCGTGGTATTTTCCTAGAGATTTATTTTTTCTAGTGTCGGTCACCATAAATGTGTTCCTACCCACTCTCTCAGTTAGTGTGTAAGGTCCATCGTATAATTTAAAGAATTGGTCGCAGTATTGTCCTCACTTTTACCAACAGGGTTCATTTTTAATAATACGGTTTCTCCTATTTGGAATTGTTGCAATTTGTGAGCTGCGTTGAATTTCTGTGTTCGCTTTGCTGCTTTGTTTTTGATGTTAACTTTTGCATCCTCGATCTTCATATGCCAAGGTTTAAGCATATTGGCAGTTGGTATTTTCTTTACATATTTAGACCACACTCGGCTTGGTCGTTCGCCTGTTTCCAACTCCTTTGGTGTATATTCAGTTTTGTGATTGTAATTTTCATTTAAAGTTTTTTCAAAGAATTCTACGTATTGTGGCCAGGTGCTATGTTTGTCGTAGCAATATAACCTAAATAATTTTCCTAGCTCTTTATTTATTCTTTCGGCCAGGTTTCCCTGTGGTCTCCGTATTGCTGTGAGTATCGGCTGGATTCCATTCTGCTCTAAGGTGTTTGTCCACGCTTGATTCTGGAATTGTTTACCTTGGAATTTTGAATATTATGTTTAACACTGCCTTGGTGGTTGGTCTGGTGACAGGGTATAGTCTTACTACCTTGGTGAATGCGTCTGTGCAAACTAGTAGGTGCCTAAGCCTTCGACTACCTCGAGGGAGCGGTCCTAAGAAATCCACACATAACATTTCGTTCTTACCGTTGATAATAATATTCTGCATTTCCACGTACGTATGTAGGTTAGGAGATTTTGCCGTTTGACAGTTATGACACACTTTTAAAATACTTCTTACTTTTCTATACATATTATTACAAATAAAATCTTCTCTTAATGCTAAATAACAGCGGTATGGTCCCGCATGCCCTAGACTCTCATGGCATGCCCACGTTACTTCACTTAATAGGTCGTTTGGCATTACTACTTTCCATTCACCCTGCCAGAGTTTATACAGTATCTCGTTTTCTAGCTTATACCTTGGATCTTCTTTTTGAATGTACTTTCTTCGTAGCTCCATAACTCTGTCGTCATCTTTCTATTCTTGGTGTATGTTTTGTAGTCGTATCTTTAACTCATTTATCATTTCATATTTCATTGCTAATATTTTCACTTCATTGGTGTGGCATTTATGTTCTTCTTCTTCTTCATTAGGTGTGTATCTGCTGAGGATGTCGGCTATTTTATTTTCCGATGCTTTGCAGTATTTTACAGTAAATGAATATTCCTCTATTGCTAAGATCCATCTGGTCAGTCGGGCGTTTACGAGTCGACATTTTAGAATGAAAGACAATGCCTGGTTGTCTGTGTGAATTTCAAAATGGTTTCCGTACAAATAGTACCTAAATTTTGTTAACGCATTTACAATTGCTAATATTTCTTTCTCTGAAGTGAAATAATTTTTCTCTGCGTCCTTCAGTGTTCTATTTGTATAGGCAATGACATAATGTTCTCCATTCTTTCTGCGTTGATACAATACACCTCCTATGGCTAGGTCGCTCACATCCGTGTACAATAGATACGTCCCCTTGTAATTTAACAAACTAATAAGTCACTGTGAGGGCGGCAATTGTGCCTTCCCCTCCCTTTCTCAATATTTTTACATATATTTAGTAAGATATATATGACCAATACCATAATTCGGTATTGCTGGTACTCACCAAAATTCATTATTTGCCGGGCTCCTCATCTGCTGTTATACACTGTTTTATACCTAAGGGTTCCAGGGTTTCGGGTACAGGAAGATTTCGAAACACAGTGGACGACACAATTGATAATACAATATTCTTGAGGTTAACCATTAAATTTAATTTCACTATACGTTCTTACATACAAACCATGTGTTTACTATAATGACGTCAGGTGGCCTGACTTAAACAAAATGGCGGTTGCCCTTATTATATCTCGTGGTATTCTTTAATTGCTTTATTGTTGGATTAATATCAGTTTAACATTACTGCTGCAGCTTCAAATTTATGAATGAATAGAGTTTTAAATTTATTACACAAACCAATGCCCTCGGCATGTTTTTTATGGCCATACATCCACTCTCTCATTTGCACACTCAGTTTTCGACACATACATTTTTAAATTAACAATTGAATATTAATGAGCTCATAAATAGAAAAATAATGAAAGGAACTTCTCTGGTTTAATCGGTGCTGATGTCCATCCGTTGATTGTGCTTACTGCCCATGGTGATGGCCGGTGTTCGCCTTTTTTAGTCTGCCGCTTAATTAGGTTGATATTGCACTGAATTTACATTTGAAGTAACGGTAAGTGAACAAGTTATATGAGCCTTTATTGCTCCACTATAATGGCCAACATTTTGCCAGTTGTATTTAAATTATTATAAAATTTTGTGCACCCAGCGATACATCGCTGTGGCTGCTATGAAGGATGGCGTTGAAATGAGAGCGAGGCAAATGTAAAATTACGCTTGTGTGTGTGTAGTTCTTACGTCATTCTGCTTTGTCTTACTGGACAACGCCTCGTTACACACATTGTACTCAGTGCGTCATTGTTCTTAGCGATGACGGAGCCGTGTTATAGCCCAATCATAATGCATATTGTTGTACTTCGTCATAAACACCGCCATGGTATATTTTGATGTTTTCACGTCCACCGGAGACCTTGGTGTTTTACTCTGGCCGAAATTACGTTGTTCCTTTTTCCAGAGGGACAATGTACCTAACCATTCTGTATGTTTAAAAAAAATATATAATATAACATTGAAAATCCCCATAATTCCCATAATTCTGGTACTGAGTCAGTCTGTACTGTTACAAACCCCCTCAAGGAAAATTTTTGTGTCGAAACACAAAAAATTTCCTTGACTCACTCACACTTTCCTAAAAGGATCAGTCTAGATATGTCACCACAACCCCCTGTAATGTTACCAAAAAATTTTATCATCACTTACCCTTGGTCCCATGATGTTGGTCGCACCCTCTGACCTTACTGGACTTCTCCTGAGAGATCCCTACACCATAAGGCCATGAGGCACTCTACACTCCTGTTCTGACGCTCCAGCCAGCCCAGGACTGCGGTCACAACACCACAAAACTCTGAAACATCCAACACACAAATTCAAAATAGTGGTATAATACACTTACATATCTACAACTGATATGTTCCCCTTTAGACGCATTGGTTTGTGTTTGGGGCATTGGTTTGGTCTTAAATTCAACAGGTTCAACCTCACAACTACAAGACTTAGAATACCTTGATTTTACCACCACCTAAATCAATTTCTTATTTGTAAGAAAATAACAACATATCTATAACTACACACATAACACAATATATCAATAATTCTTTAATATACCCCCAAAATACCTTCACCTAATTAATTCTACAAATTCAGATTACAATTATCATGGCAGACATTTTTTCTTTAAACTTTGTTGCTCAACTTATAATCAGTTATTTATTTTGTAAATGGCAGCTTACTAGAATATTTTATTTAACTTCATTTTTAACTTTAAACTTCTCACTTTAAAATATACTATCTCTTAACACTTATTATCGTCCTTACCCCTGTAACGACCTCCTAGCCACACACTCTATTGCCCCCCAACATAATAAAACATCATAAAACATTGTACATTACATATTAACATTGTTACATTTACCTTACATTAAACAATTTAAATTTACATGATTTGTACCAAACTTTAACACATTACTACTTCAATTAACTTTTAATTATTTGACATTTGTTTAGATTCTATACAACAATTTCAATTTTATCCTTACCCTTCAGTTACAATTACCTTCCTTTGTTACCTCCCCTTCCTACCATGAATTCTCCTTTTCTAATCTTTTTATCCTTACTCGTTTGGGTGACTCTCTATTATTCATTATTTTCTCTGTCTTATTTTGGCATCTGTCAACCTAACCTTACTACCCCTTTTTTACACTAACCGCTTCTAACCATTAATATATTTCGACACCAATATCTCTATAATAAACCCCCTTCACAAATCCCATTTAAAACCTCTGGCACCGCGCATTTTTGTACTAGTATGTGTGTATTCCCTCTAACCAACTCATTCCCTTATCGGTTTCTGACCCTTTCAGATAACCCTTTCCGGCACACAACGGTCCACTCCCGTCTCAACATCTCTCGTTGGACTCCTACACCAATACCCTTATTACAAAATATCACCATCAACAACAACTATAATTACCATTCACATCACTCAACTCTACATATAATTACTAACCACTGTGTCCCTAAAATATCTAACACCTCTTTATATACTATCAGCATCTCAACACTTTATTTTTCCTAACTCCCAATAACTCTATCTAACTAACTCCAATGCCCTTATTTATCACTATTCCCCAAACTCTTTTACAACATTTCAACTTAATATACTATTACAAAATTCATCACTTATCTACTAACAACAATACCTCTCAATACCCAAATCTATTACCTGCTTACTCATTTACTAACCCTTATAACCTGAATCTCCTAATATCATTTAAACTTCCTTTAGTTATTTAAAATCGTACAATACATGCTTACCTAAAAAATACATAAAATACACAACAGTAAAAATATACAAATACATAGACATCAATACACAAAATATACAATTCACATAATCATGAAATCATTCACCATAATCAGTCCTAATCAGTCCATTTTTAAAAACACTGTCCACACAATTAAATGTTCATAACACAATAGAAGGTCTACCCTCCATCGTCAAATAACAATCGCACCCTAAAACTATATACATGGTTTAATATTGAATGTCTTATATTATTACAATCAATATACTTACTATTCAAATTTCTATAATTTTCCACAATCTCATATAACTCATGATCGGGTATGGTCATGTCGCCTTTGGTATAGTCTGTTACAGCCAGGTATTTTGTAAAGTTATCTTTCTCATTATCTCCTACTACTTCAGTTTTATTATAAGGTAAGTACTTGTTATATTCATCAATCATCTCTACACCTAACCTTGCTATAAACTCTTCATAATTTCTACATATCTTAAAAATTTCTACCTCCCTCTTTCTCTCAATATATATCTCTTTATCATACCATCTCTCTCTCTTTAACCCTTCAACACACACTATCATTCCATTATTATTATATTCAGTTCCCCATAAAATTTCATTTATACTACCAACCTCCACACTATTATCACCTATTACTATATTTTTATTTATTTTATCGTAATTTTCTACCCCACTTACCTTGTTTTTGTTTCTATCTAATTTATTTGGTTCTCTACTATTCTCTACCCTCATTTTACTCTCGTAATTTTTCTCTACTTTATTTAATTTGACATTCTGTAAAGTATTCTGCTTTTTTAACTCACTCTCCAAACTATCTAATTTTATATTAAGTGTACTGTTCATCTGATTTAATTTGTCTTCGAACTTATTGTTTTGTTGTTCGAATTTGTCACTGATTAATGTAAATAAATTTTCTAATGAAATTTTATTTTCGACTATTTTGGGCGTTGAGCTAATGTGTCTTTCCAATAAAATGGATTCTGTCTCTGAATTTTCTATTTCTATGCTATTGTTATTTTCTGCCATTTTGTATTTTAGTATTTTAAATAGTTATTTATCTTATTTGTATTTGACTACGCAATATACTCAACTCGTATTTAACTATTTACCTTTAACAACATAACCTCTCATTCATTATATATCGTCTTCTGTGTTTCTCCATCTATCTGTTTTATATAAATTAATTTTATATAGAGTCCACTGTGAGGGCGACCAATTGTGATTTAACAAACTAATAATATTATAATATATAAATGTATTTATATTTGTATGTAACAATACTACCTTTGTCACTAAACTTTAAATACATAAATAATGTTATCTTACCCATAATAATAATTTATCAAGTCCCAGTGAGGGCGACCAATTGTAATTTAACAAACTAATAAGTCACTGTGAGGGCGGCAATTGTGCCTTCCCCTCCCTTTCTCAATATTTTTACATATACTTAGTAAGATATATATGACCAATACCATAATTCGGTATTGCTGGTACTCACCAAAATTCATTATTTGCCGGGCTCCTCATCTGCTGTTATACACTGTTTTATACCTAAGGGTTCCAGGGTTTCGGGTACAGGAAGATTTCGAAACACAGTGGACGACACAATTGATAATACAATATTCTTGAGGTTAACCATTAAATTTAATTTCACTATACGTTCTTACATACAAACCATGTGTTTACTATAATGACGTCAGGTGGCCTGACTTAAACAAAATGGCGGTTGCCCTTATTATATCTCGTGGTATTCTTTAATTGCTTTATTGTTGGATTAATATCAGTTTAACATTACTGCTGCAGCTTCAAATTTATGAATGAATAGAGTTTTAAATTTATTACACAAACCAATGCCCTCGGCATGTTTTTTATGGCCATACATCCACTCTCTCATTTGCACACTCAGTTTTCGACACATACATTTTTAAATTAACAATTGAATATTAATGAGCTCATAAATAGAAAAATAATGAAAGGAACTTCTCTGGTTTAATCGGTGCTGATGTCCATCCGTTGATTGTGCTTACTGCCCATGGTGATGGCCGGTGTTCGCCTTTTTTAGTCTGCCGCTTAATTAGGTTGATATTGCACTGAATTTACATTTGAAGTAACGGTAAGTGAACAAGTTATATGAGCCTTTATTGCTCCACTATAATGGCCAACATTTTGCCAGTTGTATTTAAATTATTATAAAATTTTGTGCACCCAGCGATACATCGCTGTGGCTGCTATGAAGGATGGCGTTGAAATGAGAGCGAGGCAAATGTAAAATTACGCTTGTGTGTGTGTAGTTCTTACGTCATTCTGCTTTGTCTTACTGGACAACGCCTCGTTACACACATTGTACTCAGTGCGTCATTGTTCTTAGCGATGACGGAGCCGTGTTATAGCCCAATCATAATGCATATTGTTGTACTTCGTCATAAACACCGCCATGGTATATTTTGATGTTTTCACGTCCACCGGAGACCTTGGTGTTTTACTCTGGCCGAAATTACGTTGTTCTTTTTTCCAGAGGGACAATGTACCTAACCATTCTGTATGTTTAAAAAAAATATATAATATAACATTGAAAATCCCCATAATTCCCATAATTCTGGTACTGAGTCAGTCTGTACTGTTACACCCTCTGCTTCCGGATGATATAGCTGCATATTGCTGTTGAATAAATTCTTGACATCCTGGAACGCTTGCTGGTGTTCTGGCTTCCATTTCCATTTTACTCCTTGCAGTAATAATGTTAATAACGGGTTTATATAATTAGAATATTTTCCTGAAAATCGTCTGTAATACCCCGTAAGACCTAAAAATGCTCGTACTCCTTTTACATTTGTAGGGACTGGAAATTCGGTGATGCTCTTTATCTTGTCTGGGTCGGTACTCACTCCTTCAGCTGATATAATATGTCCTAAAAATTTCATTGACGATTTCATAAATTCGCACTTATCTTGCTTTAATACTAAATTTGCTTTTCTAAACTTATCAAAGATTATGTTTAAGTGTTCAATATGTTCCTTCAATGATTTTGAAATAACCAGAATGTCGTCTACAAATATTACTACAGACTGTTCTGCTTCCGGTCCTAATGCTAGTTCTAAACATCTTACCATAGCTGTTAGGCTTGTTACCAATCCAAATGGTACTACTCTGAATTGATAGCACTTGTTTCTGTACATGAAAGCAGTGTATTTTCTACTGTGTTGTTCTAGTGGAATTTGCCAGAAACTTGCTGTGAGGTCTAATTTACTCATATACTTAATCCCTTGACACTTTATAAACAATTCATCGGCGTTTGGTGCACAATCAAAATTTTTCTGTGTAATACTGTTTAAATTTCGCATGTCAAGACATAATCTAATTTCATCGTTCTTCTTTTTAACTATAACCATTGGGTTTATAAAGTTACTGTTTGAACGTTCAATAATTTGGTGTTTTAACATATTGTTTATTTCGATGTCTACCTGATTTTGATATTTTATCGGTACTGGATATGTTCGACGCACAAATTTATCTTCATCGGTCGTTTTTATCTGGTGTTCGTACACATTTGTTATTCTTGGTCTTTCACTGAATACATCTTGATTTTGTTGTATTAGTCGTTTTAATTCACTACTCTCGTGTGTGTTGAGTGTGTCATGTTTTGTTGCTGTTTTATGAGTTGGTGTTGCTACTTTTATTTCCGGCCTCTGAATCTTCATAGTACTTTTATTATTCATTTAGTATTTATTTAAATTTTCATTTAGTTTGATTATATATGTTGTCTTTTTTATCTCGCACTGCATGGTGTCTTGTTGTGTGTTTATTATTGCATTTATTTGTTTAAGTTGATCCATCCCAATAATTGCATCATAAATTAAATTCTTTATAATAATAGCTGGTATTTCTAAATTCATCTCGTCTTTATTTATGTTTATAAACATTTGCTAATCGACTTTCTCTTTCTGGTTTACAGCCGTTTGTACACACATATTATTTAATGGTAGCACTGGTGCCTTATTAAATTGTTTTTTATTTGCGTTTATAAATGTCTGGCTTATAGCTGACAGTTCGGCTCCTGTATCAATTAGTATATTGGCTAACACATTATTTATATATGCTATTATGCATGGGCACTTACGTTTCACTGTATCGCTAGGTTTGTCATCTATTCGCAATAGTTCATCCCTAATTTCCGGTGGATACACATTGTTTATTTGCACACATATTTCATTAGTCTTAATTTTATTGTTACATTTATAATTATTATCACTGGACGTCTTGTGAACGTCCCTTACTGCCCGTTTTTTGAAGTTGACTGTACCACCTCACTTATCTCTTCTTGTAGTGGTCTCATTTCCATTCGTATTGTTGTATGCAGTCCACTCGTAAACGCGTCCGTCTGCGTCGGTGTTATTGTTTGTATTTGAGCTGACTTATTCCAATCCTTATTTGTAAAACTTTGTTCATTATTATTAGTATATTTATTTCGTGGACCTAAATATGGTTTCTTTGTATAGGTCTTTTATTGTTGTCTGTTTTCGTAATTTTTTTCGCGACTTGGACATGGTCTAGGTTGCGCGTCTTGTGACGATTTTAAAAAAGGAAAAAAATGAAATAAAAGAAATTTAAAAGAAATTTAAAATCTCACATTAAAACAGAACCAAACCCCTAAAGAAAATGATGATGTAACCCCGCCATAATACCCAAAATAAATAGTTTTAAAAACCAAAAAGAATTCTATAATAAAATTGCGATAACACCCCTTAATAATTAACCCGGCTTTAACCTGCCGAAACCGGCATCAACACGCATAATTACCCATGAATATGACTAATAATTGTATTAAATCGGAACTTGATAAAAAACATAATGATGTACAATAATAAAATACTAAGTGAGAGATACCGTAGTATAATTAAATATAGTTAATTATGTCAGAGAATAATCGAGTAAATATTAATCGAATATGGAACTACTTTTACGCTGACAAGCTACCCGCGCGCGGACAGCCTCTTCACCCCTATACTTAGCCAGTTCAGTTGTATCTCAGACTCCGCTGCTGATACAGCGTACAAAAGTATGTAGTCAATATAAAAACCTATAAACGAGGAGACGCTTGTGTGAGATAGCCGGATGATGTAAAAATGTAGAAAATGACGTGAGTGTATGACAATGACATCTCTGTAACAAACTAACATCACCTAAATGTGATGTTAAACTGTTAACATGTAACTGTTAAACGTAAGTAACATGTGCGGTACAACAGTGTGAATACCAGTGAAAGTTACAACCCAAAACCTACCACCAGAATCTACAGACCCAACAGACGACTCATCTTTAGGAATGACAGCAGATTTCACCAAAACACGATAGCCAGAAGATCTCCAAGACACCCTGCACAACCAATAGAAGCGCCGATTCGCCTACGATGTTACTCACAGGTATCACGGAAGTTCTACTTCCGTGGTTCAGAACTTAACTTAAAATAATACATGATAGACACTTAATTAACCAATGAAAGTAAAGTAAAACACGAAAGACTGACTTAATTACCATAAAATTGTAATTTCATGCTTAGTAATAATATGTGTTAAGTTTAAGGCTTTTATGAATATAACACGTTAAAGTTAAATAAGCCCATTCTTCAGATGGCACGAAATAAATATGATAATTGTAATATCATATACTGAAACAAAATACTCGGATCCGAGGGCAGTAAAAGCTATGTTAACTCATTAATTAATCTAATTCTATTTGTACAAGAGGTGCAAATGTTTTTACTTTTAATATACTCATTGCTAAATTTCTTCGGAGATGTTAAAACTTTATGTAATAAAGAGATGTCATGGTCCAAAAAGGTGAGTGAATAAATCTACAAACCCCTGTCAATATTCCTCAATTCACGGGATCCTATTTAACATTTGTTTACTTTCCAGTTATTTATGATTTTGTAAAGATAATGGCAGCCTGTTTAATTGACCTGAGCCAATTAACCAGGTTCCCGAATTGTTACGTTATGCGAAACGTTTCAAATGCGCCACTCTGCTTAATTAATGAATAAATGATAATTAGCAAGATAAAAGGCCCTGTGTTTGTCATTTAATATATGGTAGAATTATTCACTCTATGAATGTTAATTTAAAATACGCAAAAGGAAGAATTGAAGTAAGTAAATTCAGAATTAGGATAGTGTGTTTTTATAATCATTATGTGGTGTAATAATATAATATAAGATAATAACCATGATATATATGGTAAGAATATTTAGATATAATATAATAATTATTTAGACATTGTAAGCCTAGGGTAAAACCTGTTTAAAAATGCATTCCCCAACTTGTCTGTTTAACGACAATCTCAGACAAGAAAATGACCTGTTCCCGCTTGTACCAAACTACCCCTTTGTTACGCTCTGCCACCTCAAGTAGACAATACATCACCTCCCCCTATTGTATTACAAAATGTGTGACCCCTTGGCCAGTAACAAAAGATTTCAGACATCGTTTAAAACAAAAAAAAAAAAAAACAAGTAAATAATTTTATAAATAAGATGCGCACTTTTATGACTTGTGTTGTTAAATAATAATTGTGTACCCTGGGCTAATTAACAATAACTTGCTAAAATCACTCTGGATTTGTGAATAAATAAATAGAGTTTTATTAATAAAGTAATAATAGTAGTGTTAGGAAATCGACATAATAAGCAAGTCCCCGCTTGTAAAAATATTCAATTTTCAACCTGACGGTAGTTACAGGCTAGTTCATGTTTGTTTCTTGACACGAAACAGCTCGAGAAAAGTACCCTCTCCCCTCGCATACAAGTACGTTGTTTGAATGACATTCCCTGGTTGACTAAACAGACAATCCTGTGCAGGAAGTGAAACGTGTTCCAAATTGTCAGAAATCACCCTTCTTTGTTGTAAAGCCTTGCCTAGGTAAACAATGAGCCACCATAACGCACACAATAGACCTCCCCCAACCAGCTGATCTGTTGTGTGAATGTAAACATAATGTACTCTTCGTATGAAATTTCTCTCTACGATACAATGGTATTATCGTTTTGTTTTGATTAATTATATATGTCCATATTGAGAATTTATTTGTTGTGAGATAAGTTATGTTGATTAATTAAGATAAGATTGCATATGGAAGCTTAATATGAAATAAGATATATATGTGTATGTGTTTAAATGAATTAACGTTAACTATGTTAAACATTGAGAAAACGAATTAAAGATGTGACGTAAGTGTAAGATAATCAATTGATGAATAGAAATAATCTGAGAGAGAGAAATTTCAGTATGAAATTTTGTGTCCAAATATAAGTGTTTGAAACAAAATAAAGAATAAGTCATTTAAAATAAAAGGTTTAATAAGATCGTAAATTATTATAACACGTTAGTAGAATTATAATTATAAAAGTGTATTAGTGAAATAAGTAAAAAGAAATGAATAATATGTATGAATAATAATAAATAGGTTGTGTCCTGCTTGAAAATAATTCTCTAGCCGCCAGCTATTGTTAAATGGAACAATAGAGATATTCTCTCCCTCGAGTTAACTCCCCCTTTGTACGCATAAACAATGCCATTGTTTGAAGAAAACTAGTTTGACCCACATACCACAGTAACAGCTGATCGTTGAAAGTAAAGTGTTTGCCCCCTTTTGTTTATGTATTACAGCTGATCATTTAAAAACAAAAATTATTATCTTCGTGAAATTCCGATTCTCTCAGTAGCATAAGAAATTAGGATAAGAATGAATCTAAGGTCAAGTATGGGATTGGCTTTAGATTTCTGTAGTAGATTTAAGAATTATATATAGGTAACGTAACAAGTCACAATGGCGCCGCACTGAAAAATTCTTTACAAGGGTTAAAGAAAGTTCTTTACAAGAGTTAAAAAAAGTGCAGAAAACTAACTACTAGAGTTAGAGTATGCAAAATGTAATCAGTCGGGCCACGATATTGTGAGTTACGGATAATTAGGGAAATTAGTATTAAGAATTAAAATATAAATTAGCATGGTAAGAAGTGAGATAAAGGGAATTTCACGGAGGAGAACATTTAAATGAACAAGATCATTTAAAGAGATATAGAGAAAACAAATCGTATACTAAATTAAATTTTAACACAGAAATCCCCGAGCATACTCCCAGTACGTTGCTCACCAAAAAAAAAAACCCGTAAAATACTCACCCGGTGTCGATATTTAAGCGGAGGAGTATGTGACGATTTTAAAAAAGGAAAAATGAAATAAAAGAAATTTAAAATCTCACATTAAAACAGAACCAAACCCCTAAAGAAAATGATGATGTAACCCCGCCATAATACCCAAAATAAATAGTTTTAAAAACCAAAAAGAATTCTATAATAAAATTGCGATAACACCCCTTAATAATTAACCCGGCTTTAACCTGCCGAAACCGGCATCAACACGCATAATTACCCGTGAATATGACTAATAATTGTATTAAATCGGAACTTGATAAAAAACATAATGATGTACAATAATAAAATACTAAGTGAGAGATACCGTAGTATAATTAAATATAGTTAATTATGTCAGAGAATAATCGAGTAAATATTAATCGAATATGGAACTACTTTTACGCTGACAAGCTACCCGCGCGCGGACAGCCTCTTCACCCCTATACTTAGCCAGTTCAGTTGTATCTCAGACTCCGCTGCTGATACAGCGTACAAAAGTATGTAGTCAATATAAAAACCTATAAACGAGGAGACGCTTGTGTGAGATAGCCGGATGATGTAAAAATGTAGAAAATGACGTGAGTGTATGACAATGACATCTCTGTAACAAACTAACATCACCTAAATGTGATGTTAAACTGTTAACATGTAACTGTTAAACGTAAGTAACATGTGCGGTACAACAGTGTGAATACCAGTGAAAGTTACAACCCAAAACCTACCACCAGAATCTACAGACCCAACAGACGACTCATCTTTAGGAATGACAGCAGATTTCACCAAAACACGATAGCCAGAAGATCTCCAAGACACCCTGCACAACCAATAGAAGCGCCGATTCGCCTACGATGTTACTCACAGGTATCACGGAAGTTCTACTTCCGTGGTTCAGAACTTAACTTAAAATAATACATGATAGACACTTAATTAACCAATGAAAGTAAAGTAAAACACGAAAGACTGACTTAATTACCATAAAATTGTAATTTCATGCTTAGTAATAATATGTGTTAAGTTTAAGGCTTTTATGAATATAACACGTTAAAGTTAAATAAGCCCATTCTTCAGATGGCACGAAATAAAGATGATAATTGTAATATCATATACTGAAACAAAATACTCGGATCCGAGGGCAGTAAAAGCTATGTTAACTCATTAATTAATCTAATTCTATTTGTACAAGAGGTGCAAATGTTTTTACTTTTAATATACTCATTGCTAAATTTCTTCGGAGATGTTAAAACTTTATGTAATAAAGAGATGTCATGGTCCAAAAAGGTGAGTGAATAAATCTACAAACCCCTGTCAATATTCCTCAATTCACGGGATCCTATTTAACATTTGTTTACTTTCCAGTTATTTATGATTTTGTAAAGATAATGGCAGCCTGTTTAATTGACCTGAGCCAATTAACCAGGTTCTCGAATTGTTACGTTATGCGAAACGTTTCAGTCTGACCTTGGTTGTTTAGCGAATATCTTATCTCTCCCCACTGTGCCAGCATGAGTAGGAGTTCTTCAATCATCTTAATTCCCCTCGTCATTACTGCAACATTGATATCACGGTCAAAGTGATAAGACAGTTTATTTACGAGTTCACTCTCTGTCAGCTTAGGTTTTAAATGTTTCGCTCTAGCTACAATATCAATTACATATGCTTCACTGGATTTACCTTTTGGCATGTATTCGTATTTATCAAACTCTAACTGGTTTCGAATTCTTCTTTGGATATGGTCGCTCCAGTATCTTTGTTCAAATTTATTTTTGAAATCCTCGTAGGACGTAACGTTTTCTCTTATTATCGAATACCACTTAGCAGCTGTGTGTTCTAATCGACGTGACATCCATTCCACGCATTCGTTATCGTTTAGGTTATTTCCTACCATCTCCATATTTCTTTCACATTCTATTAAAAATTCTATTGGGTTTTCACTTTCCCATCCACTAAATTTCTGCATTTTCGGCATATCTTCAGCACTCCTGTAGATGCACGTGATCTGTTCTGCTTTCGTTTTCTTCATCTGTTTCTGCAGCTGTGCTGTGCTATCTGTTCTTGTAGGTGTTTGTCGTTCTCCTCACCTTGTTCCTTATTTGTCATTATTGTTGTTTCATGCCTAGCGACGACTTGGTCCAATATTTTTATATTTTCTTTCACCTCGTGTATATTTCCTTCTGTCTTTTGAGTAAATTTAGTTAGTTTCTCTTCTTGGGCCTGTACCGTTGTAGTTAACTCTTGTTGCTTCTTGTTTATAGCATTTGTCCATGTTCGCATATTTTCGCTTAGTTTCTTTAGTTCATTCCTATTTTCTCCATGTAGTGCTCCGAATTCCTCTCGTAATTGTATCCTTGCCTCTTCCCACCATTCTGGTTTTTCTTTTCGTAGTCTTTCTTCATGCTCTTCTTTTTCTTTTCTTCATTTTTCTTTTTCTTTCTCTTCTTCTCATTGTTGTTGTAGCATTTGCTGTATTGCTGCCATTATGTCGGTAGGTGTTTGCGGTTCTGCCATTTTCGCGGTTTAATTATTGACCTAGTATTTCAAAATTACACATCTAATAGTCTATAAAATATTTTCTCAGCGTTGACAATTTCCTCCCCTTACAACTAACAATGGTTATACAATATTAACAATAGGTCTTTGTTCAGACCGGAACTTTCTTAGATCTAATTCCCTGTACTGTTCTACTGATACTTAACTTGTAACCTTTAAATTTATTACTACTCCGGATGTTGTTTCCGGTTTAAACTTCACCTCTCATCCGTTCTCACACTGGTCTGACTCTTATAATTCAGTTAAGGCTTCTAACGGTTTTTATATTTTTTTAATTCAATTAATTATTACAATTTATTTTAATTATATATTTTCTTGGTTTGACCTTTATATGGGTTTGTTATTTATCTGGGCGCCAGTCATAAACAAATATAATATTTTCATGCAACTATTTACTTTATGACAATTATTAGATTTTTAATTTTATTTATTTTATGTACATTTAATTAATCGCGCCCCACACTTTGGGCCGCCATTTTGCAACTGGACTTTGTTGGTGTGTTTTACTGGTATCGCCAATTTTTGGCAACAGCGAGTATTAATACTGTTCAGTTTACACACACAAAGACCAATGCAATTTTAATTAGACTTACCTTAACTGAATTTACTTTTACTTCTCTGCTATACTTATATTCTGTAGACCGGTGTGTGAGAATGTGATGGATGGGTGTTATTTTTGAAATAATTATTTCTAACTCTTTAGTTATTATAAGAATTGTGTTTAATGTTCTTTTTTTTATCTACTTTAACTCTTTAAATGACTCTACTTCAATTTGCTCTGTTATCTTACTTTACTAATTACATAAATTTGTTTTTTATAGTCTCTGAAATTGTTCTCTTTCTTATTTACTGTCTTTTTGAATTCAAACTTAAATGTTTAATACTCTACTTGTTATTGTAGCTCCAGCGTCTATCTCATGGGCGTTTCTGGGTTTGAATGTTTCAATTGTTCCTCTTCTTGTTCATCCAGTCTCCATGGTGTGGATATGTGTACAGCTTCCCTGATGTGGAGTGTCTCAGCTTCCCTGGATTCTGGTGTGAACAGCCTCCCTGATGTGGATATGTCCTCAGCTCCCTGTTGTGGAATTTTTATGTTCAGATGCTATTTTCATGCTATTGTTGATTTATTTGAATGGAGTCGGTTTCACGTTAGGTTCGAGTGTTTTTACATTTAACTTGTCGCGTGATTTTACTCACTACGCACTGTTCGGGCTAGAAATTCAAAACCGATGTTCCGTACTAGTGTTTTACTGCAACTACTTGGACTGGTTGTTTAACATAGACTTTCCGAACTAGTGTTTTAAAGCGGACTACTCGAACCGGTGGTTTAATGCAGACTCAAGTGCTTTGAGCGCGTTAGCGACGTCGCCCTGTATTTTCCCGCTAGTTTAATGACACTCTACCCTTATTGGTTTATCAGCTGTCACGGGTTGTTGTTCACGCTCTGATAGGTTCTTTTTAAACTGTTTTTACATTTGAAATATTGATACACAATTACACAATTATTATTATTATCCTTTCTTAACTCTATTTACTTAATCTTATACATTGTTTCTTATTATACTAAGCAGAATATTGCTTTATGCACTGTATTTTCTATTTTTGCTATACGCATATGTGACGGTTGTCATATTGTGACTATTCATCCTGTCACATGGTTTATAAAGGTGTACTTTTGTAATTGTTTTACAAGAAACACTTGTCACACATTTTGACACGTAAGTGGTGTTTAGCCAACTAACATAACAGTTTGCTGTGTGCTGTTTCATGTCAACTGTACCTATGAAAGTGAATGCATATGTGATCTAGCAGATCACAAGGCCTGACATCATTTCAAAACAGTTCCAAGGATGTCTTTATACATACGGAATCATGCAAAACACATTGAAACTTCAGGACGTCAATTGGCATTCTCAGAAGTTGTCAAAGGACATAAATTGACGTCTATCAGCATCAAAGTGTTAAGAGGTGGTACAAAAAGTGCTTTTTAAAAAATTTGGCACTCTGTAAAAATGATGTGGACATTGAACAATTTTTGAAGGCATACACTATAAAGGATGCAATATATAATGCAGCTAATTCCTGGCAAAATATTCCGGAAAACACTCTAAAATCTGCCTGGAATAAGTTACAGCCATCTGAATTACAGCCAGGATCTACAGAACCAGAAGATCTTGACCCCCAAATCGGAACTGTTAGATATCTGCATTTAACAGTCTAAATGAAGATGTTGTTACAAATTGGTGTGAAATAGACTTACCGGACTAGGCTACGAAATGTTTAGTGATGATGAAATTGTTATATATGTATCCATAGAACCTAACGAAGCTAATGATGAAGAAGATGACCATCCAATAAATCCTGCAATAAGGAGGCCATTCAATCACTGGCTACAGCAATCAAGATGAAGATGCAACAGAAATACATTATTTGGCTCTTGAAAAGCACGGTCGACAGGAAAAAAACAATAAACTTACAGATTTTTGTTTACAATCATTAAACTTTTTTTTGATTACAGTGGTTAACTTGTTTGAGTTTGAACATTTTCAGCAATAAATATGTTCGAGCATGACATTAGTACTGCATATTGCTAGTGCTGTAATAAACATTTTATGTTGTCTTAAATGGGTTTGTTTCTTACTCCCTCATTAATTCATCTCTTTAACTAATTCGCCACCCCTTCGGTCCCGTAGGTGACGAATTAGTGAGGTTCTATTGTATTATTAATTATTATATATTTTATATATATGTAGAAGTCTACAAACTTTTCATCTGTTCAGTTTCAAACCAATTCACACACACACACATAGCAATGATAAAAATTGCATGAATAATATTATGATGCATATGTGCATTATAACAATCACCAAATAGAAGAAACTTATTAAACACCCTGTACAGTTTTAAAACTAACAATCTCAGATAAGTGTGTCAACTGATGTTACATGATAAGAGTGTGAACTTTGTGCAGACTAGTAAGCTGTGTGCATTAAGCCAGTACGGTCATCATTTTAACACAAACAAAAACATGTTTTTCATAAAATTTGAGAAAACTGTTTAGCAACATTTTAAAACAATGTGTATCAGCGAGTTGTGCAGTATGTTACGCACCCATGGACTTGCAATGGTGTAAATTCGTGTGCTTACTAAGTGCTAGAGTAATTATTTGCTTTTTATTTTGTTAAATAATTACGAGGTGCCTAAAAACACTGAAGTACAAACTGTTGTGAACCATAAACATGTGTTCTATTTGGCAACAGTGTTTTACAGACAATGAAAATTGCCAATATAGGCAAATATTTGTTCAAATTGTAAATACTATAATTGAGAGTTTTTTGGAAGATTGCAAAGTAAGAAATTTGATATGGAGATTTAATTGAGCACGTTAAGTAGTTAAATAAATATTTGGATGCATATCATTGCTATTAGGATGATTTCATTTGAAAAAAATGTTTATTATCAGAATTTTTAAGTGTTAAATTGTCAGTTAAATCAGTTAAAGTCTTATTTGTCAACAATTTTACTGTCAATAACCCAAAGAAGATTAAATTGTAATGTTATTATATGTCAGTACAAGGTTTGTAATTATAAATGGATCTTATTAACATAATGATCATCGCATACGTGATTATGATGTAACTGGCTCAATAAAATATCTTGCTCTCGTCTATAGTGGAATTACGGTCGTGACATTTTTACAGCCACTGAGGAAACCTTCATTCATATATAATTATGATTATACTCCACCTTCAGTTGCTTCCAACTGTACTTTTATGTATCAATAATATTTATTAGTCAATTCAGAAATATGGTCAACCAAATACTAATCAAAAACCATATGAAAAACATCATCATATTACGGATTGTCATAAATAAAATGTTTGGGAATACAAGTTGTTACTATTGATGGGTCACTATGCTACAGTTGACTTTGATAATCACAATAACATCACACTACACTAAGATACTGTGAAGTATGAACCAAAGGTTTCAATCTTGCCTTCATGATTTCAGAAATGATCACAGAAAATAATAAAGGAACATTTATTTACTCATATGACAAACACTATTTGCTCACTTTATGGTACAGACAATTGGTAGGAACGTGTCAATAATAAGAAGTTTTCATGAAAATTGCTAAAATTTGTTATTAATTTGTTTCAAATCTGTTCAGTGTTTAAAAATACACTTAAACCCACAAAACTGGCATGTGTAAAAAAATCATACATCTAATTCAGTCCGTTGTTGTAACTTTCATTCGAAATTCCAAAGAAAACTTATGGTTTTGGCCATACCATTAACACATTCATTGCTGATGTCACAGATCTATGACATCGCTCGCCTCAGTTGTAATGCGTTAATACAGTTGAGCATGCAACGTGAGAGTTTGTTTTTATTAGCATATAGTGAAACCATTATAAAATTTCTATGTATTCTTAGTTTTACGTTTGTTTCATGTTTCTAAACAAATAAAGCACTTATAAAAAAAGAAAAATAGCATGAGCACCTATGTTTCATAACATATAAAACCGTTAGTATTGAATGTGTTGAAAGAAAAGATTTAAGACAATTTTGACTCAATACAGTTAATACAAGATTTTAGTGTCAAAAGGTTTGTTTTGGATGTAGTTTCATAAAATTAATATATGGACCATTAGGAAATAATTATCAAACACTGTTTCAGTACACTGCTAACTTTAAAATTTAGCTATTATACTCTGCCTATTAGACTTCGATTTATTAAGGTATTCTTATTAGTAGTTTTAAAATCTCGTAACAAAACACTAATTATAAATTCATTAAATATAATTTTTCTATCTCTTGGCATTTTCACATAATTCTCTGAAGAAACCTTTGTATAGCATTACTTTCTGTTCCCACAAATAATAAACTGAAACTACTTTATACACAACATTATAGATTAAATTAATTTGCAACATGTTTTATAAGGGGGATTGTAATTTATTCCTCGGGATGTGGATGATTAGAAACTGAGAAAAGAAGTTTCTGGAAAGCTCTGAAATATGGTTGTGGCAAAAATAGGAAAGATTAGCTGGAAAGAAAAAGTAACCAATTAAGAAGCACTTAGGAGAATGAATGCAGATAGAAGTATTATAAGAGCTATAAGAAGAATAAAGCAAACTGGATATGTCACAATTTGAGAAGGAACTGTCTAAAGAAATCACTGAGGGAACAATAGAAGGTACAAATGAGGAAGGAGGAGATACGGCGTATTGGCAGTTTTGATGATGTGGAGAAATTATGAACAACTGAATAGAGCAGCAAAGGATAAAACAACATGAAGAGCACATATCAGCTGAATCTGTAGTTCAGAAACCTGCTGTACGACAGATTCAACACTGATGATGAAGGTAACAAACAAACTATTGGGTTGCATGTTACTGAGTTTGGGAACAACTATAATCAAACCTTATTACTATTGACACTTTAAATCAGTCATCATAAAATTAATATAATCCTACTCTACTGATAAGCAGCATGTCAGACTACGTTAGTCATCATTTGGAATTACAGAATCTTATTCAGTATCCAAAGCTGCGCACAGACCTGTTCCAGAGTTGGCCCAGTCTCCATTTCATTGAAATCTACTTCTTGTTTTATAGAAACTGCCAAAATCTACAAGAAATAAACACACTAAGTTTAGTCTTGTCATATAGCTTACAAACCAAACTATAGACCAATACAGTAATTATATTCATTTTAAAAATATATAACTATCTTAGCACTATATAAATAATAAATCCCTGAGATCCTTATTCATAGTAATTGTAAACAACTGAATCTGAAGCAACTATCAGTGAGACTGCTTATATTCTGAACTGCTTCATAAGATATATGACGTTTTCTAGTTACAATCCAGATGAGCTTAAGACATCACAAACACCGAAACCGTGTTCTTTAGTTTTCTGAAACAATTTACCCAACACATAATAAATGCTGAAGGAAAGCTGCTTAAAAAAATTCATCAACCTTGTCTGATGTCTTAATAAATTATCTAATTAGATGTAAATCGTCTAAGGATCCTAACAAGGATCCTAATCTAAGGATATGTTTACAGGAATCCTTATGTTAACAAGACTAGACAACTGCAGCAACAATTTTTTCAAACTATTCGTTTTCGGATTCTCTTCGTTTTTCGTAACTAACATCTTCCCACAGAACTATGCCTTTCATCACAAAGTTGAAAAATGTCATCAGACAATGTGTAATACTAGATAGAACTAGCAAAGCAGGATGATGACATGATTTTTAATTATAAACCCAGACTGTTCAAGTCAGTGGAAAGAGACAGTGAAGAGTGGCATGCTGAAACACAAGCTTGTGCACTTGGTTAGTATCAGAAACTTGTGACAGCTTTGAGTTTAATTTTTACCCGAAATGTTTTCTGCTATATTTCAATAATCTGATATTTTGTTCAATATTTTACAGCAAAAAATAGCACATATAGGCTACTGTAAAACAAAAATCTGTAAATGTTTAAGCAATTTATCATATTTATGTGATAGTTTTGACGATTTTTGGCAAAAGATAAAAACTTAAAATGTACCAGAGGAAGTATCACATTCAAAAAGACTTCGAGTAAATGAAATTGGTTGTTATGCTGATGAAAAAGTTTCCTACAGACAGCTTTTTTTTTAAATAACTGGCACTCTGAAAGGCCAAATTGCTGTTAAATTTTCAGATACTGATAACCTAGAATTTCTTGCTTTACTAGAGTACAACAAATATGCTGACTTTTAAAAATCAATTTCCAGACAAAGTATTTCAAGTGTTAAGTAGATAATGGTATTTCAAAACTTGGCAGATATGTAATATGTATGATCCATTTGAAAATGAAGTTTTGCACTATATGGTTCTAAAGAATTTAGAGACAAGTCGGTATATGATGTAAAGCTATACTTACATGCCAGTGGACTCACTCAAGCATTATACGAAACTACAAAACTGTATGCCTTGATACTTACAATTCCTGTTACAAGTGCTTCTGCAGAACGGCCATTTTCAGCTCTACAGCACACACAAACTTACCAGCGGAATACTCAGGGTTAGAACAGACTGTCTGAACTATCCCTTATGTTGATTCAAAAATCGTTTCTACAAAACCTGAAGAAAATGCCTACATTTTATGACTCCACTAGAAACGTCTTTTTAGAGAAGAATCGCTGAATCAAACTGCAGTACAAGTAGACTACATGTACAGCTCTCAGATAACTTACAAATAATAAACTATTAGGCTAAGTTAGGCCCAACAGCAATCAGCAACCATGTCACATCACTAGATCACTGTTTCACTTTACTTTGATAAGTAATTTTACTTTTGCATAGGTAACTCATCTTTGATGATCCATACTAATGTCGTGCCTAACAGGACAAATCGTATTCTATTGCCATAATGTACTATTAACTGATTCTGTTTGTGTAGTGTTTGTCAGAAATAAAGAAGATACGTTAGTATCTGTACCACACATTGTACATGGATTTTCTTTCAGAGTGGATCTCTTGAAGTCTCTATATTGAGTTCCTTTGTTTACAGAAGAAATGGGACTGGGAATTGCAGCATCTCTAAACAGCAGAGCATAGTATTGATACCAAAGAATTTGTAGCTCCCAGTTTAAAGTTTTTCCCATTGAAAGGTTTCAAAACGTTGTGACATAACTTGTTTTTTAATTATGCCAAATGTGGCTTTAATGAGATGGCCCACAATACACTGAAATTGTGTTGATCTTGACCATGCAATTGGCAAAATATTATTGATTAAAAGATTTTTACCTATCACCTGCCTTCATCTGCAATTTATAATTAAAAAAACACTTTTATTATCCAGGGGACTCGCTGTATCTCTTGATTTACTTACTAATTCTAGGACCATCTGCTGAAGATAAAGTTAACAATTGTGTCAAGAAGAGTGCTATTGTTTGCAAATACCCTATTGCATTCTATACAGTAACAAAAATCTTATTTTTGCACTAAAGTGGGAATTAGAAATGCATCTCATGTAACAGCTGGTTGGTCTAATCCTTAATTTTCCAAGTGTATTATATGTAAATTACTTAATATTTGATGATACTCCATGTTCAGTTCTCTTTTATTATATGATATAGGCCTACTCAGAATTAAACTTAACATGATATTTAATAACTGAACATCATTTCAAATAATGTAGCTTCTGAGCATTGGATAATTTCTTGATTATTATCAATAGAGGATTTGAATATATCAGTGAATGATATCCAGTGACAACTATAATCATGTTTAGACAAATTGGTAAGTACCCACTTGACACAAATCTGTGCAGCATTTACACTTATATTTTAATCGTTTTTTTCACACTTACAATCAGTACACATACTGACAGCCTAAATTAGATAGCCTACATGTAATAATACAATAAAGTAGATGTTGAAATTAAAAATCTGTCAAAATATTTAATATTGCAAGTTATAGTTCTAGCGTTTTCACTTTATTTAAAATTAAAGGAAATTTAGAGAATAAAACGGATTTCTTTTGTCTAGTGTTTCACAATTTCTGGGAGTAAAACTAATATGAACTACTGATTCCAAACAATTATTTGCATTTGTATAACAAAAAACGTGCTAATATGAAACACTCATTTGAAACAATTATTTCCTTTATGGCAGTGGCGGCTGGTGGTTCCAAATTTTGTTGGTTGCAGTAGTGGGTTGAGTAGGGGAGGGGGTAAAAGAATGCATTAAACAGGAGGCAGACCTACTACATAGTGCTGTCATACAGGAAAAAATAGAAAGTTACTGTTTTCCAACTGTTTGAGCAGTTAATTTGTGGGAAAATCCAAGTAAGTCGTATTGAGACAGTCAAGCATGATGCAAGCGACTGAGCGTCATGTTTAGGAGGAGCAATGAAACCCCAGAATCTTTCAACCTGTTTACCAATTTATTATATTGTTATTCTTTCATTATATAACAATACACTCTGACCATTTGAAAAACATCAGCAACATCGGTGGTCTCATCAGCAATTACAGTGAACCAATACACTTCTTGTATCTTACTCGTTATTTCTTTATGGCATATTTCTAACATTATATTTGAAAGTTCACTTTGAATGGTTTTTGAGGTACCCTTAAATACAGTTGTTTCCCTTAAATGATTTTTCATTGCTGTGTCAAGCTCAGACCTGAAATCAATTAAGACCCGAAATACACCAGGACTTGATGAAGATTCAATCTCATCATGACCCTGCAAAGTTAATTTAATAGCTCCTGCAGAAGCAGATACAATTTATTATTATATTTAAGACATACCAATTGTTGCATACTCTTTCATTATATAAAATAATATTTCGTCTATATGCACTGCCCAGCTGCTGTGCTATATGTACCAAAAAGATAAAACTGAAAAGCATTCTTTATATATATACACTTGACACCTTATGATTTCTTATTTTTTTGGCTAGATGATTAATATCTTTCATTCTGAATTTTGTCCAGGGGCCCTCCCCTCCAAACAATAAACAGTAAAATTAAACAAAGAATTTCTTTCATCACAACAACATAACCAGTCAGTTTTTTCATAATATTCTAGTTTAAATGATCAATTAAATTGTCGACCTCCTGATTTTACAATTTGATTTGTTATTAAGGAAGGCATTTGGCGTCCTAGTCTATTGGTTCTTAACACTATTCATTTTAAACTAAAAAAAAATATGTTGTTTAAAAGCACGCAGAATCACTATATACAATCAATATATTATATTATATCAATATAATCGGTACCTTTTGTAAATTTTGGATTTATATTTAGAGCTCATTTTCACCAAAGAATAACAGTTAATTAGTTTGCACTTTCCTGATTATTAGTTGCGGTCTCCCTTCCGATGTTCTCCGTTTGGCCAGGTGTTCGGCATCTCTCATAATCTCGTTTTGTCCCTTGTTACACTGAATCTAATTACATCTCAAGTAGCAGTTAACTGTGCTACATTACTTGTACTGTTAATTACATTTTAAATCAGTAAAAGAACACTTTTACTGGCGAAACTGTGCCAGCCACAAATTTAGCGTGTAGACATCTTGATGAGTTGTAAGGAACTGGGGAGATGCAAAGCACATATTTTGTGTATGTGTTAGCGCATCCACGTCATTGTCTATTGTTCGGAATTGGCTCACGCCCTGTTGTCATGTCATTGTTTGTTAGGTCATCACTTATTTTAATGACGTCCCGTCTTCTGGACCAATGAGAGTGCCTATTTACGATCTATTTCCACTTGGATGGCCATTTCGTACGTTCATCTCTGCACATCGGCTCCTGACCTTGGAATCGTGGTGATCTATTTGAATATGCGTAGTTGTCTCTTCACAAAGGAAATTGTTCTCTCCATGCATGTGTGTGTGTGATACAATAAAATCCGATAATTTGTTACCACTCATACCATAATTCTGACATCGAGATTATTGTACTGTCACAAACAGTCTTGTGCTGCGTAAATATGAATGGTGACAAAGAAAGGCTTCTGGTAATTGGCAAAAGCAAGAACCCACAATGCTTTGAAGGTGTGAAGAAATTTCTAGTAGACTATCATTCAAACTCTAATGCATGGATGACTGCATTAATATTCAAAGAATGGCTATTAAAATGGGATAGTAGGTTAAACAGGAAGATCGTCTTGCTAATTGATAATTGTACAGCACACAATGTAGCCTAAACTGTGAGTTAAAGAACATCAATCTTGTGTTCTTACCTGCCAACACGACTTCATTGATACAACCATGCGACCAGGGGACCATTCGAACCCTAAAGGGATATTATCGCCATGAGATGCGCACAAGAATCCTAGAAAACATGGAGAATACAAAAGAACTGAGTGCAAATGACCTTGCAAAACAAACCAATGTCCTTGAGGCCCTGCATCTCCTGGCCATGTCATGGAATAATGTCTCAGGAAGTACAATTCGGAACTGCTTCAAGCATGGAGGATTTTCAAAACAGGCCCCAGAATCTGAAGATACAGCAGACATTCGTCCATTAGACATGACTGTAGACGAATTTCAAGAATGGATGGAGATCAACGAAGACATAATTGTTGCTGCTAGACCGACAGAAGACGACGTGTGTGAAGCTGCCACATCCTCAGACTCACAAGTGGGAGAAGAAGAGGCTGAAGCAGAAGATGATGATGCTACTGAACCTCCTTGACCTCCAACAAACGCTGAAATGAGAGAGGCATTAAAAGTGTTACGATGCGGTGTCCAGCACAGGTCAGCAGATTTTCAGAAACATTGTGAGTATGAACGCTTTATTAATGATCTATTGAGAGAAAACCAGAGGCAAACAACAATAAAAGACTTTTTTAATTGATGCCGATACAGTTGGCCTACATGTAACTTTTTGTTTTACTGTACTACGTTTCATTATACTGTATGTAGTGTACTAGCAAGTGAATAAACAACTTTCCAAAGTTCTACTTGGTTCTTTCGTTCATTGTTATCAATCGGTTAATGTTATCAGGCTAGCTATGTCCTAAAGTGATCACAATAAGCGGTGTGCACTATATAGGTTATGTATAATTAGTATGTACAGGCCGTGAGGCGAGTGATGAAACTGTCTATGTGCGTAGGAGGGGAGGTAGCAGGTTGGGGAGACACTTCAAGCCAACTGGTGGGTTGTTGTCCCTACCGCTGTCCCGCGCATGCGCATTCTTTCTCTTTGCCACTGCGCACCACCAAGACAGTTTCATCACTCGCCTCACGGCCTGTAATAACAGGTATTTGTACCTGTTATTTTTTTGGAACAGTATTTTCATACATATTATTTTAAAATAACAGTTTAGCCCACCTCTAATAGAGGTGGGCCGATATACCTGTAATAGGTATTTTGGAACGATATTTTTGTGGAACGGATGTAACAGTGACTGAAAAGTTGAAATACTTGTTATTCGCGGCGACGCTGTTCCGAGTCGAGACACGCCGCCCTCACTGTTCTGAGTCGAGGCACACCCGTATGCACCTACACAGACACACACACACAAAAAGTACGCAAGATCACGTAAACGAATATGCCAAGGCCAAATACTAGGCATACAAAAATATCGCTAGAACGCAAGGAACAGCCAGTAATGCGTATTTAAAATACTAGGTATTTCAAATACTAGTGGTATCACCGATACACAAGGAACAACGCGTTCCAGAGTAACAGTAGTATTTTAGTAACACCTAGTATTTTAGGAACAGGTAGTATCAAGCATATTTCGAGTAGGAACTAGTACACTTTTTCGTCCTGTATACTTCATTCTGCGCAAAGAGCGGAGCTATTTTTAATAAACGAAAAAATTCATCCTGATGTTACACTTATTCACGTGTGATATGCAGATATATAATACAGATTATATGCTAATAAATTATATATTATACTAATCACCAACTTGGTAAGTTTTGAAATAACGAATTATATTGTGTTATAACTTATAGAGTGGCTGATGTTGATAGGTTATACTTTTTATTAATGTGATTTTAACGCACTACACATCTGATCTCACGTAAATGATGAGATTGTTGTAATGGACTTTTATGCACTTTATCAAGTCCTGTTCCTTAAATCTAATTCCTTAAGGGTAATCAGTTTAAATTATGTCCAATGAAAATTTATTATGTTTTGAACATAAATTTGTATTTATTATTTATTTAAGTAAATATTTTTTTCCTAGCTAGGTCTTCTTGCTTACCACTAGTGGTATACCTACCAAGGGTCGGGAACCCCTGTACTATGGGGGAAGGCCTTTTTAAGTATTGCTGTCCAGTGGAAAGTGTTGACTGTGACTGTTGTTGGTTTTGCATGGTGACATGGATCGAAGAAGAAAAACAAGTGATATGTGGAGTTTTTTTTTAATCAGTCGGTAACTGTGTTGCATTGTGCAACATTTTCAAAACAAAACTATCATATAAAAGTACAGTTAGTAATTTAAAAAAACATTTACAATGAAGCCATCCAACAGTTGCTCTTCCTACTATATCCACCCAAATTGCTGTGCAATCTTTGCCAAGAACAGAAACTTCTTCAGGTGATATATTGCAAATAGGACCAGATGTGCAAGAAAACTTAGTAGTAGAATCTTCCTCCCATTTTTTTAGTCCAGAGAGACCAACCACTTCAACAGCTACTGACACCTTCCAAAATCAACCGTCTTCATTTCAGTCGCCTGTTCCAACAAGTAAAAAACAAATGTCAATATCAACTTACATACCCAAAAAATTAGCAGTATCTGATAAAAACAAAATTGATGAGGCCATAATGAAACTTTTTATTTGGGATCTTCAACCATTTACAGTTGGTGAAGACAGAGGTTTCGAAATTTGATGAATACTTGTGCCCCTAGTTATCAAATTCCTTCTAGAAAGTATTTTGCTAAACACACTGTTACCAGCTTACTATGAAACAAAGGTAAATGAAATGAAAGAATCTATTAAAAAAGATGCACCAAGTGTTTGCTTAACAACTGACACATGGTCTTCAACAAATGAAACTTTTAATGCAATTACTGCACATTACATTAATCAGGATTTTGAAATGAAACATATACTATTAAACTGTTCAGCTATCAAAATAAATAAAACATCTCAAAATTTAGCAGATGAAATTTCGCGTATTATAAATGAATGGGACTTGTCTGGAAAATTTTCAATTGTTATTACTGATAATGCCATAAATATTACTAGTGCTATACAAAGCATACTTAAGTGGAAGCATTTTGGATGTTATGCTCACACATTAAATTTAATTGTTCAAGACAGCCTGTTAATTGTAAATGACATAATCAAAAAAGTAAAAACAATTGTAACATTTTTTAAGAGAAGTAATATTGCACATTTAAAAATCACAAAATATCAAGAACAGATAGGTGTTCAGCAACCTAAAAAACTTCTGCAAGATGTTGTAACACGCTGGAATTCTGTTTACTATATGCTTAAACAATTTGTTGAACTGGAGGATGCTGTAAAACACTCTCTGGCATTACTAACAACAGACATAGAAACATTAACAGCTGAAGAATGGGGAATTTGTAAAGAACTGTGTGCTATTCTGCGACCTTGTGAGGAGGTAACAAAAGAAATGAGTGGAGAGAAATATATCACCGCCAGCCAGATAATACCTATAACCCAAGGATTAAAATTATCAATACAACAGGTAAGTGTGAAATTAACTAAACCACTTGTCAGAGAAATTGCACTTAAACTTCTAGAAGGAATTTCTGTAAGGTTTGCTTATTTGGAAAAAAGCAAAACAATTGCACTTTGCATGATGCTTGACCCCAGGTACAAACACTACTTTTTTGAAGACAATACTTCTCTAGAAAATACAAAAAAATATGCAGCTGAACTAGTATCTTCACAAATTACAAAAAATTCAAGAACCAATACAAGCATTGAAACCAAAGGAAATCTACAACCTAACATAACAGAGGAGGAAACAGTTTCAATTTGGGACCATTATAAAAACCAGATAAGCAAAGTTAAACAAATAGGGACACCTTTATCAATGGATACACAAGAAGTAGATAAATATCTTCAAGACACACCAATAGAGAGAAGCGAAAATCCCTTACTGTGGTGGAAAGATCACCAACGTGTATACCCTAATCTTGCACACTTGGTCAGAACTAGATGTAACATGGTTGCAACATCCATTCCCTGTGAAAGGATATTTTCCAGGGCAGGAATAATTTTATCTGAACGAAGAACACAATTAACTTCGAGGAAAGTGCAACAGCTGAAATAGTACAAATTTGAAATAGTGTCTGAATAACTGAAATTCTAGTATTTTAAAAACCATTCAGTAGTTTAATTTTACCTATAATGTGTTATTTGAGTGAAGCAAATTGTAATGTGAATAGTTGTGACAAAGATTACTTCATGACTTGTATATTCTGTGTACACTGGTGAATGGATCTGAAGATTTCGAGGTATGTAATGTATTTAATTTACTTTTGTTGTTGCTTATTAGTTATAAGTTTTTATTTATTTATTTTATTACAGTGTTTTTATTATTTTTATTTGTAAAATTTTGTTAATTCACTCTTGTGGCTTACTGTTATGTTTTTATTATATGTTTCTGATGTTTTTTTCACATTATTTGTTGTGGTATTACGTGTAGCCTACTCTAAATTATTTCATTGCCTTGAGTTTCGCAACTGATTTGTCTAACCAATGGTAGTTTGTTCACTCCTAGTAAAAACGTAAATTGGTATTCCCAAAGGGAGATAGGCCTATAAATTCTCTTGTTTCTTATTTTCTTTTAAACAGTAATAGTTTAATAAAGTCACACTGTTAATACTTTTAGTTTCAATTTATTTCTTATAACAAATTATGTAGTATAGGTTATATAATATATTCAAATAAATACACTGCAAGTAGGTTTATTAATATATTAATAGGTTTATCTAGGTGAAAATAAACCTACTTGCAGTGTATTTATTTGAAGATATTACATAGGAGACCTGCAGGAAACTCAAAACGAATTACTTACAAATGATATAGGTTATGTATATATAGTATATAATAACAGGTATTTGTACGTTTTTTTTTCGGAACGGTATTTTCATACTAAGTATTGTAAAATAACAGTTTAGCCCACCTCTACAACAAACTATTGTACTATTTCTTTTATGAATTTGCTAACTGCTATAATTTTTTATTGTTTGACTAAGCTTTTCGTCATTACTGACATCTTCAGGTCTTAAACAACGCCTGTTGTTTAAGACCTGAAGATGTCAGTAATGACGAAAAGCTTAGTCAAACAATAAAAAATTATAGCAGTTAGCAAATTCATAAAAGAAATAGTAAGGATGGCTGCTAATTTAAACAATACGAAGAATAAAACTATTGTACTTCTCTTCTTTGTTGCTAGATGTGGGCCGATATACCTGTAACAGGTATTTTGGAACGATATTTTTGTGGAACGGATGTAACAGTGACTGAAAAGTTGAAATACCTGTTATTCGCGGCGACGCTGTTCCGACTCGAGACACGCCCTCTTGCTGTTCCGAGTCGAGGCACGCCCCCTACACTCTTACAGACACACACACACACACACAAAGTACGCAAGTAACAAGTAACGAATACGCCAAGGCCAAATATTAGGCGTACAAAAATATCGCTGGTACGCAAGGAACAACCAGTATTTCATATACTAGGGGTATCACTGATACACCAGGAACAACGCGTATTACAAATACTAAGCGTATCAGAGGAACAGTAGTATTTTTATATCAAGCGTATTTCGAGTAGAAAGTAGTACGAAGCCACTTTTTCATCCTGAATTTCATTCTGCGCAAAGAGACGAAGCTGTTTTTAATAAAGGAAATAATTCATCCTGCTGTTACATTTATTCTCGTGTGATATGCAGATATATAATACAGATTATATGCTACTAAATTATATATTATACTAGTCACCAACTTGTAACTAAAATCGATTGGTAAAACTTTGTTTTTACTCAAAAAACTTTGTGTTCCGACTCGTTAGTGAAATAGTTGTATTTAAATATCACTATTACATTAACGACTTGGAACACTAGGTTTTTTATAAGTAAAAGCATAAAGTTTTACCTTACAGACTAAACCGGTTTTCTCCTTTAAAAGGCTTCTTCAGAGGCTGCCGCTGGTAGCGCTGTCCGTCTTGTTGTGGGTGACGGAATCGAATTTCGAAAGATCGATGCTGTGTGTGTGGGGTGAAATATGTTCGAATAATGCGTGCGATTTGAATTGTGTCTGTTCGTTTAGGATGTCGTTTTTGTGTGTTTGTATATTTCCAATTGTTCTAGAGTGTCTAGTTTCCGGCCTTTTGTGTGTACGTGTAGAATGTTCATGTTATTGTCGATGTTTTTATATGTGTGGTTTGCAAAGGTGGATTCTGTAGTGGAGTGGAGTGCATTTGTGTGTTCAATGTATCTCTGTTTGAAGCTACGTCCTGTCTGGCCTATGTAGAATTTATTGCAATTTAGCTTGTAAACACCGGGTAGATCGAATTTGTTTTGTGCTTTGTGTGTGTGTTTTGATAGTGTGTGTTCTGTTTTGTTAGTAGTTTTGTAAGCGATTCTGTATCCTGCTTTTTTTAATTTGTGGGCTATTTTTTCAGTTTGTTTGTTGATGTATGTTAGTGTTATGAATTTGTTGTTTTCTGCCTTTGTCTTATACAAAACAAACAACAGACATAGAAAACAACAAATTCATAACACTAACATACATCAACAAACAAACTGAAAAAATAGCCCACAAATTCAAAAAAGCAGGATACAGAATCGCTTACACAAGGTTCATACTGGCCTGGAAAGTCAGGGAAATCAAAATAAGTCAGGGAAACATTTTAAGATATGCCGAAAGTCAGGGAAATTAAGTATATTTTTCAGAAAGTCGGGGAAATTTTTTTATTATGACCAGTCACACAAAACGTATGAAGATGATCCAAGTTTCATGAAGAACTGCATGAATTCTTTGCTGCTCTGTAATGGACCTGAATATGTATGTACCTATAGTTTATATTTTTAACTGTAATTGTTTTGAAAGAATATAGTTTCACTATAACTAAAAATAATTGTTCACTCTTAAAAACTAAATAAATGTCTTTAAACTCATGTGCAGATATAGGAGAAACATTTAAATTAATGTTTCTGGATAGTGCAGTAGCTTCAAGTTTTAAAATGGGGCCGAGCAAATGTAAATACCTTATTAACCATGGACTTGCTCCCTATTTTGATAATGAAATGAAAGACCGATTATGTCAGTGTGATGATTTCGTCGTTTCTTTCGATGAATCTTTGAATAAGATCATTAAAAAAGGACAGATGGACATATTTGTAAAGTTTTTTGATGTCAATAGAAGTAGGGTGCGTACTGAATATTTTAATAGTGTTTTTTTTGATAGACCCACAGCACAAGACCTTCCAGACAACTTCATTGCAGGAATAACTCCATTACAGCCTAAGAACATTCTCCAAGTGTCAACGGACGGTCCCAATGTAAATTTGAGTTTTATTAAAAAATTGGATGAAAAGATCAAAGAAGAAAATCCAGATGGAAAACATCTAATTAATATTGGTGTGTGTTGTCAATGGTGTGATAAAAATTGGGTTACAGACGGCAAAGTGGGAAGTGGATAGCTTTTTGCGAGATGTTTATTACATCTTTAATGATTCACCAGCCCGCCGTGCTGACTTCATTGAACTTACTGGAAAATCTATTTTTCCTTTAAAACACTGTACAACCAGATGGCTTGAAAATGTGCCTTCTATTGACAGAGTTTTAAGTATTTTTGATGATATAAAGAAATTTGTTGACAGCCAAAAATATCTCAATACAAAACCATTACAAAACGTTTGTTAAAACCAAAGATATATTTCTGAAATGCAAACTGGCTTTTTTTTAAATGCTTTCCTTGGAATGTGAACCATTTTTACGAAAGTTCCAAACCTCAGACCCACTTGGTCCATTCCTGTTCACAGATTTGCAAAGTCTCGTACAAAATTTGATGGAGAGATTTCTTAAATCCAGTAAAATGCCTACTACAATAACTAAGCTTTTTTCATTAGATTTACATGACAAAGAAAATTTGCATGATGTAAAAAGTATTGATCTCGGATTTCATACAAAAAAACTTCTCAAAGAAACCACTTCAAAAGAAAGTGATATCCTAAAATTCAAACTTGAATGCCAGACTGTGCTAGTCAAAATGACAGAAAAGATATTAGAAAGATGTCTTCTGAAGTACAAGCCTGTCCAAGGGCTCTCATCATTGGATCCTAGTATAATTTTTCATCAGCCAGAGCTAGGGAAACAAAGATTTGGTTTATTGCTAGAGGTATTGTACACCAATAACCGAATCACAGATTCTGTTGATGAGAAAGCAAAAGCACAATACACTCAACTTTGCAGTGAAGCTCATTCTACCCTTCACTTACAATTCAAAGTATTTTTGGATGGTGATTGTTCTTCCAAGAGACTTGATGATTTTTTTTTTCTTCTTTATTACTTGGGAATCAATGTTATTCAGAATTGTGGCAAATTATTAAATTAGGACTGATATTTTCGCATGGAAGGGTTTTCTGTAAATAAATCATTATTAGCGGAGAATTTGGAAGAACATAGTCTTTTTGCTCAAAGAACAGTGGAAAATGCTATAAGATATTATGAAAGTATTCATAAAGTGCCTATCACTCATACAATGTTGACAAATGTAAGAGCTGCCCATAGGAGATATGAAGAACATCTCAAAGAGTCAAAACAGAACCAAAAAGAAGAAGAGAAGAAAAAGATTGAAAAAAGAAAATTATCCATAGAGATCAAGAAACTTGAAGAGCAGAGAAAGATGTTAAAACTGCAAGCTTTGAAAGAAGAAGACAGTATAAAATCAAAAATTCAGATTCTTGAGAAGAAAAAGTTAGGCTAAATCTCCCCATTTAGAACTTTTATGATCACGGTCGACTTTATTTACCTAGGCTATGATAATTAAATTTGTATTCATGTATCTATTAAAATTAGGTATGGAATTTTAGGTTACCTGTATCAAAGAGTGTTTTAGTTTTAAAGAATAATACAATCTCTTTGTTGCTTTGTATGTTTCCTTTAGATTTTTTATGCAGTTTTTTGTGATATTTTAACCTAATAATGTATATTTATTGTAATTTTTTAATTTAAGCTAATTAATTTTGATATTGTTTTTTGTATAATTACAACTGTTTACTTTTTGGAAAAAATAAAAAGGAGTGCATGGACGGCTATGGGGAAGGTGGAGGCCGATTACTAAAAAAAATAATATTTATTTAAATTCATCCTTGATGGTGGACGATTATAATGTTAAGCATACTAAAGTAAATTTTCAATAAGATAATGTATGAATGTTTCATGCTTACAAATAAAAAAAAATTGCACTAAAACTAATATTTTAAACTGAGTAAATAGGCTACAATAATGTTTAATAGGTAATTTATATATTGAAAAATTGGTATTGTACGCAAAAAATAACACATACACTGGTCAGGGAAAATTTGCGGATTTGGTCATGGAGAGTCAGGGAAATCAAACTCAAAATTTAAGTGTGAACCCTGTATTACAAAACTACTAACAAAACAGAACACACACTATCAAAACACACACGCAAAGCACAAAACAAATTCGATCTACCCAGTGTTTACAAGCTAAATTGCTCAAATTGCAATAAATTCTACATAGGCCAGACAGGATGTAGCTTCAAACAGAGATACATTGAACACACAAAGGCACTCCACTCCACTACAGAATCCACCTTTGCAAACCACCTCATTGAAGCAAACCACACATATAAAAACATCGACAATAACATGAACATTCTACACGTACATACAAAAGGCCGGAAGCTAGACACTCTAGAACAATTGGAAATATACAAACACACAAAAACAAATAAAAACGACATCCTAAACGAACAGACACAATTCAAATCGCACGCATTATTCGAACATATCTCACCCCACACACACAGCATCGATCTTTCGAAATTCGATTCCGTCACCCACAACAAGACGGACAGCGCTACCAGCGGCAGCCTCTGAAGAAGCCTTTTAAAGGAGAAAACCGGTTCAGGCTGTAAGGTAAAACTTTATGCTTTTACTTATAAAAAACCTAGTGTTCCAAGTCGTTAATGTAATAGTGATATTTAGTTAAGTAACGGACACGTCATGGACAATGAAATCCAAGTTGTATTTAATTATATTGAGTTATAACCTATAGAGTGGCTGATGTTGATAAGCTATACTTTTTATTAATGTGATTTTAACTTCACTACACATCTCACGTAAATGATGAGATTGTTGTAATGGACATTTATGCACTTTATCTAGTCCTGTTCCTTAAATATCTGTAATGCATTTAATTTACTTTTGTTGTTGCTTATTATTTATGTATTTATATTTATTTTATTACAATTTGTTTTTTTAAATTTTTATTTGTAAAATTTTGTTTATTCTCATTCACTCTTGTGGCTTACTGTTATGTTTTTATTATACGTTTCTGATGTTTTTTCACATTATTTTTTGTGGTATTACGTGTAGGCCTACTCTAAATTATTTAATTGCCCCGAGTTTCGCAACTGATTTGTCTAACCAATGTTAGTTTGTTTACTACTAGTAAAAACTTAACTTGGTATTCCCAAAGGGAGATAGGGCTATAAATTCTCTTGTTTCTTATTTTCATTTAAACAGTAATAGTTTAATAAAGTCACAGTGTAAAGTAACACTGTTAATACTTTTAGTTTCAATTTATTTCTTATAACAAATTATATAGTATAGGTTATATAATATCTTCAAATAAATTCACAGCAAGTAGGTTTATTAATATATTAATAGGTTTATCTAGGTGAAAATAAACGTACTTGCAGTGTATTTATTTGAAGATATTACATAGGAGACCTGCAGGCAACTCAAAACGAGTTACGGTACTTACAAAGTATAATATAGGTCACAGAGTACGAATATTATGTATAATTAGTATGTAATA
The DNA here is from genome assembly GCA_034769895.1 of Magicicada septendecula. Lineage (NCBI taxonomy): Eukaryota > Metazoa > Arthropoda > Insecta > Hemiptera > Cicadidae > Magicicada > Magicicada septendecula. Next base: position 76,605,139 of record CM068371.1, on the reverse strand, counting down.
ACAGGTATTTGTACCTGTTATTTTTTTGGAACGGTATTTTCATACCTATTATTTAAAAATAACAGTTTAGCTCACCTCTATTTGTTGCCATAACGTAGTTTATGTAGTAGACATAAAAAATTATCCCCTCCCCCTTCAACTATCATTTCTATTTATAGAAAATTACCCCCACCCCGTTAAACTAGCCTCTTCACTTATAGATATTTCATCTACGTTTCTACAGTGGATTATTTTGATCTTCTTATCAGGATACTTTATTTATTAAAATTAAGTACTTTACTCGTGTTAAAACATAAAACGTTGCAGGTAAACTACCTTTTCCCCGCAACCGATCTTCACCAAAATCAATAGGCCTCGAGTCCTCTACAAATCCTACAACTGAGGCACATGTGTAAAAAATTATTTGATTCTGTTTGAATTTACGGCAGTTATCGTTCGTCATAAAAAAAAATCGGTATGGAGAACCATACATGACTTCCATGAGAAAAGAAAATATTAACATGTTTATAATGATAGAGCCACTAAATGATCATTTCCATGAGATGGAATTAAGTTGATTAATCTAGATAACCTCGATAGCCTGATATAGATAATGCTAATATAATTTAATATAGCTTTGATCTTACATCGTCTTCTTCTGTAAAATGATATTTTGTAGTTAATGTTTTTTACGAAGGTGTGAAAAGTAGCACTTTAAAAAATTCAGCAAATTTATTTCATTAAAAACAAAACAGAAGACGTGTTGTCAACTGAGGTTATGATGCGACTCTTCCTGGGTAGAGTTCCTTGTTGTTTAGTTGTGTCATGCAAAAATCAGACTAGAAGTGAGCGATACATATGTATATAACTGGTTATAAAATAGTTTGTTGATGATTGCAATCGTGTTTCATTGTCGTATATTTATAAACAATTTTTATAGCAATAATATAACTCCGATGTGTGCCTGTAACGCCAAAAGTTGGCGTTGTTAGGTTAACGTATAAATTCTTGGATTTCGTTGTCCATGACGTGTCCGTTACTTAACTAAATATCACTAAAGTATTGACTATATATCACTATGTAGTGATATTTAGTTAACGTATAAACTAAAATTATACATAGAAACCAATATGCCTTTAAAATCATATTCGCTTTTTTTGAAACCACGTAAAAAACCAACTCGAAGTAAGGCGGGATACCGTCTCCATTATTTTTTAATTTCGTACAAGATTGCTTCCAGTGAAGTTTTCGAGATTTTACTGAGTAACATAAAAGAATGTTGACCACCTAACGAATAACAAATCTTGTTTTCATTTGTTAATACGTTGTTTTTTTTTTTTTCAATCTTACTATTGAGAAATAATTGAATTCATCACTTTTTCTGTTGTTTTTTGTAGAAAATACGTTATGTTCTTTGTTTTTGATGTTTCTCTCTTAAGCATTGTGTGGACACGTTAAATGTCAAATTTTTCCCAACCATGACTTTTATTTCTTTAAACAGTAGGCTAAGCTAAAAACCAAAAATCATTATTACCTAACCTCATAAATGAAAACGACACGAATTTTCGCTTCGAGAAATAGAATAATTTACAATTAGTACTCTTCTTCTTTACATCGTAAGCGCAGATAAGGATATTGGGAGGACAGTCTCGTTTCTTTTTTGATTTGTGTTCAAAATTCATATTTACTAAGGTATTACAGCTAATTCATCACCTGAAAGTAACAACAAAAGTAGGCTAAAATAAAGTTGTTTGTTGCATCATGCATGTTCTGTATCTGATTTATGGTAGAGTGTTCTGAATCTAAATTAGGAATCAGTTTTCTATCTTTGGGTTTTGTTTTATAAACTCTTGAAGTTTCTGATTTGTTGAAGTCATAATATTATCTTATTCACAATTGAATAAGCTTCTGCAAGTTATAAGTTATAATCTTAATAATTAATTTGATTAAAGGAAACCAATAACATTACCAGTTTGCATAAGAAAGCATATATAATTGTGAACAATATGATAACGATAAGTTATATTTTTAAAAAGCAAGTTTGTGGACAGTAGGAAACTGGTATCAATGATGGTGTGATGTTAATTTATTATTATCTTTATGTGGTTTTGTAATCACAAAATATTAATTATTATACATAATTAAGTCAAGTGACTTACCCATATTGCACAACCCTGTCAAAAAAGTCCATAGTACTACTCAGCTGTTGTTTGTTGTGAACTGTGATTCGGTTTTACTGGTTTATCCACATACAACAAGTTAATCTGTATTGATGTTGTTATGTTTTACTTTTCTGCCACTTAATAGATAAGTACTGTTTACGTTATTTGTATTGTCTATATTTCTGTGTTAGATTACACCTGAAGTTTATATCCTGAGTAGGTGGAAAATTTTGGCTTTTAAATTAATTCACCGATGTCTAGTGCCAGTTGAAAAACTCATAAAATCATTACTTCATTGTCAGTTGTTTGAGGGGTCAACAAGACTAATTAAATCACTAAAAGGAAAATGGAGGAAGTGACAGCTGATAACAAGGTAGTGTAAAATAAAAATAGTTTGTTGTCAATTTCAAACACATAGTATGTATAGTGTATAGTAAAATTGAAAGTTAAAGGTATCAGTATGCGAAAGACGGATGCTGTATGTGGATGGAGTCACTGCCAGATGTGTACCTGTCCATTGTTCAATGCAGCCAACCTATGAGGAAGATATCTAATAGTAAACAAAACTTGCATATTGTTGTGATTTGTTGTTAAATTTCTCTCTCCGCCCTCTCTATTCATCTACTCACATAATTAGCTGAACGAATTACATTTATTATTTGAGGCAAAATAAATAATAAGAAGTATTATTAAAATAAAAATAATAATTAAAATAATAATAAGAGTCCCCTATAAAAGCAAGAAGATCTAAGAAAATAATATTGTGTATTATTAAGAAATTATCCAATGCCCAAAAGCTACGTTACTTGAAATGTTCAGTTATACCTGAAGCAGTGAGTGTTTTATAATAATAATAATAATACACTATTCTCTATAATTTGTGATGACATGAATGTGAAGAAAGACAAAACATAATATCATGTTAAATTTAGTTGTGAGTATATCATATAATAAAAGAGAATTGAGTATGCAGTATAATCAAATATTAAGCAATTTACATATAATACACTTGAAAAATTAAGGATTAGACTAACCAACTAACCGTTACATGAGATACGTTTCTAATTCCCACTTCAGTGCAAAAATAAGATTTAATTACTGTATAGAATGCAATAGCGTATTTGCAAACAAAGAAGCACTCTTCTTGACACAATTGCTAACTTTATCTTCAGCAGACAGTCCTAGAATTAGTAAGTAAATCAAGGAGGTACAATGAGCCCCTGGATAATAAAAAGTGTTGTTTTAATTGTAAATTGAAGTAAAGTCAGGTGATACATAAAAATCTTTTACTCAGTAATTTTGACAATTGTGTAGTCAAGATCAACAAAATTTCAGTATAATGTTGACCACCTCATTAAAGCCACATTTGGCATAATTAAAAAACACAAGTTATGTTGTAACGTTAATTACTTTTATCAACTGTTTACCTTATTTTGTTTACATCCGAATTCCGGACGCCATCTTGAATGGTTGCCAACTGTGTCAAATACTTACCCAGAGTTCGTTTGAGCGAATTTGTGAGAGGAAACAATGGTTGATTGAAATAAACAGTTAAACTACTTATTCTCAATGAATTGGTTTTTATTGGTCATTATTATTTGCATTCTTATTTTCACTATTTATTTTACTCAGACACTTTCAATTCATATAATTCTCATTTTACAGAATTACTTTTTTTTCTTACCCCAGTTATCATATTCTAAACAATTCAGACAAAACATTAGTAATTAACAATAATTGAGTACACATTTAATTTTTTTTATATATATGTTTACCTTTTCAAAATAGAATAAAAAAAAAACAAGATATTTATTGCACAAATTAAATTTATCTTTGCCACAAACCAGCTCTTCATTCACACACACATACACCCCAAGACTTTAGGAGATCTCCATCAAAATTAAAAGAATGAAATTGAAATTTATAGTGGGCCCTTGTTACAATTTTTTGGTTTTACCCTCCCCAGTGTTACTTAGCTTGAAAATGTCCAGAAGACATCACCTCGTTTCACACGCACTATATCGATGATTCCATATTTTCCCTGATCTTACATATTTTGAAAAAGATTTAACTGTTATTAATTAATTAATCCACTCTAATTAAGTTTATATCTTGCTGTTTCACATTTTATGCCTTCTGGCGTTGGGCGCGCCCATAATTCGTCCACGAATTATTTTTGTACCGGACGAGAGTATGTTTTCAACTGGGACTGTTCAAAAATCTGAGCTGGAGGGGGATCACGTGGTCTCGTTTCATTGTTTGCTGGTATTACGTCAACAGATTTTGAGGCGGTGCTGACCTCTCCCCGCATTCCAGAGTGACATAAACAAGGTTTGGCTCCTGACGTCATATAGCGTAACCCAAATTTGTGCATAGTTCAGAGTCAGATGGCTAAATATAACTGCATCCAGCGGCTTGATCGCCCGACCTTGACATTAATCCGTGTACATTGTTTTCCCCATTAACATTTTCAAATAAAATCTTTATTATTACCAAAATATCCGTGGGTGGGTTTACTTGTCCCATTACAATGTCACAATTTTTTGAACCCCCCCCGTCTGGATTATGATTTTGTCGTTTAGTGTACGCATATCCCTGTTGTGACCCCCTCTGTGGCGTATAATTCCCGCTATTGTTTGTACCTGGTTGGTTGGGACGCCTACCTATTTCACAGTCCCGAATGCTTTGAAACACGTCTAATACGTTCTTTAACTCATTGATATCAGCTACCTCTCTCGTCATCAACGTAATTTGTACCTCCCTAAGGAGGTGTTTACGGACATGCCTGACGAACGACCGAAACGGCAATGGTGGTTCTAAGTATTTCGCTTCGTTAAAGGTCTTCATCACATACACAGTTATGTTGTTATTATGTCCCCCAAAGTTCCCCGTTCCCATGATTCTACTGCGTAATACTTCCTGGTCCCCATCAGACCAATACTTATTTCGGAATGCTGCCTCAAATTTTTGGTAACTCCCCCACTCTGTTCCGTGTACTTCAGCCCATATCTCGGAACTTCCCTTGAAACATTTTAAAATCTTTAGCAATTATACCTCCCAACTACTGTTATTAAATCGGTTAAATTCCCTTACCCTATTCAAGAACTGCATCTGGTGTACCCTCCGGTTATCACAACAAAACGGTTCAAGTTCAATGTCATCCTTTGGATCACGAGTATGTAATATTTGCTCCGCAACGTTATTTAATTTTTGGCTCACTGCCACATGCAATTCATCTTTAATTTCTACAATATTTTGTTCCATTACTCTAAATTTGTCATCATAACTATTTTCGTATTTAAGGTTATGTTTATTCATAACCCCCACACTCTCTTGTATTGATTGTTCACATACGTTTTCTACCTCCATTATTTTATTTTTACTATCAGCATTACGTTCGTTAATCTTACTTATACATCTACTCTCTATTTCTACACACTGTTCTTTAACTTGTACTTTGATTTGATCTGTCATTTGTTCATTTTCATTGTTTATTTTACTTTCTAGGTTGTCTGTTATTTCACTGATTTGTTCATCGAACGTATGGTTTACTGATTCTAATATTTGTTCTTTAATACTATCACAATGTGTATTAATTTCATGAATATGCTTATTAATATTAAAATTTTGTTGTTTTATTTCGTCTCTAATCTCATTATTTTGTCCATTCATGTTAGTGTTTACTTCATCAAAACGACTATTTATTTTATCGAACTTTACATCGCACTTACTATTTTGTTCATCAAACTTGCTACTTACTTTTTACTTCATTAATATCCCTCGATATTACTCATAAAATACTCATTATATCATTACTATCGTCTTTCTTAACTGGGATCGGCGTCAATTGATTTGCTACGCCGTTCATTATTACCGACTCTGTTACGCATATTTCAATATTTGACTGACTTTGTGTATTACTGTCAGTTAGGCTGACTTCATCATTATTGTTCTCACTTGTACTCATTTTTATTATTTAATTCTTACTTATTTATAATATACATACACCAATCATATTATAACATAACCTTATCTGACACTCTTGTCATCTACGTCTATTTATACGTACATAAAATTTTTTCTTTATTTACCTTAAACAACCCTTTTGCTCTCTAAAACAGACCCACATTTGCATAAATAAATTTTATGTAAATGTCCCTGTTCGGCAGCGCTATTTGTAACGTTAATTACTTTTTATCAACTGTTTACCTTATTTTGTTTACATCCGCATTCCGGACGCCATCTTGAATGGTTGCCAACTGTGTCAAATACTTACCCAGAATTCGTTTGAGCGAATTTGTGAGAGTAAATAATGGTTGTTTGAAATAAACAGTTAATCTACTTATTCTCAATGAATTGGTTTTTATTGGTCATTATTATTTCCATTCTTATTTTCACTATTTATTTTACTCAGACACTTTCAATTCATATAATTCTCATTTTACAGAATTACTTTTTTTTTCTTACCCCAGTTATCATATTCTAAACAATTCAGACAAAACATTAGTAATTAACAATAATTGATTATAGATTTAATTTTTTATATATATATATATATGTATATATATATGTTTACCTTTTCAAAATAGAATAAAAAACAAGATATTTATTACACAAATTAAATTTATCTTTGCCGCAAACCAGTGCTTCATTCACACACACATATACAACCCAAGACTTTAGGAGATCTCCATCAAAATTAAAAGAATGAAATTGAAAATTATAGTGGGCCCTTGTTACAATTTTTTGGTTTTACCCTCCCCAGTGTTACTTAGCTTGAAAATGTCCAGAAGACGTCACCTCGTTTCACATGGACTATATCGATGATTCCATATTTTCACTGATCATACATGTTTTGAAAAAGATTTAACTGTTATTAATTAATTAATCCACTCTAATTAAGTTTATATCTTGCTGTTTCACATTTTATGCCTTCTGGCATTGGGGGCGCCCATAATTCGTCCGCAAATTTTTTTTGTACTGCCGTACCGGACGAGAGTATATTTTCAACTGGGACTGTTCAAAAATCTGAGCTGGAGGGGGATCACGTGGTCTCGTTTCATTGTTTGCTGGTATTACGCCAACAGATTTTGAGGCGGTGCTGACCTCTCCCCGCATTCCAGAGTGACATAAACAAGGTTTGGCTCCTGACGTCATATAGTGTGACTCCAATTTGTGCATTGTTCAGAGGCCAGATGGCTAAAAATAACTGCCTCCAGCGGCTTGATCGCCCGACTTTGACACTAATTCGTGTACATTGTTTTCCCCATTAACATTTTCAAATAAAATCTTTATTATTACCAAAATATCCCTGGGTGGGTTTACTTGTCCCATTACAATGTCATAATTTTTTGAAACTTTTCAATAGGAAAACTTTAAACTGAGAGCTACAAATTCTGTGGTATCAATACTATGCTGTGCTATTTAGAGATGCTGCAATTCCCATTCCCATTTCTACAGGAAACAAGGGAAAGAAGTGTAGAGACTTTTACAGATAGTAACATTTCTCCTTAATTTCAGACAAACACTACACAAAGAGAATTAGTTAATAGTACATTATGGCAATAGAATACAATTTGTCCTGTTAGGCACAAAATTAGTATAGATCAAAGATCAGTTACCTATGGAAAAGTAAAATTACTTATCAAAGTAAAATGGAACAGTGATCTAGTGATGTGCATGGTTGCTGGTTGCTGTTGGGACTAAAACTTAGCCTAAAAGCTTATTATTTGTAACATATCTGAGAGCTGTACATATAGTCTACTTGTACAGCAGTTCGATTTAGCAATTCTTCTCTAAAAAGACGTTTATAATGGAGTTATAAAATGTATGCATTTTCTTCAGGTTTTGTAGAAAAGATGTTTGAATCAACATAAGCGATAGTTCAGACAGTCTGTTTTGACCCTGAGTATTCCGTAGGTAAGTATGTGTGCACTGTAGAGCTGAAAATTACCATTCTGCAGAAGCACTTGTAACAGGAATTGTAAGTGTCAAGGCATACAGTTTTGTAGTTTCCTGTAATGCTTGAGTAAGTCCACTGGCATGTAAATGTAGCTTTACATCATATAACGACTTGTCTCTAAATTTATCAGAACCATATAGGTGCAAAACTTCATTTTTCAATTGGGTCATACATATTAAATAATCTGTCAAGTTTTGAAATACCATAATCTACTTAACACTTGAAATACTTTGACTGGAAATTGATTTTTAAAAGTCAGCATATTTTTTTAACTCTAGTAAAGCAAGAAATTCTAGTTTATCAGTATCTGAAAATTTAACAGCAATTTGGCCTTTCAGAGTTTCAATTACTTCAAAGAAAGCTGTCTGTAGGAAACTTTTTCATCAGCATAACAACCAGTTTTATTTACTTGAAGTATTTTTGAATGTGATACTTCCTCTGGTAAATTTAAAGTTTTTACCTTTTGCTAAACTTCATCAAAACTATCATGTAAATATGATAAATTTCTTTAAAATTCACAGATTTTCATTTTACAATAGCCTAAATCTGATATTTTTTGCTCTCAAATATTGAACAAAACATCAGATTTTTGAAATATAACAGAAAACATTTCTAGTGAAAATTAAACTCAAAGCTGTTGCAAGTTTCTGATAATAACCAACTGCAACAGCTCGTGTCTTGGGATGCCACTCTTCATTGTCTCCTCCCAATGACTTGAAAATTCTGGACAGATCGGGTTTATAATTAAAAATCATGTCATCATCCTGCTTTAGTAGTTCCATCTATTATTACACATTGTTCGAAGACGTTTTCAACTTTGTGATCAAGGGCATTTGTTCTATTGGAAAATGTTATGAAAAACAACGAGAATGGTGGGACGCAAAAATTTTACGTTCTTGTACATTCAACAGATTTTTTCAAAACTAAATTAAGTCTGTGAGCAAAGTAATGAAGAAACAATATTTTTTCTTTTATGAGAGTTTGAAGACCACTAATTGCACCAGAGATCACTTGTACGCCATCGTATGACTGCGACTAGCTTTTCACTGCACTGGAACTGGTTTACAGATTCAAGTAGAATAAGAGATAGGTGAGCAGCTGTACATTGGCTACTGACATCTGAAAATCCTAAAACCTCTCCTCACAAAGCTCCTTTGTGAAAAGTACCTGTGAAAAGTTCACTTTTTCTTACAAAATTATATAATAGAAAATTGTTAAAAGTTGGGATTTATTCGAAACATCAGTTGTTTCTCCCATAACCTAAGCAACAAAATTGGAACAATTCACTCCTTTAATTTTGTTCATGAGGAAACAGGATATGCACTCCGTGGTGTCATTTTGAATGATATCAGATGTAACAGAAAAAGGTTTTGCAGTTTGTAAGTGATGATACAGTTTATCATTAGTTTCAGCAAGTAAATTTGACAACTCTAAGTAATTACTTGTATTAAGTGAATAGATGATTCATCATTACCTCTAAACAGCAATTCTTGTTGAGGTAAAAAACACTTATTATTATGTGATGTAGCACTTATTATGTGTTCCAAAGTGTATCTGTTATGTTTCACATTTTCATTATATTTACCTACCATACGTTAACTTCAGTCTTTATGAAAGCATCTCATTCTTCATGTTATCAAAACGTTTATGAACACTTGGACAGACAGATGTGTCCGATCCACTAGTCTCTACGGTGGTAGCTACTATGAGGTAATGACCTTAGGATACTGCACATTCTACTAATGTTTGTGATGTTTGAGCTGGCAAGACATATAAAAATGAAAGTTGAAGCGTTTAGTAGTTGGAAAGCAATATTATGCTTTTCTTCAAGTGTTCCTACTAATGTTGTTCACATTTAAAATTTATCAATAACTACAGTATCTAGTCTCTTATGATTACTTTTATTTCCATTGCAGCCAGCAACAGCGGTTACTTGGACACCATGCCACTGTAGCAATCTCTGTTCACATTTTGCATCATTCTAATCTACAGCTTCTCATATAATATACATTTCCATCCCATCAGTGTATAATTCAGTACTAGATCAAATCAGCATTTGCAATTATTGACAAAATTATTGAAAAACGCTGCAGTTAATTTTGGTCTTGATGACATAAGGACTCCTGTAAACATATCCTATATAATATGATTTGTCATTTAAGATATTAGGCAAGATTGATGATTTTTTATAAGTAGCTTTCCTTTAGCATTTATTATGTGTTGGGTAAATTGTTTCAGAAAACAAGAGCATGTTTTAAGTGTTTGTGATGTCTAAGCATGTCTAGATCATAACTAGAGAAGTTCATATATCTTATCAAGCAGTTTAGAATAAGCAGTTTCACTGTTGCTTCAGATTCAGTTGTTTACAAGTACTATGAATAAGGATTTCATGGATTTATTATTTATGTAGTGCTAAGATTGTGGCGGTACAAAAAGAAACGCCCAGGGTCGCAACCCACACTTACTAGATGGCATGTGGGAGCCGTATCATATTACCCACAGACAACAAAAACTACTTACCAGAAGGTGGGGCGGGCCAAGTTCGTTTAAGCGGATCCATGAGTACAGGTTATGTTATGATCGGGTGACAAAAACGCTTAATCTAGCATTATTAATTTTATATCATCAGTGATAACACACAATACAATTTACAATTATTATCCTGCATACTTCAAATTTACCCACAATAATACAAATTTGTCTTTTTAAATATTTTTCAAAATCATTAAGAAATACATTATTTTTTATACAAATGTAAAACCCTTTGACCCCAAAGTCCCACAGGTATTACCAACAGTTTAATTCTGTTCTATAGCCCGTGATTTCCGTATAACGTGATTTCCTTTACATGGGACACACACACACACTGTTTTGTTTAAAATACTTTTTGACATGGCAGTTATATTTTTGTTACATTTATTATAATTTTATTATAATGTCTATGGTAGTTTCTCTACATAATTCAAGTTAAGATTACTTGTTGACAGCGTATGGTCTCTCTCTCTCTCTCTCTCTCTCTCTCTCTCTCTCTCTCTCTCTCTCTCTCTCTCTCTCTCTCTCTCTCTCTCTCTCCCTCTCTTAGTTCCAAGGTAAAGTCACCTCTCCTTATAATTGTTCAAATTAAGCTTCTCTCCCCTATTACTTCTTGCACACAATCCTTTTTAACATTTTTAAGTGTAGATAATTTCTTTTGTCCAAGACCCTGGCCATGCAGAGACTATGGTGGCAAGATCTTTGCTCAACCTGTACACCTTGCGGTAGAAGAGGATTGGAATAAGATGAAGAAGAAGAATTGCTTTTGAAATTAATGTCTCCCAATCACTCTGCACACACTCACGACGGTTTCACTGATGCCACATCTCAATTCACGGTCGTATTATAATTTTTAAATTTTTTCAAACTTGAGTACACTCTACAATAAAAAGCAGGACCACACCCCATGATGCCATTGTTAAAGATAAGAACTGCCAGAAGTGTGGTAGCCGGCCTCATCACTATTCAACGTGAGCTTTTACGATACATTATTTGTTCTTGTTGCCTTCACTAAAAGTTTTGTTGTTACAACTTTTATCTCGGAAAACAACATCTCCATTTTAGGCCAATAATTGTTCACAGTATTGTTTTGTTAATGCGACAACCTGCAAACTTCTTCGTTCGCACAAGCACTGTCCTTACTATGTGAGTCAATGTCACCACCAGTTATCACATTCCTTTACTTACACTTTCATCTTAAATTATCACTAAAACTAATGCTCATTTCATTAAATTTTATTTGCCATCATTTTTATACTATTTAATAATATTTTCTTTTAAAGTTATAATTATTTTCTTTTTACACTCGCATATGCTCACACCGTGGCACCACTGCCTTCTTAACATATATTTTGTTGCCTTTTTGGCACAGGATTTCAAACTTACAGTGCCCTAAGGTCATGTGCCATTACAAGATAGGTTATATATTTTTAAAATGAATATAAGTACTGTATTGGCCTATAATTTAATTTGTAAGCTATATTGACAATAGTGTGTTTATGTCTTGTAGATTTTGGCAGTGTATGTAAAGCAAGAAGTAGATTTCGATGAAACAGAGACTAGACCAACTCTGGAACAGGTACTGTGTGCAGCTTTGGGTATTAAATAAGATTCTGTAATTCCAAATGATGACTAACATAGTCTGACACGTTGTGTATCAGTAAAATAACATTATATTAATTTTATGATGATTGATTTAAAGTGTCAATGGATAATAAGGTTTGATTATAGTTGTTCCCAAAGTTAATAGCATGAAACCCAATAGCTTTGTTTGTTACCCTTATCATCACTGTTGAATCTGTCCATAGTAGGTTTCTGAACTACAGATTCAGTTGAACTGTACTCTTCATGTTGTTTTATCCTTTGCTGCTCTCTTCAGTTATTCATAATTTCTCCACGTCATCAAATCTGCTAACATGCCATATATTCTCCTTCCTTATCCTCTTATACCTTATGTTTCCCTCAGTTAATGATTTCTGTAGACTACGGTTCCTTCTCAAATTGTGACCAATCCAGTTTGCTTTATTCTTTCTTATAGCTCTTATGAGACTCCCATCTTCATTCATTCTCTTAAGTGCTTCTTCATTTGTTACTTTTTCTTTCCAGCTAATCTTTTCTATTTTTGCCACAACCACATTTCAGAGTTTTCCAGAAACTTCTTTTCTCAGTTTCTAATCATCCATGTTCCCGAGGAATAAATTACAATTCCCCATATAAAACTTGTTTCAAATCTCTTCCGTAACTTCACATATTTCTTGTAACCAGCAGGTTTCTTACTGTACTAAACACTACCTTTCTATGTGGAATTCTACTAAGGTAGTGCCCACGTGGAGATCCAATTGTGGACATTTAATTCCAGAACATTTTTTCACAGGAGCTTCCATGTTAAGACAGCTTCATTGCTCTCTTATAAGCACACAAAATATATGGCTTGCTGTTTTCAAATTGACTGTAACAGATAGGCAATGCTCGTTCACATATTGGGACTGGCAGTACAGTTTATATATTGGTCATGCAGACTGTGTAAATCTCGTTCAATTAATGAACATTTTTTTGTACAATGATTAAAATACAATTAATTCAAAAGCAATGAAATGCATGAATAATAGATATGTAAATATAAGTATTTACGTTTTGTTTGAAATTACTGGTGGTTCTGCAACTTTGTAGTACCTATTGTAAAGCTGCCACTACTGTGCCCAGTACCTATTTTCTTCCCAGTAAAGAGTGGTGAGCGTGCAAGATATTCTTCATTGCTAAAATTGTCAACCCATTGGAATGTCAGTCACCTCGTACTGCTATATTTCAAACAAGTCCACTTTTTATTCGTCTGTAAAACATTTAAAAAAAAAGTTGATGTTTCCAAGCCTTTGAACATATTATGAGAAGCTATTACATTTGGATACAAATTTTCAGATTTATTGCTTAGTAATGGAGGATTAAATTTTGTTTTTAAAATTTAAAAACAAAGCTTTAATTCAGTGTTAAAAAATGTAATGTAAATTTCATCATACTGAAAATGTGTAAAAAAGCGGAAGTTTTGAACATTATAAAAATACTAAAAGCAATTGAATGAAAATGCCTGCTAAAATTAATAAAGATTTTCATGAGTAAAAGGGTTAGCAAAGATCATCCACAATTTTAAAATAGTACAATTTGAATGAGATCTGTTGAAATTAACAAGAAACACTTCATGGGAACTATTCAACTTATAAACCACCAGATAATTTAAGTAGCTGAAATTTAAAGTTGAAAACTGCAAATTGAAAATAAAAACCAGTTTCTCGAATGTACGCTTGGTACAAACTTACAAACTAGACTATTCTAGTAACTGATCCATGTAAGTGAATGATGTCATTACCAACCTATTTAAGACTGTAAGCGAGAGTGTGAGTCAGTCCCGATTCTGAGAGATAAGTTACAGAATTACTGCGTGAATTTGATGCTACACTTGTGGATCAATATTATATATATGCGTGTTATCTTTTTGTTCCTATAAATTACGGTTGTGTTAATAATCAGTATCCAAGTTGTGAATAGAAATTTGTATTTGTGTTATATATTTACTTGTAAATATTATTTGTGATAACAATAAACAAACAAGGTGTTTTGACAGTGATATGAGCGTTTTCATTTTGATCGCTGTGTAGATGACAATAACGTATATTCTTTTTTGTGTTTTTATCAATGAGTTTGACTTGAATGTTTTACATATGGTATACAAAGCTTTATTTAATTTTGTTATAGTATGTAGCATCTACTATTCTTTATAATTTGTTGTTTGTTTTTTCTGCTCAGATACATGAAGTATCATATATGTACAACTTCATTATTGTTCTCACCGTGTATCTTTCTAGTTAAAACATCTATCAATCTACCTTACTTTCTAGTTATACCTCGTACTTAATATTTTTGAACAAGCTTTTTTTTTTTTTTTTTTTTTTTTTTACAATGTGTCGTCAGGTTTTAAAGTACTGTCATCATTAGAATTATAATTTATAATTTTTATCACACACACACACACTCAAATAATAATAATAATAATAATAATACGAGGAGGATAATATCCAGAAAGTAGGTTCCGTTTGAAAATATTACTGCAGTATCGATATCGGCATGCTGTTGGGCATGTGTGGTGAGTTTGGTGATTCATAGTCAAATCATTGACGCCATTTGTAAATAACTGTGCACTGAGTAAGCTTTGTTGGACATCTTTATAATGTGTAAGAAAACTGATACACCCGCTGCGTGTGAAAGCTGGTGTGCAATTCGATTCTTGAATGTGAAAGACATTTCACCAACTGAAATGCACCCTCTTTGCTATGTTTATGGAGAAGAAGGAATGAATGATTCGGGAATATGGAGAGGGGTATCACTTTTTAAAAAAGGATGCAAAAATGTTCACAATGATGAAACGAATGATGAGATGATGTGTGCCATTAAAGAGACAATTAGAGAGAATAGATGATTCACTATGGCATTGCTCTCGCTGTGTTTTCCAGAAATTTTGTTGTCAGTTCTTCATAAAACTGTGTCAGAAAATGTAAACTACTGGAAATTGTGTGCACTCTTCCAAATATGCGTATGAAATTACACAAAATAAAATGGTGGGACAGTGCATTGGCTTTCTTGACACTATTCAGACAGAGAGGGATGACTCCCTGAGCTGTATAGTCACCGGGAATGAGACAGACATGCCTATCACACACAACATCTGAATCAAAACAGTAATCCATGGCGTGGAGGCATAACTTATTGTCCGCAAAAAATGAATTCAAGTCAACATTTTCCTCTCGGAAAGTCATATGCTTAGTCTTTTGGGATAGAAAAGCGGGTTTTCTTGTGGACTCTTGGCTCAAGGCTCAACAATCAACTCGGATGTCTATTGCAAGACGCTTACAAAATTCATCGTGCAATTCAGAATAAACAACGTAGGATGCTCACCCAGGACATTGTGTTGATTCATGAAAATTCCCACCCACACACCTCACACCAAATCATCTTTTCATCCATTAGAAATCCTTCTTTGGTGGTCAGTGGTTCCATAACAACAATATCAAACATGCTGTAAATACGTGGTTCAAATCACAGGCAGGAAATTTCTACAATGAAGGTATATTACACCTGGTGCTCCGCTACAAAAAGTGCTTGAACAGTAATGGAAACTATGTTAAAGTGATAAATACGTAACACTTTTGAGTCTGGACCCACTCGGGTGTAGCTAACAACCATAAACTGCACATTTTTGGCTTATTTTTAATTTTTACTGAGAAACTGTTTAACTTTCCTTTGTAAGATAGTCGTTTTTTAGAGGAAAGATATTTATATAATTTATTTTACTATGGAATACTTTGAAGCGCTCTGACACACACAGAAGAACATTACAGGCCTGACAGTAATTATTGAGTTGATAAAACGTACACATGGTTCTTCTTGCACGTTTGCCACAAAACCTCTAACATCTACATCAGAATCGTTATTGTCAATTTCATGTACAAATTCGTCATCTGTCACTATCACCCATTTCAGAACCACAGAACCAGATTCTTTTGCTATCTGTTCCAAGCTCTTGAATGGACAGATACTGGTCTCATGAAAACATGATAATAATAAAAACTAATACTAGTAAAATTAAAATAAGGCACAAAACACAAAAACAGCCAAAAATTGTCTAAAAAGTTGATAAAACAATGATAAACAAAATAAGGCACTGTACAAAGGTTAGCCGGAAGCATGACCTAATTATGGCTGAGCTTGGCAAACACCTGTCTCGTAACGTGTATAGAAAATGCACTAAAATTCACGTTTCTTAATGCTGATGCCATCTACGAATTTTTTCATGAACTAAGAGAGTGGTACGGTCCTATTACAGCTGTTCATGTCCGATTATATTACGTTGCTTAAGAAATACAAGCATTGAAACATAGAAATATGTTAACTCATCCTTTGTCAATTAAGGCATTTTGTTTTTGACGGACAAGTTAATGAAGGTCCTCGCCTTCTACCCTTTTAACTAAATATACACTCATCATATTATACTCACCGCTGCCAGAATTTTACTTACCGTCATGGTCCCCGTAAAACTTACCTTATTAAATTACCCAGGTCGCCAACATGTTTTTTAGTTTTACATGTAAACTTTGAACACTCTTGCCCTTATAAAAATTCTGCTATCTGACTGTAATAAAATCTCAGAAAACCCCCGATTTCGTTAAACGAGTTGTCAGCACAGAAAACTAGGAAATGGTTTACGGCGAAATAACTACACTAACACATGTTTATAGAAGAATGCACCTTTTAATTACTCTTTTTATTATTTTAATTAAATACTCTATCATTGATTATTACGTTTTCTTTATATTTAAAATGTTTACTAATTTTAGTCCAACAATTTTGTATAGACTACTACTACATCTTTCTAGTTGAGCCAGTGCTTTGATAACCCATACACACACTCAATCAATTTACATTTCTTTTTAAAACTTCCTATTTAATTAATGAGCTCTTTATTAATTATAATGTTTTGGCCAAATGAAACTGTCTTTACACTTGTTACCTATTTGCGTAATATCCAAACGTTGTACACGATATTGTCCGGAACTGTTGTCACTAATCACTCTCCACTCCAAACACAGTTTATTATTACCTTACGCCATTTACTCGTCACTTTACTGTTTGTACATTTTATATTACTTGGTATTTTTATTTTATTTATATTTATATTATTTTGTATTTTTCGGCCTACCAAGAACTCGTCCGAGGCTACCGTTTTTGTTCTGGTAACTGTCTGCTGATTGTCTGGCCGCTCAGCCGTGAGTTGCAATGGAACTGGCGTTAGTTCGCTAAAGCTGAACATACCGAGCTGGTCACGTGATCTTGAGTCTGCTCTCCCATTGGTGTTGTTAAAAGAGCGCTATAACTTAGGCACAGGGTTAGCAATATTTTGCCGCCTGGCGCAATGTGCAGTTACATTACTTTCTTTCGTGATTCACGGCTGATGCGAAGTTAGGTGTTACTTCACAATCGGTCTACGTTGCTTGAGTACGGAGACAAAACATAGACGTTTTGTTCTGTAATAAACACAGCCTATCTGGTTGACTAACTCGGGGTTCTACAAGGGTGAAACAATGACTGCATGGAGAATATAATTTTAAAATGTTATCTTGGCCCTACAATTTCGTACCGTTACAATAACCCCCCCCCCCAATAAGAGATTGAAGGCCGAAGCGTTCAAGCTCTTATTGCCTAATACCTAAGAGGATCAGTGAGGATATGGCGCCACAACCCCCTATACGCTCTACTAAAGTTGTGGGTTCTTACCCCCCTAGTCTGGCGAATGCGGCAGCACCCATCCGATCTTACGGGACTTCTCTACTCGAGATCCCACCACCATAAGCTCGGACAGATACCCGCCACAGTATCGCCTGACTCTGGAACATTCACTTAAAATTTAATAAACGGCCTTCCATCCCTCCATATCCAACAACTGATTTGTTTCCTCTTAGCCATAAAGGCTCATTCTTTGCAAAGTACTGGTTCTGCTTATACAAAGTACTGGTTTGGTTTAAAATTAATAATATAACCTTACAGTCTACTTGCAGTTCAATCATATAAACTAAATAATATTCCCCGTATAATATTACCCAACCAAAATAACACATTAATTATGCAGGATTACATTAACTCATAGGAATCGTACCTAAAATACAAATTATGTCCTTACTTGCCTACTATATTTATATAGAATAAACAAAAAAATTTTTTTTTTCTTTTTCTACCCCCCTTTTATCCCTTAACCCCTGATACCCGTTACATTTTAATGTGTTCTGTGCTAGGCATCTTGGCCTTTTTCAGCCTCATCCTCGCCGTAAACCACATCTCCCTCGTGACCTGTAACTGTGTCACCGCCCATCCACACTCACTATTACCCCCCTAGACTGTAGCGTCTAGTTGCTTTCACAAGGACTGATGCGGAAGGGGTGGACATTTTTTTCTTTTATTCCACCCCCATCCTTGCTTCGGCGTTACAATAAAATTCGGTATTACACCTACTATTTTCTATTTATACACCCCTAATGGACTACCACCCCTATCTGGGTGAAAATAGCCCTGTTCCAAAATTAGGTAGATTCACCCAAAAAATAACCCCCCTACTAAGTCTAACAAACCACCGGGTTGACAAAATAAAACAAACCACAAGCCGGTTATATCAAGTGAAATTTATGATTTGCCACAATTAACTACTTTCACGGTCATGATCCGGTGAGGTCATGACCGCACTTAGGTTGGGAATCTACAGTTAAAACATAAAACATAGATTGTCACTTTATAAAAATTACTTGAACAGTTATATACACCTCTAATTTTCCAAACACTATCTCAACCTGAACATTTTTATTATACCCATACAAAATTTCCTTCAGTTTTCAATTTTAAATGAATACTTTAATCATTATGTTTTTTATCAATTATTTATTTTACCATTACAATCAAAATTCAAATCAAACTGGATTTAAAGTCATTATTAAAAATTATCTTTTTAATTTATTTAATTACCAATTTAATACCAAAAAGTTACTTTTTATTTAATTAACAGTTTCAAAATTAACTACATTTGATCAAAATGATTTTACATTAACAACATCCTATCACACAAATATTAACTGTCTCACAATTAAAACATTAAGTCATTTCCTTACCTTATAAAAATTAGCTTCATTCCAACACATCTTAATTTCTTTTATTACATAATAGGATTTTCTACTGGCAATGATTCAGCAGACTACAACATTTTTGTTATTGTCACCAAGTATGTCTGTAGACATTGGTCACAACATACAGCATACCTGTTTACATAAACACTTGTGTGCCAGACTTGTTTTCATAAACACAGTTATAAACACTCAACATTCTGCTTAACTCACCTCTAACAGCTGTACTGCACTTTTCAATTTTTATAAATCTTATAGTTCACATATTTAGCAAAGTCTATTTATTACAGTTCAAACCAAATATAATTTTAATTCACCTTTCAATTACTTTAATAGCATTTTACTAAAAACATTTTAACTTTAGTTATATTATTTAAAACACTTTGAATATAATTGGCTTCATTATTACCTCCTGTTCATTATTATTATTAATTGACAACATAAAATAATATTATTAGTAAAATCAATCAATACACATATGGTTACATGAAACATTTTACAGTACACACCCAATTAATTTCACTATAATTCCACTATAATATATTTACAAACCTTCCTCATTATTGATTCAGTTATATCATGTTTCAATGTCAAACTCAGCTAAGTTATTACCATGTATTCACATACTTAAACTGTTCCTTCTCCGAATTCTTAATCTAACCTCCATCGTCAAATAGATATCTAACATATTTGTAGACTGAATTACTTATGTTTACCTTGAGTTTATTATTATTATTTTCATAAACCATTATTTCTAAGTTCTTCATCATACCATTTATTATTTCATACAACCTGTCACGATCAATTAATTTTGTCCAGTCTCCGTTAGTAAATTGTCTCAATACCCAGTCAGTTATTTTATCATCATTTATAACAGTCTTATTCAAATATTCCTCTCTCTCTCTGTTTCATAATGCAATTCACCTTCTTCATCTCTCTTAATATCTAACACCTGCACCAACATCTCATAACCTCTATTAATCTCAAACATTTTTATTTCTCTCTCTCTTTCATTAAAACACCTCTCATAACCATACTGAACTCTCCCATTCCATGCAAAGGGCACCATTAAATATTTATTACCTCTACTGGCTTTACCAGTTAAATCACAAAAAATACAGGGACCATCTGAAGACACCTTGTCTTCCATACAAATACAGGAGGAAACTCTGTCCTCATTAAACACCTGTGAAAACTCTGTTTCACCATAAACTTGGGGAACATCTGCCCTTTGCCCATTTAACCTCTCTACACACACACTTATAACCTCATCAACACTTTCTCTGCTCACAACCTTACACTCTAACACCACGTTTTTAATTTCACCACTATTACTTACCGTATCATTCTTAGATACCCCATTTTCAGCTATATATTCATTATTCTTATTTAATGTTATTTCATCATTATAATTACTTGTATTACTCCCACTTACCTCAGAATAGTAATCACCATCTCCCACTATTTGGTCACTGTTATTTATTAATTCCTTATCACTATCACTCACCTGGTCAATGATTTCTTCACTATTGTTAACAACATTATTATCACTCTCTATTGCTACATTTTCAATTGTGTCACCGTTGTCACTTTTAATCTCGTGACTACCATTTTCTACTATTTTACTTTCACTAATCCCTTCACTTACCTCGTTACTTTGTTTGTTAGTGTCATTACTCTTTTCGTTCAAAAAGGCATATAATCCCGTTTTTTGTTCTTTCATTTGTCTTAGCTCATTATTAAATTTACTCCAATCATCCTCAGTCATTCTGTTCAAAACCCTTTCAAACTCTTGCATGAATTCCGTATTGCATCTATTCCATGCCTCCCCTAATCCACTTACTTTATTTTCACGTGCCTCGGTCATGTTCAAAAATGTTATTTCTGATATACCCTTTATATATAAAAAACCACTATTATCCTATAAAATCAAAACACCTAACACAATCATTGTCAACAGGACAAGTAAACACAATAACCCTATCAAAACATAACCTTTTATCACGTAAATATATATACGATTATTTCTACAAATACGCCATTACCAAATCCTATTTTCTGTGCTTTAAAACAGGTCTAGTTCCTATAATTTTTATATACGAACATCCTGGCAGGGTCGCCACTGTGAAGGTCCTTGCCTTCTACCCTTTTTATTAAATATACACTCATCATATTATACTCACCGCTGCCAGAATTTTACTTACCGTCATGGTCCCCGTAAAACTTACCTTATTAAATTACCCAGGTCGCCAACATGTTTTTTAGTTTTACATGTAAACTTTGAACACTCTTGCCCTTATAAAAATTCCGCTATCTGACTGTAATAAAATCTCAGAAAACCCCCGATTTCGTTAAACGAGTTGTCAGCACAGAAAACTAGGAAATGGTTACGGCGAAATAACTACACTAACACATGTTTATAGAAGAATGCACCTTTTAATTACTCTTTTTATTATTTTAATTAAATACTCTATCATTGATTATTACGTTTTCTTTATATTTAAAATGTGTACTAATTTTAGTCCAATAATTTTGTAGAGACTACTACTACATCTTTCTAGTTGAGCCAGTGCTTTTGATAACCCATACACACACTCACTCAATTTACATTTCTTTTTAAAACTTCCTATTTAATTAATGAGCTCTTTATTAATTATAATGTTTTGGCCAAATGAAACTGTCTTTACACTTGTTACCTATTTGCGTAATATCCAAACGTTGTACACGATATTGTCCGGAACTGTTGTCACTAATCACTCTCCACTCCAAACACAGTTTATTATTACCTTACGCCATTTACTCGTCACTTTACTGTTTGTACATTTTATATTACTTGGTAGGCCTACTTTTGTATTTTTCGGCCTACCAAGAACTCGTCCGAGGCTACCGTTTTTGTTCTGGTAACTGTCTGCTGATTGTCTGGCCGCTCAGCCGTGAGTTGCAATGGAACTGGCGTTAGTTCGCTAAAGCTGAACATACCGAGCTGGTCACGTGATCTTGAGTCTGCTCTCCCATTGGTGTTGTTGAAAGAGCGCTATAACTTAGGCACAGGGTTTAGCAATATTTTGCCGCCTGGCGCAATGTGCAGTTACATTACTTTCTTTCGTGATTCACGGCTGATGCGAAGTTAGGTGTTATTTCACAATCGGTCTACGTTGCTTGAGTACGGAGACAAAACATAGACGTTTTGTTCTGTAATAAACACAGCCTATCTGGTTGACTAACTCGGGGTTCTACAAGGGTGAAACAATGACTGCATGGAGAATATAATTTTAAAATGTTATCTTGGCCCTACAATTTCGTACCGTTACAGTCTATCTACTTGAAAGTGTTAAGGTGTGTAGGTACTTAAAATATCAGGAAAAATGTTTTGCAAGTATATTCTAGGTTTGTTTCAATAACCCATCAGAACTTACTTTCTAGATATATATCATACTTTATATTTTTAAACAAGCATACATTTTATTGTTTTTTGTTTACAATGGTTAAGTTTCAATTTTCAGTTGATGACAGTTACAGGTTTTTAATGTACCGTCATAATTAGAATTAGAATTTATAATTCTTATGACGATACATGTATATATAATAAAATTTAAATAAAAGAAATTTATTTACAGGATGTATTGTCAGTTGTAAATTCTGTTGTAAAAGAAGAAAAACACGTTAAAGAAGAATTGAATGAAGGACAGGATAATCATTTTGTCAACCACGTAAGTACGCAAAAGATGTTTTCCGTATGAATTAGTATATATCCTGTCAACCCAGATACATGGCCATGCCAGTTCAATTTCCAATTATCTGTCATTGTTACTTGTTTTCTTACCTGGCATTAAACATAAGAATTTTTCTATCTACCCAATGATTTTCTTTTGCTGTTTAGACACTGATAAATATGTGAGATCTGTTAATGAAAAACTTTGTATTAATTGAAATTGTATACTAATTAATACTTTTATATATTAAATTTTTTTTTCTTAGATTGGAATTAATTTACTTCACATTGAAACCAAAAATAAAAACTAAACAATAGGAATGTTAAGTGAACTTGTTGTCCCTGTTATAAATTAAGGGTGACAACTATTCATAATAGTAGTAGGTCGTTGGAGTTTTACTTAAAATAAAAGAATAGTGGACTGTATGAGTAAATGTTTATTCCTTACTTGAATGTACACTGATTTTACACCGCACATGTAAAGTGTAAACGTATGTTGATTTAAATACATCACCGAACCTTGAATAACAAATTTGTAGATCTTAACGAATATCTTGACTAATGTAGAATTGCGCTGGATGAGTTTGAGATGTGAGACGCCCGAAAACCTTTACATTACTGAAACTAAAATTAGTGGGGCGAATGAACATCACGCGCGCTGGCCAATCAGAACTAAGCAACATACAGACGTACAATTGAATTTACAATATAATCTTAAAATAACTGCCTGCCAAAAATTGTCCCAATTTTTCTGACACTAAAAACATAAGATTGTACATTATACTATGAGATTATACAAACACATAAGATTGAATATGTATAACATTGACAAAATGTAAGATTGAATGTACACTAGTACATTGAATTGAATAACTAAAATAATAACATAGAGTTAAAGGTGCAAACAAGTATTTAATTGTTAGAAATAGGTAAGAGGCATAACTTATGGATGGGTCGACGAAGTGTACTGTTAGGAGTACGAACGTCAGCGACACCCACTAACTGATCAGCACCCAAGAAAACTCAAGTAACTACACCTAGTTTCCAATGCAATGGATAACAATTCAATTATGACAACTACATCACCCTCAGAAATATTTCTACTAGGTAACTGCCATTTGTTACGTTGTTGAAATTGGTGTAGATAATCCTTGTACCACCTTCTCCAGACTGATTGAACAAATTTTTGAAGCAATTGCCAACGACGTAATTGATTGCTTGGGGTTGATACAAGATGAGTATCTAGAAATGCAGTTAATGCAGAACCAATTAAGAAATGGCCATTAGTAAGGGATTGAGGATCATTGACATCTGTTCAAATGGCAGAAAGAGGGCGAGAATTCAAACATGCTTCTATCTGGGTGAGAACCATATACAGTTCCTCAAAATTAAGTATGGTAGTACCAATAACACGATGTAGATGAAACTTGACACTCTTTATTCCACTCTCCCAAAGGCCACCAAAGTGAGGTGAGGATGGAGGGACAAATGACCACTTAATACCTTGATAAGATAAAAAGGAGTGAATTTTTGTCTTAAAATCTTCAGAATTGAATAACATGTATAATTCATGAAGTGTAGAACTTGCAGCCTTAAAATTAGTGCCGTTATCAGACATCATTTCGTTGGGAATACCTCTACTAGCAATGAAACGCCTGAAAGCTGCAATGAATGCTACTGAACTTAAATTTGACACCAATTCCAAGTGTATAGCCTTTGTCGCTAGACAAGTGAATAAACATATGTACGGTTAGAAAGTACCTTAGATCTCTGCACGCCATGACGGATCATGATGGGACCACTGTAATCAACAGCAGTTGAAGAGAAGGCCTTAGAGATAACTACTATCGAGGATGGTAGTTGTCCGAATTGCTGAGATTGTTTCTGAGCCTTCAAACATAAACATTTGACGAATTTATGAATAATTGAACGAATAACTATTTTACCATTTATAATCCAAAACCTTTGATGAATGGAGTTTGAGTCATTTAAACACCTGCGTGAAGAAGTCGTAAGTGTTCACTCTCAATTATTAACCTTGTTATGTGAGCCTTAGGATGAAGAATGAGTTGATGTTTGCTATCGTAGCACAAGTCAGAATGTTGGATGACCACCAACTCAAAGTAACCCAGAATCATCTATGAAAGGATCAAGTGAGATGAGTTTACTATGTTTCGATAGACGATTGTTTTGAATATCATTAATTTCAGTGTTAAAATGTGTCAATGGAGACTGATGTATGAAGAAATTCAAAGTATGATTGATTTCAGTATTTAAGCGAAAGTGATGTATTCTATCAGAGGAATCGGATTTCAAGTTGTGAATGAATCTAAAGCAATAACTAATCACACGAATCAGTCTTTATAAAGTTGAGAAGCTTTCAGCTATGTTTGATGTGTTAGTGCTTGATAAAGATACAACAGTTGAAGGTTGTTTCTGTTAAAAGGAACATTCTTGAATAGTGTCAGATTCATTAAAATTATCATTGAGGTAGCAAATCGGATCTTGTGAAAGCCATGAAGGAGCATGCCACCACAACTGAGAAGTTCGTAATTTATCCAGAAGACAACCACGGGATACAATTTTGGCAGGGTTTTCTTGAGACTTCACATGGTGCCAATTGGCATTTGTAGTAATTTGTTGAATTTCAGATACGCGATTGGAAACAAAAACCTTCCACCTAGAGGACTCACCATGTATCCAGTGTAAGGCAACCATAGAGTCTGAGTACAAATGAATCTCATCAATATGTGTGTTCAATGAATAAGTGATTTTTTGAAGCAAGCAAGCGAGGAGCAAACAACCCCAAAGTTCGAGTTTAGGCAATGTAATTTGTTTTAAGGGTGCTACCCGAGATTTGGAACAAAGCAAATTAGAAGAGACATAATCATTTTTATAAACAATTCTCACATACATACAACAACCATAACCTTCAATGGACACATCTGCAAAGCCATGAATTTGAAACAATCTTATACTAAGGTTAGATTTTATACACCTATTTACACTGATCTTACTAACTAAATTTAACTTATTGTATAATTCTTGCCATTTGGATAGGAGTGAAACTGGTAGGATATCATCCCAGTTTGTTTTTGCTTGCCAAAGTTGTTGCATGAAATGTTTGGATAAGAAAACTACGGGGCTAATTAAACCCAAAGGATCATAAATTCCTGCAATTATTGAGAAGACAATTCTTTTTGTAAATGTCTCATGACAGTTTGTGAGCTTTATTTTATAAACAAATGTGTCAGAACTATTGTTCCACAGTAAACCTAAAGTGCTTATGTTCTCATTTTTATTTAATGAGATAGTAACATCATTTGAATTTATAATTTCTTGACTGTTTGAAAACCATTTGTGTAGAGGAAAACAATATTGTTGAAGTAGATCACTTACATCTATCTTTGTTTGATTTCATTTAGATTGTCACATCCAGTAATTAGATCATCAACATAAAAATCATTGGCTATAGCCTTACATGCTACAGGAAACTGATTTTGATTGTCATTAGCTATCTCTACAAGACATCTAGTGGCTAGAAACAAAGCACTAGCTGTAACATATGTTACAGTTTTCAGTATGAAATGTTTCAACTCTTGATCAGGTGAATCATGCCAAAGTATTCTTTGCAAATTACAATCTGTGGAATCCACTAGTATTTGTCTGTACATTTTTCAGTGTCAGATGTTAAGACATCAATATAATTTCTAAATCTCAAAATGACTGAGAATATATCTTGCTGTATAGTTGGTCCCACTGAGAGCGTATCATTGAGGGACAAGCCCTTAGTAGTTTTTGCAGAACCATCGAAAACTACACGAATTTTTGTGGTCAAGCTGAAGTCCTTGAAAACCGCATGATGTGGCAGATAAAAACACCTTGGATTCATCAACTACACGGTCATTGGAATTGAGTAACAACATATGACCGAAAACTTGGTATTCATGGATGAACTTAGCATAATTATCCTTCAAATTAGGATTTTTATTCAATTTGCGTTCTAAAGTTAGAAATCGCTGCTTGGCATGAACTAGCGAATCACAAAGTCCTATATTGTCAGCCTTACGAGGAAGTTTAACAATGAATCTGCCATCATTGTTTCATAAAGTATTATCAGTAAAGCGTTTTTCACATAGTGTATCTTCTGAAGATGGTATATCAGTTGGATATTCTTCAACTTGCTAGAACTTTTCAACCGTAGAGGAAAGATTTTTGTAGTCATCTCTAACAAAAAATGACGAAACAGAGTTAGAAGACTTGAATTTTATTGGAAGACTTCCAGAAAGAACGTAACCAAGTTTGGTTTCTTGAACAATTGGAAAATTCACATCTCTGATAAATTTACGGGGTTTGATAAGGATCAAGAAGAATTGAGCTCCCAATAGAATGTCAATGTTAGATGAAATATTGAAGTTTGGATCTGCCAGAAATATATCTTCAGGCAAGCCAAGTTGTGAAGGATCAAACGATTCTGTAGGAAGATTGTCAGTCAGGTTAGGTAGAATAGAACACTGAATGTTAAAATTGAAGTTTTCATAGAGAGACTGTAAATTGATTGTTGTACTGCAATGAGATTGACAAGAAGAATTATGAATGCCTGAGATTGGCAATTCATTTTTTATGAAATCCAATTTGAGTTTTCTAGCGAAAGCTTGGGTACAGAAATTAGCTTGACTGCCATAATCCAGAAGAATCCTACAAAAATGATGATTGCTAAACTTGTCTGTAGTTTAAGAGCACAATACATGCTGCTTTTGGCCTTGTTTGTATTACTTTCAGCCACATGCTGCTGTGTGTGGATTAAGGAATGATGCCTTTTGGAATAAGTATTGCAAACATGTTTGTTATGCCATTCATTAGGAGAATGACTGATACATAAACAATTGAAGCAACATTTGTTTTTGATTAGGAATTCCTTGCGTCTTTCAACTGATAACCCTTCAAATTGCTCGCAAGCATATAGTGATCAGCCTTGCTTATGGTACATTGAATTGTCTTAGACTTAATATGATAGTTAACCAAGTTATTTTGTTTAAATTTATTTGTTTGTGCAGGTGTTTGTTTAAACTTGGGTGTATTATTATTTATCTGTCTACTTTCTACGTTTGCAGCTATATTTTCAGGTACTCATTTTCTAGTGTTTAGAAATTCAGTAAATTTGTCAAAATCGGGAACATTTTCACTTGAAAGTGTTTTTTTCCAACGTTTGGAAGTAGTTTGGTCCAGTGTGGATGTTAGAAATTGAGTAACAATAAGCTCAAAAATATTTTACAGGTAAATTCATGACCTTAAGTGCATTTACAGTTGAATTTATTTTATTGGTAAAGTTAGATATATTATTTGCAGATTCTTTGTCAATTGAATTGATTTTCAATATGTTCTCAACATGATGAAGAGAAATAATCTGCTTGTTATCTAATCTGTTTTTAAGTAGAGCTATGTGATAATTTTCATTAGTAATAGGCAGGTTTTTTTATTATTTCGAGTGCCTCTCCCTTTAACATATCCGAGACGAGCTGCGAGCACTGCCCGCAGTACCGTAGAGTCCCATAAAGACGAAGTGCGGGCATAACTCGCAGTCGCGTATGTAACTGCGTAATAAACGTAATACGGCTCCCGCTCGCTGTTAGTCATAATGAAACGATAGCAGTATTAGTAGTTAACATTTTCAAATGTAGATGGCAGCAGCAATCAGAGTCTGAATTTCTGACTAGCTTTTTTTGTATGTTGTACACAACACACTGTACGTAACCAAGCCACATGGTCGGCATGAGGAAAATGGCTTCCGCGAAAAACAGGGTAAGTTTAAAAATTAATATTTTATTTATTTTACAAGCTACTGACATAAAATTTGCACTAAATTAATGAGAATGCTTGGTTTTATAATATAATATAGCTTTATATATTTAAATATTATATGGTTTACAAGTATAAGCTTTTGAAAAAATGCAAAAAAGCCCAGTCTGTACGGTAAATGAATACATTTTTCATATAGTCCTGAATGTGTTAAGGAAGTATGCAAGTAATTTAATTTTTGAATGTTAGTAAGGTCCACCCTAGAATCTACTAGATCATTGAACATATTTATATAATGTTGCCATTCCAAAACATTTCCACTAAAATCTGGAAGTTTGATGGGCTTTAATTGCATTGGATGAACAAGCCTTTCTGTCTTAAATTGATTAGGGGTTATGTTAGCATTGTTGGTAAGATTAGCTGAAAACTTATCTAAGAGGTTGTGTAACTTACAGTCTGCATTACATAAATCATTTTCGACTTTAATTCTGTCATCTAAATCTGCTATCGTTTCTTCAGATATTTCTAATTCAGACTGAATTGCATCGAATTTTTGTTGAAGATTGTATAACGATCTCAATTTTATGTATAATGAATGAACATCATTTTTTGTATTGTCAAAGTTATCAGCAAAGTTATTAATCCTAGCAATTGAGGCTTTAACAACAGCTCTTTGTTGTATTAGCTGTTTTGTGTCAGTCATTTTGAATCGTATTAATTAATTAATGGACTAATGCAAGTATAACACAATATAAATATATAATAGAATAATGCTATAATAATAACGTATAACTAATAATGCTCGATGATATGAATGTTGTATTTGAGTATCTTCCATAACTTGGAATAAGAAATAGAAAATGTCAATATATACAGTTTGAGAATGAAGATCATCATTACTGGAAATAAGAAAAGGTTAAGTTTATGTTGACGTAAACAGCTGAATAGAATCCATGAGATGCATAGTAGCTGTATGAAAGTAATATTATACAAAGGTAATATTATTAAGTTGCCAATTGACTGACAAAATTACATTTTGAATTAGAGCTTTGAAATAAGATTTTAAAACAAGTGTGCATTTTTTAACAAATTATAAAATTTAAATTCTAGCGAAGTGAGTGTAAATGTAAATTTAAAAATTGGCAATATATTGAAATGGTGTTTCTGAAGTATATGTTTATTTACTTAACAGAGAAATATAAGGAAAAGAAACATAAGGAAACCAAAATTCATAAACAGTTGCACCAAAAGTGTAAAGGGCAATGTAAAACCAAGCAGTCAATTTTGTGTCTTCACAAGTACTTGCTATATAACTTGCCATCTGAAAAGTCTGTTAGAGATAAACCAATATCTCAGACCGATGTACAATATGATTTGTTGTAAGAGTTAAGGCTGTTATCAGATGGTTACATTCAATATACTGTTCACGTAATTATGATTTAATTACATCATTCACATTTCAGTGAATTATTTTTTAAATAGACCTGTTATTCTTTCTGTGAGGTTTTCACAATAAATCATTGTAGTAGCTACAAAGTGTTCCCCTATACAGTGCATTACGAATGTGTAGCAATACAGCTGGTTACATTCATTAGTGTAAAAAAATGGTAGTTGTTTCTGAATGTCATACATTTGGCAGAATTTCCATATTAATGATTTGTTAGTGCTTTTGTTTAATTAACATGTTTATTCAATTTTTAACAATGAAAACGGCAAGAGACTCATAAGATATTAAAGTAAATAGTTTTGTAAATAGTAATAAGAGAAATATAATTTTTAATGTTGTAAGCTTTTTTGATAAGAATTCTTTACCTGTTTTCTGAACTTTAATTAATGTAGTGAACTTTGTATAAAAGAGAAAACTGTAACCAGAAATAAGAGATGTAGAGAAATCCAGTACAGTTGACAGTAACGATCCATTGTTGTCCACTCAATGAGAAAAATTAATCCTGACCAAAAGGAATAATATTCTTTTGATTTTTTAAATTTAAATTTGATTAGATCTGAGGTTTTCACAAAGCTGTTATTTGGTGTACTGTTTTGTATTCTACAACAGAAAACCTTTTTCAACTGCTGAAAAATGTCCTCCATTTTTAGAGAAAAAGTAAATTATCTGTGTTCAGTTTGATTTACATATTGAACATTTGTATATGAAATGTGTGACCTTGGATTTAATTATAGAAAATTGAAAACTGGTAGGGAATTTTTAGTAGAACATCTTGATATTGTGATGGCTTCAATAAAATTGTTACCTAAAATTCATTAAATTAGAGTATCAGGTGAAGAAAAACTGATACTTTATTTAGAGGAGACTTAGGTAAATGGAAATCACAATAAAAGAAATAGTTGGTATTAGTTGGATGGCTAATATAAATTGTTACATAAGATCTCCAAAGTACAGATTCGCACCAGAGTTTTTAAAAATAGGATTCCTTTAGCATTTACTTCATATACATCTCATATTTCAAATTCTCTGGTTTCAGAACTCTGATGGCTTGTAACCATGTAAGACTAGGTCTGGCTTTCTTTCTTCTATTCAGTGGCACATGATTAAAGAATCTTTGAGCCAGCTATTTATTTTCCATTTTCTCTTGTACCCATACTATTTGAGTTGCCTCCTTTCTATTTATTCAGTAACTTTAGTATTACTGTTATATGTTAGTATAATTTTCTGCTGTTAATAAGTACAAAATTTTGTTTTAAATGATAGATCTGTTTAAATTAATTTATATAATTTTAATTTTTTCAATTTTAAAATATTCTTGTTTTGTGTTACAGAATTTATTACCAGATATAAATACTATACTTATAAAGGAAGAAATAATAGTTGATGAAGAAGGGGAACTGTGTGCACAAGAGGATAGTACTGTAGGTGTTGGCATTATCATATATGAGTGTGACATTTGTAACAAACGATATACAACACCATGCAGTCTCTCAAAACACAAAAAAGGAACTCATGCCAGAATTAGGAAATACCAATGTGATATTTGCAACAAAAGTTTCACTACATCAGGTACACTTAGCAGTCACAAGTTAATCCATGCTGGTATTAAGAAATACCAATGTGATATGTGCAGCAAAAGCTGCTATACATCAGGCGGTCTGTCAAAACACAAAGAAGTAACTCATGCTGGTATTAAAAAATATCACTGTGATGTTTGTAGTAAAAGTTTCACTGCATCAAGTACACTTATCAATCACAAGTTACTCCATGCTGGTATTAAGAAATTCCAATGTGATATTTGCAACAAAAGTTTTACTCAGTCTGCGAATCTCTCAACACACAAATTAATCCATGCTGGCATTAAGAAAAAATACCAGCAAAAAACAAAATGTGATATTTGCAACAAAATCTACAGTGGATCAGCCAGTCTGTTTCTACACAAACAAAGAGCCCATATTTGTATTAATAAATATCAATGTGATGTTTGTAATAAAAGTTTTACTACATCAGGTTCCCTTAGTGATCACAAATTAATCCATGCTGTCATCCGTAAACATAAATGTGATGTTTGTAACAAAGCCTTTCTTACTCCAAAAGCTCTCTCTAGACACAAGGTAATCCATGGTAGCATTACAAGATATGAGTGTGACATGTGTGACAAAAGTTACACTACATTAAGCAGTGTCAGAAAACACAAAAAAGTCGTCCATTTTGGTGTTAAGATAGTTAAGATAGATAAACAATATCAGTGTGATGTGTGTAGCAAAGTGTATAAACAAGCTGTTAATCTGAGAATTCACATGCTGATGCATGCAGGTATTAAGAAATACCAGTGTGATGTTTGTGAGAAAAGGTTTGCCCATCCTAATACTTGCACAATGCATAAATTAACCCATGCTGGTATTAAGAAGTATAAATGTGATGTTTGTGGGAAATATTACAGTCAAGCAGGAACACTGAAAAGACATAAATTAATCCATGTTGGAATAAATGAGTAATTACCAGTGGCATATGTAAGAATGTAAGAAAATTACTATTCCAGACATTCAGATAATTTGCAAGTTAACTGATCGTGGTTTTACTTGTGAGATTGATGAGAAACTTTTTTGCAGATAGTCGTAGCTTCTTAAAACAAATTTTGGTACTCTAAAAAAACATTAATATGACATTCATAGTAAAGCTTTACTCATTTATAGAATCCCTCAAAACATAAATGAATATATGGGCAATCAAGGTTCAAGTATGTGAGTGTAATAGAGTACTTATGTAATTTATTGTAATGTATATTATCGGGTACAAGAAAGAGTAGTGTAATCTATCCAATATATGCCTGTGTATATAAATTTACTATTATTGACTTCCTAATAATATTCATTGTAGTGTTTTGTAATGGTAATGTCATTTACCATTGATTGTTAATAATCTGAACTGATTGGGACCAACAGTTCAAGTTGTTGATTTGTACAGATTTCCAAACATTCAGTATTATACTAATTACATAACGTGTATAATAAAAGTAAGAACATTATGTGAATATTGTACTGATGTTAAAATGGAACACAGTACATAAGAGGAAAATAATAAATTTTAAAAGAAAAAATATATAAATTTATTAGAATTGGAACATATGTTTTAAAATGTAAACAAAAACATTGTATTGACTCACCCATCAACATAGAGGTAGATGCCTATATGAGATAAAACAGTATAAAGATATATGTTATGAAAAGAATATATGAAATTTGAAATGAATATCATAATAAGAGGAAATAGTAAGAAAATTATCATATTATAAATACAAACTAGAATTAAGAATATTAGAAATAAAATAAATATGTTTAATAAGAAGTAGAAAAGTTATATAAGTTTTTAAGAGATATATGATAAAAAGATGTAACGAAGGTAGGGAATTATCAATGTGGCAAATTTGTAAATTGTTAGAAATTGTTTTGGTGAGTGATGAAGAAAAAATGTATTAGTCTAATTTAATACCAAATACTATAAAGATGAAAGAGAGGAATTATGTAAAATGAGTCTAAATTTATATCTAAGGAGAGTAACATGAGTAGTCTAATTTTATATTGAATACTACAGAGATGAAACAGAGGAATTATGTAAATAGAGTCTAATTTTTAATTCAATCAGAGTCACATTAAGAATCTTAAATTATAATAACTGTTGTACATCATAAAAGTAATGTAACTTGGAAAAGAAAATAAAGCAAAGGAGTTTGAATAGTGATTCCAGAGTTTGATTATAATATTGAATAAATAAATAATAATACAAAAAAATATAACAATATCCTGAATAGAACGACGACAGAAGAGGAAAACCTTGGACTGGAGAAGAGTTGCAGTGGCCCTAACGAATAATTAAGTGTTCAAAGGAGACATCGGTGTTGCAGTAATCTTGGAGAGCGGCATCCAGCGGTAAGAGCAATAAGAGATTCGTGTGAAGAAACAGATTGCCAAGCTGAATATTGCTGTTGAAGAAAGGTAAACAACAACCAGAAGTGAACCCGTGGCAGCTAGAAGAATTCAGAGACGGTTAAGTTACACTAATACGTTAGTTATTTTTTTTACATGGTTAATTACCAAAGTACTACCCATTAACTGAATCTGGGTTGGTTTAAAGAAAAGAATTTAATAGATATAATCGTAAATACGATAAAATAACTTAATAATCATTAACCCTGAGAAAAAGAGTTTCTTTACATGTACTGGTAAATAAAAAAATATAATAACAGTAGGTACAGATCTTTATTACAATACCTGTAATAAAAAAATAAACCAGTACAAAATGGTGCCCATACGTGAAAGCAAAGATTTTCTTTAAACCAGCACCAAATAACACAATTTTGTTAAATTTAATTAGTATAAAAATCTTGTAATTAAATTAAGTTCAATATTGTAAAATGGCTAACAAACTAGAGCAACGATATGAATTGAGGAGTAATAGTGTTGAAGAGGAAGAAACTGAAATGGAAATAATAGTAGAGGATGCCCAAGGGGACCAACTAAAGAAACCAAACCAAACAATGGATGCAAATTTCCAGGAGATGATGAGAATTATAATGGAAGGGAATAACAAAACCAACGAAAATTTTAAACAAATGAGACTAGATAATGAAAATTTATTAAAACAAAATAATGAGGAATTAAAGGAGACCATTCAACAACAAATAAATGGGGTGAAGAATAAATTAGACCAGCAAAAGGCTGAAATCAAGTTAATATTACAAAATTGTGAGGAAAGGAACATTAGGCAACCCGCAAAAATGAAATTGAATATAGAAACAATGAAAGAAATAATGAGTGATGAAAACCAGTCAATAGAAACAACGATTGAAGATGACATGCAAAGTGTGGAAACATTGAATAAGATAATGGAAGAAGTAATAAATGACAACAAAACGGAGATAGAAATAATACCAAACGATCAAAATAGGGAGCAAGTAAGTCATAAAATAGAAGATAATGGAATAAAGAAGCAAATAATTAAGAAAACAAGAAAGAAGAATAACACATCCTAAGAAAATTAAAAATATACGAGAAGAATTGGAGATGATGAATAATGGACTGTTTAATGTACTTAACATCCTAAGTACTAACTACAGAAGAATAAGTAATTTTAAAGATAATAAAAGGAACTCAATAGAATATTTCAAAGGGAATCACAATAAAATAGTGAGAAAAAATGTCAGAAAGTCTATAGGTAAATTAAATATCACAGAAATAGAAATGTGTAGCAAACTGTCAGTAATGTCATCAATAATTCAAGTACCATTAAAATACCTGTTCAATAAAATAAATAGGAAAGTGACTGATGTAGGCATAGGTAGAGATGAACATGTAGTATCAAAAGAATGGGAGTACAGGGTGACAGAGAGGTATTTAATAAAAACAGAAATCATTATGGACACTGTAATAATAATCCGTGCAACAAGGATAACTTACGTATTTGACAACGGATGAACTAAATATGAAAAATATGGAAAGAAGGGACTGATTTTCTGGGTATGGACCAAAGCAAACCAATGGAATAAAGATTAGATTGATTATTAATACAAACGACATATATGAAGGTTATTACAAATAAAATTTTTTTTTTTATTTTATGAATTAAGATGAAATGAAGCCACCAAATTCTAAAATAAGTAAGAACATCTTACCGGATAGTTAAGAGAAATTATTTTTGAATCAATTAAGAAGAGAAAGACAGTTAATAACCATAATAATTATTTGAATAACCATTTTAATCAGTATAATAACAATGATAAGAACAATTAAGAGTAGTTACTATTTAAGAAGGGTAGAAATGAATTAGATGAAGAAAGAATAGACAAATACAACTTACGATAATGATGAAATTCAGTACTTAACTGCATAATTAAAGGGGAATAAATAAATAAAAATGAAGATGAAGATAGAATCTAAAATATCATAGATTGACAACACCAAGATGGGAATAATCCAACATGTATGTCGAATAATGTTAACCAGTTACCTGTGAATGATAGAATATTAATTGAAGTGATAAAACACCAGAAGTGAAACAGTAATGGAATAAAAATGTGAAGAATAGAAATGGTGTGTGGTACTGAGTTAAATAAATTGTTCTCCTCTCATCAGGGAATATGCAAATCACCTGTTCTGGTCCCAAACGAAATACAACTTCAGCAAGACTTCTTCCTGTACATCTTTGTCCAGTAGACTTGTGTTATTCAAGTAGACTTGAAGTTAAAGAAATAGTAGAGATGAAAATAATGTAATGTTGTTTTGAGTTAATGTATGTTATAGAATTTGGAGAAATATTGATGTTGACACAGTAGTTATGGAGAATTTATGTAGAGTTTTGAGTGATATATTATTGTTTATTTTGATGATGTTATTTTGTTGTAGTTGTAGTGAGGTAATGAGATTGAGATTTTGGGGATGGTAATTTTGTAGTAGGGGGTAGTGTAATGTGGGAGTCCGCAACATAATCATGATAAGTTGGGACGGGATAGGGATAGATTTTAGTGGAGACGGGGCCACCTTAGGTAGAATCCAGGGGCCAGAGAACGGGAATTGAGCTTTTCTGGGGGGGGGAACACATATCCTATGTACAAAGGGTTAGAGAGTATTTTTTTTATATATTGAGAGAAGGTGGCAAATTGAGTCAAAGTAGTAAGTAGTTAGAGGTAGAAAAGGGTTAGTAGATTTTTTAGTAGAGAGGGGTGTCATACTAGTTAAAGATTTTGTAAGGGAGCGTTAGAGTAATAAAAGGGGTAAGATTATGAGTAAATGCCAAGTTGATAAAGTGAATTATAATGAATAACGTAGAATCACCCAAATTAATGAAAGGGGATAATAAATGAAATGATGTGTAAAACGAAGATTGAAAAAAAAAAAAAAAATTTTTTTTTGAGAAACGAATTAATAAAAGTTAAATTGAGATTAAAAGATAATTTTTTTATTTTATATGCAAATTTAATGATGTAAAGTGTGTAAGTTTTAACTACAAATTGGTTATTTTAAGATAATAATAACAATGTGAATTATGAGTGTACTATGTTTTCTTATGTTATATTGTGTTTGTTAGTGTAAGAGAATTTTATGAATTTAAATATTTTAAATGCAATTTGGGAATAAGAGAAATGTAATATGGTAATGGGAAATGTTTATTTAAATTCTGATGGGAATCAGGGCAATAATTTTGAATTTTGGGATAAAAGTTAACAAGAGAAAGTAGATAGAATGAGATTGTGGAATTGTAAAAGGGGTCTCATGTTGTTGGTAGGTATCTGATATATATGTTAGAAATAAGTAACAAACAAAACCAGTGCTTCTTAGCGCAAACCAGCATCGCTAGGGGGAAACAGATCAGTTGGGGATATGGTGTTGTATAAGGCCACTATTTGATATTTGATTTGTTGTTTCAGTGTTTGGTGATGCTGTGGCGGCGGTCCTGAGCTGGCCAACGCGTCAGAGCAGGGGCGTTAAGTATCTGTCTGACTCTACGGTGTTGGGATCTCGATAGAGAAGTCCAGTATTGTCATTCAGATGCGGTCACAGTCACCGGACCAAGGGTGAGTTGATTATATTTTTTTTTGTAAACCGTAAAGGGGGTTGTGGCGACATATCCAGGCTGATCCCTTTAGCAAGTATGAATGTGTCAATGAGATTTTTTATGCTTCGGCATAAAATATCTCATTGAGGGGGTATTGTAACGGGCCTATTTCAGGGTAATAAGGAAATTTGTAATTTTTTTATTTGGTTAAAGCAGATAACATGTTTGTTTAAATAATTGGGACAAAATTTATAAACAAAGGTAAATTTAGTGGTAGGCGACAGTAGCGAAGGTGGTACGACTGATTGACAATATTGTATGTAAATTTCTCAAGCGAGAACAACAACCGACAAACTGTGCCAAGGGCAGCTTCAAGGACATGCCAACAGTGTCAACAAGTTATGCAACTAACATCATACCACCTTACGTCAGAGCGTTACATAACGAGGAATGCAGGGTTGTCAACTCCAGCAGCGTGGTGACACACACAGAACAAAGCAGTCGGCTATGAACATTTGAACAGATCGGACGCAAAACAACTGTCGCGTCTGCCCGGCTCGCCGGTTTGTGCGAAGTTTTTTGTATCGCCCGCACCTAAAATGTGAATACCACAAAACCGTAAGAATGTAACGAACAGTGTAAAAAAGGTAACATAAAATTTAAAGCATATTAAAATCAAATAAAATGACAGTGGTGGAGATATAAAACGAATTAGTGACGGAAACAAACGCGTGTGCGTGGAACAATATGACTTCTTCTGGACAATCAGCTAAGTAATCTACAATAATAATAACCAAATTTTCAACTATGGATTAATTTTCAAAATTTTAACCTTTTTCAATTATGAGCTCTTAAAATCGGGGAATAGTTATGTGTGTGTATGAGTGAATGAAACTATATAAATTAAGAAGGCTGGTTTGTGTTGTTAGGTCTTAATGTATATATTAGTCATGTTTAATTTTATAGAAGTATATTTGCAATTTACATACTATGTTTTAAATCCCATTATATGCTTAATAACTTCCGTCAGTATGAATTTGTAGTAGAAAAAGGATGTCAGGAGATAGTGTTTAAACAATAAAAGTTTTAGTAAAATGTCAATAAAACTATATTAATGGGAAACAATATAAAGTTTTCTTTATTTTGAACAACCAATTCTGATCTCCTGTGTTCGCCGAAAATAACCCCAAAATGATAGGTACAAGTTTTGTGTTTTTGTTTGCTTGTAAATCATAAAACAAGATGGCGCCCGATAATTACACAAGGTATGTTAGTAAATGAGTTAGTTTTGTGTGACTCAAAATTTAGTAGCTTCACAAAGCACAACACAGTGTGTTTAATAAAGCCTTAATCCATCCTTCATGTTTAGTAAGAGAACGTAGCAAGGAGCAAATTATAAATTTTCTAGTGAACACACTAGATGCATGTTCATTACTAGAATGCATGCAGAAAGGGGAGAGACAGATGAACGTATTAACATATGTTCATAAAAATTACACACCTTTCCTTGAATAGCATACTTGGAGTAAGATTCTGAAATCCTCAGTGAGAGAGGAGATACATGTTTAAGGTTACTGCCATAATAAGCAGATTAGACCTGAGCACAATAATAAAATAATATAAATACTATCATATAAATAATCATAAAAAATTGTTTTAACTGTGTAATGGTAATAATGTTCAATAAAAATTGTTATGGTTCAGATAAAACAAATACACTCATATAAAAGAAAATATTTAGTTAATACAATTTTAGTTAACACATTGAGTCCTATGGACATACCCAGTACATCCAAGTCATGCAAGCACCAGAAACAAAAGGGCATACTAGGTATGTCTACGAATTTGACGTAGCTCAAACTAAACAACATGGCTCCTAATGTCTACAGGCTTTTTTCAATTCAAAGGCATATTTTAGTACTCCGTTTATAACACTTCAACACCCACAGTAAAATTCATTTTTTTCTCAGGGGACCAAGTGCAGTTTTCAACTGTGTCAGCCTTGTAATCATGTAAAACATAGTATTTAGTCACTCATTTTCCTTTTTGAGTCTAATTATATAAGAAAATGTGAAGTGGTTGTGCACGCCCTCTGTGATCCCTTGTGATGGGTCAATATAACTTTTGCCACATATGGACTGTGGCGGACGTATACTTCCACTTTGTGTCGACATCTAATGGCTCCTATCCTACCCAAGGTGTTGCCCAGTCATGAAAATCTACTGAAGGAATACGCAATGGTTAACATTTGATTACACATAGCTTCCAGTATGTGTGTTTGATGTTTTGCCTCACAGATAGCCTTTTGAAAAACAATAAGTGGTGGATGCCGCACAATATCAGTAACATGCAACAAACTGATTCACATTGTGATTAAAAAGTACAGTTATTTTCTCTTTCTCACATTCACGATTCCTTTCAATATATACATTAATTTTTTTCTTATTTTGCTTTTTGAATGCTGCCATGTTCACTTTATTGTGCAAAAGGAAAGTGTTCTCTTAATAGTGCAACATTTATCATTGCCACTAGATCATAGTTATAAACTGTAAATCGCTTATATTCATTATAGTTTGTTGTTTCCTTAGTGCCATGTTTATAAAAACAAGCCAACAAATTTATCTTTTCGTACTCAAAGGAATTGAGTACATCTGGCATTGGAGAACAGGAAATCGCCTTTAATTTCAAGTGAAGCTATTACCTTGCTTATGACTTAAAATTTACAAAGATATGACTTGATCTTAAAATGTATAAAGATATGACTTGATCATTATACATAAAGAAATAAAGTCATGTCATTATACCCAGAGATATTTGTAATGAGAGACAAAGAAAATAATATTCAGAAATGAATAACAACCTGTTACCAAAAAACAACTACCATAAGAATTTTATAAAGATAAAAAATGTGAGTCCAAATACATTTTTGTGTTCACGGTGATTAAAGATGTCACTCTTTACTCTGTAAGTGACTATACGAGGAAATTAGCCAAGAAGCGGTTGCCAATTTTTTTGAGTAATGTTTGAGAGATCGTATACATACACTGCACACCCTACAGAGAGACAAGAAGTGGGTGTATATGCCCACCATGGTCATACAGTGTTAAACTATAGTCAGCATGCACTTAGTAACAAACCTTAGGAGAAATATTTCCGTTTGTACTACATTCACTTGTTTGTTGAGTGAAGCCATTTTTATTGTTTACCTCCAGCTTGTGGATGAGAGTTGTGCGTTACAGTTTTGTGTTTATTGCAAATGGATTTCAGGAAATATCTTGCTGAAGAAGAAATTAATTAAATCATAAACAATTCTGGTTCTGATATTGATTTGTAAAGTTCGTATACAGGGAATAGTGGTAATATTTGTGTTGATGATAATGACATTGTGATGGGGTGAATCTAATGTTATATCTAACATTTCACAGTTTTTAGTTGAAAATAGTAAGTGTGTG
Organism: Magicicada septendecula; assembly: GCA_034769895.1. Lineage (NCBI taxonomy): Eukaryota > Metazoa > Arthropoda > Insecta > Hemiptera > Cicadidae > Magicicada > Magicicada septendecula. The sequence goes on along the minus strand of CM068371.1, from coordinate 76,563,832 downwards.
TATAACTAGCTGCTAAGTTGTGTGTATAAAATCTTCTCTAATTTACTCCTGAGAAGATTGAATTCATATGCTGAAGAGATTTTGAATGAGTACCAGAGTGGCTTTAGAAGAGGTAGGAGCACGGTAGATCAAATATTCATTATGAAGCAATATCTTGAGACGCTATGAACATTGAGTAGACCAACACATTCTTTTTATCAACTATAAAAATCTTTCAACAGCAGAAACAGATCCAGACTTTTAACGGCCCTTAAAGCACTTGAAATTCCTCAGAAAATTGTAAAACTGGTTGAGATTACAATGGATGGAGCCAAAGGAAAAGTATCTCTAGGAAGAGAAAAGAGTAAAGAATTCACAGTAATATCTGGGGTTAAACAAGGTGATACATTATCAGTAACATTATTTAATATAGCTCCAGTATGCAGTAGGAAATTTGGGACTGATGGGACATATATTTCAGTGACTGAGACAAGACGTGCATATGCAGATAATGTGCTTGTGGCCAGAAATGTAAACACCTTAAAAAGAACATTTGAAGAACTGGAAAGGGAAGTCCAGAAAGTATGATTCTAAGCCAACGAAGAAAAGACAAAATATATCAAAGAATCAAGTGCAGAGGGAAGGAGGAGAATTGAAAATCTCAATATAGGATGGCATACTTTCCAAGTGGTCCAGGAATTTAAATATTTTGGTGCCTCTATAAACAATGAATACAAAATCAGCAATGAGACTGCAAATCGTGTAATGAGTGGTAATAGAGACTTTTTTTATGCCCATAGAAAATTTTCAGATCCAGCTTAGTCAGCAAAAGAACCAATCTTAGATTATACAAGACCAGTTGTGACATATGCAGTGGAGACTTGGACACTACTCATAGTAACTTACATAATTTAATAGTCTTTGAAAGAAGAATTCTACAGAAAATCTGTGGACTAGTGAAAAATGGTGCATACGGAACATTAGGGAATTGGAGGACATGATAGATGGCGAGGACATAGTGAAATCCATGAGGATTATGTGGTTGGGACATGTGATGTGCATGGAGGACAACAGAATACCCAAAGCAATTCTTAGAGAGACAATAGATGGGCAAAGAAGGAAAGAAAGATGTAGAAGAAGGTGGCTACAGGGCATAAAAGATGACCTCAGAATGATGGGTATCTGGGATTGGAGGCGGAGGATGGAGAATTGAGGTGTTTGATGTTTGGAGGTGACTAGTCGGGGAAGCCAAGACTCATCATGGGCTGTAGCATCACAGATCCAGTCATTCAATTCTAATTCATGGTGTGAGTTAGATGAATAACCACAGTTATCAGTGTTTGAGAAAAAGAGAGTCCAATCCTAACCTCAGTTGACAACAACACGTCATCTGCTTTCAATTGTTTCAGTCAATTTTTTTTATAAAAAAGTGTTTAGGTTTCAACAATACAGACTTTAAAAGTGGAAAATAAAATAAAAAACCATATATTTATAACAGATGGACAACACTAAAATTACATGAACTCTTGTTACTTTTTACTTCCATGTTCCGTAAGGAAATGGAAGTATGGTCATGGCAAAAAAAATCGTGTTCTAGATAAGGGCAGATTCTGATTGTACTACCATCAAAACATGAAAAAAGTCATTTTTCAAAAAGTGTGTGTGTGTCTAGAATTTTTTCTATGGCAAATGATAACAGCCGCAAATTCAAACAGAATCAAATAATTTTTTGTATACAGTCCTGAATTGTAGAGGACTCAAGGCCTATTGATTTTGGTGAAGATCGGTTAAGGGAAAGGGGTAGTTTACCTGCAATGTTTTACGTTTTAAGAGTAAAGTGCTTAATTTTGATAAATAAAGTATCCTGAAAAGAAGGTCATAATAATCCACTGTAGAAAGGTAGATGAAATATCTATAAATTAAAAGGATAGTTAAAGGGGGAGGGGGTAATTTTTTTATAAATTAAAATATTAGTTGATGATGGAGGAAGTAAATTTTATAAGTTTTATATGTGTAATACATTATTGACAACAAAGAAGTAGTTTCTATGGAAACATTTCATTTCACTTTAACAAAATTCTATATTTTTTCATTTTAATTTAAATCATGTGAGAGAAAATATATCGTTCGTGGCAGGCAAGCATATCTCAATTATGTAATGTTTACGTTTCCATTTTATTATTATGATTACCGCAATAAAAAGGCAGGTAAGACACATACACACACAATTCACATTATTTCTGGCCTCATTCATGTTTATTTTCTTACATTTGCACGCTTTTTAAATGGAAAGTGCCGAAACCCACACCAACACAATGCATGCAAGCCGAAAAAGTGTCCAGCATGGATAGCGATTTGCTTCCTGTGGATTGCTGGGCAGTGTAACTGCACGTGTTTACAGAGGAACTGTTCATAGACTTTTCGTCTTTAGGGAATGAACCCTCTGCAAGATGCTCAGGGTCCATGAGTGACTTTGGAGTGCTTCATAGGAGGGATGATTATCTGTATAGTTCGGTTTCTTTATAAGAATAAAGTAAGCCTACCTAATTTTTATGGATAAAGTGACTGAAAATAACATTATATTAAACAACTACCCCATAATAACAAAAATAATAAATAGTGAAATTAGTTTGAGGGTGGGCGATATTTTTTTAGAAATTACCGAACCGAATTCAAGTAAATTATTTTAAACATAAATATTACAACATGGTTCTCAATACCGATTTTATTTAGTATTGTTTTGCATATGACACTTGTAAAAAAAAAAAATAAATATAAGAGGATCATAGGATCCAGTTTTAGCATCTTCTTTTGAAGGCAAACTGTGACCAATTCCTTGCATGGGTGCCTCATAATCAAACTGGGCATGATCCACTCCATAAAATGTGTCCAGTCTTTGAGTTTATTATAAATAGACATAAACAGGTTTTTTATCCAGGCCAAAATCTGACTATTGATAAAGGAATGTGTGCATTTTGTGGATGTGTCAGCTTCCGTGTGTCCATAAAAAATAAACCAACTACAAAACGCAGTGTCCATGCCTGCGTTGATGAACACAGCTACTACTGTTATTTGAGGCAGCCAGAAAAGTCTGCTATAGCGGAGCACGCACATGCCAATGCCAACCATCGCATACTCTTTGAAGACATGAGGCTTCTGTCGTCGGTGAGTGCGTATTTCCCTTGCCTGCATATGCAGTCTGTCCAGATTCAGAAACACATCTGTTGCAATGAATCGTTGTTTACAAAAAATTGTAAAATGTTACTGTGGTTAGATATTTCTTTTATGTTTTAATTTAAAAGTAATAATTTTCTGTAACTTTTTTAGGTTATTCTACAGGTATACTTTATTGTAAATTATGGGCTTGTTTATAACATTTTGGGCTGGCCTTACTGTACGTATAAAAAGGGGTGGATCAAGACTTTGTGGTCTGTCTCAGTCGAGCCACTGAGGATGCCTCATCATAGTGCGGGTGAAACGTTTCATTTTAAAATAAATAAAACAACATGTGTTAAACTGCATATCATTGAATCCCGTCTCACCCAGTGTTTTCTCATCAAACTCTGTTGTCAACTCCTGTCCGTGGGTGATCTTTCTTATCTTTACCATCTGCAATCACTCCTGGCCTAACAGCTGAGTGGTTCTGAAATAAATAATGCCCATTAAAAGTAGCATATTACACAACATAACCTTGCCCTAAAGGCTTTATCAGATGAGTGGATACACCTGCATAGTTAACCACATCATTAAACAAATTTCGTACATGGTATTGGAGGACTGGCAATTGAGATGGCATAGATGACATCACACCCATCTCACATGAGCATATGCATCATATTTTAATTCAAGAACTTGCCATGAAAAAACTTTCTTCAATTTTCAAATTTATAATTATCAATTTAGTCACAAAATTACATACATGTGAAAAATTTGAAACCTAAGTTGTCCTTTCAAGTTAAAAATGTGGTCTAAATCTTTGTTACATAAAAACAAACCATTTTTAGACACACTATATGAAAATTTGTATCTATTTTCCACCTGCAGAATGTCTTGTATTGATTTCTGTTACTTTGTGAAACATCCTATATAGACTATGTTTTACTATTTTTGAGTCACGTCAATGAATCTATCACTGAAATCCCAAAACATGATTCTTGTAATAAACAGCATTTACTGCACAAGCAAGCAACACAAACCCAATAATTCCCACCACATTGCACCTTTCGCTTTCAGCTTCGCTACTCAATCTGTTAACAACATTTTCACACCCAATTTGTTGTTCCTGCTGACCATTAAATTTAAGCATTGAGCTACCGCGTTCACGTTCTCCAATCACATGAGTACCAACATGCTGACCTTCAAATACCCACCATCTCAGATGATATGCATACCTGGTCAAAATCAAACATATGTCAACCCTACAAATTGAATTTAATCTGCTCTTACACAGTTCCTCAACTCTGCTCGATCATTTCAATAATTTTTATCTGATTTTAAAGCTGTTAATTGTTTCAGTGTTTTAAACAAAGTCAAAAATCTGGTGAAGCCTATTATTTACTTCAGTGCATTCGAAATATTTTAATAAAAAAAATGTTTCTTTAGTCAGTTTATAAATGATTCATTCATGTACACAAATCTGAAATATGTTTAAAAGGGATAAGAAAATATTTAAAATCTAATTAGTTCTTAGACTTTTAACATCAAAAGCAAACACATTTCAAACACTTTTTGCTAACATAGGTTTTAATTAAACATGCAGAAAAAAAAGGTTGTAGTAGCCTGATTTGTGTTTAAAACTTGAAATTATGTTATATAATAATCTTGAAGAGTTAGTGACTGCTTTCTTCACCTGTCTGAGTTGTTGGCATCTCTATGAAAACACTACATTAATTATAATGGATGACTTCAGCATTTATGTCACTAATAAGAAATATTTTATAATGTTTAAAAAAATATGATGTGGAGGTAACTACAAACAACTGAAAGTGTCTTTCTATATGATTGAGAGCACTAATACAGAAAATTGTGTTATATATTGACTACAAGTGGTGACAGAAACTGATTTTGTGGAGGATACAAAAAACAGGAGGATGTTTTTGTATGATGTTTTCAGACCTAGAATATGATAAAGAAAGTAATATGAGGTGTGGTTAACTGAACTGGCTTCATAAATGTAGTTTATTTACAAAATATTGGTTTCATCAATTATCCCCGTAATCAGAGGGAATAGGAAAACATTTCGTCATATGTTATGACTCTTTTAAGAAAGTTCAACTGCTGCTGATGTGTTTTTTTTTTAATTGGAAACCTTTACTTCTAAAGCTTCTTCTGTTCAAATGTTAGCATTTTCTTAACCATTTTACTCATGTTCAAATGTTTATGTAATACTTGCCTGACTGTTTCTTTATCAATAATCAGCATTTCAGCGATTATCCAAATACTCAGGCAACAGTTATTTTATACAATTAAACTTACTTTTTATGTTTTCCTCAATTCCTGACATGGATGCTGATTGTCTTCCACCTCTTCCAAATATTCAATATAAATCTTTTGTACCATCCACAAACTTGGTTCCGTGAATACATTCATTCTAAAAAAAACTCTGTTGTACTATTTTTTAAGTTCAGAAGACACTTACTTCAACACACTGTCTAATTTTCAGGCAAAACATTATTCTGGTAACATAGCTACAAACAATGTTTTTCGAAGAGTGCGCATGACACTACTGACCTATCGATGGCAGGCAGCTACATTCGTAACTGTAAATTGGCTCATTAAATTTGAAACGGTCTAACTTAATGACCTATACTCTTCAATCACTGGCATGTGCTCCACACAGTGCACAAAGACACAATTCAGTATTTAATAGCCACACCTCAGATGTTTACAAAGTCATTGAGTACAAGGCATTTGCAGAAGAATGACAAAAATTAATGAGAAAAATTATGAAGTTGAAAGATATAATAATGCTGTTAATTAACAAACCATTTCATTACACATTAGAAAATTAATATTACAAAATTAATTTTAGAAAATGTATTATTAATATTAATACTAATAATATTAATATCCTCAACACTAAGGAGTGTGATTTTATATGGCAGTGAAACAGGCACCATCAAAAAGAATGAAGAAAGTACCTAAAGACTTTTGATACGTGGTTGTGGCATAGAATAATTAAGGTGAAATGGCCTGATAGAGTCAGAAACAATGAAGTACTGACGAGAACAGAAGAGGTAAGAAACCTGTTGAAGATAATAAGAAAGAAAAAACATCTTGGTTGGGGTGTATGTTGCACGAAATGGTTGATGACATCAGAAACAGAACCAACTATAGACAGATGCACAGCACCAAGAAAAATGTAGAAACCTGTCTTCAGACTGCAAAAGTGTTATGTGTTTATGTACATGATGAGTAGGAGAAGACATGTTTGTACTGACTGCAGGGTAAAGAGACATGATGGATGACTGGACAGGAGTAAAAGATACAGACACAACCACTTTTTCACATAGTTGCCATCATTATATAAGCAACTTACAATAGAGCTTTGTTATCCCCTCATCAAAGAATTATGCCACATCTTTTTTCAACCATCCCTCCTCAGCAGTTTTAAATTCATCATAATTTATAAACTTCTATGAAGCCAAAAAAACTTATCACATGTATAATAAGATGAAAGCTATTTGGTGCCAAGTCTGGGGACATATGAGAGTGACCAAAAATACTGTATTTGAATTTTTCAAGTGTTCATGATTTGTTATGATCCTACAAGTTGTACGGTGTTCCAGGAATTCTTAAGAAAGATGCATTCATAGTCAAAGAATACTGTAGCCCAGAATATTCTTGTAAGCAAATAATTTCTCCAAGATACCAAGCTCAAAGACTTCTAGAAACTTGGAGTTCGTAACCTAAATTTCTGCAAGTGCAGCGCTAGTTGTGATGGAAGCAAATGTAGGTGCAGTAAATTGCATCACCATTTGCCAACTGCCAATGTGGGATGCCCAAATGGGTTCACTGTCAATCTGGAAGAGGACAACTTGCTGACACTGATGAGGATGAGGAAGATCCAGAACCATCTACGTCACCGGAAGAAGAACCAGTCCAGGACCCTCCCGATCCAGGGAAAAATATGATATGAACCAAGTATGAAACAACTGTCAGATTTAAAACAACTTAATTTCCAATCAATTTTTAGTAATTCAGTCCTGTATCCAATAATTAATAATGTTTTTAAAAAATCAGTACTTTATTTTGTAATAATAAAAGTCAAATTTTGTTTAAATTGTTGATTTTTAATCATATTTACCACATCTCCCCTTTTAACACATTGAGCCCTATGGACGTACGTAGTACGTCCAAGTCAAGTTCCAGAATCCTAAGGACACACCAGGTACATCCAAGAATTGATGTACTTTAAACTAAGAAAGATGGCTATTATACATCCACAGGCTTGGTTTCTGTGTAATTGAATATTTTAGTTCTCTATTTAAACTGTAGAGGTCAGCATGCACTGAAACATACACAGTGAAAAATATTTCTGTTTGTACTAGTATACATGTTTGATGAGGGAAGCAATTTTTGTTATTTACCTACATCCTGTGCATGAAATGGTCATGTTTTGTTATATTTTTGTTTATTGAAAATGGATTCCAGGAATTATCTTACAGAAGAAAAATTCATGAAATCATAAACAGTTTTGGCTCTGACATCAATTCATCAAATTCATATTCAGAAATGAGTGGTAATGTGTGTTGATGATACTGACATTGTGATGGGCGAAGCTAATGATATAACTAACACTTCTTAATTTTTAGATGAAATTATTAAAAACTTGAAAGATGTACGTAGTAATACAAGTTAATTTCAAAATATCGGGGTACCAAGCTTTGCTCGGTTTTGATATTGTTACGATGGTCTACTTGATCGTCATAGGTACAGTGGAAACAAAATACAAGACACCAATTAAGTCACTTAATCACCAGCTTTAATTTTCACAGTTAAACAGTTCGTAATTAACAACACAATCTCTTACAACAAATCAAATAAAAAATGTTCACACGCAATAAAATGTCAACTAATATTAAACACAATTGTATTACAATTATACCGCCCGATTATAAAACACAACACTTCACTAATAACCACTTGAACGCACACAGTAATATCGCCCGATAATAACTTGAACCTCACTGTAAATATATTGCAACTATAACTGAAAACTAAGGCCACTGCCGCCTAGTATTTATACAACGCTCACAGACCAGAAGATTCCAAACTACGTATTAACGCCAGTGTATGGCGTAATTAATTGCGGCCTTGACACAGTCAGCGAGCGGCCGCCTGAATTCTGTCACAGTCTAGCAAATGCGTCGAGAGTCACGTACGCTACACGCATTACATTCCGGATCCCTCTGGAACATTCGACAAACCCGTAGATTGTTCTGTGATGTCATAACACTCTCCCCTCCTTAAGCCTGTTCGTCCCGAACTGGCAAACCGTCTGTGAAGTAATACTCGACCAGACGATCTAGGTGGACGTCCTTACGAAAAATAATTCTCCGGTTCTTCGAATTCAATCTCGTATGATCTGAACATCAACTTCCCAGGAATGCGAGTCTTCCGCTCAACCACTAGTTTTGCTGGAATCACTCCCGTTGTGGCATGTACTGATGACCTAAACAACGCTGGCTGATCCAAGTCTGTTCAGTTCTCGTCAACAACCTCTTGCATAACTTCATCTTCAGCAACTTTTCCCTCGGGCGCTTCTAACAGCTCAGGAACAAGCAAGAGTCTTGTCTCGACACCCATACTTGGCTTTCCAATTACGGTAATTCTTTTGTCGTTACACTTATTTGTATTTCCTCTGCTAGTTCTTCCTCCATTTTCGCTTGCAATAGGGAGGGTTCCTGTTGACCTTTTTTTCGGCCAATGCCACTTGCTTAATCGAATGGTTAGTAGACCCTGTCATTTTAGCCATGGAAAGCTTTATCTTCTCTTGGCCGACCCTCAGAACGTTCTCTCTTAAGTCCACAGTGAATCCGTAGGCATTCATAACGTTTGTGCCAAGAATCACTTCATCGACAATGTCTGCAACGAGCATTTGGTGGCTAAACTCGAGAAGACCCAGGTGTACACGTATGTCTACCTTCCCTAGCACCTTGACGGGGCTTCCAGTCACAGTCTGTATTGTACAAGAGCTAATTAGATGCTGGCGGTTGCTGACTAAGTCAGGGCGCACAATGGACACTGTTGCGCCCGTGTCAACTGTAAATGATGTTGGTTTCCCTTCCGCAAATCCATTAATATTCAAGTTTCCACTGGTCTTATGTAGTGTGGAAACTGTGTACTGTTCTGGGACTTTACTTCTCCAATAGGTGCACTCTCTTCTCTCGGTATCTTCTTCTCCCAACAGTCTACCTGTAGATGACCACATTTGCCACAGTTGTAACATTTCGGTCTTTTTCCCATAATTCAAATCGTTGCGACTCTCTTGAACTTCTGAATTGTTTGTCCGACAACATTGTTTTTCTGCACCCGTCGTAACGGCAATGTGATACAGGGATCTTCTGACTACAATATGATGGCACAAACCCATTAATGTAGCGGGACGCTGACTTGGCAGCTTCAAACTCTAGGGCGTGAACAAGAGCTTCTGAGCTATTTCGGTGTCTTGCCATTCGTAATACTTGCTGAAGTTTACAATCTCCGATGCCATCAATAAATGTCTGCACCGCAAATCTTATTCAAAAATCTTCTAGTGCTTCAGAATAGGCCAGTCTAATCAGTCTGTTTATACTTGCTTCAAACTCTTGAAGACTCTCCCCGGAACGTTGTCGTCTTGTTCTCAACTGAACGTAGTAACATCTCGCAAATGTTTATCACCGTACCGTAATTCCAGAGCTTTTATCAACTCTGCATAGATGTTCTGGCTGTCAGATGGCACTTTCTGCAGTAGTTCTGCCGCTGGTCCTTTTAATGCGAGAACGAGTGAGACTGCCTTGTCTTCCTCTGTCCAATTATTTGCGCATGCAGCAGCTTCAAATTGGCGGAGGTACGTTGCCTGGTGACTGCTTCCGTCAAAGGTTGGAGTTTTTACATGAACTGTCCCTACTGCAGGCAAAGTGACTTTCTCTACTGACTTATTTTCTGCGTCTTTTTATGTCTTTATCATTGGTACAGTCTGTTCGGAAATTTGTTTTGGTTGTATTTTCATGAACTGTTCAACTTCATTTTTAATTTTCTCTTTTATATTCGCCATTGAGTTTTCTACTGCAGATATTTTTGTTGACATAGGTAGCTTCTCCCACACTCAAAACATATTTTTCTACTTCAGCTATTTTATTTGACATGGATTCTTCTACGTCGGATATTCTGGTAACCTGATTATTAAGCTCACCTCGTAATTCACCTACGTCACCACGTAGGAAACCCAATTCTGCGGTAGTACTGTATGTTCTTGCATCTGCTTTTGCTCTTGAATTAAGGCTTTGATATCATTTGCTTCCTGCTTACATTTTTCATTCTGTCGTTTTTCTGCTTCTTCCGCCTCCTGTCAGTATCTTTCATCTGCTTCCAGCAGGAGGGTTTTCTGTCTCTCTTCTGCTTTCTCTGCATTCTGTCGTGGTCATTCCTCTGTCTGCAACAACAGCGCCTGGAAATTTTCCATCATCTGACTGGCATCCATTGTTTTCCAATTAATTACGAATTACACTCGTCTTGTACAAAGTGTCCACTGTTTCCACTGTTAACCGTTCTATCCCACTTCTGACACCACTGTTACGACGGTCTAGTTGATCGTCGTAGGTACAGTGGAAACAAAATACAAGACACCAATTAAGTCACTAATCACCAGCTTTAATTTTCACAGTTAAACAGTTCATAATTAACAACACAATCTCTTACAACAAATCAAATAAAAATTGTACACACGCAATAAAATGTCAACTAATATTAAACACAATTGTATTACAAATTATACCGCCCGATTATAAAACGCAACACTTCACTAATAACCAGTTGAACGTACACAGTAATATCGCCCGATAATAACTCGAATCGCACTGTAAATATATCGCAACTATAACTGAAAACTAAGGCTGTTGCCGCCTAGTATTTATACAACGCTCCCAGACCAGAAGATTCCAAACTACGCATTAACGCCAGTGTACGGGGTAATTAATTGCGGCCTTGACACAGTCAGCGAGCGGCCGCCTGAATTCTGGCACAGTCTAGCATATGCATCGAGAGTCACGTACGCTAAACGCATTACATTCCGGATCCCTCTGGAACATTCGACAAACACGTAGATTGTTCTGTGATGTTGTAGCAATATTTTTTATATGTATACAATTTTTTTTACTTTAAATTGTCTAGGATTTGTAAACATAAGCCGAAATTTGTAAACATAAACAGAAACTATACGTATGTTGTATAAACATTTAAAATAATAGCAATTGCATTATAAATATATTGTTACGACATCACAGAACAAACTACGTCTTTGTCGAATGTGCCAGAAGAATTTCGCTCTACTGTGTGTGGCGTACGTGCTTGTAGACGCATTTGCGAGAGTCTTCTCGATACCGCCAGCCGTGCGGTCTGCGTCAAGGCCGCAGTTAATTACGTTGTTCATACGGACGCTAAGACGCAATTAGGAATCGTCTAGATTTTCGGCGGCTATAAATATAATTACTCAGGGACGCTCAAGTCAGTATTAGTGCGATATGTTGAAAGTGCGGTTCAAGAGTTATAGTAGCGATATTACTGTGCGCGTTCAAATTGGTTATTAGTTAAGACTGGTGTTTTATAATCGGACGTTATAATTGTAATACAATATTGTGTTTAATTTTAGTGGACATTTTATTCCGTGTGAACAATTTTCATTTGATTTGTTGTAGAGACTGTGTTGTTAATTATGAACTGTTTAACTGTAAAAATTAAAGGTGAGATTAGTGACTTAATTGGTGTCTGGTATTTATTTTGATTCCACTGTACCTACGACGATCGAGTAGACCGTCGTAACAGTGGTGTCAGAAGTGGGATAGAACGGTTGACAGTGAAAACTTGTACACGACTGTGTAATTTCTAATTAATCGGTAAACATGGATGCCTGTCAGATGATGGAAGCTTTCCAAACCCTGCTGCGGCAGACATAGAATGAAGCAGAAAGACGACAAAAAGAAGAACGAAGACAAGAAAGAGAAGAAGCAGAGGAACGATGTAAACGTGAACAGAAGACATCAAAGCATAAATTCAGGAGCACAAACAGATGCAAGAACATAGTACAGCAGAATTAAGTCTCCTACGAGGTGAGCTTAATAAACAAGTTACTAAAATATCAGAGGTACAAGAATCAATGACATTAAAAATAGCTGAAGTAGAAAAATCTGTCTCGAGTGTTGAAGAATCGATGTCTAATAAAACAGCTGAAGTAAAAAAATCAGTCACGAGTGTAGAAAAAGCTATGTCAACAAAAATAGAAGACTCGATTACAAATATAAAAGAGCAGATTAAAAATGAAGTCGAGCAGTGCCTGAAGTTACAACCAAAACAACTTTGTGAACAGACTGTACCAATGATAAAGACAGAAAAAGACGCAGAAAATAAGTTAATAGAGAAAGTCACTTTGCCTGTAGTAGGGACAGTTCATGTCAAAGCTCCAACCTTTGACGGAAGCTGGCACTGGGCGACGTATTTACGCCAATTTGAAGCTGCTGCATGCGCAAATAATTGGACAGAGAAAGACGAGGCTGTTTCACTCTTTCTTGCATTAAAAGGACCTGCGGCAGAATTAGCCTACTACAGAAAGTGCCACCTGACAGCCAAAACACCTATGCCGAATTGATAAGAGCTCAGGAATTACGGTATGGTGATAACATTTGCGAGATGTGTACTGCACCCAGTTGAGAGCAAGGCGACAGCATGCCGGGGAGAGTCTTCAAGAGTTTGAAGCAAGAATCGATAGACACTATCCTGAAGCGCCAGAAGATTTTCGAACGAGTTTTACGATGCAGACATTTACTGGCGGTGTCCGAGATAACGAACTACAGCAAGTGTTACGAATGGCAAGACACCAGAACAGTGCGGACGCACTGGTACATGCTTTGCAATTTGATGGACAAGTCATAAAGTGCGCGCGGTAAAAGATCGCGACGGCACAGACGATGAGGAAGAAGAACAAGGAACAGAGACTCGACGGTCGGCGCCACAGAATAAAATAAGAAAGGATGGAAGACCGAAGTGTTATAGATGTGGGAAACGTGGACATCTACAACGAGATTGTCGGATTAGAATTCAGCAGTAGAGAAACGTGCAGTAGTCGGTACAACGGGGCGTATGCTGACTAACTGGAGGAACGAAGCTCCTAGACAATACGCAATTTATATACTTCATAAAAACAGCGGGAGCCTAGTACGTACCGGATTTGTTCAAGAAAGGCCAACCTCGATTACAGTTAACAAAGGCGCAACAGTTTCTATTGTGCGCCCCGACGTACAGTGGTCATTTTCATTATTCTAGTAGATAATAAATAGCCGTTGCAAATTATTATTTTTAAATCGGTTTCATTCAACTTTAACTGTTAAATAATGTAAGGTGGCGACCCCTTGCCATAGTTTAAAACTGAAAAACCGATAAATACCTTGTTAACGTTTTTATTTCAAGATTCGAACTTTTTGTATTGTATGTTAAATAATATTAGTATATAATTTAATGTTTATATAATGTAATAACAATAGTAATATAAATTAACATTATACACGACAAAAGTTTTTAGTTAAATAATGACAAAAAATGACTAAAAAATATACATTTTATATGCTACTGTGTAGAAAATAAATTAATAATCGCTGTCGGAATCATCGGAATCGCTACTTGTCGATAGCGAAACATTTACTATTTGCGGCTCTTGTAGCAATATTAAAACCTCTTTAAACAAAGGTTCTTTGTATGACCGATTCCCTATGCACTGTGATAATGATGATATAAGAGGATCCGATGAAACTAAAAGGACGATTAATAAATCTCGCATGGTCTTTTCTCGAGAAAACTTTCTTGTATAAAACTGACGATACAGTCTAAAATGTTTGTTTCGAGATTCCAGTGCTTGCTCTGAAAACATTCCAATAGGAAGAACAGCTGCCTTAATTATATCAGATCCATGCATAAGTATGCGGTGGATGCTCGATGGCATGTAATACCACGGATAAAGTTGTACAAACATTTTAGCTGTATCCTTTGCATAATCACTGAATGCTTCAGAGTTGATGGCAAAGCCACATGATATTGTAAGCAAAATAACATAAAGACGTTTTAAGAAATCTTCATTAAGGCCTGTTATAGAAGATGCAAGAGAAAACTCGCGAAAGAATCTGCGGGCAGTGTTTCCATCATTAGCTGTACCGAACCCCGGCTTAGGAATATCAATCAGTAGGCCTACATTCATCTCGGTTTTTAGCATATTAATTATTCTCGTCTTTCGTTCCTTGATCTTCTGCTTATCATTTCTATCACGAATCTGCCACTTTTTTTAATTCGAGACGATAAGAGATATGTAAGCAACATTCTAGACAACGTATCCATGCATGAAGATTTGAAATTCCATACTCAAATAAATGAGGTTTGACTTCAAGACTCCAAATTTTTTCGAGTTGATTCATCATCTTCGGAGTTGCCCCACAAATACCACATGTTTGTGTGCATGTGTCGCTGACGACTCCAAATGTCTTTCCGTCAATCATAGTCATCTTTAACTCATGTTTCACAATTATTACAGTATTTAGGAAAAGACAGTTTGTAGGCTGGATCTCATTTATTTGGTTGTCAATGTTTTGGATTTCTCTTTTTGTTACTTCCATTATTTCTTTTTCAAAGATCAGCTTAATGGGTCTACAGTATCTCGTTGATGATGGACGTGGATTCTGCCACAATATATACCCATTTTTCGTGTGTAACTGCAGCGGAACAATATATACAGCAAACAAATTTGCGCCACTCTTGGATGGATTACCCGCTTCACTATACCCTTGTTTGTAGGTGGACTGACCAGCACTACCGTCACATCCCCATTTACAAACAAGAGTCACACCTTGCGATAACTCTGTCATATATTGATTTAAAACTTGTTTTTGCATTTCTACGATTCTACTTGCCGTATGATTGAGGATCGCTTGCAAGTTCACTTCTGCAGATATATCCGACACAAGAATATGATGTTCATCTGGATAGCATTTCCTTTTTGCCTCTAGTAAAGAATTATAGCTAGGGTATATATGAGCATTTCTAGATTTTGCTCCAGACTGCATTAATACATATGATCTAAATTCTTGGATTTCGTTGTCCATGACGAAATTAATGGATTACAAACATAACAACCAAACACTAACAAAGCTCATAATTGACACAGAAACAAATATACAAAACACAGCACCAGAACATCAAGACACATTAAGACATAATATAAACAACACAATAGGAGTACATAAGACACCAGACATCAACAACCACAACTCAGAAATACACACAGCCATCAAACTGAGGGAAAAGGCACACAAACACAACATCACATTTGTAAAAGCTGACAAAGGCAACACGACTGTAATTATCCCCACAGACAACCTACACAAAAAAGTACAAGACTTCATAGAACAGAACAACATCACAGAACTAAAACACGACCCCACCGACAGATACCAAAACTCAGTAAAACAAATAGTCAACAAAGCCAAACACATTATGACACATAAACAAAAGCCCTACATGAAACAAATCCGACCATCAGCACCTACGCTCCAAGCGCTTCCCAAAATCCATAAAGAAGACATTCCGATCCGCCCCATTATCAACTACCGTAATGCCCCTGCACACAAACTGGCAAAATATCTAGACAAAATTATTAGACAACACACACAAATAGACAACAACATTGCAGTAAAAAACAACACTGACCTAGTAACAAAAATAAAAGACATACACATCCCCCATAACGCCACATTAGCCTCCTTTGACATTAAAAACCTGTACACAAACATCCCCATCTCTGAAACAATCACCATCCTACAAAACAAACTCAAACAGAACAACACACCAGACGAACTTATCAATGAAATAACAGAAACTCTGAACATTATCACAAAACAAAACTACTTTACTTATAACAATAAATACTACACACAGAACGACGGCCTACCCATGGGCTCCCCCATATCCAGCATTCTAGCAGAAGTCTTCCTCCAACACTTAGAAAAAACAAAAATACTCACAAACAATGACAGACACTCACATAAAATACTATACTGGCACAGATACGTTGATGACATTATAATACTATACAGGGGAAACAAAAGACAATGTGAACAGTTACTAACGCACATAAACAAAATACATAAAAACATAACCTTCACTGCCGAATACGAACACAACAATACCATAAACTTCTTAGACCTCTCCATCACAAAACTAGAACACAGGCACAAATTCAGTATATACAGAAAACCAACTACAACTGACACACTAATACACAACACCTCCAATCACCCAATACAACACAAACTAGCTGCTTTTAGAACCATGATACATAGACTTAACAACATCCCCTTAGATGAAATAGACTACAAAAACGAACTAAACACGATAAAATATCTAGCAGAATCTAACGGTTATGACAGAACAATAGTCAGTAAACTCCTACACAAAACACAAAACAAACAACAGACAAAGACAGAAAACAACAAATTCATAACACTAACATACATCAACAAACAAACAGAAAAAATTGCCCACAAATTCAAAAAAGCAGGTTACAGAATCGCTTACAAAACTACTAACAAAACAGAACACACACTATCAAAACGCATGCCCAAAGCACAAAACAAATTCGATCTACCCGGTGTATATAAACTAAATTGTTCAAATTGCAGTAAATTCTACATAGGCCAGACAGGACGTAGCTTCAAACAGAGATACATTGAACACACAAAAGCACTCCACACCACTACAGAATCTACCTTCGCAAACCACCTCATTGAAGCAAACCACACATATAAAAACATCGACAATAACATGAACATACTACACGTACACACAAAAGGCCGAAAACTAGACACTCTAGAACAATTAGAAATATACAAACACACAAAAACAAATAAAAACGACATCCTAAACGAACAGACACAATTCAAATCGCACGCATTATTCGAACACATCTCACCACACACACACACAGCTTCAATCTTTCGAAACACTTTCTCGTCGCCAACAACAAGACGAGCAGCGCTACTAGCGACAGCCTCTGATGAAGCCTTCTATAGGTGAAAGCCGGTTTAGGCTGTAAGGTAAAACTTTACGTTTTTACTTATAAAAAACTTTGTGTTCCGAGTCGTCAATATTATAGTGATATTTACATATGATCTCTTCGTATATCGACCATCAACATACAATGCGAGGGTCTCGTCTGCAGTATATTTTATAGCAATTGACCTTGGCGTCTGAAAACACTTTTTTATTGTAGTTGCTCTTGTGGGAGAATAGTCGGAAATTTCTTGCACGATTGTAGCAGCATCTCGTCAACCAGACATTTGAAGACTTTTCCGAGTCGCAAAAGTCAGTTCTTCCTGGGAATAATTTTCGAACAAAGGTGCAACTCTTTGTCTTTTTCTTTGATTGCTGAGCTCACTAAAATCTTTTAGAGGTCGACCCTTCCTGCCATTTGAAATGTTTTCTGGGCTGTTCGCAGATCTGGTTGTTTCGAAAAATACTATGTCCTCATCAAGCCATCGGTTATGTCTTGCCTCAAATACTTTTGAAGTACGTTGACAACCTTTCCACATTTTGGCGACTTTACTATTGTAATTATCAACAACTTTCTTAACCTTGTAATATTGTTCATTTTCAGTCTCTCCTAAATCAAGTTTGTTCAAAACATATGCTAAAACAGACAAGTTTTTTTGTTTTAGTACACTTTCTTCACGCCAAATATTGAATAAGGTCCTTATTGATATCGACATAGCAACTAAAACAATTAATATTTCCGACCTTGGCACTTATTGGCAGCCAGTTTTAGGTTAAATAGAAAGCTAAGAATGTTTTCTAATAAACAACAACAACAAAATCACTACGAATAAACGCGAATACAGGTTTACTTCACAAGAAAAGCAAAAAAAAAACTCATTTACATGTGCGATATTCAGTTCCCATTTCCTTACTTTTGGTTAAGAAATAAAAGTAATTATTACTTACAATGTAAGCATAAATATTCAACACAAATACATAACAGAAAATATTATGAACCGATAGACACAAACAATTACTATAACCTTTAATATGAGACGTACTAAACTCAACTAAAATAACTAATCAAAATGCAAAACATTTCACACCTAGGTATGACGTCATCATACATTGTTGCGATGGATTTGTTTACATCAGTTACAACAAAAGTATCGAACTTTAATACAAAATGAAAATTAACGAAATTGGTGACGCTTTATTTTTGATATTATTACTTCCTAGAATAGCTCAATCGACCTCTGTGCGACGTGGTGTAAGATCTCAAGCCAATCTGGTGCTCTTGCAGCTTGTGAACAGCTACTGGATGGCCTGTAAAAGTGTATGGAAAAGAGGAGATACACCTACGCCTCGGTCGACTTGAGTTTAATCATCACTTGTTGCAGACACTGTTGATGAAGCAATTCTTGGTGTGGACGTTATGAACGCATACGGATTCATAATCGACCTCAGAAACAATGTCTTGAGAATCGGAGGAGAAGAGGTAATGCTGACGACATCAGAAAAATAGATAGACGTCATAAACCAAGTGGCCGTAACCGTTCCGTCAAACTCCGAAAAGATCATCATGGTTAGAACCGATGTAGATACTAGGGGCAACCAGTGCTCTATATCGAACCCCAGGTAGTCAGCACACCGGGCATACTAATTGTCAGAAGTTTAGTAAAACCTGACGAAACCGGAAATGTACCCATTAGAGTGGCGAATATTTTGGATCAAGCTATCACTTTACAAAGCAATACGCTCCTAGGCAAATTGACTCCTGTGGCCTGGGTAGCCGGAATAACGCAACGAAGATCCAGTGTTTCGGATAATTACAAATTACCAGAGGAACTGCAAGAATTATTGAACAGATCTTCTAACGACCTCTCAAGTGGTGAGGTAAAAGAACTCAGACAGTTTTTACACGAATTCAAAGATTGTTTTGCAGTTCGGGGACAGTCACTGGGAAGAACCTCTCTTGTGCAACATCGCATCAATATCGGGGACACAACACAGATACGCCAACTTCCTCCAAGGCCTCCATTATCTAAACAAGAGGAAATGTCTCGGTTAGTACAGGACATGTTGACAGAGGGCGTAATCGAACCTTCGTCAAGTGCTTGGTCTTCTCCTGTAGTGCTGGTAGCGAAGAAGGATGGTGGATTGCGTTTCTGCGTAGACTACCGGAGGTTAAATGACGTTACAAAAAAAGACTGGTATCCATTACCTCGCGTTGACGATACACTCGACACGTTGTCCGGAGCACAGTGGTTTTCCACAATGGACCTGAAGAGTGGATATTGGCAAGTGGGTCTTCATCAAGAAGACAAGGAAAAGACCGCTTTCTCGACCCCAAGTGGCTTATTCCAATTTAACGTCATGCCATTTGGACTCTGTAATGCACCGGCAACATTTGAGAGATTGATGGACCTGGTACTCCGAGGTCAGACGTGGAAAACTTGCCTTGTTTACTTAGACGATGTCATAGTGATCGGGAAGACTTTCGAAGACATTTGGAAAACCTTAAGGAAGTTCTAACCAGAATTCACGGTGCACAACTGAAGTTGAGTCCGAAGAAGTGTTCTTTATTCCAGAAGGAAGTACAGTATCTGGGCTACCTGGTTTCGGCATCGGGTGTTAGCATGGATCCTAATAAAGTAGACACCGTAAGAGACTGGCCAGTTCCGAAGAGTAAACACGAAGTTCGGAGTTTCCTGGGGTTATGCTCATATTACCGACGTTTTGTGAAAGGCTTCGCTATTGCTAAACCACTACACGAGCTAACGGAAAATAAACGAAACTTCCAGTGGTCCAGAGAGTGTGACCAAGCATTTAGGACTTTGAAGATTGCATTATGTTCGCAGCCAATTCTCGCTATCCCAGATTCCGAAGGGAAGTACATTGTGGACACAGACGCATGCAATCCTGGTCTAGGAGCAGTTTTGTCTCAAGTTCAAAAGGGTGAAGAACGAGTAATAGCTTATTACAGCAAGACATTTTCTAAACCGGAGAGAAATTATTGTGTTACAAGGAGAGAGTTTTTGGCAATTGTCAGAGCTTTGGAGCACTTCCATAAATACCTCTATTGGAGAGAGCTTTCACTACGTACCGACCATGCCGCGCTTGCATGGCGCTTGAGATTTAAAAATCCGAAAGGACTGTTGGAAAGGTGGCTCGAACGTCTGCAAGAGTACAACTTCAAGGTACACATCGGCGGGGGCGCCTGCATGGTAATGCAGATGGCTTATCACGAAGACCGTGGCCGGAAGACTGCCGACATTGCCACAGAAAGGAAGAACAAAACTCAAGCGAACATTTTATATAATAATGAAACTTTCAACTTGTGAACTTACTTGTCTTTTCTTGTCGAACGCGTTTCGGCGTGGTGTTCGCCTTCGTCAGCTTTGAGACAGACTGCCATTACTCAAAGCTGACGAAGGCGAACACCACGCCGAAACGCGTTCGACAAGAAAAGACAAGTAAGTTCACAAGTTGAAAGTTTCATTATTATATAAAGTGTAGTGCTGTGAGAAAAGATGATGAACAATCAAGACAACTATCAAGCGAAGATGTTCAAGCCATCACTGTAAATTTCCTGGCAGACGGCTGGACAACACAAGACTGTCGACAAGAACAGATGACTGATGAAGACATTGGACCGATCTTGACAGCAAAAGACGAAGGTCGCCGCCCGGATTTGGAAGATATCTGCCATGGTTCCGAAGTGCTTAAGGGCTACTGGGCACAATGGGAATCTCTCACCTTAGAAAACGGATTGCTGAAAAGGGCTTGGGAAAGTGCATATGGACGAGACGTGGTAATGCAGCTGATAGTTCCCCGAAGTAAAGTGCAGTCTCTTTTGAAGGAGATGCATGATGGAACATCTGGAGGCAATCTTGGCGTTAACAAAACCCTTGACAAAATACGGAAGCGATTCTATTGGCTTCATCTTCGCCACGACGTAGAGGAATGGGTTCGGACGTGTGAAATATGTGCTGCGAGCAGGGGCCCACAAACCAGAAGCAGGGGTAAAATGAGACAGTATAACGTTGGACTGCCTTTCCAGAGAATTGCCATAGACATTGCTGGACCATTGCCAGTTAATGTCGATGTAAACCGGTACACCATGGTTGTAGGTGACTACTTTATTAAGTGGGTGGAAGCCTACACAATTCCAAATCAGGAGGTTAGCACTGTGGCAAAGCAGTTAGTTCACAACTTCTGTTGCCGTTATGGAGCCCCTATGGAAATCCATACGGCTCAAGGGAGAAATTTCGAATCAGGAGTGTTTAAAGAATTATGCCGTCTACTCGGAATTCGAAAGACCAGGACAACGCCTCTGCATCCTCAGTCGGACGGGATGGTTGAGAGATTCAACAGGACACTTGAGCAGCATCTTTCGAAAGTTGTTGACGAGAATCAAACAGACTGGGACCAACGTATACCACTATTCCTTATGGCGTATAGGTCATCAGTACATGACACAACCGGCATGACTCCAGCAAAATTGGTGTTTGGGGGGGAGATTCGTCTTCCCAAGAGCCAAAGAACTATTCCTCGCAATTAGAAAACCAACTGCGAGAAATGAATCGCTTGGTAAGAGGACGGCTGAAGATTGCCAGTGATAAAATGAAAACTCGGTATGACATTCGCAGCAATAGTGTGGGTTTCCAAGAAGGAGATCAGGTCTGGTTGTTCAATCCAAAGCGCCGTCGTGGTCGTTCACCTAAGCTTCAGTCTAACTGGGAAGGACCCTACACTGTGAAAAAAAGAATTAACGATGTTGTTTATCGGATTCAACAGGAAGGACAGCAAAAGTTCAAGGTCGTCCACCTAGATCGCCTGGCTAAGTACTACTTCAGAGACGGTTTGCCAGTTCGGGACGAACAGGCTTAAGAAGGGGCAGTGTTACGACAGCACAGAACAAACTACGTATTTGTCGAATGTGCCAGAAGAATCTCGCTCTACTGTGTGTGGCGTACGTGCTTGTAGACGCATTTGCGAGAGTTTCCTCAATGCCGCCAGCCGTGCGGACTGTGTCAAGGCCGCAGTTAATTACGTAGTTCATACGGACGCCAAGACGCAATTAGGAATCGTTTAGATTTTCGGCGGCTATAAATACTACAATTACTCAGGGACGCTCAAGTCAGTATTAGTGCGATATATTGAAAGTGCGGTTCAAGAGTTATAGTAGCGATATTACTGTGCGCGTTCAAGTGGTTATTAGTTAAGAGTGGTGTTTTATAATCGGACGGTATAATTGTAATACGATTGTGTTTAATTTTAGTAGACATTTTATTGTGTGTGAACAATTTTCATTTGATTTGTTGTAGAGACTGTGTTGTTAATTATGAACTGTTTAACTGTCAAAATTAAAGGTGAGATTAGTGACTTAATTGGTGTCTTGTAATTTGTTTTCCACTGTACCTACGACGATCGAGTAGACCATCGTAACGATATAAAAAAATACAAGTAAAAAGAATAATACAAAATATAGTATAATACAAAATTATTGGAAAGTTATAGTAAAGTCTTCTAGTATTTAGTATTCATTTCCATACAACATTTTGTGTATGGTGAGGATTTTCTGGTGGCAAAAGAACTTTTAAGCTGCTTCATCTTTTTACTCTAGAAAATGCTACGTACAACACTCCATGCATAAAAACTGATATAAGTAAGTGGATACCAATGAATTCAAATTTTTGTCTTTGAGCTTTGTGGATGGTCATAGTAAAAGCAGGTCTTACGGGGACTGGACTGAAAACTGGAGAGTGCAACTCAACGCTACCAAGAGTGTAGCCGTCGAATTCTCGAAGCGACGGAAGAACACTGTTAGGCAGTTACGTATCGGCAGAACGTACTTGCGCTGGTCCGAAGAGGTCAAGTACCTCGGATTACACCTCGACCGTCGGCTCACCTGGCGTACCCACGCTCAGACAGTTCATAAGCGAGCATCCGCTCGTCTGAGCTTACTGTTTCCACTCCTGATCAGCTCAGCCATGACCAGGAAATTTGGCAGGATGATCGTCGGCGCGTATCTGCTGCCGGTCATTACCTACGCCTCCCCGGTCTGGGGTTACCTCGCCGCAATGCATAAAAAGAAGTTGCAGAGCGTCCTCGACAGAGGTCTTCGGCTAGCGGCCAAAGTCCCCCGTCGCTTCTCATCACGCCTTCTAAGGAGAGGACTTGGCGTCCGCTCCTTACACGAAACTTTCAGGCGGCTTGCACGCAAATTTTATGCACGTGCGGCGAGGTTCCCAGACAATCCTCTAGTGGCTGGGCTGGGAAGGTACCGTATACGTCCAGGTGATTCGTGGAAACGCCCTCGGTGTATACTGCGCTAGTGTAGGCTAGCACAACAGCCGAGAATCGGCCTGCTATAGAGCACACGCCCTACTTGGGCAGGGCCACGACGCAGGAGCTCCAGAAGGTAGCTCGGAACTCGGATACCGAGCGGTTCGTATCTGCAATGCACAACCGCACAGCCCAGACCAGCTCTCTCGGGTCTTGAATGCTCTCCGATACTCAGCCTACTGGTCTTCTCCGGATGTTGTAGAGGTCTCTGTTGGGCGCCGTGTTGATTGGTGTGCCGGCTGGTAGCTCGCTGGCGTTTTCTGAAACGTCGTACGAAGAAAATAAACAAAGTAAGTTTCACATGTGAAAGTGTAGTAATTAATATTCATTAAGTGCTGTGAAAGAAGAGGATGAACATTAAAAATAACATTAATACCGCAAACAGAGCGTACATCATCCACAGATACAGGAATGTCAAGGAACAGGTAATGAAAACTTCCCTAACAATTGCTTTCAACAAATCATGCCGAAAACAGAACATAATACCACCACACGCGCAAATTACAATAAAACAAAACACACACGCTTCACTTTTAGCCAAACAAAAACCCGAAAACATATACTTAAACAACATAATCAATGATCTATACCACAAGAAAGACACACTCAACAAACAGGCCTAAATTTACATGTAAAACTAACACAAATGTTACACCATATCGAACTCGAAAATGTAATACAACACACGCAAAACAATATAGACAAACTCAAATCGAGAATACAAGATAGACATAACAAAAAATTAACAAACCTCACAACACGCATAATAGAAACAATCCCCACACCGACACACAAATTCCACACAGGCACAGTAAACACAACTGACATCAGGTTCACAAATGATGAAATAACTTTATTAAACAAAGGACTCAAACATAATTTAAAAAACAATACACCCAAAATAACAACCGCAATAGTCATATACGCGACTTAATCATAGACACCGAAACAGCTGTACAAAACACACACATTAACGACCAAGATCCCATACGGCATGACATAAAACGTAAATTACAACACACACAAAAACACCAACCAAAAGGACACAATAACGAAATTAAAACGCTAAAAAATATAAAACAAAAATTACTTGAACATAACCTAACGATATTAAACAATCCCTATAGATAAAGGGAACCTAAATGTTATAATGGATAAACAAGAAATAAACAATAAAATTGAGAAATTTTTCACCGAAAACAATATAACAAAAATAGATAAAGACCCCACATTAAAATATCAAAAACAAATAAATAAATTTATAAATAATGCAAAACACATAATCCAAATGGAAAACATCAAATACCTCAAACAAATCAAACCAACCCCCCCCCAAACTAAATGCTTTACCGAAAATACACAAACCAAATACTCCTATCAGACCTTTAATAAACAACACACAAGCACCCTCCCACAAAATCGCAAGACACCTAGATAAAATAATCAGGAAAAACATAAATCTAATTAACAACACTTCCGTCAAAAACAACATAGAACTGATGAAGAAAACCGAACACATCCACATTCCACACAATTCAACATTAGCATCTTTTGACATAACCAATTTATACACCAACGTACCCATCAAAGACATCATACAAACACTTGAACACTTACTTAGACAAAACAACATGCCCAAAACACACATACATGAGATCATCGCACTCACCAAAATAATTACAGAACAAAATTACTTCACATACAACAAGATATACACACAAACAGACCCTCATGGGCTCCCCTATATCAGGAATACTAGCTGAAATATTCATACACAACATGGAACAAAAACATATAATAAACAACAACAAATACACCAACAAAATCATTTATTGACACATATACGTAGATGATATATTACTTTTATATAATAGCAATACAAGACAGGTTGAAAATTTCCACAAGTACATAAACACAATACACCACAAACTAAAATTTTCACTTGAAATAGAACAAAACAATAGTATAAATTTTCTTGACCTAACAATTAACAAAACAAACAGTACACACACATATAAAATATACAGGAAACCAACCACAACTGACATGGTCATACACAACACATCAAACCATCCAACGCAACACAAACATGCTGCATTCAACCATACGCTCCATAGACTCACAAAAATACCACTAAGTAAATAAGATTAGGATAAAGAAGAACTCAACACAATCAAATACATAGCAATAAAAAACGGTTATTACCCTGATTTAATAAACAAACTACACAGACACATCCTAAACAAAAACAACAAAACAAAAAATACCAACAACACACAACCAAACAGGGCCGGATCTAGGTACCGCCAGTCCTCGCATTGCGGGGGGGGGGCTGAAAAGGGGGACCCGCGCCGTGGCCTGGGTGCGGCTCAAAATAGCTCGGTAAGGCGCGTCGTTATCTATAAATAACGTGGTCGGGTGGCGCACGCATGCGCAAGGCCGTCAGTGCCACTTGTCAGATTCAGTTGCTCACTGCTCACTCAGTCAGACGGTAGGTGTTGCTGTACTGCAGAGCTGTCACACACATCTGTCGCATGTCTGCTCCTGGCTCACATGTACTTATAGGTTATAGTTATACGAGACGCAAATAAATAAAAGGAATGGAGCAGGAACTTAGTTCAACTAGCGGTGCCGCTAAATGAAGAAGAAAGCGTTTAGAAGAAGAGCCTATAAAACGGACAAATAAGACAATAACTTCATTCCTGTCTAAAAAACCAAAGACCTCTGATGAGAACCAAGCTCTTCAGGTTCCTGATGCAGGTATGTTAAGCAACAAAACTTGACAGTATATTAATTTTAGTTGTGTACATGCTAAAGGGTTAAATTACCGGTACAGTTTAAAAAAAAATCATCAGTAAATTCACCAACAATTTTGTATTTAACTTTTCATTAACACACATTGTTTTTAAAATTTTTATAATTTATTAATTAAGATTTTACAAATAAAAAAGTACAGTCTGAAAGACACCTGTGGTAGTGCCACGACCTTTGGGAAGTATGTATTCATTTTTCAAATTCAAAGATTTTGTGCGTACTTCTCACTGGATCTGTCACTCGTGACTCGATACTTCTGCTTTGAATTACAAATATCATTTACAGTTTAAAAGCTGAATGATTTTAAAAAATGGATTTCAGCTTAAAACTGGCATTAAAAAAAAAATAGTAAGATATTTTATAACAGAATATTGTGCAGTAATAATTTAAGATAATACTAACGTATTTTATGCTAACTGGTATAATGTATATATACTTTTTATTTATTTTCATGCTGAATATCACATGTATTAACCATGAGGATACCTTTTTTGGAAATTCGTGTGCTAATTACTCATGAAGAGGTCTTGTCCAACAAAAATTAATCTTCACCACGTTAGGGAGCTAATGACGAGTCGAGTCAAATTTGTGTACATAAAAGAGCATTTTATAATTTTTTGTCGAGCACCGTAAATACATGATGTTTAAACCACTTATTAAAAAGTATTGTAAACAAACAAATTTCTTATTTTTTTGTTAGCCAAATAGTCAAAATGTCTTTGATATAAATTGATTCTTGCTCTTTATGCTAGTAGACAATTTCTGTTGCGTGTATTGTATTGATGATCCCTGATTTGTATATTCCGTCTGTTTTTGTGTACTTTTTTAAGGATTTCCTTTATGTACAGGTACAGCTGTTGTAAAAGAAGAAGCTGTAAATTGTGGAAATATCGAATCAGGAAATCAAAAAGAGCAACTGCAATCAGCTGAAAACAACCAAGGTGATGGTAATGGGAATTCGACAAGTAAATCAGATGATGTTGATGATTTTATAGTTACTTTGCATCAGCAGGAATATCCTACTGATAAAGGTCACTATGATGATATTATTTTGTCGGCCAAAGTTAAGACCTTCATTATTAGTACCGGAACTTGCCAACCCAAAGGGCCATTTCCTAAAGATAAAAAGAACAGATCATTTTCTTGCGCCTATTATAAAAATGAAACAACAAGCTTACTGCTTACCGTGTTGGCTATTTTCTAATATAGCCTATTTTCTGGGAATAACAAAAGTGGTTGGGCCGATGGTATTAGAGACTGGCAGGGACTGTCAAGAAAAATAAAAGATCACGGTAAATCAAATGATCACATTTTAACTTGTATGTCTTTACATCAGTGGAAAGCAAGTAAATGTATTGATGATCACATAGATTTGGAAAGAAAGTCTCAACTTATGTTTTGGGCCCAAGTTTTAGAGAGACTTATAGATATCACTCTAATGTTAGCAAAACCACTCTTGCATTTAGAGGTGGTAATGTGGGCAACTATGACGGAAACTTTTTATCTTTGGTTCAGTTATCAAAATATGATCCTGTAATGGCAAGAGTTGTAACAATCCCTGAGGGTCAAACCAAGTATTTGAGCCATGATATTCAAAATCAAACCATTAGTTGCATTTCTTCAACTGTTCTCAACGGTATCGTGAATAAAATCAACAAAGCACAATTTTTTTCATTGATTGTTGATACCACACAAGACCTTTCTAAAAAAGATCAAATGAGTTTCATTGTGAGGTATACACACTTGTCTGAAGTGGAGGACAACTTAGAAGGAGCTAGTTCCGAAAATAGGGTAGTTAAAATTGAACAATCTTTCTTAGGGGTTTTCCATGTAAGAGACTCAACAGCAAATGGGTTAT
The DNA here is from genome assembly GCA_034769895.1 of Magicicada septendecula. Taxonomy (NCBI): domain Eukaryota; kingdom Metazoa; phylum Arthropoda; class Insecta; order Hemiptera; family Cicadidae; genus Magicicada; species Magicicada septendecula. Next base: position 76,535,562 of record CM068371.1, on the reverse strand, counting down.
CCTCCCTTATCGTAAATTGTTTGGAAGGCTTTGGTCTAGACATGAAGAAATGTAGAGGTCAAGGCTATGATGGGGCAGCCACAATGAGTGGAGCTTACACTGGCGTGCAAAGTAGAATATAAGGTATTGAAGAACTTGCCGTGTATGTCCACTGTGCAGCGCACAACCTCAATTTAGTAATTAATGATGCAGTAAGTACTGTAAGAGATGTAGCCAACTACTTCTCAGCTCTTCAATCATTGTATGTTTTCTTCAGCCATAGTATTAACAGATGGGACATTCTTTCTTCACTAACAAATGAGTCAGAAATCACATTAAAGAAACTTGACCCTACAAGGTGGGCATCAAGGCATGACTCAATTTTAGCTGTCAAATTGAGATACTTAGACATTCTAAAAGCTCTTATGAAAATTTCCCTTGAGAGTAAGAAGCCCGATGGCGATGAAGTGTCAGAAGCGCAAAGGTTGATGAAAGTGATAAACAATTTTCAGTTTGTCATGTTAACTGTTATCCTGTCGAAAGTTTTCACTCAATTGAATATTGCTTCCAAATCCCTCCAAGGAAAAGAAACAGACTTAGAGAGAGCTTCGACAATCTTTCAAAGGAGCAGAGAGAGGCTGTTGCAAATGAGGAATGAGTACCAAAACATGAAGGAGGAAGCTGTAACTCTCGCTGTAAAGTGGAATGTTGATCCTATTTTCCCTCAGAAGAGGCAGCCGTTGGTGAAAAAACACTTTGATGAGCTGGCCGAAGACTACAGATTTTCAGATGGAGATAACCTGTTCAAAATAAATGTCTTCTACAAGCTTTTTGATGTTATCAATGGTCAGATTACTAAGAGGTTTTCAGCTGTTGAACGTGTTGTACAACAATTTTCTGTGTTGTTTCCAAAGGTTCTAAATTCCCTTTCAGAAAAAGAGATCCTAGAAAGAGCTGAGAACCTTCAGAAGATTTACGAAAAGGATATTGGACCCTCTCTAGGTCTTGAACTACTTTCACTGCATGAAAGTCTTGGTGAAGAAATTGCTAAGTGCAAGAAAGTCTTTGAGCTCACTAAACTTTTGTTTGTTGACTTTGAGATAATGTCCTCCAGTTTCCCTGAAGCGCTAACAGCCTTGACCTTGTTTCTAACCCTGCCCGTAATGGTTGCATCAGCCGAAAGATCATTTTCCTCACTCAAGAGGATAAAAAGTTACCTGAGGAGCACAATGGGTCAAGACAGACTGAGCGCTTTGGGATTGATTGCCATCAACAACGCTGAGGCATCAATAATTGATAAGAAGGAGCTTATAAAACGCTTTTCTGAAATGAAATCAAGGAAGAAAACTTTTTGATATTATGTAGTATAGTACACACTGTAACATTCTTTGATCAACAATTTGTGTGTAATTAGTAAATAAAGTAAATTTATTATATCTACAAACGTGTGTTCAATTTAATACATAACCAATGTCCATCACAGCTTTAACACTTAGGTGTTACAGACATTTTTTTACAGACAAAGAAAACGAGTAACGAAAATTCGGGGCCCGTGAAGGATTTTCGCTGGGGGGGGGGGCCAACAATTTTTAGATCCGCCCCTGCAACCAAATAAATATATCACACTCACATACTACAACTCCAACACACACAAAATCGCCAACACATTTAGGAAACACAATTACAAAATAGCTTACAGAACCAACAATACCATCAAAAAACACATCACCGATACAAACACGGACATAGACATATACAACAAAACAGGGGTATACAAATTAAAATGCAACGATTGTAATAATTTCTATATATTCATTTTGTTTTAATTGTCTCCAAGTCACGTTACTAATATTTAGAATTAATATTAGGCAATTACCTGTATTAACTTCCGTCTTGTGACTTCTTTAGTTTTTTCCTTAAAACAACGCGTTTCGAGAATAAATTCTCATCATCAGGTTTTTTAAAAATTATAAAAACATCAAATTCACCCAAAAGGGGTCGTCAACTATTTAAAATACACAAACACAAAAACACCACACATAATTAAACACCGACACAGTCACGGCACAGTCCGATGCGCATCGTCTCGCCGCCAACGACCAACTGTTGCACTTTGTCTTATACGACCGTTATCATTGCCCGCTGACCCATCGATATCGATGGCCGTGTTGTAGAGCAGATTCGATCGGAACGAAACTTTGTCATTAAGTAGCTGGTCCGTTTGTAACTTAGAAGCCCTGTATATCTCATATTCCTCCACAGCGTTCATGTATGCACCCTTTTTACAATTATGAAGCAGTTTAAAGTTTGTGTGGAAGTCTGAGTACTTATGATTATAGAGCATTAAATGCTGAGCGTAACTGGATCTAGTTTTCGAGATATCACTTTTGGGCAGGTGTTCTTTAAAACGTTCGGCTGACGGCCTGCCCGTTTGTCCTATATAGAATTTGTCACAGTCATCGCATTCAAGCTTGTACACTCCAGTTTTCTCTTCAGCCGGGATATGAGTTCTTTGTCCCAAACGTTTTTTGATGTTATTTGTCGTTTTAAAGGCCACTGCTATTTTACGTTTTTTCAGCTCATTCTTTACAATGACTGGTAGTACATTTGTGTACTCAGTTACTATAAATTTAGTATCTTCTTTAGATGGGCCGGTTAATCTGCTTTTACTATTGATTTTTACCGAGTGTTTTCTTATAAGCTTGTCTATGATTCCACTGTTATACCCATTAGCGATAGCTATACTTTTGATTATATTAGTCTCTTCCACTCTGTCTTTTTGCTCAAGGGGAATAGCAAGCATTCTATGAACGAACGCGTTGAAGGCTGCCATTTTTTGGGAATATGGATGGTACGAATCAGCATGAATAGTAATATTCGTGGTGGTGGGCTTTCTATAAATTTTGAATCTAAAACGGTCATTATATTTGCTGATAGTGAGATCAAGAAAGTTCAGGCAGCTATTATTCTCCATTTCTAGGGTAAATTGGATTTTCATGTTTATGCTGTTCATATATCCTTTCAAATTTTCTATTTGTCTACTCGTTCCATTGAATATCATAAAAGTGTCGTCAACGTAGCGTATGTAAAATTTAATTTTGTCTCGCTGTTTATTAAGACTAGACATTAAAAATGTATTCTCAAAGTGGTTCAAGTATAGGTCCGCTAAAATCCCCGATAAAGGTGACCCCATTGCCAGACCATCCTCCTGCATGAAATACTCATTATCATAAGAGAAATAATTTTGTTTGAGTATTGTTTTTAGCAGTTGCATAAGTTCATCAATTTCATTTCTACCTAACCTATTTGTATTAATTAAGCTATTTCTGAGAATTGTCATTGTCTAGGAAAAAGGAAAAAACTAAAGAAGTCACAAGACGGAAGTTAATACAGGTAATTGCCTAATATTAATTCTAAATATTTCTATATAGGCCAGACGGGAAGATCTTTTTCTTCAAGATTTTCTGAACACCTAAAAGCTTTATCCAATAACAACATACACTCCGCGTTCGCCACACACATACAGACAAAAAACCACAGCTACACCAACATAAAAAACAATCTTGAGATCCTACACTACTTACCTAAAAGTCGAAAACTTAACACCGCAGAACAGTACGAAATATACAAACACTACACAATACAACCAAACAACATACTTAACGACCAATTACACTTTAAATCATATGCACTCTTTGACACAATAATACACAAAACATACAATACTTCGGAATCCCGCGCCAACCCCCTTCCACCTCCACACCACCCCACACAACCTACCAACTAGAAAAAACTGTTACAAGTTCCGGACATTCAGTATCATACCTCACTGAGGAAGGCGAACATCATGCTGAAACGTCGTACTACGAAAACAAACAAAGTAAATTTCACATGTGAAAGTGTAGTAACTAATATTCATAAATATAGATATTATAAACTGGATTGTACACACGGTTACCATTTCTGCCACCACCACCGAAAGAGATATATATGGCTTATTTAAAATCGTCATTTATCATCTGTGAAAAATATCTTAATTTCATTTTCAGGTTGGCCGATACAGACTTTTTTATAATCCAGTTATATGACCAGCAACCAATTCCCGATAGAATTCATCTTTTATAGAACCTATTCATCTTTTATAGAATTTATTAAACCAAGTTATAATTGTTATGTATTTATATTTATTACTTAACTAGATATTAGTAATAGTTAATTTACTTCAATTTCCATTATTAGCTCAGCCGAAAGGAATCGATTTATACACTATTCGGAATTTTCACAGATGGTGTGACAACACAAATAAGCCACCCCAATACATGGAAAAAACGATGAATCAACTATATAAAATATTTAAACTAAAGAAAATAAAATAACGATGACGCGACAAACGACTACATGACCCAACCCAAGTGATTGACCAAATAAAATGAAACCAAATGAGAAAGTGATTGACCAAATAAAATAAAACCAAATTAGAAGGGGAAAACAAAATAAAATGAAATTGAAGAAGAAGGTAAATGAAAATGAAACAAACCAAGTATAAATGAAATAAAATGAGAAGAAATGAAAAGACACAAACAAATAATATAGAACAGAAAAAGGAGAAATGTTGCACTCAAATATAATAATGAAAAAGAAACCAATAAAAAATAAAGTAAATGATAATTATTAGTATCGACTAAATAATCAATGTAAATGATAATTGATAAAATGCAATAAAGTAAAGACAAACAAAGTACACTAACCAAAGAAGTAGAGTTTAAATGTAATAAAGGACTCTATAATGACATGAACTTGTTAACAGTATAACTAACCTTTGTAAAGTGAGAGATAGAGAGATAGAAAGATAATGAACATAAGTAAGTAACATAGAGAATGTAATGTTAGGGAATACCCACTAATAACAATTAAATAAAATATAAGAAGTGCAAAGTGACAGGGTAAAACCCCAAAATAAATAGAAACCCTATTAATAGGTATAAACACCTAATAATCAGTGATGAACACTAAAGGTTTATTGGTGAACAGTATTATTAAATAAGAATTTTGTTATTGATAGTATTAAGATTAATTGTAGATGAGGGATACAATAGTATTCAGGGAAGGAATCCCATGGAAAGTCAAAAATTAGTGTTACCATGGATAGAGAGTAGGCTAAAGTTTATATAAAAAAAATATAGTAAAGAATAGGAAAGCCAAAATCAATAAACATCCTATGTTCTAAAGGATAGTTAGTTAAGTAAAGTTAGAGGGGGTGATGAGGTGTATCACCAAAAAATAAGTAAGAATAAAACAAATTGTAAACAAGAGTAGCATAATGAATGTTAAAGAATTGTTTGATTAAATCTATGAATAGGAATATGGCTGCAAGAATTATACAGTCCATAAGCCTAAATGTTATGTTATATTTGATAGAGAATAGTAAATAATATACAATTTATAAACAATGGCAATAGAAATAAGTAAAAAGATAAATTAATATAAATCTAATGTTACTGGAAGGGCAGTTAGAAAATAATAGACAAACCATAATGTGGAAACTAATAAAAACATACAATTATTATAAAACAAAACCAAACAATTCAACAAGTAAACAAATCATTTGTAATACCAAAACAAAACATGTATAAGGGTAAATTAATATGTAATTTGTATAAATTAAGAAAAGATAGCCAATTACTAACTAGGCCTATGAAATGCCTAACTGTATAAAACCAATAACTACAAATTGTAAAAAATTAACAAGAATATTAGCAAATCCAAGGCAAGTAACTAGTCAAGGATAATTAATGAATCATATTAAAAGATAAAATGTTAAATTAAGGACATAAAATTAGAAAGAAATGTAATTAGATAATATCAGCATAATTGTTCAAACAATAATACGGGCGGGAAGCCATTTTTCGCGCGCCAACCACGTGGCTTGGCTATGAACAGCGTGTTGGATATGACATATGAAAAATAGTTACCGTTGTGTTTAGACTCTGATTGCTGCTGCCATCTACATTTAGAAATGTTAACTACTAATACTACTGTCTTTTCAATTCGACTAACAGCGAGCGGGAGCCGTATTACGTTTATTACGCAGTTAGATACGCGACTGCGAGTTATGCGCGCACCTCGTCTTTATGAGACGCTACGGTACTGCGAGCAGTACCCGCAGCTCGTCTCGAATGTGTTAATGTAAGGTAGTGTACTTTATTGTAATCAAATTGATATTTTTTTTCGTAATCACAAGAATCCAGAATCTGAACGAAATTAATAGTAAACAAACTGTTGCAGTCGCCATGTCTGACTGAATAATTCGTTCAGAGTCACTTCGCCGAACCTTGAGATTTTTGTCTTATAATAATTGCCGGTGCAAATTTGTTGAATAACAAAACATAATTTTGTATAATACTGAATAAATACTAATCGCAATTTAATAAACTAGTACAGAGTTGTAACCACTGTTCTTTATTCCATAGGAAAGTACATTATATTATTTGTGTATTTTAGCGAACAGCAAAGGTGACGGTAAGCGCTCACGTCGGAAACTCGGCGAACTAACAGCTAGATTAAGAAATTCGGACAGGTGGCGGGAGTAAAATTGAATTCAACATACCGTCCTAGCTAAGAACGCTCAATCGTCCTATTTTTTTATTTAATTGTTTTTAGTTAAACAATTTGGCACCACCCGGGATTACTGAACACCTATTGAAGAACAGGTAAGGTTCCCACTCATGTGTACTGTTAATTTGAAGGATCGCTACGGACATCGTTCGCGCAACATATAAGTAACGACCACTCGTGGGAGGCGAACACACGAAACATACACATTTTCATAGACGATAAGGATCTCGTCGTTATGGGAATATATTCCAGGCAGGAAGAACGTAGCGGCTGATATATTGTCCAGAATAAATGCAGATAATCAGACATTTGAAGGAGAAAAGGAGAAAATTGCCAAGGTGTATTATATATTAAAGGATAGGAAGGACCTGGAAGATCGTAAATGAGATAGTACTACAGCAGAAGCAAGATGCCAAATTAGCAAACATACGAAGGAGACTGATGGAATCCGAAGAGATTATTAATAACTTTTATTGCCTACACAAAGATGTATTGTTCATTAAAACAAAAAAGAATCAAGGAGTATGTAAACTAGTAGTTCCAACTTCTCTGGAAAACAAATTCATTAAAGACTACCATGTCAGATACGGACACATAGGAACATTAAAAATGGTTAAAGCTTTAGAAGAAGAACTATTCATTAAAAGTATAATGAGAAAAGTAAATAAAAATAATATATATATATATATATATATTAAACTTTCACTATGAACACTTACTTTTTGGTTTTGTTACCCATACGTTTCGACGTGGTATTCGTCTTCTTCAATGGGATTTAAATACTGAATGTCTGTACAGTAACGGTTATGGGATGTAGGTGTGTGTGGTGGGGGTTGCTGGTGGGAGGGAATTGGCGCTGGGATTCAAAGTTTGTGTTTGACTCAGTGTATCGAAAAGTATGTGTGATCTATAATGTAATTGTTCATTTAATATGTTGTTTGGTTGTTAGAACAGTTACTAAAACTAAATAACACACCTGAAACACACATTAAAGAGATCATCCACCTCACTAAAATTATCACTGAACAAAATTATTTCTCACACAATAACATGGTTTACACACAAACAGATGGACTACCCATGGGCTCCCCTATATCAGGTATACTAGCCGAAATATTTGTACATACCATAGAACAAGAACTCATATTAAACAATAACAAATACACCAACAAAATAATATATTGGCACAGATATGTTGATGACATTTTACTCCTATACAACGGCAACAAAAGACAAATTGAAAATTTCCACAAATACATTAACACTATACACCAAAAATTAAAATTCACACTTGAATTAGGACAAAACAATAGCATAAACTTCCTGGACCTTACAATTACCAAAACAAACAACACACACACATACAAAATATACAGAAAACCCACCACATCAGACATGGTCATACATAACTCATCCAACCACCCAACTCAACACAAACATGCAGCATTCAACTACATGCTCCATAGGCTCACTTCAATACCCCTAAACACACATGACTACCAAGAAGAATTAAACACAATCAAATATTTAGCAGTCAAAAATGGATACAACCCCGAATTAATAAATAAACTACACAAACGAATCCTAAACACAAAAAGTAAAACACATCAAACCAACAGCACACAACCCAGTAAATACATAACACTTACATACTACAATTCCAATACGCACAAAATTGCAAACACATTTAGGAAAAATAATTATAAAGTAGCCTACAGATCCAACAACATCATTAAGAAACACATAACCAATACTAACAAAGACACAGACACATACAGCAAAACAGGGGTATATAAATTAAATTGTAATGATTGTCACCAATTCTACATCGGCCAGACGGGAAGATCTTTTTCCTCCAGATTTTCAGAACATTTAAAAGCCCTCACCACAAACTACATACATTCCACATTTGCCACACATTTACAAAACGAAAACCACAGCAGTTACACAAACATAGAACACAACATGGAAATATTACACTACTTACCTAAAAGTAGAAAACTAAACACAGCTGAACAATTTGAAATATACAGACATCACACACTACAACCTAACAACATCTTAAACGAACAATTACATTATAGATCACATACACTATTCGATACACTGATCCAAACACACAATTTGAACCTCAGCGCCAATTCCCTCCCACCATCAACCCCCACCACACACACCTATAGTCCATAACCGTTATTCTGTAAAATGACATTCAGTATTTACTCCCACTGAGGAAGAGGAACATCACCTCGAAACGTTTGGGGAAGTGATAAAGAAAGTAAGTTCATATGTGAAAGTTATATATGTAATAATATGATGATATTATTTCTTTCAAAGATTAATAAAAAATAAAACAACTAAACTTATGTTAATTAAGAAAAATAACCTGTATAAAAATTACGAATTTTGGAAACACACTTTATAACACTTCAGGAACAAATTATAATTACACATTATACAATATAAGTACAATTAATGTAAGGTAGTGTACTTTATTGTAATCAAATTGATATTTTTTCGTAATCACAAGAATCCAGAATCTGAACAAAATTGAGTCGTCCAGATGCACACCCTGCCATCCTCAAAAAATTTTGGTTTTGAGGTTTTGGTATCCCTGGATTCTTCTCGACTCCAGCTACAGGAATATTAATAAATTGGGATGCAAAACCCGTCCAAAAGCTTTTAAAATTAGATTTGAAAAACTCAGTTGGGTGCAAAACCAGCTATATTTCTGGTGAGCTCGGTTGCAAAAGCTGACATATTTGGTTCGGCTGCAAAACCTGTCAAAAATTACACAGTATTCAAATCTCACACCACGAGTTCGGATGCAAAACCAGTCATTATTTTTATCTTCTCCATCCCAGATTTCATTCGACAACACTGTTTTCTTTGTTTTTCAGCAGTTTATTTCAGTTTTTTATGTTTGATGACGTTGGCAACCATGAAAAAATATGACAGAACAAACAGCTGTTTTATGTTTGGCTGGTTGCACTTTCCTCGTGTTGTTTTGAGCTGTTTTGTTTGTTCGACAAGTCGTGCATCCTGTTTGATTGTTTTAAAATTTTATTGTTTTAAATGTGTAGAGTCTCATAAAGTTAATACCTAGTGTGTGTGTGAAAAGCAGAAAAATGGAAATTGGTGACAATATTGAGATTGTTATACTACCAGGAGAGTATGGTGTTAATGAAATCGAGGAAGTGCCGTTCGAGACACAAGAAGAAGAATTTCCTGTTGAGCCACAACAAAGTGAGGAAGATAATGTAGTTAAGATTCAGAAAACTACCTCTACTATGTCCAGAAAGAGAATATCTCTATCTGAACAATGGAAGAGAAATGTTGCAAAGAAATCAAGGTAATTCTGTGTTATAGACTGATTAGCTTGTTGTTTACCAAAGTGTATTAAAAACTATCTGAATACGATACGTTATGTACTTATGTTTTCAACTACCTGCTTATCTATTTACATGATGGTATTGAGTTTTTATTAAAGAATATTTTTTGAATACATGATGACGATGTAATAAGATTATTAGCTACGATTTTTTTTCTGTTCCAGATATCAACCAAAAAAATTTCCCAATATGCCACAATGCAAACACTCTGGCAACACATTCAAATGCAAGAATTTGTAACGGGACATTTTGGGCCTATTTTTGGGGTAATAAAGAAATTTGTATTTTTTTTAATAAAGCAAATAACATTTTTTCGATATTTGGGACAAAACATAACCGAAAGGTATGTTTATTGGTAGCGACGGTGGTAGCACTGCTTGGGACATTATGTATGTGAATTTCTGAAGCGACAAAATCAACAACCGCAGAACTGTGCCAAGGTCAACCAATGACACACAAAACTGTAAACAAATTATGTAACTGAGCATCAGGCGATGTTACGTCAGAGCCTAGCCTAACGGTGGAATTCAGTTGTGAAACCAAAACAGTAGGCTGGCGTAGGAATACAAACTTAAAAACAATGAGAATTGGTCATACAATCACGGCGACTTTATAAAATAGTGCCGTTGGCCTAGCCCCAGTCTAACTTCACCACTCGCGCGAGTAACATACGTAAAAGTTCCGGAACGTAAATTGCGGGCCCGCAAGCTATAAAATGTGAAAAATGTAGATATAAAATGTAAATTAAACACTTAACGGTTAATACCGTTATTATAGTACATAAAAATGTGAAATAAGTAATACAAACTCAAGTAAATTCAGTGAAAACAGCTAGCTGTGTTGTGCGGGTAACATCTACAGGACTCAATGAACAGATAAGTAACAAATCAGGATAAAACAGAACTTCAAATGAAAAGTCAAATATTCAATATAAATTCAAACAGGAATAAAGTTTTCAACATAAAATGAGATCTCTAAAGTAACGGTGTGTGTGTGCGTGGTGTGTATGTGAGAATGTATTTTAGATAAAGAAGGCCGGTTTGTGTTCCCTTAATAAATGTATTTTAAGAACTTGTTATTGTATTGTGAGTAAGTAAATTCGTATATAAGAGATTCAAGGTAGAAACAAGTATTATTCACTAACAAATTTTGTCTGTACGATTTTATTGAAATATGAAAAATAATAAAGCATTAATAACATTTAATTATTAACGAATATAAATGATTGTTGTTATTTCAGCAACCATATTCTGTTCTCCTGGTTCGCTGATTCGAACCTTGGTAAATATATTTCTGGTAGTTGGCAATACAAGATGGCGCCCGAAGAAATTATTTGGAAAGTAAACAATTAAATATAATAAAAGTAAAATCCCTTAGGTTTCATTAATATCAATAAATATCAAAAAGTACAATTGGCTTGTGAACAGGGACATTTATATAATATAATTATATAAATACAGCCTACTGGGAGAGCAGAATGGTTGTTGGAGGTAAAAATAAATTACGTGAAGACAGACGTATAAAGATAAGGTTATGTTATAATTATGTGTAGTATGGGTGAGTAAAATATTTTTTTTTCAATAAGTATGTGTTACATATAATAATATTTTACAAAGAAATATATCTAAAAGAGGTAACCCTAAAAGATTTTTAAAAAATGGCAGATAATAATGATGTCAGCTTATCTGACAGCCAGATAGAAGGCCAAATAAGTAGCGACTCCGGAATTCAAACAACTGACAGTAGTCTTGAGGAGTCAAAAATAATACAGACAGTTGAGATTCATTCAACACCTATTTTAGGAAATCAAAATAAGAAATCTGATAATGATACTATGTTAGGAAGATTGTATGATATGATGTACAATAGTGTAGAAAAACAAGATAGTAATTTTAGAGAATTGAATGACAAATTTGACAAACAAAGTAGGGAGTTCAGTGCATTGAATGACAAAGTTGACAAACAAAGTAGGGAGTTCAATGAGAAATTAGATGAAAAAAAAAATGAAATGCTCAATAAGTTTGACAATAACGAAAAAATTTTCGAGAACAAATTTAATGTGATAAGTAGCGATATGAATAGTCATTTTGACATGAATGATGCTAAGTTTGATGTATTAACTAAGTCACTGTGTAGTATTGAGAGTAAGTTGGGCAAAATATGTAGTGAAGCAAAAAGAGAAGCAAATGAGTCAAGAGAGTGTGTATGTACAGGGAAAATAAAACCAATAAAAATTGTAGTGACAAATGTAAAAATATGATATCAGAGAAAGAGTTAATAAATGATAACAATAATGTTGAAAATAATGAGAATAATAGTAATGTATTTGAAGAATTAGTATCGGAGGTCGATACGATGAAAATAAGTAATGAAAATACTGATGAATGTGTAGAATGTGATTATGAGATGTTAATGTGTGTTAATGAGTTAGAACAAGAGTGGAAAAATAGTATAATGATAGAATGTGGGCAGAGGGTAAATTTTCCCATTAATTTTTCTGAACCAGAGTGTTCACAAATGTTGTTTTTGAAGGGCAAGAGACCCGTATTGGTAGATGAATTGAAGTGTATATTGATGTTGTATAATGTTGTACCCTCTGTCTGTAATAATTGTGAGAGTGTGATGTGGGGTTATGAAGAGAGAGAGTTGTGTATTGAGAGAGAGATAGAATTATATAAGTTAAAAAGAAATTATGATGAATTGAGAAAAAGATTAGAAGGGGTGAAGATGAACCATATAAAATACTTACCTGTTGCAAGAGAGATAGAGAATTATTTTGATGATATCTTTATAAACAATAAACACTTACCTGATGTAATAGTAGGGGAATATAAAAATGATAAAATAACTTACCTGACGTTGACCAATAATACTGATGGAGACTGGACAATAATAACTTATGTTGACAAGGTTTATGAAACATTAATAGGGAATAACCCTATAAATTATAATGGCATAATGAATGAAATAAAGTTAATGGATTATTATTATAATAATAATAATAATAACAAATTGTATGTGGATAACAATGATGCATGTTATAAATATATTCGATATATATACGATGATGGAGGTTGAAATAAAAAATCAGTGAATGGACAATTGTAAATATTGTAATTTATGGTAATGACCTTGCAGACTTGGACATATGAAGTGTGAAACAATTGAACAGTTAATGACGAATAATTTGTAAATAAGGTAGTGAATTCAATTGTGTGTATTATGAAATGGTAGGTGTATATGTAGTAGAAAATGTTGTGATAATAATAATAATATTATTAATATTTTGCAGTCTAAATAAATAATAAAAATAATTATGAAGACAATAATTAATGATTTGTAAATTTTTGGTAATAATTGAAATATGTTGTGTTTTAATAATCAATTGAAGTAAATAATTTGAGATGTTTCAATATTGTAATTGAATGTTATATGTTTGAATTTTTATAAGGAATTTAAATTATTTGATGGGATTTCAATTTAATGACAATTAATGAATAAATAAATGTTAAATGTTTTAGTTTGTGGAATAGCATAATGGTTAAAAATATAGATTAATAATAAATTTGAAAATTTTGAGGAACCTAATTACAGCAAAGGATAAATAATGAAATAATGATATATAAAAGAGTTAATGAAAAATTTCAAACAAGAATGTTTATAAGTTTTTATATAAATTATATAAAAGAGAATTGTTTGTTTAATGTATGCTAATAATCAAGGTTAATGTCTATTTGTTTATTATGTTATGTAATGTATATACAAGATGTATGGGTAATTTTGGGGGGTAACGAATTAGAAATTTGTTGTATTTTAATAATGATGACTCGCTACTAAATAATTTTGTTTTGATTTGCAAAATAGATGCACTAGATACTTCCTATATTGTGTTTATTATGTCTTATTGTGTTAATTGCATGTAGTATGTTAGGAATAAGGATTATAAAAATATAATAATATGTTTTCAATGTGTTTATAGATTTTAAAATAAAATGAAATAAAGGTGTGATAGTTAAAATTTTCAATGGGTTGCAGAAGATAGAAGTTGGGTGGTAGTAATTGTTTAAGTAAAACATTAAGTCAGTCCGAGTTGAATATATTGGGGATTAAAGAGAATAAGAGAGGAATACCAGTAATAGAGAATTTGAGTATAAGTAGAGACACAGTAGTAATGGAGAATATATGTAGAGTATTGATTGATATATTAATGTTTATAATTGATGATGTTCTTTTGTTGTAGTTGAAGTGAGGTAATGAGATTGAGATTTTGGGGATGGCAATTTTGTAGTAGGGGGTAGTGTAATGTGGGAGTCCGCAACATAATGATAAGTTGGGACGGGATGGGAACGATTTAGTGGGAACGGGGTCGCCTTAGGTAGAATCCAGGAACCAGATAAGGGAAATGAGCTTTTTTGGGGGGGGGAACACTTATCCTAAGTACAAAGGGTTAGAGAGTATTTTTTTTTATATATTGAGAGAAGGTGGTGAATTGGGTTAAAGTAGTAAGTAGTTAGAGGTAAAGAAGGGTTAGTAGATTTTTTGGTAGAGAGGGGTGTCATACTAGTTAAAGATTTTGTAAGGGAGCGTTAGAGTAATAAAAGGGGTAAGATTATGAGTAAATGCCAAGTTGATACAGTGAATTATGATGAATAACTGAGAATCACCCAAATGAATGAAATGGAATAATAATTGCAATGTCATGAAAAAAAAAATTTTTTGAAAGAGAATTAATAAAAGTCAATTGAGATTAAAAGGTAACTTTATGATTTTATATGCAAATTTAATGATGTAAAGTGTGTAAATTTTTAAAATAAAATTGTTTATTTTAAGATAATAATAACAATGTGAATTATGAATGTACTATGTTTTCTTATGTTGTATTGTGTTTGTTAGTATTTAAGAGAATTTTATGAATTTTATAACTTTTTTGATGCAAATTGGGGATAAGAGAAATGTGTAATATGGAAATGGGAAATGTTTATTTAAATTCTGATGGGAATCAGGGCAATAATTTTGAATTTTGGGAAAAAAGTTAACAAGAGAAAGTAGATAGAATGAGATTATGGAATTTAAAATGGGTATCATGTTATGTTGTTAGGTATTCTGATCTATGTTAGAAGTAAGTGAAAAAACAAAACCAGTGCTTCTTAGCGCAAACCAGCACCGCTAGGGGGAAACAGATCAGTTGGGGATATGGTGTTGTATAAGGCCACTATTTGATATTTGATTTGTTGTTTCAGTGTTTGGTGATGCTGTGGCGGCGGACCTGAGCTGGCCAGCGCGTCAGAGCAGGGGCGTTAAGTATCTGTCTGACTCTATGGTGTTGGGATCTCGAGAGAGAAGTCCAGTATTGTCATTCAGGTGCGGTCACAGTCACCGGACCAAGGGTGAGTTAATTATAATTTTTTTTTTTTTGTAAACCATACAGGGGGTTGTGGCGACATATCCTGGCTGATCCCTTTAGCAAGTATGAATGTGTCAATGAGACTTTTTATGCTTCGGCATAAAATATCTCATTGAGGGGGTATTGTAACGGGACATTTTGGGCCTATTTTTGGGGTAATAAAGAAATTTGTATTTTTTTTAATAAAGCAAATAACATTTTTTCGATATTTGGGACAAAACATAACCGAAAGGTATGTTTATTGGTAGCGACGGTGGTAGCACTGCTTGGGACATTATGTATGTGAATTTCTGAAGCGACAAAATCAACAACCGCAGAACTGTGCCAAGGTCAACCAATGACACACAAAACTGTAAACAAATTATGTAACTGAGCATCAGGCGATGTTACGTCAGAGCCTAGCCTAACGGTGGAATTCAGTTGTGAAACCAAAACAGTAGGCTGGCGTAGGAATACAAACTTAAAAACAATGAGAATTGGTCATACAACCACGGCGACTTTATAAAATAGTGCCGTTGGCCTAGCCCCAGTCTAACTTCACCACTCGCGCGAGTAACATACGTAAAAGTTCCGGAACGTAAATTGTGGGCCCGCAAGCTATAAAATGTGAAAAATGTAGATATAAAATGTAAATTAAACACTTAACGGTTAATACCGTTATTATAGTACATAAAAATGTGAAATAAGTAATACAAACTCAAGTAAATTCAGTGAAAACAGCTAGCTGTGTTGTGCGGGTAACATCTACAGGACTCAATGAACAGATAAGTAACAAATCAGGATAAAACAGAACTTCAAATGAAAAGTCAAATATTCAATATAAATTCAAACAGGAATAAAGTTTTCAACATAAAATGAGATCTCTAAAGTAACGGTGTGTGTGTGCGTGGTGTGTATGTGAGAATGTATTTTAGATAAAGAAGGCTGGTTTGTGTTCCCTTAATAAATGTATTTTAAGAACTTGTTATTGTATTGTGAGTAAGTAAATTCGTATATAAGAGATTCAAGGTAGAAACAAGTATTATTCACTAACAAATTTTGTCTGTACGATTTTATTGAAATATGAAAAATAATAAAGCATTAATAACATTTAATTATTAACGAATATAAATGATTGTTGTTATTTCAGCAACCATATTCTGTTCTCCTGGTTCGCTGATTCGAACCTTGGTAAATATATTTCTGGTAGTTGGCAATACAAGATGGCGCCCGAAGAAATTATTTGGAAAGTAAACAATTAAATATAATAAAAGTAAAATCCCTTAGGTTTCATTAATACCAATAAATATCAAATAGGCCTAGTACAAATTTGTCCATGTAGGATGTTCGGAGAGCCCATCAGAAATTTTATGAGCGACCAAATCGGGAATCCCAAAATAATTTTATCCTCCAACACATCATGGTAAGCTCACCCAAACCTACTGACTCCAAGAAGCAACTAATCACAAAGTTCAATATTTCTATGCATCAGGATAGCAAAACCGAGAATGTTCGCGTATGTCGAGAAGCATTTCTTTCGATTTTGCAGGTTGGAAGGGATAGAGTTCACAGACTTTGTGAGCAATTTTTTTAAACTGATTTAGCCCCTCTGGAGAAACGAGGAGGTGATCGGCGAACCAAAAAGTACAAAGAAAAGAAAGAAGCAATAATGACACACATCTAGACTTTCGTACCTCTTCAGAGACACTACTCTAGGGGAAGAAAATGTATGAGGCAGTATCTAGATAGCGATCTGAGTATCAAAAAAATGTGGTCCTTGTTTACTGTTGCCTATCCCGATCTCGTTGTTGCATACAATATTACCGAACTGTATTTTGTGAGAATTTTAACATTGGCTTCCGGAGCCCTGCCGTAGATAAATGTTTTACCTGTACATCCTTAGAAAGTTGGATTAATGTTGCAACCGGTCAAGAGAAAAAAGAACTGATCGTTCAAATGAATGCCCATAAGGCTCGAAGTAATGTATTTTTTGAAAAATTAAGGCAAGATAATGAGTCGGAGCTTACTTTAAGCTATGACTGCCAAAAAAAACTGGTCTGCCGAAGGTGCCCAACCAGGCTGCTTACTGTTCAAGACAACTGTATCTATACAATTTTTCAATTTGCCAAGGTTCTTCTCATAGCCTACAGAATACCACTAACACATTTTTTTACTGTTGGACTGAAAATGAATTCATGAAAGGATCCAATGAGATAGCGTCAGCACTTTACCACAGACTACAGAATTCAGAAATGGGTGAAATTAAAAAAGTTACATTGTTCTCAGATGGGTGTGGGGGGCAAAATAAAAATAAGGCAGTAATAACCATGCTTTGCCACATTGCCTTGTACAAGGTGAACCTTTTTATAATTTCGAATGTGGTTCACATAAAAGCATAGTCAAAAGAAACAAAAACTTAAAAAAAAACTATCTTCCACCTGCTTTACCGCAAGGAACTGTAGTAAAAGAAGCTAAAATCAAGGACGTGAAAAAACTTCTCGAGTTACATTTTGGCGTAGAGTGGGAAAATAATAAAAATCTTGAATTTTATAAGAAAGTTTTCGAAGAGCAGGAAGCGGTAACACCAGGATCCGATGACAACGATGCATCCGATTTTGAACTTTTTGATGATGTGGAAGTAGAACCTCAGTAAACTTTAGTTTTTCAGTAAACTTCAGTTTTTAAACTTTAATATTTTTTAATGATCTTTATAATCAGTTTAAACATTTTTTTTACCTAACCTAAGTTATTAGGTATTCTTAGAAACTTTATAAAATAAATCTTTCGTGCTTTTTTTATAATAATTTTATTTGGTACCTATTATTTTAATTTTATATGTACAATAAAAAGGTATTTTGCTTCATAGTTTGTGTTATTATTATTAAAAAAACCTCCGCTCCACAGTCCGTTAAGGACCAAGGCGTACCGCGCAGCTTTTTGTGTTAGTGTGACGGTGTATGGCTAGTACTACGCGCCACCAGCCGCTAGTTGCGGTATTCACGGCCAGGAGGCGGCGCTGTTATCTCAGCCCCTACTCCCCTACTCAGTTTGCCTCACGACGCTGAGTGCACGCCGTATGGAGCCTCCGCCGGGAATTGAACCCGGGACGTGTTATTATTATTAGCAAAAAAAAAAAAAAAATGGCAATTTTTGCAGCCTGACTTAAAATATGCCAGGTTTTGCAAACGACAATATTTTCAATATGACCGTCGATAGATTTGCAAGATCTGTCATATTTGCAGTAAGGATGCAAAAACTGTCATCTTCAATTTTTAAAGCATAATATATAATATTATTTTAAAGCCTGATAGTAAAAAGCTTTTGGGGACCGACAAAGTGATTTATTTGTAAATTTTCAAAAAAAAAAAACTAAAGGATATCTTGCTTTGAAGCTGTAAAAAAAGTTTTTTTTCATTTGGACCGAAATCTGTTGAAACGCTTTTGTCAGGGTTTGCATCTGGACGAATCAATTAATAGTAAACAAACTGTTGCAGTCGCCATGTCTGACTGAATTATAAATCCTTAACTGAATAATTCGTTCAGAGTCACTTCACCGAACCTTGAGATTTTTGTCTTATAATAATTATTGCCGGTGCAAATTTGTTGAATAACAAAATATAATTTTGTATAATACTGAATAAATACTAATCGCAATTTAATAAACTAGTACAGAGTGTAACCACTGTTCTTCGTTCCACAGGAAAGTACATTATATTATTTGTGTATTTTAGCGAATAGCAAAGGTGACGGTAAGCGCTCATGTCGGAAACTCGGCGAACTAACAGCTAGATTAAGAAATTCGCACAGGTGGCGGGAGTAAAATTGAATTCAACAATCAACATACCGTCCTAGCTAAGAACGCTCAATCGTCCTATTTTTTTTAGTTAAACAATTTGGCGCCACCCGGGATTAATGAACACATATTGAAAAACAGGTAAGGTTCCCACTCGTGTGTACTGGTAATTTGAAGGATCGCTACGGACATCGTCAGCGCAACATATAAGTAACGACCACTCGTGTGAGGCGAACACACGAAACATACATACACATTTTCATAGACGATAAGGATCTCGTCGTTACAATGGACATGTGTCCTTCATAGATTGAACATTCGATATCTCTTATTTTGTACAACAAAAATTGCGCTTTAAACAAATTTAACGAATTAACATATAACAAAAAAGGCAACCTATTCTCACTTTATCTTGAATTATTATAATTTAAAACTTCTCTAAAGTTAATAAATATATAACCTACTTGAACTTAACAGCACGGTGCGCTTACAACAATAGTGTTTAGCTGAACCAAACTGACATCAAGGCGCGCCAAAACGTCAGCAGGTACAGTGACGGTATTGTCTCCCCCCAACATTGTGCTGCTTCTCATAAGTTACGAAAACGCACACGTAGATGCTAGTAGGAAACTTTGCATCCAGACAAAGCCGAAATTTAAAGTCGTATTCATATCAAAAAGTGGTATCTGATTCTATTCCACCGATTGTAGCGTGAGGGTCCATTGCCCTTTGGCTCAATGCTCTGCTCTATGTATTCGTACTCTGTGGTTCTGTCGGCACGTACTTTATAAATTGTCAAAGGTGAAAATGATTGGTGAGTTCTACATGTTCGTAATGTTCTTGTCTATTTATTTTATTATTATTTTTTTAAATTTATAATCTTATCAAAAAAAAAGCAATTTTTGGTGATTTGTCCCTTTCATTAACGTATTCAATGCCACTTAATACGGTTTAATGGGACGGATCGGGACGGATGTACAGCACTGAACGGATATAAATTATATTTATAATATTTTTGTCTCACGTATATTTTATATACCGAGGGGGGGACTTTCAGATATATAATGGAATCTAGATATAATTTTCAGAACGTTGGTCACCCTGCAAATGTAATCGAATGGACCCGTGGAATGGGCTTGTTTGAAACCTTATGAAGTTTACCATGTGATCGTTTGATTGTTTTACCGCTAAATTAGTACAAAAAATGTGTGGTGCATATTTATTGTAGAAGTAGCTATGCGAAAGAAGATCTTCAGAGTTGAAGATTTAACAAAGAAATTTAATGGCTATTTACTAATTTAAACAAGCGTAAGTATTAACTCAGGTATTGTCATGTAGTGAAGTTTAATTATATACTTATCGAATGTTATTACATACTGTGGCATATGTTGTAGTACTTTTAAATTGGTTCACTGTGTACGTGTGTACAGTTTTATGTACAACGCCAGTGTGGAATATGAACCAGAAAAGAAAGAAATTAGTTTTCCGATTCTAACCTATAATTATTATAGTGAAGGGCACACGTTTAAAATAGGGTAAAGGTTATTCCTGAATTGATATTATTATTTTTTATTGAAAGTTACGTATAAAATACCGTATTATTTGTTTTATGATACCCTGTTACTTCACCAGAAATGTGTTGAAATATTATTAGTGAAATATAATTTACTTGTAAGCTTATTTAAATTGTGTAAGTTAGAATTTGTGAATGTCGAGAAGATCATGAGGTAAATAAATTTCCAACTTTCTTGAAAACAATTGCTCATAGAAGCTGTTGCATCTTAGCTGTTTGATGTGTTGAGTAGTTGTTCTAAGAGAAGGCTCACTCACAAACCATTTATATTTAATCACATCCATTGAGTATTACTTTATTTTAATGTTTGTATATGAATGAGAAATATGAAAATGAACATACAAGTAAAATAGGGAAATTATCTGTTTTTGCAAATCACTAACCTAACTTGTCATTAAGTGTGGCCAACCGTTCAATGGTAATGGAAGCAATCACATTGGTGTTTCACATCTAATGCAGATTATATTCTTAAGAAAACATTGCCAGTTCTTAATTTCATGAAGCATATTTTTTGTTTCCTTGATATATAAGAAGGAACTTGTAACTGAAGTGTACCATCAACAAAGGCAGACAGTATATGTTTTGTATGGTGAATGTGTTATGAATATGAAATAAGTTGATAAATGGGGCAAATTGGTAATCTATATTGTAAGGTAACAGGTTATAGCCCAGACCAGGCTTGCAGAAAAGAATGCTCAATTAGTGAAAATACATACATTTATTGTCCTTTTCTTTTACACACAATTATATCAAAATGTTCTTTCGTTATTTTAAACAATTATTGAATTTTCGATGTTCAAAATCTTCTTTGAAAATATACTTTAAATAAATGTTCTCTTTATTTAAATAGTGCTGTAAATTTTAACTGTTCAAAGTCTTCTTTAAAGAAAATTATATTTAAAATAAATGTTCTTTTTACTTTGCACAATGAAATAAAATTTTTTTATAGGTTCAAAAGTTCTTTCTTTTTCGATTTAAAGCATTATACTTTGATAACAAATTTATTTAAATTTGGCTTCCCTGTTCTGTTGTCTTTGTTGTCCTCCCGGTCAACGATCTCGATCCGGTCTCCAGCGATCCGTTGTCTTGGTTCCACGTTCCAGCAACCACCTCCAGGAACTGCCATGCTCTAGGTGTCCGTTTCCAGCCACCACGATCAGCAAAACGAAGCTCAGGAACGGTAGCCGACTATCTCGTACTCCGTATTTGTTCCCTGCCGAGACTCGCTGCTATCTCGACTCCACGGTCCCCAAGGACTGCCTGGAATTGATGTTGACTGGACGATGCCCACCGCGACTGCTTTCGCTGAGTGCTGTATGAAGACTCGCTCTAAGAGTTCTTAGAGAGAGTTAGATGAAGACTGGCTACTGCTTTTATAATCTTGTCCAATGCATGCAGCAGCACTGTAGAATGACATCACCGCCGATATGTGCGTAGGCGTATTTTCTATATATTCTATGATATTATGGACTGGCCTCGTGTTCACTGACTTCCTTATTCTTGAATTTTCTAGAACAATGCTTTATTACATATGAATAAACTTCCATAACCTTCTATTTGCTACCCACACTACACAACACTTCACTCACATGTTAAACTATATCTTCATAGTTTTTACAATGTCTTATTACTAATTTATCCTATTAATTTTAATTTTTAATAATATTATTTTACTTCCAAACAGTCTTCTATCGTCCTGGACACCCATAACAGCTGATAATAAATATGCTCCAAATTTACGTATAGTGTGACAGCCTGTCGCATTGCATAAGAAGCCTCCAGGTTTATAAAAATTTTCTTCGAAAATTAATTTTTGTTCTTTTCTTCAAACTTAAAAACATTCTTCTAATTCAACATTCTAAACCAATAATATATAACCTAAAACATAACAAGAAATTTTCATAAACTAAAACATAATTAATTCTTCATTCCATATCTTTATTAATACTAGATGCAATGTGGCAACTATGTCTATTGGTTTTCATATTATCATTCAGCCAATGTAATGTCCATCCACTCATACATTGTGGTTTTCTATGAGCGAGTTGTGTATCTGTGGATGCATTCCATCGTATTATTATTATTATTATTATTATTATTATTATTATTATCATTCCTATTATTATTATTTTTATTATTTTACTCAGGGTCATTTTAGGTTGTGCACATTTGTTTACCTCGTTATCGTTCCGGTACGGCTGATTTTTACGACCGCTTATAACCCCTTGCCTGAGACCGTTAGCCAACTCGATCTGAGCCTTACATTTCGTTAGAATATCGATTCCAAGTACAACATTACACATTAGTTTCTTTATTATTATTGCCGGACTATTCACTTCCAGTTAATCGTATTTTAACGTAATATATACTTGTCCAGTGGCTACTGTTTTATTTTTATCCGCTGTCTGGATCTGTAATTTATTTGTGGGTAATATTGCAGTGTTTTTAAAGTAATTATTAGTTCTTGGAATACAATTTTCTCTACCAACCGATATTTCTGGTTCTGTGTCAATTAAAATGTGTGCTCTAATGTTCTTTGTATATGCATCGAGTGTAGGACGTGTAGTATTACATTCAAAATTTTCCGAGTGATCCTTGTCACTTTCTAATAATGCTTCCCGCAAATCACATGGATAAATACCACTAATTTTGTAACAAGCATCCTCACACTCAACTATGTTATTACTACATTTAGTGCTACAACTTATAGTGATCTTATTGTCTTTATCCAAATCCGTGCTAGTGGTAAAGTGCTGTTTATGGATTAGTGCTTTTGGTTCAGTATCCACAGCTTCTAATACTGTAGGTGTGTACTTATTATTATTCTCTATTTGTTCTAATTCCATCTTTTGTTGGTTTAGTAGCGGTGTATTAGTTTGTATATGATCTTGACAGCTTGTAACGGTGTTCTATTGTGCTGTATCCGGTTTATCTGATGGCTTATGAGTGTCGTATGTGTATTGAACTTTCGCTACGGGCGTTACCTCCTCCCATTGTTTTTTACACAGCTCCAAATGCTCTGTTAACGATTTATTGAACTCTGTACATTCTGTTTGCATGATAGCTTTAAGTTCATGCATTTCAGCTTTACTTTCGGCATCGCGTTTTTTATTTTCCGCTTTACTTTCAGCATCGCGTTTTTGCATGTCAAATTTAAGTTCGCGAATTTCAGCTTTATTCTCGGCATCAGGTTTTTGCATGCCCGCTATAAGTTCATTACGATTTTCTTGCCACATGTCTTTAAGTTCAGCTTTAAATTCTTGTAACATATGTACAACTTCAGCTAGTTCCGCCATTTTGTTTTTTTTTCTTTACTGATAAATTTGGTTATTACAGTGCTTATTTGGTCCATTTATAATAACTATTTTTATTTAGCACTAGCAGTTTGAATAAATTAATTAATACTGATATTCACTGTCCTGCACTAACACATATAAATTAACTAAAATGATAATAATCGTCCTAACTTAATACACATAAAAAATATAGTTCCTATCCTAACATATAATTTCCAATAATTGTATCATTCACTAATTTTGCGATTTAATTTTATTTTACCTTATTGAGCTAACTTCACTGCCCCCGAAGTTGCAGGCTATTTTCTGGTATACTTTTATTTTATTGGGCTCATAATTTAATTCCCCAAAGTTGCAGGCTATTTTCTGGTCTACTTTTATTTTATTGGGCTCACAATTTAATGCCCCAAAGTTGCAGACGCCATCTTCTGCAAGGTAACAGGTTATAGCCCAGACCAGACTTGCAGAAAAGAATGCTCAATTAGTGAAAATACATACATTTATTGTCCTTTTCTTTTACACACAATTATATCAAAATGTTCTTTCATTATTTTAAACAAGTATTGAATTTTTAATGTTCAAAATCTTCTTTGAAAATATACTTTAAATAAATGTTCTCTTTATTTAAATAGTGCTGTAAATTTTAACTGTTCAAAGTCTTCTTTAAAGAAAATTATATTTAAAATAAATGTTCTTTTTACTTTGCACAATGAAGTAAAAATTTTTTATAGGTTCAAAAGTTCTTTCTTTTTCAATTTAAAGCTTTATACTTTTATAACAAATTTATTTAAATTTGGCTTCCCTGTTCTGTTGTTTTCGTTGTCCTCCCGGTCGACGATCTCGATCCGGCCTCCAGCTATCCGTCGTCTTGGTTCCACGTTCCAGCAACCGCCTCCAGGAACTGCCTTGCTCTAGGTGTCCGTTTCCAGCCGCCACGATCAGGAAAACGAAGCTCAGGAACGGTAGCCGACTATCTCGTACTCCGTATTTGTTCCCTGCTGACACTCGCTGCTATCTTGACTCCACGGTCATCAAGGACTGCATGGAATTGATGTTGACTGGACGATGCCCACCACGACTGCTTTCGCTGAGTGTTGTTTGAAGACTCACTCTAAGAGTTCTAAGAGAGTTAGATGATGACTGGCTACTGCTTTTATAATCTTGTCCAATGCATGCAGCAGCGCTGTAGAATGACATCACCGCCGATATTGTAGCATGACAGATAATCCACTTAAATCAATTACCAGATGATCATTAGTAAAAATCAAGTATATGGAATATCCAGAAAAATCCAAATGAGAACCAAATAAAAAGCACTATAAATTACCATTATAACAAGAAAAAGTAAACATAAAGAAAAAATCTGCAACTAATATGAATGTACAACAAAGTAAAACCCCAGAAAACTAAAATTAAAATAACAATAATACCCAGGTAGGATAGGAGTAGGTAAGGAAGCTACCCAGACCAAGTAAACAGACCAGTATAAACAAAAGTAAATAATAACGAAATGGTACTGAAGAAACCAAGAATGAAGAAGGAAGATATACAAAACAAACAAATATACCTAATGAACAGAGACAAGTGAAGATCACATAGAATAGAGGAAGTAGAACACGACCAATACCCAAAAGAAACCCAATAGGGAGAAAACAAAAACCCCAAAAGAGTAAATGTCACTATAGAAAGTATAACACCCCAACAAGCCATAAACTCATGTAAAACTAATAAAAACAAAAAGTGTTTAAAGTGCTAAGTAGAAGTGCACCCAAGAAAATTATTGTATAATTTAAATAGACAAATCTTAACGGTTCCCCCATGATTAAACAATTTGATATTATAAAACTATGAAAGGACTAGTGATAGTATCAAGAAATAACAAGGGACAAGTGCAAGTTATTAGATTATCATAAATAAACTTTGAGAAGGTACATGAATTACTGTACATTTAAATAACTTTAAGCGTTTTTAAAATAGTATCATGAATGATATTTAATCAATTAATATGGTGAAGGAGCAATGAATACTCTTTCTAATAAAATGCCACTGTTTATATGAGAACATTCAATGGAATAAATAATATAAATAGATAGCTTGGAGTTAGTACATAAAGTGACGGGGAATTCATCCCTAAAATTAAGAAAAACAGATAAGACTGTAACCAAATAGTTTTAAGGGAGTGTTAAAAATTTAAGGGAACAAAATGTTAGGTTCCTATTTCAATATATGAACTCTATAAATAAGATTTAGAAATAGAGATTAATCCTAGTATTTATAAAATGTTATTTTGTTTAGTAGTTTGAATTAGGAATGCCATATCTGAATGTGTATATCATTCCTATATAGTAAAATGTTTTTTAGAAGTTACTGTAAGTAATCAGTACAAAAAGGGTATGATTCTAAATACCAGATTTAATGTTAAATAATTGTTATGTTTTAATTGTTTAAAATCAATACTAAAGGTTATAGTAGTAAAGGAAGAAATTATTAATGAATATTATATTATAATAGAAGGTCAGAAAAGGGTATGAACTAACTGTATTATTAAAAACTTTGTAAGTAACAACAGATAAAGTCTAGGCCAGATAGTAAATTTAGACTACATTATAATTGACAAATCTAGTCCTATAAACCAACTAAACTGATGAAATTTATGTAAGATAAACCCACCATATAGTAATACAATGTAACTTATACTTTATAAAGATATTGTCAGAAGATAAGTAAAATTATAAATAAAAATGAAATGTATTAACTAAAATTTTCAGAGGAGGAGTCATAGATAAATGAATTATATTTAAAAACAATAACTAATGAATAAAATCGCAAGAAATTAAGTAAAGATAAACATGTAACAGGACATTTTGGCCTACTTTTGGGGTAATGAATAAATTTGTATTTTTTAATAAAGCAAATAACATTTTTTATGATAATTGGGACAAAACGTAAACAAAAAGGTATATTTTATTGGTAGCGACAGTGGTAGTACTGCTTGTGAAAATTATTCAGGAATATTTTGTAAAACGAATTAAACAGACAGCAAAACTGTGCCAAGGTCAGACAATGACCTACAAAAACTGTAAACAAGTTATGTAACGGCATCGGACGATCTTACGTCAGAGACGATCCCCGCTGTGGAATTCGGTTATGAAACAAAAACAGTAAGTTCCGGAACGTAAATCGCGGGCGCCCACAACCTATAGTAATGTGAATAACATATAAAATGTAAATTAAACACTTAAACGGTCAATACCGTTATTATAGTATATCAAAATGTGAAATAAGTAACACAAACTCAATAGAACCAGTAAATTCAGTGAAAACAGCTAGCTATGTTGTGCGGGTAACATCTTCAGGACTAAATGAACAGATAAGTAACATATCAGGATAAAACAAAACTTTCAATGAAAATTTAAATATTCAATATTTTAATAGACGGAAATAAATTTTTTCAACATAATATGAGATCTCTAAGGGCAGAAAGTAACTCTTTGTATGTGTGTGTGTGCGTGAGTGGAACTCGATAAATAAAGAAGGCTGGTTTGTGTTTGTAAAAATTTAGTTATATTGAATTTCTTGATATTGAATTATGTGAAATTTTTGTACCATGTTTAAATTTTATGTGAATTTTAGAATGGGAATTTTATAATAGAAAAGGGGGAGAAAAGAATAATCTGTTTATGATGGAATTGAAATACTTTAGTAACCAATAAAAGTTAAATCATGGGGAACAAGTAAAGTTTTCATTATTTCGACAACCATGTCTGTTCTTTTTAGTTCGCCGAAAAGAATCTGTCCCGAAATTGGTAAGTGCATATATATAATTTTTCTTGCAGTTGGTAAGGCAAGATGGCGCCCGAAGAAATTATTTAGAAAGTAAACAATGAATCAAAAGTAAAATCAATTATATTTCATTAATATCAATAAATGTTTTAGTGGATAGTTAGTGAGGATCGGTCAATAATACAACTTTTAGTAATTTTGCTTCGACGTTTCGACAATATTTAAAGATAATTTGAAGATGTAAACAAACTATCATAAGTCTTCACATAAAAAATGATACATACATACACACGCACACACTCACATCACCAACACGTTCACCCAAATATTTAATTGTTTCGTTATGTTTGATATTTCTACTGTATTTCATACACAGGTCCTGAAGATGACAATAAATATTGTCGAAACGTCGACGCAAAATTACTAAAAGTTGTATTATTGACCGATCCTCACTAACTATCCACTAAAACATTCACTGATTGACGGTCACTAAAAATTTAAGGATTTAATATCAATAAAAGTTATAGCACAAATGGCTTGTGAACAGGGACAATTTATATAAATATATTTATATAAATACGGCCTACTGGGAGAGCAGAATGGTTGTTTGAGGTAAAGATAAAATTACGTAAAATAGACGTAGATATGGGTTATGTTTTGCTAAAGGTAAAATATTGATGTTGATGTTTTGTAGCAGATAAGATGATTGCATTTAAGTAAAATAAAAAGGGTATTATATGAATAAATTTTGAAATGAATGAAGTATAAATAAGGTGCACAGGAGGTTACGAGAAGTAACGTAAAGCGCTATGTAAGTAGAATACATTGTTGTGTGAAAAGTAGATGTTATATATTAGTATTTTGATTTAAAGTAATAATTTTACTATTACAAAATGGAGAATCAAGAATTAAATTTAGAAAACGCTCTTACAGAGTCATTGTTAACTGACAATGTATCGGCACAATCTACTGCAACGACAAAACGAGTTAAAGAGTTGTCAATGGAAGATATGTTTAATTTCATGAAAACAATATCTGATAACTTGAGTAGTTTTAACGTGAAATTTGACGTTCAGAACAACAAATTTGATGAACAGAAAAACGAAATTCAAGAATTTAAAAGTAGTGTAAATGAGAGAAATTAAATGAACACATTAAATTAAGCAATGTTTTTGACACCAAATTAGAGGTACAGAATAATATTTCAATGATAAATTTGACGAGTTGAAAAGCAAAATACATGAACAAAAATTAAAGTGCGAAAGCAGTTTTAGGGAGTTAAAAAACCATATAAATGAAATTAATAAGCGATTTGAAAATAATAACGAAGAATTTGCCAGTAAATGTAATGATTTAGATACCAAATTAGATAATGCAGTTAAGAGTATAGATGTTAAAATTAATGAAAGAGATGAGAAAATTGTCAGACAAATCTGTGAAATCACACTAAGTATTGAAAGTAAAATCAGTAACGTAAATGAGCAGATGGCAGACCAAATTAGAACTCAAATTGAAGAGCAGTGTGTAGAAGTAGAAAATAAATGTGTAACTAAAATTAATGAAAGTAATAATGATATAGAATTTAAAATAATGGAAGTAGAAAGTGCATGTAAACAATCTATACAAGAGAGTGTAGGGGTTATTAATAAACATAACCTTCAATATGCAAATAAATGTGATAACAAATTTAGCATGATAGAGCAGAATATCATAGAAATTAAAGATGAATTACATGTGGCCGTAAGCCAAAATTTAAATAATATTGCGGAGCAAGTGGTATATACTTGTGAAGCAAAAGACGAGATAGAATTAGAACAGTTTAATTGTGACAATCGTAGAGTACACCCAATGCAATTTTTAAATAGGGTAAGGGAGTTTAATCGATTTAATAGTAGTAGTTGGGAGGTTAAATTGCTAAAAATTCTGAAGTGTTTTAAGGGTAGTGCCGAGATATGGGCGGAAGTACACCATACCGAATGGGGTAGTTACGAGGAATTTGAGGTAGCTTTTCGAAACAAATACTGGTCAGAAGAGGACCAAGAAATCTTAAGAAGCAAAATAATGGGTATTGGGAATTTTGGTAGAATTAATAACCACCTAACCATATACGTGATGACTATATATAACGAGGCCAAGTATCTAAAACCGCCGTTACCATTCCGGTCATTCGTTAGACATATTAGCAGACACCTGCCCAGAGAGGTGCAAATCACGTTAATGACTAGAGAAATTACAAATATAAACGAGCTAGAGAACATGTTAGACGTGCTACAGAATGTAGGGGAACGTGACATAGGGCGACGTCCAAACCCACCAGTAGTACCAAACCAAAATAATAATTACCATCAGAATCGGGGTACACAGAATTTTCATAGAGGAGCGCGGGGAGGAAGTTTTGATAATCGGGGCCAGCGTTGGAGGTGTAGAGAATGTGACACAGATAATTATGCTAACCGAACCAATTGTTTTAGATGTCATCAAAACAGGGAGTGCGCAAGGAACGAGAGAATGCATCCACCACCAAATCAGCAGTCGAGAGGAGGAGAATTTTATAGAGGAGCGCCGAGAGGAGGAGGCCATTACAACAGAGGGAGAGGAGGAAACCATCCAGCCGTAGCGGGTACATCAACGGAAAACTGAGGCCGACAATGGAAGCAAGGACCCCACCATTGTCCACGGAAAACAGGAGGGTCCAGATAGCCGACGAATACCATAATAATGTTATTACAAATGGACATGACGAAGGAGTTGTTGGAGGAAGATGACACAAAAGTTACAGAAAACAAAACTGGATTGACGGAGGTAATTGTCACAATAGAAGGTAAGAATTTTAAATCATTGATTGACACAGGGAGTGAAATATCAGTAGTTTCTGAAAATGTAATGGAAGAATTAAAAGAAATAAATAAAAATATACCATCATTACCAGTTGCAGGTGTAACAGTAGTGGGGGTAACTGGAGTACGTAGTAAACGAGTTACTAAACAAGTGCAGTTAAATATATTCCTTAATGAAACTGAATTTGAGAACACTTTTCTAGTAGTTAAGGGACTGAGTTTAGATGTAATTTTGGGAAATGACTTTTTGGAGAGGAATGGTGCAGTAATAGATTATAATAAACGGATAGTGGAGTTTAATAACGGTAGTGAACCGGTTAGGGTTAATTTTAAGAGGGTATTAGATGAAGTTAGAGTTACAGGGGTAAAAATGATACAAAAGCAAGTAGGTGATGGGGACATAGAAACTAAAATAAATATATGTCGAGAGAGTGAGATTGTAGAAAATGAGGAGAGAGAGATGCATGTGAGTGATGAGAGAGTGTGGGAAAATAGGGCTGATAAATTTTTTAATGAGGGTGGAGTTGTAGGGAGTACTCAACGACAGGAGTTGTGGGTCGTTGTGGAGTGTTATAGACATGTGTTTGCGGAGTTGCCTGGAAAAGCCAGGAACTATGTATGTGAGCTGAAGGTTCAAGAGCACTCACCCTACATGCAGAGGAGTTATCCAGTACCATTTTCAAAACGGAGAGCAGTACAAGAGGAGTTGGATCGAATGATGGAGGGAGATATAATTGAGAGATCGATATCACCTTACTCGAACCCATTGGTGGTGGTAATAAAGAAAGACGGAAAGGTAAGATTATGTTTAGATTCGAGGAGAATAAATCAGATTATAATACCTGACCGAGAGTCACCGGAACCTATTAATGAGATTTTCCAGAAATTGAGCGGGGTCAAGTACATGACATCTTTGGATCTAACCGCAGGATATTGGCAGGTGCCGTTAGCAGCAGAGAGTCGGAGATATACTGCCTTCCTCTTCAATGGTAAGAATTATCAGTTTAAACGTTTGCCATTTGGACTTAACACTAGTGTAGCGAGTTTTATTAAGTGTTTAGACATGATATTACAACCAAAAGACTTAGATTTTCTGACTGTATATGTGGATGATATATTAATACAATCCAGAACATTTGTAGAACATTTAGAACATATTGAGTATGTATTAGAGAAATTACAAAACGGGGGTTTGACAGTAAATTGGGAGAAGTCAAAGTTTTTACAAACCGAAATACATTTTTTGGGTATTATTATAGCTCCCGAAGGAATTTTAGCTAACCCTGATAAAGTAGGAGCTATAATGCGATTTCCTGAGCCTAAGAATATTAAACAGTTACAAAGTTTTTTGTTTTTGTGCAATTTCTATAGAAAATTTCAGAAAAATTACGCTCAGACAACAGCAAGGTTAAGTGCTGTACTACAGAAAAATAAACAATGGAAATGGGGAGAAAAGGAAAGGGATGCTTTCGAGGAGATAAAGAGAAAGTTTTCAAATATGATAATGATGAACCATCCTGATTTCTTAAAACCTTTTTACTTACAGACTGACGCCAGTAGCGTCGCACTGGGCGCGGAGTTGTACCAGGAGGATAGTGACAGAGAACACCACACGATAGCTTTCGCCAGCAGATCTCTTTTGGCAGCCAAAAGAAATTATACAACTATGGAAAAGGAGTTATTGAGCATCGTGTTTGCTGTAGGAAAGTTCCGCACCTACATCTTGGGAAATAAGACCGTTATCAGGACGGACCACAAGGCGCTGTCATTTTTGAACTCCTGCAGGTTAACACATAGTCGTCTAACCAGGTGGGTGTTAGCTTTACAAGAATACAACTTTTCCTGGGAATACATAAAGGGGTCGGATAATAAGGTACCAGACACACTTTCCAGAGTAGATATTATAGAAAATAAGACAGGTAGGGACCTCAAAGAGATAGAAATTTTTAGATTAACAAGAGAAGATAGAATTTTTGGTGAGGAGTTAAGGGATATTAAGAATATGCAAAGATCTGAAAATAAATTGGGTAAAATAATTGTTAGTTTAGAAACGGATGTAGATGGGTCTGAATACAGTACACGTTTTCAGGTATATCAAGGGATTCTGTTTAAAAAAGTAGAAGGGGGTGAGCGTGATTGGAGACTAGTTATACCAGAAGGGTTGATAAATAAAATTATTTGGGATTGCCATATAAGGTATGGGCATTTCGGGGCAAAAAAGTGTACGAATATTTTAAAAGAATCATGTGTTTTTAAGAATATGGAGAGGCGAGTATGGATGTTATTACGGGTGTGTGATTTATGCCAAAGATCAAAAGTAGTGAATTATAGAGTAGAAGGGGAGATGAACTATATAAAAGTTGAAAGACCGTTTGATTTAGTTGCTGTAGATTTGTATGGGCCATTACCCAAAGGTAGGGGTGGAGTAATGTATGTTTTTGTTGTATTAGACACATTTTCTAAGTATGTTAGATTATATAGTATCAAGAGAGCGATGAGCAGAGTGCTAAGCGAGAAGATAACGAGAGATTATATGGTGAATATAGGTAAACCGAAATAATTTTATCCGACCATGGACCACAGTTTATCAGCGGCAAGTGGCGACAGACTCTTGGATGGGAAGGCATCATACCCAAGCATACGGCAGTTTACCATCCACAGTCCAACCAGGCAGAACGGGTGATGAGAGAGATTGGTAGGATATTTCGGGCGTATTGTCACGCCAAGCACACAGAATGGCCATCCTACGTTAAGAAAGTAGAGGGGTGGTTGAATTGTACCACCCATGAATCCACCGGGTTTACGCCGTATGAATTAATAAAGGGAACAAGGCTGCCTAGGATATTGGAACAACTTTTTAACTATCCACCAGAAAATCAAACTATAGACGTGGATATGAAGATCCGACTAGCGAATGAAAATTTACTCACAAAAGGAGAAAGGAGAAAGCAGAGGCATGATGCTAAAGGTAAGTGGACCAAATATGAGGTAGTGCAATTAGTATTGGTAAGGAGACATGATTTGTCTAGCGCACAGGATAAAGAGATAAAGAAGTTTTTTCTATTGACCATATGAAATTGTAGAAGTGAAAATGAGTAATGCGTATGTGTTACGCAACCCAGCAACGCAGGAGATAGTAAGTACACAAAATGCGACAAACTTGAAGTTATATCGGTCACCATAAGTGTTTGATTTAATGTATTATTTTATGTTGTTTCAGAAGGTACTCTCCCCCATTTTCGGGCGGTCACGGCTTCACCATCCCTGACCGTGGATTTTGGCAGTTTGGAGGCGGACCATGGTTGGCGGAACTTCTAAGGGAGTGAAAGCAACGATGGTCCTACTCCACAAATTGGTGTAACCAAAAATTTAATCTTATTGATTGAACGGGGAGGGGGACCCATAAAGTTCGTGGATGGAAAATATATATTAAAAAAAAAAAAAAAAAAGTACAATTGGCAATTATCCACGAACATATAATAGTTTTATTGCATGTAATAAAACGACCCAAAATTAATGTGACAACAACTCATTAGGAGTCATTTCATTACCTAAGAGAATCGTTCAGTGAGAAGCAACGAGGCTCCTAGGTAATGAAATAACATAAAAATAATTTTAAATTGCGGTCGAATTTGTTTTAGGAGAAAAGGAACTAGTTGTAGTTTAGATTTAGAACGTAGAAATTTAAGGTGACCAAATTATTGGCAGTTTAGCAGTACTATAGTATAGTTGTTGCACTTGTTAAAACTATTAAAGTAAGTTAGATTATGTGTACTTAGTTTAGCTCCATAGGAGATAGTAACGTAAGTGTCGGAGTTAGAAAAGTTGGACTGGCAGGAAAAAAAAAAAAAAAAAAAAAAAGACTTGTGACTATACAAGATGTGTGGGTAATTTTGGGGGGGTAGAGTGGTGTCTATAGGTGTGATATAACAATGGAATGTAGAGACAGCAATTGTAGTTATGGTTTAGTTTAGCTATTAAGTTGCTGTTGCTGGGATGGCATGTGCCCCAGTAGATAGCGGAAAGTGTTGGGGGTAACAGAGAGTGTTACCTCCATCGGAGGCCAACATGGCGAAAATGCACGGCACACCCTTTTGTACAATTTTATATTGTAACTTGATAAATTGCCGTGCCGTGCAAATTAATGATGATGAATACATGCCTGAAGGAAGAGATGATTGCCCTGACTTTTCGGGCGATTACTGCCTTACCAGCACTAATCATGGTTTTGGCTAGCGGTCAGCTATGGCCATAATCAAGTCCCTTGACCATAGCTGGCTTGAAATTGGTTTATATTAGAAATTAACAGGGGGGTGACACTAGGGGAAATCCCGGAACTATGGAACAGCGGCTGCCACTCTGTTCGAGGAGGAACAGCGAAGCCAGGTGGTAGACCCGCATTAGGGGCTTGTAATATGAACATTTAGATATTATGATATCTAGTTTTATTAAAATGTAACGCAGAAGCAAGGACACGGAGATGTCAAATTCCTCCAAAACTTCAGTCCTTGTGGACGCAACTGGACGCCACAGTCCAGGGGGGGTCATAGTGTGTGTGGCAGGGAGGTTATCCAGGGGGGTAACGAATTAAAAAATTTGTTGTATTTTAATAATGATGACTCGCTACTAAATAATTTTGTTTTAATTTGAAAAAATAGATGCACTAGATACTTCCTATATTGTGTTTATTATGTCTTATTGTGTTAATTGCATGTAGTATGCTAGGAATAAGGGTTATAAAAATATAATAATATTTTATAGAATAAGTTTTCAGAGTGTTTAAAGATTTTAAATAAAAATGAAATAAATTTGTGATAGTTAAAATTTTCAATGGGTTGCAAAAGATAGAAGTTGGGTGATAGTAATTGTTTGAGTAAAACGTTTGAGTCAGTCCAAGTTGAAAATATTGGGGTATTAAAGAGAATAAAAATGAAATACAAGTAATAGAGAATTTGAGTATAAGTGGAGACACAGTAGAAATGGAGAATATATGTAGAGTTTTGATTGATAGATTGATGTTTATAAATGATGATGTTATTTTGTTGTAGTTGAAGTGAGGTAATAAGATTGAGATTTGGGGATGGCAATTTTGTAATAGGGGTAGTGTAATGTGGGAGTCCGCAACAAAAGGGTTGGGACGGGAAGGGACAGATTTGGTGGGAAGGGGTTGCCTTAGGTAGAATCCAGGAACCAGATTAAGGAAATGAGCTTTTTTGGGGGGGAAACACTTATCCTAAGTACAAAGGGTTAGCAAGTATTTTTTTTATATATCGAGAGAATGTGGCGAATTGAGTTTAATAGTAAGTTGGGTTTAGAGAATTGTTTGATAGATGTTTTGATAGAGAGGGGTGTCATATTAGATAAGTAGATTTTGTAAGGGAGCGTTAGAGTCATAAAAGGGGTAAGATTATGGGTAAATGCCAAGTTGATAAAGTGAATTATGATGAATAACTGAGAATCACCCAAGTTAATGAAATGGAATAATTGCGATGTTATGAAAAAAAAAATATAATAATTTTTGTTGGAAAGAGAATTAATAAAAGTCAATTGAGATTAAAAGGTAATTTTATGATTTTATATGCAAATTTAATGATGTAAAGTGTGTAAATTTTTAAATACAAATTGTTTATTTTAAGATAATAATAACTATGTGAATTATGAATGTACTGTTTTCTTATGTTATATTGTGTTTGTTAGTATTTAAGAGACTTTTATGAATTTAAATATTTTAGATGCAAATTGGGGATAAGAGAAATGTGTAATATGGTAATGGGAAATGTTTATTTAAATTCTGATGGGAATCAGGGCAATAATTTTGAATTTTGAATTTCAAATTTAACAAGAAAAAGTAAACAGAATGAGATTATGAGATCATGGAATATTAAAATGGGTATCATGTTGTGTTGTTAGGTATTCATATATATGTTAGAGGTTAAGAGGAAAAACCAGTGCTTCTTAGCGCAAACCAGCACCGCTAAGGGGAAACAGATCAGTTGGGGATGTGGTGTCGTATAAGGCCACTAGTTGATATTTGATTTGTTGTTTCAGAGTTGGTGATGCTGTGGCGGCGGACCTGAGCTGGCCAGCGCGTCAGATCAGGGGCGTTAAGTATCTGTCTGACTCTATGGTGTTGGGATCTCGAGAGAGAAGTCCAGTATTGTCATTCAGGTGCTGTCACAGTCACCGGGCCAAGGGTGAGTTAATTATATATTTTTTGTGGTAAACCATAAAGGGGGTTGTGGCGACATACCTGGCTGATCCCTTTAGCAAGTATGAGTGTGTCAATGAGAGTTTTTATGCTTCGGCATAAAATCTCTCATTGAGGGGGTATTGTAACGGGACATTTTGGCCTATTTTTGGGGTAATGAATAAATTTGTATTTTTTAATAAAGCAAATAACATTTTTTATAATTGGGACAAAACGTAAACAAAAAGGTATATTTTATTGGTAGCGACAGTGGTAGTACTGCTTGTGAAAATTATTCAGGAATATTTTGTAAAACGAATTAAACAGACAGCAAAACTGTGCCAAGGTCAGACAATGACCTACAAAAACTGTAAACAAGTTATGTAACGGCATCGGACGATCTTACGTCAGAGACGATCCCCGCTGTGGAATTCGGTTATGAAACAAAAACAGTATGCTGGCGTAGTGATACTAATTTCAGAACAATAAGAATTGGTCATATAACCACGGCAACTACACAAAATAGTGCCGTTTGTTTCGCCCCAGTATAAAATTACTCAGTGAGCCGGCCGGTCACATATAAAGTTCCGGAACGTAAATCGCGGGTGCCCGCAACCTATAAAATGTGAATAACATATAAAATGTAAATTAAACACTTAAACGGTCAATACCGTTATTATAGTATATAAAAATGTGAAATAAGTAATACAAACTCAATAGAACCAGTAAATTCAGTGAAAACAGCTAGCTATGTTGTGCGGGTAACATCTTCAGGACTAAATGAACAGATAAGTAACATATCAGGATAAAACAAAACTTTCAATGAAAATTTAAATATTCAATATTTTAATAGACGGAAATAAATTTTTTCAACATAATATGAGATCTCTAAGGGCAGAAAGTAACTCTTTGTATGTGTGTGTGTGCGTGAGTGGAACTCGATAAATAAAGAAGGCTGGTTTGTGTTTGTAAAAATTTAGTTATATTGAATTTCTTGATATTGAATTATGTGAAATTTTTGTACCATGTTTAAATTTTATGTGAATTTTAGAATGGGAATTTTATAATAGAAAAGGGGGAGAAAAGAATAATCTGTTTATGATGGAATTGAAATACTTTAGTAACCAATAAAAGTTAAATCATGGGGAACAAGTAAAGTTTTCATTATTTCGACAACCATGTCTGTTCTTTTTAGTTCGCCGAAAAGAATCTGTCCCGAAATTGGTAAGTACATATATATAATTTTTCTTGCAGTTGGTAAGGCAAGATGGCGCCCGAAGAAATTGTTTAGAAAGTAAACAATGAATCAAAAGTAAAATCAATTATATTTCATTAATATCAATAAAAGTTATAGCACAAACAATTATATCAATTTTAGATTCAGTGTAATAATAATTATATCAGAGAAAATGGCTATTATCTGTACAAGGACAGGAAACACAGATTTAAACCTACTTTTCCAACATGAAAGAAATATAACTTTTTTAAATGAAAGCTTTGTAAAACTATATTAATTAGTATCAAAATAAGCAAAATAGATTAAAGAAACCGAATATGTATTTAGTATTTCATACAGTTAAATAATAACGAAAATATTTTCCGTGTATAATGTATTCAAATAAAATGTATCGGAAGCTAAGGTAATTTGAAACAATGTATGATATATATTAAATTGGCTAAGATTTTCAGGAGACAAAGGAAATGAGAACAGTTAATTATTATCCGTTGAAGCGAACACTTAAATGAGGTTTTGCTCCGTATAACCTATATTAATGGCGTGCGATAATTGAACCGAATTCAGTACACATTTTGTAATTTTTTTAATTTGGAATTTTAACTCAAGAAGCAGTGAAAACAAACAATAAACAGTGAACTACAGATAAACAGAACCACATACGCCTAAATAATTGAACTAACACCACTACAAATAAATTTTACGGACGAAACAAAAAGGGTTATATACGACACATTTAACCAAAGTGAAATAGACATAATAACACACATTTACACCAAGTGAACTAATAAACACTACACCAGGAACACTCATTTAACTCCAGAACTAATATCCACCATTTGCTGAGACGAAGAAACAGTGAAAAGACATCTTTATTGTAAGAAATATTCGTCGAGGTGATGACATTCAACTACGCATACTTCTGTTGGCCATTTTGATTTTCCCAGCGTTCTATTCGAGGTGGAACAAATGAACTTCTAGTCTGCATTGGTTCGAAAATTGTACTATATAAACTTTCTATATTAATTAATAACGTTGTAATTGTTAGTTTTAAGACATTTTAATTGTAAATGTTATACTTTCTTGGCCCTACCCTTCTCTGGCTTTTCTAACATAACCGTTAAAAGAACAATATTTTATATACACTGTTAATGTAAAGTTTTTGTCGACCGGCCCTGAGTAACGAGTCGATACGGTTGTCAACAATCGATTACTATCGATATTTTAAATAAATTGTGAGTAAACACTCTAATTCTGCAAATTGGTTGAATTTTTCTTTAAATATAATTAAAGAATAAGTTAATTCAAGAACACGGACTAACCGAAAGGTGGTATTTACGAAAGTAAAGAGTATATTGAAGAAGAAGAAGAGCCGTCTATCGACCAGTACCGGAGTTAACCATATTAACTTAGAAGTGATTCATAGAAAGTGACACCACTACACTATCAACCATAATACAATAACCATATTAACTTAGAAGTGATTCATAGAAAGTGACACCACTACACTATCAACCATAATACAATTAAAGTTTTTACATCAGACAATAACAAAAATTATTTCATAAATACAAATAACAAAAAAAAACCCGAAACAAATATTTTTTTTTCAGAAAAACCAAAATTTGTTTATTTTAAAATAATTTTTTTTTTTAATTTCATATTATAATATTATTATTTTGTAATTACGTTACAAAATTGGCGTCCAACTAAAGGGCTTTAATTAGGGATTGAAGGACTAATATAACTTGCCCAATTTCTAATTCAAGCTTGGCAGCGGTTATCCAGCCAGAGAAAAAGGAAAAATGCAACGTCGTGCCACATCCAAGAAAAGGGCGGCAGAGGCCGAAAATGAAATTAATATGGAGGATAAGGAGGTAACACCGATGGAGGACGTAGAAACGTTATTACCCCCAAGGGAACCAAAACCATCAGCACAATCAAAGGAACAACTGGAAATGCCCACACAAACAGGTGAAATCAATGTCCGGGAGGAACGGGTAGAACAACCCGAGAAACCATCCCTAACGGAGAATGGAAACATACAAGAGATGTTCAGGATGATGATGGAAGAAATCAAATCCAGTAACAAGAAGATGGAGGAAAGCAACCAATCCACAAGGGAAGAATTAAGCAAGAAAATGGAAGAGAATAGCAAGAAGCTAGAGGAAAACTTGCATAAGAAAATGGATTCCACCACAGAAGAAAATAGTAAAGAAAGGAAGGAAGACCGACAGTCCTTGAAGGAAAATTTGAATGAAATAAATAAGAACATAGAATCCACGAAAGAAGGATTAAGGAAGAACATAGAGGCAACAAAAGAAGAATTGAAGAAGGACAACCAAGCAACAAAAGAAGAATTGAGTAATAAAATTGAAAACACCAATCAAAAAATTGATGAATCTAGGGAGAAGATAGAACACGACAACCAACGATTGAAGGAAGAGTTGAGGGAGAATAGCAAGAAGATGGAAGATAAGATGGAGGAGAATAACAAGAAAATGGAAGATAAGATGGGGGAGAGGTTGGAAGAATTAAGAGAGGATAACCAACTATTAAGGGAAGAATTAAGGGAAGTTAACCAGGAGAATCTAGACAAGTTAGATGAACGAATGGAACTATTAAGAAAAGAAATGAACAAAGAACTCAAGGATAATAAGAAATCTATGAATAAAAAGTTGGAAGAAGAAACAATAATTATAAATCAACAGATCAGAGAAGTTGATGAAAGATGTCTGCTAACTGAAGGGGAAGTACAAGAATTCAAGGAAGTGGTAAACACCAAGGTCACAAATATCGAAGAATATAGTCACAAGAAGGCAGAAGAGAACCGAAGGGAAAGTCAGGAAGAACTAAGTAAAGTACGTACCCAAATTACTGAAAGGTGCGACGGAATGGAGGTAGTAATGACGAACATCACTGGTCAAGTGCGGCAGAGCTAGGAGGAAATGGAAGCAATTCGGAACCGACCAACCAACTTCACAAATATCCCTATCAACGAAAGTAGGGAATGGCTGAACTTCCGCCAATATAGAAGGAAGCCAATGGAGTTCTTGGCCCGGATCGAGGAATATATGGCCAAACATAGAGGTAATAGATGGTTAAATAATCGAGAGCTGTTGGATGAATCATTCCGTGAAATGACGGACAACTGGTGGATGGCAAACCGGAGTGAGATAGAGGATTACCAACAATTTAAGAATTTGTTCAAGGCCAAGTATTGGTCGGAGACCAAACAAAATCTAATAAGAGACAACATCTGCCATGGCCGATACAAGACACAATTTGGTAATACGATGACTGCGTACTTCCTTGGGAAGGTATGCCTGGCGAAGCACCTGGAACCGGCCATACCAGAAGAATGCCTGGTAAATAAGCTCTCCTACCATTATGACGAAGAGGTCATACGAGCAAGAAGGGGTAGCCAGATAAAGACCATCCAGGTGATGATGGAACTCTTAGAAAACTATGAGAATGAGGAATACTATAGGCAAAGCAGAAGAAGGAATGAGCGGCCAGAATTCCGAAATAATCCGTACCCGAACAACAATAATCACCAGAACAGCAGTGGGTACCAAGGGAACCGATATAATCCCAATTATAATAATCAGAACAATACCAACGGTAGTAATAATAATAATAACGGTAATGTGAATCAAAATATTAACAGAAATAATAACGAGTACCCCGGTAATAGAAACAATTATTACCCAAATCCAAATGTAAATAGCCAGAGAAACACAAACCAAACTAATAATACCGAACGGTATTATAATAACAATAGGGGTCACCCAAATAATAATACTGATAACAACAACAGGTTCTCCCGACCCCGGGTAAATTTTATACGCGCCGAAGGAAACCACCAACGCAGATACAACCATCAATGGCGGAACAGTTTCCATGAATATGAAGACTGACGCAGAAGCCGAGAACGGGATAAATCAAGGTATAATCCGCCTAGGCGAAGTACCAGTCTAGATGACCCAGAGCGGCAACCAAATAGAGAACAAATATACGAACAGCGAACGGAACAGCTGGAACCCACTCACGGTTTCCCAACTGACGCCTCCGTTGGTCCAAATATTAATAACCAGGATGATGAGAATTTAAACGGGAGGAGGCAGTAATAAATAATCAGGACCTTTTGCTGCTCCTATCGCTTGGGTATAAAAGAGAATTGCCAAGAGCAAATAATAATAACAATATTATAATTATTAGTTGTAATTACTTAAAAAACATACGAAACGAACTACTGGAGGAGGACGACACTCGCCTCCATAGTATAAATAATGAAATAATTTATGTTAATGCCGAAATAGAAGGAACCTTCGCACAGCTAATGATTGATACAGGTGCGAATGTATCTATTATCAACTCAATAGAATTGGAGAGAATCCAAGAGAAATGTGGTCAATTATTGCCGACTTTACCTATCAATAATATCGTATTAATCGGTGCCACTGGTCGCCAAAACAAAACTATAAGAAAGCAAGTATCGTTAAACGTGATTAGTAAGGGTATAGCAATAAACATGATCTTCCTAATTGCGGCAGGATTACCTTTCAATATATTAGTGGGATGCGATGTGCTGAGAAAAAACTCTGCTATCATCGATTTACGCTCAGAGAAAGTATCGCTGTTTACCGGAGGTCTGACCTGGACGGCCGATTTAGTCGGTAGCGAGGTAGCACTTCCCAGCAGTATCCACCAGCAAATTCGTAACATTAACTATATGAAAAATAACACAATAATCAACCCTATAATATACGAAAACACGGACGAAGATTTATGGTCCCAAAAGATACAAGAGATAAGGGATTTCCGAAGCAGAATTACTAGGGAGAAATTGCCCATTAATCAAGCGAATCAATTAATCAGAATTTATGAGAAGTACCGCTCAGTATTTTCGGACGAGCCAGGCAAGGTAAAAAATTACCAATGTACCCTTAAGTTCAGAGATACAGTGGAGTTTAATAGAAAATCCTACCCTATTGCGCATTCACGAAAGGAGGCTGTAAGAGCGGAAATAAACCGGATGATTAATAGTGATATAATAGAAAATAGCCAATCCCCATACACCAGCCCTATTGTGGCTATTCCCAAGAAAAACGGACAAGTCCGGCTTTGCTTGGATGCACGGGAAATAAACAAAAAGATAATAAATGATAGAACATCGCCCGGTGAGATTGAAGAAATCCTGAAACGATTCCACGGTACAAGTACTTCAGTACCTGGGACACGGTGTGCGGTTACTGGCAGGTGGAGTTACAGCCACGGAGTCGCCAGTATCTGATTTCATATTCGAGGGGCGCAATTACCAATTCAAAAGACTGCCCTTCGGACTCGTAAACTCAGTTGCCATCTTTGTGACCTGCATGGACCAGATATTGGGACAGGAAGCACTTCAGTTTACCACCGTGTATGTAGACGATCTACTAATAACATCGGAAACGTGGGAGGAACACTGTTACCGTGTGGAACACGTGCTTGAGAAGTTATCTGTCAGTAACGTCACGCTGAAGTTAGAAAAATCCAAGTTTATTGCCAGAGAAGTGCAATTTTTGGGTTTTAACTTGGACGATCAAGGAATCACCGTCGGCAGAAAAGGTGGAAGCAATCCAGAAATTCCCGGCACCCAGAAACAGAAAGCAATTACAGTCATTCCTGGGACTCTGTAATTACTATCGCAAGTTCCAGGAACAATATTCGGAATTAACCGCAAAATTTCAAACTCAATTGTCATAAAAAAATAAATGGATATGGTGTCAAGAGCAGGATGTGATTTTCCAACTAATTAAAGACAAATTTCTGGCAACAATAATACTTCGCCACCCAAATTTTAAATTACCATTTTTTATGAATTGCGATGCCAGCAACATCAGTCTGGGAACGACATTGTATCAAGAAGACGAGAAGGGTCA
Organism: Magicicada septendecula; assembly: GCA_034769895.1. Taxonomy (NCBI): domain Eukaryota; kingdom Metazoa; phylum Arthropoda; class Insecta; order Hemiptera; family Cicadidae; genus Magicicada; species Magicicada septendecula. The sequence continues at coordinate 76,491,569 of CM068371.1, read as the reverse complement.
ACACCAAGTAATTAGCTTTGCTAGCAGATCTTTGAACCAGTGCGAGAAAAACTACACTGTAACTGAAAAAGAATTACTGAGCGTAGTATTTGCTTGCGGTAATAGAGCTCTATAATATAGGTATTCGCACCCGCCATCTTTGCTCCCAGACTTTTAAATGTAATGTGGCGGGAGCAATGTAAGCACGCTGTGCGTTGCATTATTTAATGTAAATTATGTATGTAAATATTAATATTTTTACATATGAGGGTTATAACCTTAGTGTACTAATTTGATTTATGTATTACACACGAATATGTATAATAATCATCTCATCTTGTCAGTGAAAACAAGGTTATAAATACTGGTGTTAGAGATATTATTAATGTTATGTAGTATGTTTTGCAGATTGTTGTACTACATCTCATAATCATAATGACTGGTTGTTGTGCTGTAAATTGCAAAAATCGAACAGAAACTAAGTTTAGAACATTCAAATTTCCGGCAGACCCTATTCGAGTGCAAAATTGATTCAAAATATGAGATGAGACAAATTTATACTAAGCAAGGGAATGTGTCTGTGTGAGGTAAATTTAATGGTTGTTCCTTAAAAGTTTGTGAATGTTAATCATAACGGCTAAAAATGTAATACACCTTTGCACTTTTAGGTTCATTTTGAAAGTTCACAGTTTGAACAGGCACGAGTAGATGGTTGGAAAAAACTGAAGCCTAATGCCATACCGCCTTTGTTTGACGTACCAAATCCACCTCCTAGGATCGGCCCAGTTCCACGCAGATCACTGTACAAGGTGGTTTATTTTTTTAAGCCATTAATTATAAATATAATGTTATAACTAAAGCCTGGATTCACGTGCAATTGCATCTTTTTTTTGCTAGTTCGTAAACGGCCAGTGACAAGTTATCCGAATCGGGACGTGTAGGTCATTTTAACATACATTTTATTTTGCACAAAATTGCACGTTTTGGGTGTTACTGCATAAAATTGCACATTCTGTAGTTTTAATGCACAAACTTGCACATTTACCTGTTTTTCGAAAATCAGCTGCGCGATAGCCAAGCGCAAAACATCCACGCAGATCTTAAACAAAGTCGAGAACAAAATCAGCATGAAGAAATTCTAGTCCAGTAAGCGCAGCTTTTGACGTAACAAAATTTTGACTGTCGATGGAATTTCACGAAATTTGATACGTATGTTCTATATGCCCTCTAGAACAAAGTTAAACTGTACGCTTTTTATTTGGGGGTGAGAACCACCCCTTTTTCAAGGGTGATTGATAAAAAAAAAAAAAAAAATTAACCCCAGGATCCAATAGAGAATCAAATTCTAAGCAAAAAAGTTAGTACGCAACTGTTTTGAAAAATGCGTTGTTTTCGAGTTATTCCAAATCAACTTTTTCGATTTTTACCCCCCAAAACAGGATTTTAGCGTAATTTTTAGTGAATAACTAAAAAACGTTTGAGTTTATAGTAAAAATGAATAGGACCAAAATTATTCTATACGAAATAACAAACAAAATGCGTTTTGGCCGGGTTTTAATCCACGAGTTGTTTTCAAGATATGGCCGTGAGAAGTTGTAACTTGCAAATTTTTTGCCTGTACTAACAAAGTTTAACCCTTCCTACTGATTAGTGTCCGGTCCACGTGGACCGAAAAATTGAATAAGAATGATGATCCAGCATGTGTGGACAAGAAAGTTAAGAAAGTGGGCCCAAGTGGCTAAATGTATGCTTCTTGAGTTAAATATTTTGTGGCTGATCTTCCATAGTAATTGAAATGATATGTAATACATGAATTGATTCTGCAGGAAGAAAATGACGAGAAGTGGACTGTATACGAATAATTTTAATATCTGAACTAGTTACATTACAGCTGTTAATTTGAATAAGGCTGGCTAATACTGCATGTTGCGAAGTATTAAGAATTTAGATAAACATGAAGCGGGCCTAGTCGGCCATAATCGAGAATATAAGGGCCTAAAGCCTACATTTAATGTCGACACTAATTGACAGCGAAGGATTCGGCGAACCGAACGCCGAGATAGCTAGCTAAGCACTGTGCAAAGTACAACAACGCGAATACTGAGGCGAAGTATAAAGCAGATTAGCCAACCTAGAAAATAAAATCATTGCGCTACCGTACATAAGCTGCCCGTCAAAAATCAAAAAGATTTTTTAATACATTTTTTAATAAATTATAATACATTTACAATTTGATTTAAAGAGTACAGTTCTTACTAACAATGGTTAGCGTCAAGGCCAAGTTGAACCTTGAGTTACAAGATTAGATAACGGCAATCCGTTACTAGTTTAGAGATAAGCATGCATAAGATAAGCCTAGAGATAGGTGCTTGTAGGCCAAGTTTGGCGAACAGCTGTTTCATATATGAATAAGTCTGGTTGACCAGTATTACTGACACAAGTGTGTGCAGTCCAAAACATTATAAAACATGAAAGAAAATACATAATTATATAATGTTTAATGCATGATCGGAAGCTCATCACATGATGGACCGATCGCTGGTAGTCCTATGCAAGTCATAGACGGCTACCTTAAAGTTACTTGAGGCCCGTAGACCTGTACAGAGAGTTTATTACATGAACAAAATTGTTGTTGAACATGTTGTAGTTACATGTTCTATTGTATATTCAGCAGGGCGGCATGTATTGACCTAGACATGCTATTCCTGATGTTTCAGGAATTTACAATATAATGACATATGAACAAGCTAGATGCTGAATGCAAGCCCAGTTATGACATGTAGGTCATAATTTTAAGTAAGAATTGTGCATGCTTACTTGCAAAATGAATAAAATATAAAGTACAATATACAATGAAACTAGACGTGGCAGTTACATACGGCAGACGCTAACAATAGTTTTTTGCATAGACATAATTTATGCGAATACGGTAACAATAATTTGAATAATTACAAAATAAATAATTGCAATGTCAAATAACAATACAACACTGAAATTACAGAGACAATTTAACAATTTAAAGACATTCACAGAATAGTACATATTTATCAGCAACAATATAAAGAAATGAATGCATGATTGCTAACAGCAAGACATGCAAATGTTATGCAATAACATTTTATAAATGAGACCACCAAAAAACATGCAATATACCCCATAACATCAAATGAAAATGTGTAAGACATAGTATGCCACACAAATTAACATACAATACAAATATCAAGATACCACCAAAACTGTGATAATTAGAAGCGTGGAATGACGCAAAATTGACAAGAAAATATTGTGATGATTCATCACGATTGTGTTGACCAAATGGTTGTAATAAGTAGTAAGCCAATGGCTGAATAGAGTAGCATTGTGCTAAGTAATCATAATGTCAAATCTCGTCTCGCGCTGGCAACAGACATAATTTATGTATGGGTCTCCGCAAAACACCCGTAGGCGTGCGAATGTCCACGACACGAACCAAGTTATCTGGGCCGGGAAATGTGGCGATGATCACGCCAAATTTCCAGGCTAATGAAGGCAAGTTATCCTCAATAAGCAGGACTAGGTCACCAATGGAAACATTATCTTTGGCAAACTTCCACTTGTGACGCTGCTGCAACTGGTGCAAATAATCGCGAGACCACGCCTTCCAAATGCCCTGGACAAACCTCTGAAGGAGTTGCCAACGACCAAGGCGAGAAACAGGAACGTGAGAAAGGTCCGGGTCCGGAATCGCCGTTAAGGGCGCGCAAATCAAAAAATGGCCCGGTGTGAGTGGCACCGGGTCGTTAATATCCGATGAGATAGCAAATAAAGGTCGAGAGTTCAGATATGCCTCTATCTGAGACAAAACGGTTGTGAACTCTTCGAAGTTTAGTATAGATTTGCCTACCACGTGGCGCAGATGAAATTTTAAACTCTTTATGCCGCTCTCCCAAAGGCCACCGAAATGAGGTGAGGAGGGCGGAATAAATGACCATGATATCCCCTGAGAGGATGTGAATGACTTAATCGAGGAGATGGCATCCTTGTTGTGCCAAAGGTTGTAAATATCATGTAAGATGGTGCGGGCCTTCCTGAAATCTGTGCCGTTGTCGGAGTACAGTTGACTGGGTATACCCCGACGTGCCATGAAACGACGTAAAGCGGCTATAAATGCGCTGGCCGTAAGGTCGGATACCAATTCCAAGTGAATAGCCCTAGTCGCTAAGCAAACAAACAAAGATACATATGCATACATATACATATATAGTAAGAGTTCTAGACTTCTGCCCGCCATGACGAATCATGAAGGGACCACCATAATCAACCGCGCAAAATAGAAACAGCCTTGAAGGAGTGACTCTAGGGGATGGCAGAATACCAAGTCTCTGAACCTGCTGTGTGGCACTAAACCTGATACACTTGAGACACTTACGAATAATGGAACGGATGACCAGCCGGGCATTAACAATCCACCAACGTTGACGCAGTGAATGATGCACGAGTTGAGCACCAGCGTGAAGTAAACGAATGTGTTCACGTTCGATGATAAGGCGGGTAATATGCGCCGATGGGGGTAATACAATAGGATGTTTCGAATCGTAGGGTAATTGGGAATGCTGCAATCGTCCGCCCACGCGTATCACTCCAAAATCGTCAAGAAACGGGTCGAGAGAAGCCAACTTGCTCCTAATGGAAACAGAAGATCCGTTCCGAAGACAACTAATTTCGGTTGCGAAATGGATCGACTGGGACTGTTTTATGAAGAAATTGAGAGACTGATGAATTTCTACAGGGGTCAAATCGCCCGAAATTCTGTCCGCAAATGAGTGCCTAATATTTCCGATGAAACGAAAACAGTAAGCATATACACGTGTCAGCCGGTGCAACGAGGAAAAGTCCAAAGATAAGTCAACAGCCAGGGTAGACATTAGCGACCGGTTATGTATAGTTTTCTCTTCCGCGGTAACTTCAGAGGATGACTGAGTGGCCGGTACGAAAGATGGGAAGGAATTGAACTCTGACGATTGAGACAGACAGCTAGGACCGTGCCACCAAAGCGAGCAATCGCGCAAAACGTCAGGGAAACACCCTCTAGAAATAATGTCAGCAGGATTGCGTCGCGAATCAATGTGATGCCAGGTATATGTTTGCGTACGACGTTGAATTTCAGCAACTCGATTAGCGACGTATGTTTTCCAACGCGTAGATTGCGCATGAATCCAGTAAAGAGCAACCATGGAATCAGAATAAAAATGTACACCATCAATAAACGAATAAAGAGCAGGAATAACCTTAGATACAAGTCGCGATAATAACAAGCAAGCGCAGAGCTCGATGCGAGGTAATGACACCTGGCGTAGGGGAGCCACGCGAGATTTAGAGCACAAGAGGCGACAGGAAGCAGTAGAATCTTGATAAATGACTCGGATATATATGCAACAGCCAAACCCCTTCTCTGAAGCATCCGCAAAACCATGCAACTGAACTGCAACCGCCTCATGAATGCAACGAATGGATCGCGGGACCACTATTTTACCAATCAGAATCAATCTGTCACACAAAGAATGCCAATCCAAAAGTGACTTGCCCGCAATCGGATCATCCCAACCAAGCTTACAAAGCCACAGTCGCTGCATGAAATGTTTATACAAAAAGACAACTGGTCCGATTAAACCAAGAGGATCATATATTCCAGCAATAATTGAAAGAATCTTTCTCTTGGATATGCTAGGATCAACCGGAGATAGTTTGATATCAAACAAAAATGAATCAGCAGTGTTGTTCCAAAGAATGCCCAGGGTACGCACATTGTCCTGTTTATTTAGGGGTCGCGAAAGGTTGTGATGATTTGCGACCGCTGTGGGTTCATTTGATGCCCATTTGTGCAACGTGAAACCATATTGACCAAGTAACGCACCTAGATCGGATTTCAGCTTGGATAGATCGGGGATAGTGTCCGAACCGGTAAGTAGATCGTCGACATAAAAATCGTTGGTTATGGCTAAAGCCGCTTGGGGAAACGAAGTCTGATTGTCTCTAGCAATTTGTAGAAGGCACCGAGTGGGCAAAAAGGAGGCGCTAGCCGTGCCGTAGGTTACCATTCGCAGCGCGAAATGTTTAAGTGGTTCGAGGGGAGAGTCACGCCACAAAATGCGCTGATAGTGACAATCTCCTTCAGCTACGCGAATCTGACGATACATCTTTTCGATGTCGGCAATCAGGACATACTTATGTATGCGAAAACGTAACAGAATAGAGAAGAGATCTTGCTGAACATTGGGGCCTACTAATAATATGTCATTTAACGAAAGGCCATTAGTAGTCTTGGACGAACCATCAAAAACAACGCGCAGCCTGGTAGTCAAGCTAGACTGTTTAAACACGGCATGGTGAGGCAAGTAGTAAATATTTGACGCTCCTAAATTGATAGCGCCATTATCGATGAGTGTCATGTGCCCAAGATCCATGTATTCCCTGATAAAGTCCGCGTAGTCGCGAGCGAGCTTGGGATCGCGCCTAAATCGACGTTCTAAACCTAAGAATCTTGATTCGGCACTTGTGTAAGACCCCCCAGGTGGGGATTATCAGACTTGAATGGGAGCGACACTATAAATCTACCCTCGTGGTTGCGCTGAGTAGAGCGCACATAATGCTCTTCGCAAGCCGACTCGCTATCAGGGGTATCGTCAGGGATTGTTTCTGCCTCCCAAAATCTCTCGAGAGATTGCAGAATTTGGCTGTCATTGTTCCTTGCCAGGAACGAAACAGCAGGACCCTGGGTGTGTCAGTGTTTGGGCAGATTGCCGGCGAGAATGTAACCTAGTTTTGTTTCCTGAATGATAGGGAAGTTGGGTCCGCGTGTGTATTTATTGGCTAATATTAAATCCAGATAAAATTGTGCCCCTAATAGTATGTCGATCTGTGAAGATATATTAAAATCTGGGTCGGCGAGAAAAATTTTATTTGGAATGTGGAACCGGTTGATGTCAAACGAGATTGAAGGCAGATTGTGAGTTAAGTTAGATAGGACGGCACATTTGGCCTCGAAACTATGTCTCTGATAGCGAGAAATAATACGTATAGAAACAATGTCAGTAGCGCAACACGCTGTGTTGTTTATTCCTGTGATTGGAATATTAGATCTGGTTAGTTTAAGGTGCAACCTTTTCGCAAATGATTTCGTACAGAAATTGATCTGAGAACCGGCGTCCAGAAGCGCTCTAGCTTTATGCGTGTTGCCAGCCTGATCGACGACATATACAACCGCTGTGGATAAAAGAACATTGTTTTTACACTGCAATTTAAATGAGCAATAATTGCTGCTGGCAGCTGTTGATTTCGGCACGTAATTTGCGTGCAGCAATGTGTGGTGACCCTTTGAACAAATTTTACAGACTTGTTTACTCTTACAATTCGTTATCAGATGACCTGCTCTAAGGCAGTTGATACAACATTTATGATTTGCAACCAGTTGCCCCCGCTCAGCGGCACTTAATATGCGAAAATTATTACACATGTAAAGCGGGTGGTCAGATTTACAACACACGCATGAATAATGCTTTGCCGCTGCGTGATAGTTTTTAAAGGTATTGCTGCCAGCAGTATTTCTTAAGCTACATTTCTCAAATTTATTGTTGGGTTTTACGCTAAGTTTGTTGAATTGCTGTCCGGATTCAATAGGCATTGTATTTTCTAAAAGCTGTCGGCGTAAGTTTAAAAAATGCGTAAAGTCTTGAAAGCTGGGCAAGTTGTCAGGGTCTATTGACTCCTTCCAAAGTTTTAAAGTAATAGGGTCAAGTTTGGTGGAGAGCAACTGTATGGTAATAAATTCAAATGAATTCACGGACAGCTTCATTGCCGCCAGTGAATTAACGGAAGACGTTATTGTATTCGTAAACTCCGCCAAGCTTTGGACTGAGTCCTTTATTGTGGACTTAACCTGAAGTAGGTTTTGTACATAGTATTTGGCTAATATAAATGGGTTGTTATACCTTTCGGACAGCAAGTTCAACGCTATTACATAATTTTTTTGACAAATGGGTAATGATTTAATTAAATCTAATGGTTCACACTTCACAGAAGAATGCAAATAATGCAGTTTCTGCACTGGTGTTAAGTCGGATCTCGAATGCACTAGATCATTGAAAATTGAATAAAAATGTTGCCACTCAAGTATGTTGCCTGAGAAGCAGGGCAAACTTATCGGCTTTAAATGCATAGGCGTCGATAATACAGGAGGCACAGTCTGAGTATTAAAAGTGTCAAGAAGTTGTAAAATGTTTGCCTCAGTTGAGTATATCATTTCTTCAACCTCAACTCGGTCTGCCTGAGCAACGCTCGCGTCTTTACTGATAAGCTCTATCTCAGACTGTACCTCGTCGTACTTTGAGGCCAAGCTTTTAAGAGTTTCCAGTCTTACAGTCAGAAAATGTTTTGTGCTTAAATTAATATCGAATGAATTTACCGCGGATTGTATCCGCACTATCGCGGACTTTAATCCGCCTCTCTTTCTGGTCAGCACCTTGAGGCCTTCTTCAGACATTTTTACGCACCTTTTTTACTGTTGCTGGTGGTACCTGGTTGGCGACGTCCCGCAGCGTCGGCTCCTTGGTAAAGATGGTGAACAGCTGGCAGAGATGACCACTTTGAATAAGCACTGCAGCCGGCAGGAACTTGCTACCACGTTGTCCGAAGATGACGAGCGAAATGGCGACGCAAATCATGCCACGGTCGCATTAGCTGACGTGCTAATCAGCCCGTGATGGCCAGAAACAGATGTAAAAGTATTAAATGGAAATCCGGCCCGGAGGACCAAAAAAATGATTAGTGTCCGGTCCACGTGGACCGAAAAATTGAATAAGAATGATGATCCAGCATGTGTGGACAAGAAAGTTAAGAAAGTGGGCCCAAGTGGCTAAATGTATGCTTCTTGAGTTAAATATTTTGTGGCTGATCTTCCATAGTAATTGAAATGATATGTAATACATGAATTGATTCTGCAGGAAGAAAATGACGAGAAGTGGACTGTATACGAATAATTTTAATATCTGAACTAGTTACATTACAGCTGTTAATTTGAATAAGGCTGGCTAATACTGCATGTTGCGAAGTATTAAGAATTTAGATAAACATGAAGCGGGCCTAGTCGGCCATAATCGAGAATATAAGGGCCTAATGCCTACATTTAATGTCGACACTAATTGACAGCGAAGGATTCGGCGAACCGAACGCCGAGATAGCTAGCTAAGCACTGTGCAAAGTACAACAACGCGAATACTGAGGCGAAGTATAAAGCAGATTAGCCAACCTAGAAAATAAAATCATTGCGCTACCGTACACCTACTAACCGAGAAAAATACTTTTGACTATAAAATGTCTAGTGCAATGAAAAATACATTATTGTTAATTTTAATAAAATGTTAAGCTAAACTTTTTATTATTAATTTTAACTAAATGTTAAGCAAAAAACCTGAATATAAACTTAATAGTAAGTTAAAAATGTAAATTCGTGTTTATTAAAAATAGTTTTAGTAACTTTATTTGGACTTTTGGACAAACGAAGTTTAGTAAACATTAATTCAACAGCCATCTATTATAAACAGGAATAAAAGTAAAATCTGAGAATATATACCTAACAAAGTGGTAAGTGGTAACGATTGGTATTTGTTGTTTTTTAGACAAAATTATTCTCCTCTTACTATGGTCTGAATCAGTAAGTTTTAAGATGAAAACTATTATTTCCATATTTTTAAGGACGTGGGACATAATTTCACACTTTGAAATTATATTTTTGGCACAAAAAACTATAATAGTTTATGTAATATCGAAAACAAACTTATACTGCGTCCCATGTATACACAAGCGGCACCATAATATGACAGTCTCGGAACAAAGATGGCGAGTGCGAATACTCCCTTTCATAGATCCTTAGCGGTAAGTTCCGTACTTACATTTTGGGTTACCCTGTTACAGTCCGAACAGACCATAAATCTATTTCGTTCCTAAAAAGCTGCAAATTGAATCATGGCAGACTAACCAGGTGGATACTTGCCCTTCAAGAATACCATCTAAAATGGGAATACATCCCAGGTAAAAAGAATGTCATAGCTGATGTGTTATCCCGTGTCAATGTGGAAGAGCAAACTTTCGAAGGGGAGAAGGAAAGCGTACTAAAAATATACCATCTTCTTAGCATCAGAGCCGACTTAACAACAATATTAACAAATATGAGCACTCACCAACAAGCAGACCCGAAATTGAGAAACATTAAAACTCGATTAGAAGAAGGAGACGAAACCATTGCTCGATATTACCAACTAAACAATCAAATCGTGTTTGTTAAAACATCACTGAAGGAGGAGACCTGGAAGGTGGTTGTTCCAACACAGATCGAAAAGGAATTAATAGTAAACTACCACATACGATATGGGCATATGGGCGCCCTAAAGGTGATAAAAGCTCTGGAGGAGAGCTGCCAGATAAAACACATAAATAGGAAGGTCCGAATGTATATTAAAAGCTGTAAAATCTGCCAGCTCGTAAAAACAAATAACGAGAAGAAGGAAGGTGTTATGATTCCTATAACCTCCCAAGCAAAATTGGAGAAGGTATTCCTAGACATCTGCGGACCATTTCCCTGTAGTGGCGGTCGACACCAATATCGATACCTAACAATCATAATGGACCACTTCACAAAGTTTGTTAAGCTATACCCTACTAATCGAGCAACTACCCGGAAAATTCTGGGGATATTAACGGAGCAGTATATCCCAAACATGGGGAAACCATCTTCGATCATCACTGATCATGGAACCCAGTTTAAGGGTAGAAAATACGTGATACCTTATTATCAGTGGGCATTCGTACATACAAAACCTCGGTCTATCACCCGAGCAGTAATCCAGCAGAGCGGGTGTTATGAGAAGTGGGGAGGATCCTAAGAACTTATTGTCACCATCAACAAAAAAAGGTGGCAAGACTATCTAGAAGCCACGGAGGAATTCCCCAACTTGGCATACCATCCAGCTATACGAATAACCCCATACTCTGCCATGTACGAAAAACCACCCCCACGAGAGATCGCAGAAATTCTAGAGTTCCCTATAAACAATATTTACAAATTTGACAAAGCAAAATTCTACAACAAGGTGGCAGAAGACCAGGAAAAACGGCAAAATAAGTATCGAAAGGCTAGTGGTAAATTAATAACTTATGAAAAGGGAGAAAAAATCTTATTAAAAAATCGTGAACTACCCAGCACACTGGAAGGAATAACGAAGAAGTTATTGCTATTATACACCGGACCATATGTAATCTCCAATATAAAAAACAAAAATAATTATGAATTAAAGGAAATAGATTCAGAAAGGATAAAAGGTGTATATAACCAGGCTTCCATGAAAAAATATTATGAGTAATTGAATGTATATAAAAGAATTTAGTAAAAAACAACCAAATTCAAAAACAATGTAAGCACAACTTACTACCTAATATTTATGAAACGACTTTTGAATTAATAAAAAAGAAAAAGAATTTAGTAAAGAACAAACAAATTCAAAAACAATGTAAGCACAACTTACTACCTATGATTTATGAAACTATTTGTAAAAAAACTAAAAGAAAAAGAATTTAATAAAATACAAACAAATTTAAAAAATAAGTAAGCACAACTTACTACCTATGATTTATGAAATTAATTAAGAGAGAAAAGGAAAATGAATTTAGAATAAAATCAACAAAATTCAAATATATTGTAAAATCAATTTACAAACATCAAGTTATGAAAAAACTTTCTGGAAGTAAAAAGAAAATGAATTGAATAAAACAAATTCAAAAAAACCAAATAAGTACAACTTACTACCAAATATCTATGAAACGCAAATCATGGAATATAAAAGAAAAGAAAAAGAATTTTGAAGAATAACCACAACATTCAAAAGGAAGAGTAAGTTCACATTACAAACAATTATATATTGCGACAACACAATTTACTAAACTATTGGCGCATAGGATATGGTAGTATGTGTATCTTAAAGCACAAGTCTATATTGGAGGGTTTAAGATTATTTATTGCACAAGACACATGTAATTGTTTATATGGTATATTTGATAAGTATAATAATGGTAGTGTTTGATATATAGTCTTATAAAGTGTTAATCACTGTTCATACACATGATGTGATACGTTACATAAGTGATGATTCCCACGATGATGTTGCTGAAGAGAAAGGGGGGGCTTTGCTGCGTTGTTGAGTCGTCAGGCGTGGCTTATTGATGATAGACGGTTCACCCTGGAAACGCTTTCAGCTGGGCTGGTGTCCTGTAGTTCCCACGATGACACAGACGCTTCGCACACCACAACGGTTCTATGGATATTATTGGTTAAATTTCATATAGAGTTTATAACTTACAAGTATCTCAGGTAACAGTGAGTTTTATATAACAACGGTATATTAAACTTATACCACTCCGGACTCTTCAAGTGTTCACGCGAAACACAGGGTCTACCGCGATCAGCAGACCTCCCTATATGGAAATTTTCCACTAACGCGGAAACTTCTTGATGATAAAATCTACTACTACGTAATTATTAAATTTTACTGGCACTGCAGAAAATCTCACACAGTGACTTAGTTCAAGCTCACTTATTACACACGTAATGCTTTAGTAATAATGCCGTGTGTAAAGAGGTAATATTCAACTGTTCTGAGTCTTCGCACGCATTACTACCGCCGAATAGTCTTTACAAATTCTTGCAAGCGGGAAAATCTTGAACAAGAATTGCACGTCCCGATCATGATAGCTGCCAGAGAAGAACTCTTGTAATTATGCATGCAATGCTGTAATAATAATACTGTGTGTAGATGTAAAACACGAATAACTCTGAGTCTTCACACGCGTTACTACCGCCGAATAGTCTTTACAGATTCTTGCAAGCGGAAAATCTTGAACAAGAACTGCGCGACCCGATCGTGATAGCTGGTACAGAAGAACTGCCTGTGTAACAACAGGCTTAAGAAAATTTCCGACTACCTTCCAGCATTTAATTGGTGGAAGGAAGTCACATGGTTACATACAACATGACATGCAACTTTTCATGCTGTAAAGTGCATTAACTTTGTAAGAGCATGCATAGCTGGTAATCACAGAATACCCTTATCTCATGCATAACTGCATACTTTAATAAGATCATATATGAATGTCAACTAATAGCCAGAAATATACAGGGATTGTAGCGAATACATTTGTCTATGTTCAGTTCAGTGTCATAACACAACGATAATTTATTCACGCACAGCCGGGGAAACGTTTATCATTCGCGCACGCGCGCACATTTCCACAGACATAGTACATGAATAAACAACAAATAAATAATACACAGTTTTACTAAACCTAACTCCTTATCCTTACTAAAATACAACTGATATCACAACCAAATCTAACAAACTACCAATTTAAACATGAATGTTCATAGTCTGTGTATTTTACAAGCTTGCCCTCCTTATCAGGATCCTGTGTTTCATTGCAGGATTAACCCCTTCCCGCATAAAAAAAAAATAAAATTTTTTTTCTTGATATACCAAAACAATTTCCTAATCCTAAGAATAATAATACTAATACCCTCAAACATAAAATCAAATAAACATCCTCATAGCAATACTAACATTTCATAACTGTCACCTTGACAGAAACAACAAACCAAAGACACGTGGTAACCTTTAAACCAAAATAAATACACATGTTCTTGACAAGCAGATAGCAAATTATGCAGGTTCACAAGGTACAACAGACTGCATTCCTTATCTTTACTAAATTATCGCTCATTCGCCGAATTATCCTACATATACCATTTATACCTGAACTGACATTTAAATAGCTACACATTCTTACACCCTATATCCTGACATTTATTTCTGAGTTTTTTGTATAAATTTCTCTCAGTTTTGAAACGCATACGTTTACTTGGAAATATAAATTTGAATTTATCTAATATACGCCGTATTTGCTTTATCTCGCAACCCATTAACTGAACCTTGGGGGTCAGTGAGTTATTCGTTATCTTATCTTTCGAGCGTCCCAGTCTGATAATGTGCGGTCCACTATCAACTTTACCTTGCAATGTTTCGTTCGGAAATTCAATTGTAGCGTGCAGTTTATTCACTTTATCGACTTCCAAAATAATATCATGTCCGAGTTTTCTAACTCCAAGTACAGTCATTTCTATTTCTACTCCCTGAATGGATATTGTTATGAGTGCTTGACGGTCAACCATCTGTGACTCACCCGTCGCTGATTTTATAATTTTGTGATTTACTGGCAGAATCGGGATTTTTTTAAAGTGTTTCTTGTGCCTCTCTAGGAACCGCTCGTCCATTAATGAGATTTCTGCGCCGCTGTCAAACAAAACCTCACCGACACACCCGTTAATTTTTGCATTGACAATGAGGTCAGTGTCATTTTCAATACTAATTTTTTTCTCACATTCATTATTATTATCATTGCAAACTAAACTATCTCTAATTTCTGCAGGATATAGGCCAGACACCACAAATTTATTCTTACAACTAACATTTTTCACACTCGATTGATTGAACTGCTTTTTATTGTTATAACGGGTTTTTGAAATTTCACTTATATTTTTATGTGTACTAGTTACTTTGTTCCACGGACTCACGCCGTGCAGCCTTACACGTTTTTTGACTGCTCTACATCTGAATCATTTTCCGTCACTACTGCTATCTTGTTGGTATTAAATTTCTGATTTGTATTTCTATTTGGCATTTTATGTTGTTGTTGCGGTGACTGTGTTTGCTTTGTTTGAGGTTGATATTGAAAATTTTTACGCGGTGTTTCATTATTGTTACCGCCGTTACTCGGGTTGTCAATACCTTCCCATTTTGTGAGCAATATGAGTAGCTCTTCCAAAGACTTTACCCCTTGCGTAAGGACGGCCACCTGTATGCCACGTCCAAAATGGTGTGCAAGTTTATTTACTATGTCCGGTTCAGTTAAGTTAGGCTCTAGATACATAGCTCTTGATATTAACTGAATCACATATGATTCTTTAGAACCTTTGGTACTGGAATATTTTCGATCTTCCTCTGGATCTCCTCATTCCAGTATCTAGCCCTGAAATGCCTTACCAGGTCTTCATACGTGCTGATCTTATCCTGGACAACAGCGAACCACTCCGCCGCAGTACCCTTAAGTCGCTGCACTATGAAATTAATTTTATCGGCCTCACTTAAATTGTCACCAATCGCTTCCAGATCCCGTTGGCAAACCTTAATGAAGTTCATGGGGTTTTCATTTTCACGTCCAAAGAACTTTAGCTGCGAATTGACGTCATCCAAGGTCTTATACGTGGTATAAGGTTCATATGTGGTACAATTGAGCGGTGACGAGGTATTTTGCAGCCGTGACATTTGATGTTGCAGCTCTTGGATTCGCAGGTCTTGCTCGGCCACTAATTCATTCACCGTGGATGTGTGTTGTACTACTTTCTCTTCAATTCCAGAGAGTTTCGCTTCACATTCACTAACACGTGAATTATTAGCTTCCAAACTCGCCTCTATGTTAGCTTTCATAGCTTCTACTGTTTCGCTAATTCGCTTTTCCGCCGCATCTAACATTTGTTTACTTCGTTTGGATTGTTCCTGCACGGCCGCGTATAATTTTTTGTTCTCGTCATGGAGCGATTTGTTTTGTTTCTCGGCTTCTACTTTACTGGCTTTATTTTCGTCTGAAATTTTCTGTATACACGCCTTCATCTCCTCTTTATCGGTTTCCATCTTTGCTAATATGGCCGCTAAAGCTTCTCTATCCCTTTTGACTCCGCCATAGTGATCAAAATTCAATTTAAAAAATTTAATAAATTTAAATTTACTGATTTATACGCTAAGAAATTATTATTACTACAAGATTATTAACGTAGTGTAACCAGTTTATACGCACACAGAAAGCAGTTCAATATATCAAAATGTAAACAAACCTTATCTAATACACAAAACAACTAATAATCTACCTCCAATATACTGATAAAATTTGTTCATATATGACACACAAGAGAATATGCACAATTGATAAATTATATCCTCAGATTTTCATATGAACCATACACATACAAATATAACATTAATTATAATTATACGTTGGATGTTACCAACAAATTTATACTCTTAGACAAATATAGAATAGCGTAAAATTACTGCTATTTTACGTGCCCTACATTGCTAAGCGCCAAATATCACTATGCGACAACACAATTTACTAAACTATTGGCGCATAGGATATAGTCCAGTCGCCAGAGATTTTGACTTGATAAAAAATTGGGGCAAAGCAATATTTGGTGCACGTGTTAAATAAACGTTAATCATTAATATAAAAAAATCTTTGCATGTTTACCTTTCTAGGGTTTTCTGAAAATGGTCTGGAAAAATCGTAAAGACAGATTTTCTTAAAGCACTCCGTAAATATGTACAGTTGGAAGAAATAAAAAGGTGTATATTGAAGAGCAAACAATTTCCTTCAGAAAGTCTCCTTACATATTTTTACGTTAATGGAACTGTTTTCCTGAAAATTGGTAATGATGAGCGCTGCGTTTTAAAAAGAGCGTTTGCCCCCGATCTTGCATAATTCGCTAAATTAGCCAGGCGCGTCTATTCAAAAATATCATAACTTTCTTTAATCTAAGCATAGCCAGTTAAATAAAGGCTAGTTTTGAAGGGGAACAGTATAGCTTTCAAAATTTGTTGATTTTTACATAAATATTTTATTTGAACATAAAGAATATAGTGTATAAATATTTACTGTAGATACAAAAAGAAGTGAAACCACAAAATTACAAGTACTATACAATAAAATTTAAAAAAATAGTAGTTCTTTACTAATTTACCTTTAAAAGAGATAAACTTTTTATTTTATAATAATGAAAAATACTTTTGAAGTTGTTATTTAAAAAAAAAACACCTTTTCAAAAGTGAGTATTTCGACGTATTTTAAATTTACTCGAAAATTCAGAGTTTATCTGCCTTTATTAATCTTAAAAATAGAGATATCGAAATACAAAAAATTGTATTTGAAAGCTGCAAGTGTTCTGCATCAAAAACTATACTCATGAAAATTAAAATCATTTTCGAAATTAAAAAAAATAAATAAAAATTGTGTATACTAAAAAAAGGTGCCTCCTTTGCGTTACATGCATGTATCTTTTAAGTGGGTTTATTTGAGTACTTGAAATTAACGTTACAGCTACTACAATACTAAATCTATCTATTCATGTTATTTCTCTTACCTGATTATACCTATACTCTAAAAACAAGACCCTAGAAAACAGGTAAAATTTTTAAACGGCGCGGCGTTCTATTCCCCTCGAGTGTGCAACTTTAAATGTAGCTGCGCGCGCAACACCCATTGTTGTGGTATGCCATACAAACATCTGCTATACAAGAACGGAGCAGTAACGCAGTTGATATTTCTTCAAAGGTTATAATCAAAACATTACAAATATTTTTGTTTTTATCATATAAAACAGGTAAAAAAATTGCAGTTTAAAATTTTTATTTACACTTTTTATACATGCTAATATTTATTTATTAGCACGTGTAGTGGAGTCAAAATAAAAATCAAATGTGAATTGTTTTGGGAGTCGATTTTTTGTGTGCTAAATTGGTTAATGGGATCAAGTTGAGCTAATAGTTAAGTTTTGTGTAAAAACAACCCGTTTATTTTTTTATTAACAATTTAAGTTGCAAAATAGCGTTTTTATAAATATCTTTGGACCTAACAAGCCGATTTTAATGTGATTTTTTTTCAGTATTCTATAATAAATTAAGAACATTTCTAGCCTTAATACGGAAGTCGATCTTATTATTATTGTTAATAAATAAATAAAGTGGCGATAGCGTTTATAAACAAATTGCTGTTGTTTTAACACAAATTAATGAAAGTTGATAAAACTTGAGGGAAAGGTAACCTTTGTGGAGTACTATAAACCCCAAAAATTTCATATTGAAATGTGGAATATTACCTCAAAAAACTTAAAATCTGCAGCAGCAATTATTCGAAACGATGTTAATCTGAAGAAAAGTAATACAGAATTTTATCCTCCAAGTGATAATATATTCCAAAATATTAATGAGAATATCCCAGAATCCCTTCAGTTTCTGATAGAAGAAATAATTTTAAAAAATAAAAAAGGTGATATTAGTTCATATGAAACAAATTGCAAAGCAATTACTCATTCAATTATGAGTTGCATAAGACCTAGAACCTTTCTATCACCATTGTAAGTTGGTCTGTCTGTAATGTTGCACAGGAAATTTGCTTCAAAACGAATTATAGATATATTGTCGCATCTGGGAGTGTGTTCATCATACAAAGAAGCAACACTTTATGAGGATAGTGTATTGCTTAGTCCACGTTCTCCATTTAGATCTGGTTGTTTTGCACAATTGGCATTTGACAATTCAGATATTAACATCAATACTATAGACGGGAAAAATACTTTTCATAGTATGGGAGGTATTATGATTGTAAGTCCCAGAGATTGTTATTATAACAAAGTTCCCTTAAAACGATTGACAGTTAAGCCTACTGCAAAAGAAATTAGCAAAATTGACAAAATACCATTCCAAATTTTTGAAAATATTAATACACATGCACTCCAAAACATTGTTTTTGAAAAAGTAGATAACCCGAGTTTTAATAATATAGATTTTTCTAATGCTGACTTGCTTTGGATTTATGGAGTGACCAAACCAGGCATTACTGGCTGGAATGCCTTTATGTCCAAGCTTTTGGAAAATATGACGTATACATTATCTAGAATTGTTTGCTTGCCTTTTGTACACTCTCCTCCAACTGACAAAAATACAATATACACCGTTTTAAAATACGCTGTAAAACTAGTGAAAACTTAAATCTATTTAATTGTTTTGTTACTTTCGATCAACCTTTGTATCAGAAAGCGTTTAAAATGGTCCAAACCTCACCTGATGATGATATACATAATGTAATTGTTCGACTTGGAGGATTTCATCTGCTTATGTCTTTTCTTGGTTCAATCGGTTATGTGATGGCAGGAAGCGGTTTAAAAGAAGCATTAAGCTGTTACTATGCGCCAGGAACTGTAGATAAGATGTTAGATGGCCATGCTTATGCTAGAGCAGTACGAGGCCACACATTAATTTGGATAGTTTTGTGTAAAAAGATTATTGAGGAAATGAATCTTTCAGAAGTTGAATATTCAAATATGAAATCTTTACTACAAGAATTTTTAGATGACAATCTTACTTACAAAGAAGTACAAGATCATAATTTTTTTAACATCTTAAATGGTAAATTTCTAGAAAAAATTATTGAAATTGAGGAATGCGGTAAAACTGCAAAATTATGGATACAATACATACGAATGATCTCTATTGCAAAAGCATTTGCGCGCTCTGAAAAAATGGGTAATATAAAAATTCAATTACAAGTTATTCAGCAAATGTTGCCATAGTTTTATGCGACTGGACATTTTAATTATACGAAATCAGCCTTATTATATGTACAAAATATGAATCAATTTATAAAAGAATCTGAAAAACTTTTCACCTCAATGCAAAACCAAAATGTAATTCCAGAAACTACCGCTTTAAAAATTAAAGAACTTAAAAATTTTATAAATAACAGATTTTGTATTGTAAGACGAACTGAGAAATTCTGGTCAGGAACTCATACTGATATGACAATCGAACAGGACTTAATGAGAGTCATGAAAGTTGATGGTGGTATGATTGGACGGGGAGTAACTACCAGTACTGCAAATAAATGGATTTTAGCGATGCCATATACACATGATATCTGCGAAGAAGTAGAAAATTTTTGTGGTAGGCCTATACAATTTTCTACTTCCGATCAGCATGTAGATGCTAGAGATTCTCGAATAAAACGAGATACTGAAGATATTCTCAAAATAAAATCCTGGTTTGATTGATTCCTTATCAAGATTCAATAATGTCTATATCTACTGGAGTTACTGGCGGTAATAATATTAACTGTCATAATGCTTTTGAGGTTGGAAAAGCAGGGTTAGAAGAAATTGCTGGTACAAACTTCGATAAAGTTTCGTTTAAACGAAAAAATAGAGTACTGTCATTAAAAAGTGTTAATAGTAGTCTGAAAATTCAAGAGGAAATTGTCCCTATAGATCCAATGTTTATATTTCAACGCATTTGTGTAGCAAGAAAAAGTGACGACGAATTAAAAGATTACATGCGTTATGAACTTGCACCGTACCCAACATCTATGTTTTACGAAGGTGTATTTCGGAAAACAGATAAGTCTAAACTATATGATATGTTTGAAGTGGACCGCACTGAGATTAACCTTGAAGATTGCATTTACGTCATTGATGGTGGTATGTTACTGCATAGAGTAGTATGGTCAAAAAATGACAAGTTCAAATGTATTTTTCAAAGATACGTAAATTATGTCAAGAGACACTTTGGATCAAAAGTTACTGTAGTTTTTGATGGCTATACAAACAATTCTAACAGCATCAAAGCTATGGAGCGTTATTGCCGTACCAATCAAAATTCCTCTTTAGATATTTTATTCTATGAAGATATGTGTGTCACAGTGACCCAAGAACAATTTCTTTCGAATAAAACTAATAAAACTCGATTTATTGAAATTCTAACGAGATATTTGGAAGAAGAAAGCTAACGTTAAACAAGCTGACGATGATGCAGACTTATTAATTGTGAAAACAGCCTTAGAATTATATGAGAAATTATATGCACGTCAAATTGTTACTTACATTGAAATTCCCTTTAATTTGATACCCCACGTGCGGTATTTTCATATTTTCCATTTTTGACATCACCCCTCCGCCAATTCCACTAATTTATTGAGCCCAAAATTTTTAAAAATCAAAATTTTTAATAGTGCGTATATGCATGTCACATATGATATTTCATATTTTCCATTTTTGACACCCCTCCATTACAACCCATTTATTGAGCCCCAGGGCCCAAATGTATTCAATAGTACGTATATGCATGTAAAATTGTTACTTGCATTGAAATTCCCTTTAATTTGATACCCCACAGTATTTTCATATTTCATATTTTTCATTTTTGACATCCCCCCGGGCCCAAAACACCTATCTTATGTTGGTTCTCCCATTGCGTAAAAAATTTGTGCCAAGTTTGGTGGAAATCGGTCCAGTTTCATATTTTCCATTTTTGACCTCCCCCAAAACCACCCATTTATTGAGCCCCAGGGCCCAAGAATTTTCAATAGTGCTTATATGCATGAAAAATTGTTACTTGCATTGAAATCCCCTTTAATTTGATACCCTACATGCGGTATTTTCATATTTTCCATTTTTGACATCCCCCAGGGCCCAAAACACCTATCTTATGTTGGTTCTCCCGTTGCATAAAATATTTGTGCTAAGTTTTGTTGAAATCGGTCCAGTGGTTTAGTAGGAGGTGTGAAATATAAATACACACAATGACTTTTATGTATATTAAGATACACATATTTAATAATATTATTCAACAGAGGAAGATTTGTTAAAATTGACCATTCCGTCTATCGATTTAATACTCCTAACGATGAAATAATAACAAAATCGTTATTTTGATTTTATTACTATTAAAATTTGAACTATTTTAAACAAAAAGAATGAAGACTTTATCATGATCCAATGGTTTATTTAGTAGTAAGAAAAGAAATTCACGGAATGTAAACGTTTTTATCGATTTTACCGCGCGCTGCCCTTAAATAAGGTTTTTTTTTTAAGCCTGACCTTATAAACATGCAAAGATGATTTTAAACCGATATTTAGACCTTTTTCAATAACTATACCAAATATCACTTTGCCTCAATTTTTTACGAAATTTTACCATTATTTTTACTCTGGCGACTGGACTAATATGGTAGTATGTGTATCTTAAAGCACAAGTCTGTATTGGAGGGTTTAAGATTATTTATTGCACAAGACACATGTAATTGTTTATATGGTATATTTGATAAGTATAATAATGGTAGTGTTTGATATATAGTCTTATAAAGTGTTAATCACTGTTCATACACATGATGTGATACGTTACATAAGTGATGATTCCCATGATGATGTTGCTGAAGAGAAGGGGGGGCTTTGCTGCGTTGTTGAGTCGTCAGGCGTGGCTTATTGATGATAGACGGTTCACCCTGGAAACGCTTTCAGCTGGGCTGGTGTCCTGTAGTTCCCACGATGACACAGACGCTTCGCACACCACAACGGTTCTATGGATATTATTGGTTAAATTTCATATAGAGTTTATAACTTACAAGTATCTCAGGTAACAGTGAGTTTTATATAACAACGGTATATTAAACTTATACCACTCCGGACTCTTCAAGTGTTCACGTGAAACACAGGGTCTACCGCGATCAGCAGACCTCCCTATGCGGAAATCTTCCACTAACGCGGGAACTTCTTGATGATAAAATCTACTACTACGTAATTATTAAATTTTACTGGCACTGCAGAAAATCTCACACAGTGACACAGTTCAAGCTCACTTATTACACACGTAATGCTTTAGTAATAATGCCGTGTGTAAAGAGGTAATATTCAACTGTTCTGAGTCTTTGCACGCATTACTACCGCCGAATAGTCTTTACAAATTCTTGCAAGCGGGAAAATCTTGAACAAGAATTGCACGTCCCGATCGTGATAGCTGCCAGAGAAGAACTCTTGTAATTATGCACGCAATGCTGTAATAATAATACTGTGTGTAGATGTAAAACACGAATAACTCTGAGTCTTCACACGCGTTACTACCGCCGAATAGTCTTTACAGATTCTTGCAAGCGGAAAATCTTGAACAAGAACTGCGCGACCCGATCGTGATAGCTGGTACAGAAGAACTGCCTGTGTAACAACAGGCTTAAGAAAATTTCCGACTACCTTCCAGCATTTAATTGGTGGAAGGAAGTCACATGGTTACATACAACATGACATGCAACTTTTCATGCTGTAAAGTGCATTAACTTTGTAAGAGCATGCATAGCTGGTAATCACAGAATACCCTTATCTCATGCATAACTGCATACTTTAATAAGATCATATATGAATGTCAACTAATAGCCAGAAATATACAGGGATTGTAGTGAATACATTTGTCTATGTTCAGTTCAGTGTCATAACACAACGATAATTTATTCACGCACAGCCGGGGAAACGTTTATCATTCGCGCACGCGCGCACATTTCCACAGACATAGTACATGAATAAACAACAAATAAATAATACACAGTTTTACTAAACCTAACTCTTTATCCTTACTAAAATACAACTGATATCACAACCAAATCTAACAAACTACCAATTTAAACATGAATGTTCATAGTCTGTGTATTATACAAGCTTGCCCTCCTTATCAGGATCCTGTGTTTCATTGCAATATGGAACCAATTATGAAAAAATTTTGAGAATAAAGAAATGGCAGTAAAAACCACTGATACAATTAAAATGAATAAAACTTATTGTGAAGTAAAATTAATAAGACTTTTAAGCAAAATAAGCAGAGACAATGACCACATAGAATTAATAATTAAAGAGTGCATTTGGATAAAAAGCAAGAGCGGAATAAAATTTTGAAAAGGAAGAAATAACTATGTATAAATAAATCTATAAGAAAAATATGATCATAAAATAAATGTCAATTATAAGACGGACAATTAAAAGAGTAATTGCAAGAACATAAAACTAGTGGAACGATTCATAAGAATTAAGAAAAAACAAAAATATAATACAAAATATATGCTACCAATGACCAGAAGAAGATTGTAATAACAGTCAAGGAATAACACAGAATTCAAATAAAAAAAAACTTTACACTGAACAACAAGTGATAATTATATTAAACCAGCTTCCAACCATAAGAAGAAATAAAATGCCAGCAGAGCTAACCATTGAGAAAAGTAACTGAGATAGAAATTAACTAAAATAGAAATATTAACAGATGTGAGCAAATACGAAGTGAAGTATCCAAAGATATTTAATTTTTTTTATAGTCATAAGGTGGACTATTCTTATATAATTTTTATTAATAATTGTCTGTAGATAAGTCCAGCAGTATTATTATGTTTTGAGCAGAGATGATTTGCCTCTGTAATCAATAAATGACATAGTATGGCCAGCAGAGTAGTGAAGCCTACAGTGCCCCTCTGAACTGCCCCAGCTCACGTGTTAGGGAATGTTAGGGAATAAATATCCCAAGGATAAAGAACCAAGTTAAGAAAAAAAAATGAAAAATAAAAAATAATGAACCTCAGATGACTATTACTATCAAGAAAAATCCAGTTAATAATGAAATATAGATAAGCTCAAAAATAAAGAAGAAAAAAATTTAGAAATGGGAAGGAAGTCAAGAAATATAATTTATAATAAACGTCATAAGCAATTATTTCAGACAAACCAAGTATGATCTGAACTAATCACTTCTGGAGGAGAGCAATCTGTAGCATGACAGATAATCCATTAAATCAATTACCAGATGATCATTAGTAAAAATCAAGTATATGGAATATCCAGAAAAATCCAAATGAGAACCAAATAAAAAGCACTATAAATTACCATTATAACAAGAAAAAGTAAACATAAAGAAAAAATCTGCAACTAATATGAATGTACAACAAAGTAAAACCCCAGAAAACTAAAATTAAAATAACAATAATACCCAGGTAGGATAGGAGTAGGTAAGGAAGCTACCCAGACCAAGTAAACAGACCAGTATAAACAAAAGTAAATAATAACGAAATGGTACTGAAGAAACCAAGAATGAAGAAGGAAGATATACAAAACAAACAAATATACCTAATGAACAGAGACAAGTGAAGATCACATAGAATAGAGGAAGTAGAACACGACCAATACCCAAAAGAAACCCAATAGGGAGAAAACAAAAACCCCAAAAGAGTAAATGTCACTATAGAAAGTATAACACCCCAACAAGCCATAAACTCATGTAAAACTAATAAAAACAAAAAGTGTTTAAAGTGCTAAGTAGAAGTGCACCCAAGAAAATTATTGTATAATTTAAATAGACAAATCTTAACGGTTCCCCCATGATTAAACAATTTGATATTATAAAACTATGAAAGGACTAGTGATAGTATCAAGAAATAACAAGGGACAAGTGCAAGTTATTAGATTAAATAACTTTAAGCGTTTTTAAAATAGTATCATGAATGATATTTAATCAATTAATATGGTGAAGGAGCAATGAATACTCTTTCTAATAAAATGCCACTGTTTATATGAGAACATTCAATAGAATAAATAATATAAATAGATAGCTTGGAGTTAGTACATAAAGTGACGGGGAATTCATCCCTAAAATTAAGAAAAACAGATAAGACTGTAACCAAATAGTTTTAAGGGAGTGTTAAAAATTTAAGGGAACAAAATGTTAGGTTCCTATTTCAATATATGAACTCTATAAATAAGATTTAGAAATAGAGATTAATCCTAGTATTTATAAAATGTTATTTTGTTTAGTAGTTTGAATTAGGAATGCCATATCTGAATGTGTATATCATTCCTATATAGTAAAATGTTTTTTAGAAGTTACTGTAAGTAATCAGTACAAAAAGGGTATGATTCTAAATACCAGATTTAATGTTAAATAATTGTTATGTTTTAATTGTTTAAAATCAATACTAAAGGTTATAGTAGTAAAGGAAGAAATTATTAATGAATATTATATTATAATAGAAGGTCAGAAAAGGGTATGAACTAACTGTATTATTAAAAACTTTGTAAGTAACAACAGATAAAGTCTAGGCCAGATAGTAAATTTAGACTACATTATAATTGACAAATCTAGTCCTATAAACCAACTAAACTGATGAAATTTATGTAAGATAAACCCACCATATAGTAATACAATGTAACTTATACTTTATAAAGATATTGTCAGAAGATAAGTAAAATTATAAATAAAAATGAAATGTATTAACTAAAATTTTTAGAGGAGGAGTCATAGATAAATGAATTATATTTAAAAACAATAACTAATGAATAAAATCGCAAGAAATTAAGTAAAGATAAACAATTATATCAATTTTAGATTCAGTATAATAATAATTATATCAGAGAAAATGGCTATTATCTGTACAAGGACAGGAAACACAGATTTAAACCTACTTTTCCAACATGAAAGAAATATAACTTTTTTAAATGAAAGCTTTGTAAAACTATATTAATTAGTATCAAAATAAGCAAAATAGATTAAAGAAACCGAATATGTATTTAGTATTTCATACAGTTAAATAATAACGAAAATATTTTCCGTGTATAATGTATTCAAATAAAATGTATCGGAAGCTAAGGTAATTTGAAACAATGTATGATATATATTAAATTGGCTAAGATTTTCAGGAGACGAAGGAAATGAGAACAGTTAATTATTATCCGTTGAAGCGAACACTTAAATGAGGTTTTGCTCCGTATAACCTATATTAATGGCGTGCGATAATTGAACCGAATTCAGTACACATTTTGTAATTTTTTTAATTTCGAATTTTAACTCAAGAAGCAGTGAAAACAAACAATAAACAGTGAACTACAGATAAACAGAACCACATACGCCTAAATAATTGAACTAACACCACTACAAATAAATTTTACGGACGAAACAAAAAGGGTTATATACGACACATTTAACCAAAGTGAAACAGACATAATAACACACATTTACACCAAGTGAACTAATAAACACTACACCAGGAACACTCATTTAACTCCAGAACTAATATCCACCATTTGCTGAGACGAAGAAACAGTGAAAAGACATCTTTATTGTAAGAAATATTCGTCGAGGTGATTGACATTCAACTACGCATACTTCTGTCGGCCATTTTGATTTTCCCAGCGTTCTATTCGAGGTGGAACAAATGAACTTCTAGTCTGCATTGGTTCGAAAATTGTACTATATAAACTTTCTATATTAATTAATAACGTTGTAATTGTTAGTTTTAAGACATTTTAATTGTAAATGTTATACTTTCTTGGCCCTACCCTTCTCTGGCTATTCTAACATAACCGTTAAAAGAACAATATTTTATATACACTGTTAATGTAAAGTTTTTGTCGACCGGCCCTGAGTAACGAGTCGATACGGTTGTCAGCAATCGATTACTATCGATATTTTAAATAAATTGTGAGTAAACACTCTAATTCTGCAAATTGGTTGAATTTTTCTTTAAATATAATTAAAGAATAAGTTAATTCAAGAGCACGGACTAACCGAAAGGCGGTATTTACGAAAATAAAGAGTATATTGAAGAAGAAGAAGAGCCGTCTTGTAACGTGTCAAAATTGGGTCATTTCATTTATTGCGGTTATGGGGTCTGTGTATTTCATTTATTTCATTTTTCGGGGTTTCATAAAATGATTGTACAAACATTAATTCCATTGTAACAGACCACGTGGCAAGTAGAACAGTGTAACAAAGCAGCGACGCAGTTTTCCGTTGTGAGATTAGTACCGAGGTACATGCCACCCTAAATTTCTCAGAACTTTGTATAAATGTGACCAAGCACTCACGCACAGTCCAGGTCCGCGCTCGGAGTGACGCCGTCGTCCAAAAACCAAGATGCCTGGAGAACAATTTTATTCACCGTCTCCTTAGCCGACCTGCAGGAAACGCAGCTAAGGACCGCCTACTTTTAGTGACGTCAGAATGGCCGTGCCTAATATCATCGGCACACACTAGGAAAAAACACACTATGTGTCATGGTCATAGCTAATAAGCTACAGCAACTCAACTTTAAACGGCGACGAAATCTTTTGGCTATGGACAGTAACTTCCTACCGCTCAACAGAGGACGCTTCCCAGTCTTACTCTATACGTGTCGACCGACACACAGAGCCAAGTCAGGCTCTCTACAAAAATTTCATAATTTTACTGGTAATAAAAGAAATAAGAGTGAAAATTTGTGTGACCGCGGTCAGTTAAAGGAACAGAACCCATTCAGATCATTTTTCGGACAATAATAAGAAATATACAAGAACAATGAGTGCGGGCGCGAAGACCGCGTGGCCGACGGGGGGGAATATTATTCAAAAATGTTAAGGGATTTATAATTTTGTGTGTTTGTGTGTGTATAAAAAATTGCAGGCTGGGCAGTCTTGTGTGTGTGTGTGTGTGTATAAATTAAGGTAAGTCGTAGCATAAGATAGATTAAGAGTGATGATCATGTAACCAAGCAAAATATTCCCACAAAATTATTTCAGATGTGGTAAAGTTTATAAAAAATTTTAAATGTTTCAAATTAAATTAAATTATCAATTCTCTTCATAAAATGTGTAGTCAGTTATTTCGAAAACCTTAACACAGGTTTGCATCTTATGTACATGTGATTGGATCCTGGACCCTAATAGAAGCTTTGTAGGTAGGTGGAAATTGTGTTTTTTTTTGTATTTTAATATATTTAAATTGGATTAGAATATAACAATGGCGCCCGTGACAGGCACGAATTTAAATTAATTAATTAAATTCCACATCTACGAGGATGCAAACATGTGTTAGGTTAGCGTAGTAAAATAAAAATGCGTTATGTACGCAAAGTTAATATGAGAAAACAATATAGAAAGTACATTACAAAAAATTAATTAGATTAATTAAAATATTGAATATCAATTATAAAAAATGGCAGATAACGAAAGTAACAAAAATGAAATGAGTAACGTCGAAATTTTTGACGAGTCAAACATGAGCAATTTTGAGATACATTCGATTCCAAGTGCGAGTAAAGATAAAACAGAATTAAATATGAGTGACCAGAGTAATGTAACTGAAGATTCGGGGGTGCAGATAACCCCGACCTCAACAAAATGTAATAGGTCCGATAACGATATAATGAGTATGATACTCAGTCAATTAGAGAGATTGAATAGTAAATTTGATAGTCGTTTTGACAATAACGAAAAAATTTTTGAGACCAAATTCAATGTAATAAGTAGCGACATGAATAGTCGTTTTGACATAACTGAGACTAAATTGAATAAACGTTTTGACATAAATGATGCTAAATTTGACGTATTAACTAAGTCACTGTGTAGTATTGAAAGTAAGTTAAGCGAAATATGTAGTGAAGCAAAAAGAGAAGCAAATGAGTCAAGAGAGTGTGTATGTACAGAGAAAAATAAAACAAATGAAAATTGTAGTGACAAGTGTAAAAATATGATATTAGATAAAGAGCTAACAAATGATGACGATGATATAATTGAAAATGTAGTATCTGAGAGTACTGATGAGTTTGTAGAATGTGATTATGAGATGTTAATGTGTGTTAATGAGTTAGAGAGAGAGCGGAAAAATAATGTTGTGGTAGAATGGGGACAGAGGGTAGATTTTCCCTTTATTATTTATGATGATGATTTAATGTGTTCACAAGTGTTGTTTAAGAAGGGCAAGAGTCCCGTGTTGATAGATGAATTGAGGTGTTTAATTTTGTTGTATAATTTTGTACCCTCTGTCTGGAGTAATTTTGAGAGTGTGATTTGGTATTGTGATGAAAGAGATTTAAACAGAGAATTGTATGTGGAGAAAGTAACAGAATTGTATGCATTGAATAGAGATTATGATGAGTGGAAGGTGAGGTTAGAAGTGTGTCTAGATAATAATGATTTGATTGACAATAAAAAAGTAAATAACACAACAATGAATATAATTACGGATGGAGACTTAACAAATGTACTTAACGTTGACATGTTTTATGATTATTTTGGTAAGATGAATGAATTTGGTTTTTTTGGTTACAACACACAAAACAGTGATTTGTGTGTGAATGAAATTGAACAATGTTATATAAAAACAAGGTTAATCTGGGACGATGGAGGCTAAACTATAAAACAATAAAAGACAATTATAAACAATTTTGTTTTGTGGTTTTGACATGGCAGATTTGGACAATGAAGTGCGGAAAACTGAACAGTTAATAACAAAAGTTTGTAAATAAAATGTAGTAAATTGATTTGTGTGCATTGTAGAATGTTAAGTAAACAAGTGTGTGTAATTGTTGCAATAATAATAATAACATTTGCAATTTAATAAATATCAGAATTAATTTTGATAACAGTAATTGACTAATTGTAATTGCTTGGTAGCTATGTAGTTTGTATTTTCAATACTTGGTATTTTAATATAATTAAAACAATTTGAAATGTTTAAAATATTTTGATTGAGTTAAAAGTTATATAATTGAATTTTTTTTCTGAAGTTAAATGGTTTTACGAGATTTGGAAATTGGGTTATTAAATGATAAATTGTTTGATTTAAACTAATATTTGTGTTAAATGTTTCAGAGGTGAGTTGAAAGAATTGGTATGGTGAATATATATGTTTTGTGTATATCAATTTAAATGGACTGTAAGTATAGAAATTTTATAGTATGAATCATGTATAATAAAAATGTTTACAGGTGTAACTAAGATTTTAATTCAATAGTGAGACTATTTGAAATAATTGTGTTCAATAAAAATGATAATTAAAAAATTTTAATAATAACTGAAAATACTAATTATATATAATACTAATATATAATAATTATTAATAATAAATTTTGAAAATTTTAAGAAAGTCCAATGGTAGAAAATTATGAATGAGTTAAATGATTATTGATGAAAATATTATATTAGAATGTATATAAAAATTTAATTAGTTAGTTATTAAGTTGCTATTGCGGGGGTGGCCTGTGCTCTCGTAGATAGCGAAATGGGTTGGGGGTAACAGAGAGTGTTACCTCCATCGGAGGCCAAAATGGCGACAATGTGCGGCACATTTTTTTTTTGTACACATTCAATTGGTACCCTGATAGACGCTCGTGTCGCACATAGCAATGATGAATGAAACAGGCACTGAAATGCAAGTTAGATTTCCCCGACTTTTCGGGCGATTACTGCCTTTCCAGCACTAATCGTGGATTTGGCTAGCGGCCAGCTATGGTCATATCAAGTCCCTTGACCATAGCTGACTTGAAATTGGTATATAGTAGAAATTAAATGGGGGTGAAATTTAGGGGAAATCCAGGTACTATGGAACAGCGGCTACCACTCTGTCCGCATGGGGGCAGCAAAGCCAGGTGGTAGACCCGTTTAAGGGGGTTTAACTATAGACAAGAGTATGTTGATATTCATAATATTAAAATGTAGCTGCCGAAGCAAAGACACGGAGAGGTCAAACTACTCCAAAATATGCCGTCTTTGTGGAAGCGAAAAGGCGCCACAGTCTTACATAACTTGCAATAGAGTGTGTGGATGGGAGGTGACTCAGGTGAGCCACGAATTTAAGTTTTATAACATGAAAAATTGCTAACTCAAATTTTGATCCAATAAAAATGCTTGTGCTCTGTTTAAATAACTAGCTGCTCATACATTCACTATAAGGTGTTCATTGTATAATTTTTTAAAGGTAATATTGTAGCTTAGCAGGTTAGATATAAGAGTTGATATAAAGTATATGTTTTATATAATTTGTGTATGTTTGCAACTAAGTAAATGATTAAACTGACTGGCAGGCGGTTAACATAAAGTATCAGAATCAGAAAAAGGGGAAACAATGAGGGTAGAAGTAAGTATTGATAAATATATATATATGTCATGTAATTTGTTCAATTTTGAGATGTGTTTTAATTATGTTAGGAATATCAGCTGATCAGCAACAAAATGTCACTGGTATATTGGTTGTAAATGTTCCAAGTAATTAATATGCTATTTTAAGGTAATAAGAAAAGTAATTTAATAAAGTTAGAAATAAAGTAACAATTTGTGAAAGCTAATAAAAGATAGTTTTTGGGTGATGAATATTTGGTGTGACATATAGATCTGTCCAAGTTGAAGTTAAAGAAATAGTAGAGATGAAGATAATGTAATGTTGTTTTGAGTTAATGTATGTTATAGAGTTTTGAGAAGTATTGATGTTGACACAGTAGTCATGGGAAATATATATAGAATATTGAGTGATATATTGATGTTTATAATTAATGATGTTATTTTGTTGTATTTGAAGTGAGGTAATAAGATTGAGATTTTGGGGATGGCAATTTTGTAGTAGGGGGTAGTGTAATGTAGGAGTCCGCAACATAATGATAGTTTGGGACGGGATGGGACCGATTTAGTGGGAAGGGGTCGCCTCAGGTAGAATCCAGGGACCAAATAAGGGAAATGAGCTTTTTGGGGGGGGGGAAACACGTATCCCAAGTACAAAGGGTTAGAGAGTATTTTTTTTTATGTATCGAGAGAAGGTGGCGATTTGAGTTTAATGATAAGTTGGGGTTAGAGAGTGTTTGATAGATATTTTGATAGAGATGGGTGTCATATTAGTTGAAGTTGTTAGTGGTTAGAGTCAGAGGGAGAAAGATTATATATGTATACAGAGCAAGTAGTAAATTAAATTGTTGAAGTATTCAGATCACCCACCGTAATGGAGAATGAGATTGTTAAGCAAAGAGAGAGATTTATAACAAGAATATAAAATTTTATTTTGAAACCAGTGACAATATTTTGATAGAATGTGTAAATGTAAAGTTGTCAAGTTTATTTTGAATAATTTAAATGTCAATTTGCTTATTATTTATAATAATATTTTGTTATTTTAAATGTTGTATTTGATTATGTTTTGTGTTTCAAGTTAGATTGTTACAGATGTTAAATGTATTTTCAGATAGAACTTGTACATAACGTATGTAGGTCAAGGTTTTTGAACTTGACCTAGTTTTAATCAGCTGACAGTGAGGTCATATACATACTAAGCTTGTATAGTAAGGAAGTTAATTCAACTTTTGTTTTTTGATCAATTTAAACAAATTTTAAATAATTTCTATATGTAAAGGAAACATTTTAATAAATTTAAATTTTTTCTTTGAATTTTAAAATTGTTTGGAAAATATTTTTTGAAAAAAAAAAAAATCTTGATTTTTCGCCTGCCAGCTAATGAATATTTTAAGCTTTGATTATTTTATTGTTTGTGTATTAACCATGGTTATTATTATTGAATTATTTTGTTGAATTGTATTGTTAGACTCTAGATAATCCATGTTAGGTTAAGGATGTTCTTAATTATAAGAAATGCTTAAATCAATCCATTTTAAATAAAAACAGAAACCAATGAAGAGAATAATTTAAAATTTATACAAAATTTATGAATCGGTTTTACCTGAAAACAACCAATGGGTTGTAATTTAAATAACTTTTGAAAAATTTTTCAATTTTATAATATGTAATGTCAGTATGTAATGTGAGTGTGTGTGAGCCCAGTATCTGCCAAAGGCAGCCCAGCTTGCATACAAGGGGAAACATATCGGCTGAGGATCTGGAATAATCTAAGCCAGGGATTGAGGATTTTGGGGGGTAGCATATTAGAAGGTGAGGTGTGCTGTGGTACGTGTCTGTTCGATTTTTCGGTGTTGGGATCTCTTACGGAGAAGTCCAGTGATCTCGTTCAGATGCGTCCATGGTCGCCGAGCCAGGGGGGTCGTGTACCCATGAAGTATAAGAACAAGGGGGTTGTTGGCACCAGTTCCTCACCGGTCCTCTTAGGGGTTTTATCAATGAGATTTCTTCTGTTCTGGACAGAAGAATTCTCATTGGGGGGGTATTGTAACGTGTCAAAATTGAGTCATTTCATTTATTGCGGTTATGGGGTCTGTGTATTTCATTTATTTCATTTTTCGGGGTTTCATAAAATTATTGTACAAACATTAATTCCATTGTAACAGACCACGTGGCAAGTAGAACAGTGTAACAAAGCAGCGACGCAGTTTTCCGTTGTGAAATTAGTACTGAGGTATGTGCCACCCTAAATTTCTCAGAACTTTGTATAAATGTGACCACGCACTCACGCGCAGTCCAGGTCCGCGCTCGGAGTGACGCCGTCGTCCAAAAACCAAGATGCCTGGAGAACAATTTTATTCACCGTCTCCTTAGCCGACCTGCAGGAAACGCAGCTAAGGACCGCCTACTTTTAGTGACGTCAGAATGGCCGTGCCTAATATCATCGGCACACACTAGGAAAAAACACACTATGTGTCATGGTCATAGCTAATAAGCTACAGCAACTCAACTTTAAACGGCGACGAAATCTTTTGGCTATGGACAGTAACTTCCTACCGCTCAACAGAGGACGCTTCCCAGTCTTACTCTATACGTGTCGACCGACACACAGAGCCAAGTCAGGCTCTCTACAAAAATTTCATAATTTTACCGGTAATAAAAGAAATAAGAGTGAAAATTTGTGTGACCGCGGTCAGTTAAAGGAACAGAACCCATTCAGATCATTTTTCGGACAATAATAAGAAATATACAAGAACAATGAGTGCGGGCGCGAAGACCGCGTGGCCGAGGGGGGGGGAATATTATTCAAAAATGTTAAGGGATTTATAATTTTGTGTGTTTGTGTGTGTATAAAAAATTGCAGGCTGGGCAGTCTTGTGTGTGTGTGTGTGTGTGTGTGTGTGTGTGTGTGTGTGTGTGTGTGTGTGTGTGTGTGTGTGTGTGTGTGTGTAAATTAAGGTAAGTCGTAGCATAAGATAGATTAAGAGTGATGATCATGTAACCAAGCAAAATATTCCCACAAAATTATTTCAGATGTGGTAAAGTTTATAAAAAATTTTAAATGATTCAAATTAAATTAAATTATCAATTCTCTTCATAAAATGTGTAGAGTCAGTTATTTCGAAAACCTTAACACAGGTTTGCATTTGATGTACATGTGATTGGATCCTGGACCCTAATAGAAGCTTTGCAGGTAGGTGGAAATTGTGTTTTTTTTTGTATTTTAATATATTTAAATTGGATAAGAAAATAACAGTCTATCGACCAGTACCGGAGTTAACCATATTAACTTAGAAGTGATTCATAGAAAGTGACACCACTACACTATCAACCATAATACAATTAAAGTTTTTACATCAGACAATAACAAAAATTATTTCATAAATACAAATAACAAAAAAAAACCCGAAACAAATATTTTTTTTTTTCAGAAAAACCAAAATTTTTTTATTTTAAAATAAATTTTTTTTTAAATTTCAAATTATAATATTATTATTTTGTAATTACTATACAATATGTGCGTAGGCATATTTTCTATATATTCTATGATATTCTGAACTGGCCTTGTGTTCACTGACTTCCTTATTCTTGAATTTTCGAGAACAATGCTTTATTACATATGAATAAACTTCCATAACCTTCTATTTGCTACCCACACTACACAACACTTTACTCACATATTAAACTATATCTTCTTAGTTTTTACAATGTCTTATTACTAATTTATCCTATTAATTTTAATTTTTAATAATAAGGAGTCAACCTAACCTAACCAGCAGGGAATTTACACTGGTAAATACAAAAATATGTATTAAAAATGATGTAAAACTATTAGATATTATACCTAGAGGAAACTAGATGATATAAAGACAATTCTAAAACAGGGGTTAGATTCCTAAGATTGTGCAATTATTGTAATTAATGTAATTTAACATGAAGAATATGACAGAGTCTAAAGTACTCAGATTGTACCTTAAAAAACCACAGATATACTACTTATAAGTGCATGTAAATAGTACTCATACAACAAGTGATGAGGGGACTAACTATTGGTAATTAAACCAAACCATAATTATCAATAATAATAAACTAATAAGAATGTATCTAATGAACAAGACCTGTGGCAATAAGATGCAAGGTTCATTAGTTATAATAACCAGGGATTAAGAATGTCAAGCTGAGACAAAATATAAAACTTACTAGGAACTAAGATGTGTATTTAGTAATAAGATATTGACATAATAACAGAAGTATAATGTAGAAATAAGAATAAATAACTAGAGGCTTAACTGTACAAGAACTTATATGATGTTAAATGATAATATACAAGAGAAAAGGCAACTCTGGAGCAAATTTAAAGTAACCAAAAGTTGATAAGGTTCTTTAGAAGTAAGTATGAAATGTTATAAACCATTAAGATACAAGAATTTTATCAGAAGATGTAAAACTAACTCATAGTGCCGTAGGCCTCATGAAGCTTAGAAATAGATTTTGTGATTTATTCACAATTGAATGTTTTTAACATTAATTAATTACAACAAAGGACTTGGAATTAATAGTAGTCAATATATCTCATAACAAGATGTTCATTAAATAACTATAGGACATATTTTAATAAAAAAATATTGTATTAGAATATAAGAGAAATATTATTTTTGTTAATAGTAAACAGAATTATGCATTGTGAGATGTCTAAATACTGAGCAGGACAAATGCCAGATAATGATAAAGCCAGATTGGAGTTTCACAAGTAGCATAAAGAATAATTATCAATTGTAAAGTATTTTAATAGTTTTAAGTAAAAAGTTGGGCATCAGTTTTGTACTCTCAAACCCAGGAACCCACGCTTTGAACAGAATTAAATAATTTTGACAACGCGGGGGTGATGATTTCATGATGGAATGCTCTACATTCCAATCAATCACAACGCCTACATCGAGAATTCCTCCGGTAACGCAGATTGTAACAGCGAGAGAGACGCGCAAATTTTGGACAGTTCTTCAACAATTGTAAAGCGATACAGATGACCAGCTCCATGCTGAATTAATTCGCGAAGTAACCCATAATGCAGGGCGGTATTGAATGTAGACACGGGCAACCTAACCTTCAAGACATATAGTGAA
This sequence comes from Magicicada septendecula, assembly GCA_034769895.1. Taxonomy (NCBI): domain Eukaryota; kingdom Metazoa; phylum Arthropoda; class Insecta; order Hemiptera; family Cicadidae; genus Magicicada; species Magicicada septendecula. Next base: position 76,454,894 of record CM068371.1, on the reverse strand, counting down.
TCAACGTCGAGTTCGAGTGTAGTGAAGTGGTGTATTAATACAGCATTGAATGCTAAATAAAGTATTAATAGTGAATATAAAAAATAAATAAAAAGGAATTAAGGAAAGTATAGTGACCTTTATGAAAATAATACTTAATGAATTTCGTACATTATAAGATAATGTCAATCGAACTTATTAAACACTTGTAACTATTTGTTAACACTACACCACAAACAAAACATTATTATTATTATAGCACTTTCCACTTATTAATTGTTATTTAATTGTAAATTGAGGTTACTTTCTAGTCACCGGATAACCTCCAATTGTGACATCCATGTACTGTTGCACTTTATTGTATTAGGTTAAGAAATTTTTCAGTTTATATGTAATCACGCTCCTATGATACGGTGGGACACTGATAAGAGACAATAAGCATTGCGTATTTTGCAGTTCAAAGGACCTTTTTTGTATATAATTAACTTAGATAATTTAGTAAACAAAGACTATTTATATAACACTGTGACCAACCCTGAGATATGAGTTTCCGACCAAATAACAGATGGTGTACAATAATGAAAACCTGATTAATTGTTTTTAAAAGGAGTGTACAATAACATAGTTATGATGAATTAACCATATTTAAACAACTTTCATGCAGCATAAATTCATTTTGTTTAGTTAACAAGTTTTAGTGGTTATGAGTGAAGGTTATGTTTACATCTGAATCAGTTGGTAACACCCATGGCCCGCTGAATTGAAGTATTTTGAATCTTCAGTGCTCTTCCACGACTATAACGTAATAAATAGGGTTATCACGAATGAAGAATTAACAAGCGAAGTAAGTAATTAGTGAGATAACCACATAATTAATTATAATTATGCATCAAATAATGATTGCTACGGGCGGTGTAATGCAACACGATTACAATTCAGCATAAATCTACTCATACCATTATTGACATATTCAATAAATAAAATTAAAATTAATAACATAATATAATATAATAATAATTTATAAATACAATATAACCCAAAGTGATATATTATGAATTGCTACGACCAACAACGTGGGGCGTTTAAATACTTAACACCATATTATTTAATTTACCATAATTATCAAACAGCACGGAACTTCGTTATATTACAAATTGGCACCAACAACTTGGGGCATTCAAATAATCCAGAATTATTGGTTTTTTCAGTAAGAGAGAGAAATGGAAAGTTCGAAACATTACAATATATATAAAACTGAAAGTCTGAGGATTTGTTTGTATTGAATACAAATCTACATTGTTACACCGATTGCCACCAAATTTTGCACAGGTAATCTTTGACACAAGGCGAAAAACACTGTCTAGTTTGCAATTTGACATTTTGCTCTGTTCACACAATTTAGGCCCTTTTATTGACACATAAAGATGTCAACAACACCATGGAGATTAGAATTAATTACCGTAGTAATAAGAAAATAAAAGAAATGCTATTTAGCAACATCAGAACTGTACCTTTATCCATTCCTGCAGTATGTTTTCAATGTTTATTATGCGATTGTATCGATATATTACGATGTGGAAAAGAAAAATTGTACTAATTGTAAATTACCCTATTTCTTAATTCAAAGCGAAAATATGTGTTGTTTTCATTTATGACGTTAGGTGACAACGGTTTTTGGTTTTTAGTTTACTGGTGAAATAAATAAAAGCCATGGTTGAGAAAAACATAACGTTTAATGTGTATATACAATGCTTATAACACAGTAACACTTAAAGTACCTAATGTTTTTGAGTTAACAGGTACTTGTATTGACATACTTTGAAAATGCAGATACGTCTATATACTTTGGAATTGTCTTAAACGATTATAAAATTTATGTTTAAACATATTTCTGATTACACAATAAATAAGTAATGAAATACATTAAATACTACTACTAATTTATTTATATACAAAACTCAAAGTATGAGGATTTGTTTCGGTGTATTACACCAATTCCTACCAAATTTTGCACAGGTAATCTTTGGCACAAGGTGAAAAACACTGTCTAGCTTGGAATTTGATATTCCACCCCGCTTCCACGATATAGGCCCTTTTAATTATGCGGTTTATTCACAGTCGATGTGTTAGGTGTATAAAGATATCAACAGCACAATGGAGACCAGAATTAATTACCATAGTAACAAGTGAATAAACAAATGCTATTTAGCGGCATCTTTGAACCACCCTTGTGCATGTTAAAAACATAAGTAGCAGTTGCGTTTCAATGCAGGAGACCTTGAAAACGCAGCAAAGTTGATGACTACGCGTTTTTCCTTGCTGCCTGTGTGTTAAATTCAATGCGTTTCCAACCTCTCAGAAAATCTCAATCCCTAACAACCTATGACAATAAACGAACAAGTAATAATGAGGTTAAAAAAACCTTTAAATAGAAACAAAGCTATGCAGAAAACACAAAAATAAAGATAATTTGATGAATGATGATTTAAAAAAAATCATCTTTAAAAAAAATATCAATTAAAAGAAAACAATAAAGTGGGCGAAACCACGGGTGTAACAGCTAGTGCAAATATAAAACTGAAAGATGCATGTATTCATATTAGTAAAGTGTTGGACCTGGAAAAGGCTTCTTATCATTAAATTCCCCTTATTTGAGTTTAAGCTGTTAAACTATTGGTTGGAGGGCTATAAAATATTTTGTGCTCAAGATATTGAATTTTGAATGTAAATGTAGTTGTTTACTATTTATTAATCTTATAATTTCTTTGATACAATACTTTTTTCTAATGGTTTTAATTAACAAGTTATAAAATTATAATCTTTTATCGTACTATTACTATATTAAACTATTATAATCTCTTCTTATATGGATAGTTTTTAGCAAGATATGAATTTTGTATTCTTCTTTAGTTTTACTTTGTAACTTAGTGAGTTGACATCTTCAAAAGACATTTTCCCCATACTATAGAAAGTATTGTTACGACATCACAGAACAGTGTACGTGTTTATCGAATGTTCCAGAAGAATCTCGCTCTAATGTGTGTGGCATACATGATTGTCGGTGCATTTGCTAGACTGTGGCAGAAGCAGCATGCACTGTGTCAAGGCCGCAATTAATTATGCCGTAGTAGAGATAATGCATAGTTAGGAATGTTCTCGTCTGTGAGCGGGGGTATAAATACAGGCGGCAGTAGCCTTAGTATTCAGTATATTTGCAATATATTTACAGTGTGGTTCGAGTTATTATCGGGCGATATTACTGTTCAAGTGGTTATTAGTGAAGTGTTGCGTTTTATAATCGGGCGGTAGGTATAATTGTAATACAATTGTGTTTAATATTAGTGACATTTTATTGCGTGTGAACAACTTTTATTTGTCGTATTGTTTAAATTAGCAGCCATCCTTACTTTTCTTTTATAAAATTGCTAAACTGCTATAATTGTTTTTATTATTTAGACAAAGCTTTTCGTCATTACTGACATCTTCCGGTCTTAAACAACCGGGGTTGTTTAAGACCTGAAGATGTCAGTAATGACGAAAAGCTTTGTCTAAATAATAAAAACAATTATAGCAGTTTAGCAATTTTATAAAAGAAAAAAAAAAAAAAAAAAAAACTTTTATTTGATTTGTTGTAGGTGACTGTATTGTTAATTATGAACTGTTTAACTGTAAAAATTAACCTGGTGATTAGTGACTTAATTGGTGTCTTGTATTTTGTTTTCCACTGTACCTATGATGATCAAGTAGACCGTCGTAACAGTATCAGAAAAATAAAATTTTCACTAATATTCTATTATAGTTTCTATGGGATTTGAGGAGAGGATATATACATGTGTGGATGCATGCGTGCGTCATTGTTTTCCTATTAAGTCACTCTGTGTGTGTGTGTGTGTGTGTGTGTGTGTTTAATAGCCTGTATTGACCTTGTTAAATATTTTTTTGCATATGTAGGGTAATCACCATGGCGAAAGATGGATTAAGCCATATTTTGGGTAGACTGCAGACACAGATATTAGCAGACTTTCCTCATCACATTTTTCCATGTCCAAATTTACACAGACATGAAGTACTTGAAGTTGAAGAGGAACTGAACCAGGAAAAGTCAAGTTTAACACAAGCCACACATTATTTCAAACCATTTCCTTATGTTAGTTCTCTCCCAGTTCCGATTTTGGAACCAATGGCAGTCACAGTACAAGGTAAGTTGGAAATTGAAAAAGTAAAATTTGCTAAAAAATTGTAGGCGAATGTTTGATTATAGGAATTCATTATGATAATATGAATACATTTTTATTTCAATATTGTACAGTGTATATTTTTAATAATTTTAATGTATACTCTTAGGCTTTGTAGACTAGTGAGTTTGACACTTGGCTACTAATCCTGAGTTTGATTCATATGGAAGACCAAAAACTCGAGATGTATCTTTTTATTGCAGCTTTGCTGCATGTCTTCTGTACCCCAGGCTGGTGTTTGGTGTGAGTCTATCAGAGGGCTACTGGTTCTTTATAGTCTCGTTGTGATCACTTACTCCTGTTTCCCAGGCTTATATTTGCTGTGGACCTGTCAGATGACTCCTGGCTTCTGATAGGCTTGCAGTGATTACTTCTGTTTGTGTCATGCTTGTACAGGGAGCAGACGTCTCTGTCACTGGTCACAATTCCCCTGGACCTTGCTCTCCGGTCTCTCTGCCTACTAGTGTATTGTGTATGTTATGGCCATCCGTCCTTTTTGTTTGTGTAGATCTCCTCACTGAGTGTCACTGTCATACTGAAGAGACCTTACCAGGCTGGCTCCCATCTGGGATACCTCCTTCTTCCTCCTGCTGGACCGGCATGACTCTTCACATACACCAGCTGGCCTACCTTTAGCGAAGGGTCGAAGGGTCTTACGCCCTCTGATTAGCCCACTTCTTTCTCCTCAATCAGCCAGACATCCTGCTCTGTGTGAAGGCTGACACCAGTCATGTAGTCACTGGAGGCCACTGTCCAGCTGGAGTTTGTTTGGCGTCACGCTGGTGGTGGCATTAGCATGATTGTGCATGTGAACAGGACTGTTGGCAAATGCCTGTCCTAGTCACTGTTGTTTTCACAATCTGTGGAGCTGGATACACAGCGCCTTCTTCATTTTGCTGTTGGGCTGCTTGATCAGGTTCGTCTTGGATGGTAGTTGTCTGTAGTCGATGCTTGTGTGTGCAGCTGTCACAAATTTGCTTCCGTGTATGGCATGTTGTGAAATTACGTATTTATCACCATTTAATTAACTTATAAAAACTATACCATAATAAAAAAACTTACACTTACTGTTTTGCGTGTTCTTGGGTCCAGGATCTCATACGTACTTTGGGATACAAGCGTAATTTTCAAGGTTGTGTGAAGAACTTATACAATGCATCTTGGAAGAGAAATTAGTTTTCTTTTATTACTCAAAAGATTTTAAATTGATACTTTTTCTCCAAATATAGATTTTACATACTTTCAAAATATTATGATTTTACAAGTTGTGTAATCATTACGTCTTATATACTATTCTTATTTTCTACTACTTACATACATTAAACAAGAGCCCAGCCTGCCATTCTCACTTAAATTAATTTTAATTTCTTTAATACCCCATACTCTTTTAAAACCCCCTACCCTTACTTTCAATAAACGAAATAACCCCCGGCCACGTGGTCTTCGCGCACATCCAGTGTTCTTTTCTAATTTCGTGTGAAAGTGTTCAAAAAGTGTCTGATGTTGTTTTATATTTTCCCGACCGCGGTCACATAAACTTTTTCTGCTATTTCCCTGTTATATCAGTTTAAAAAAAATTTTGTTTCTGAGTCCGGTTGACAGGCGACCAGCACAAGCGTGAGTCGACCCAAGACTGGCAGCGTCTCTCAGTTCCCCACTCCAGGAGCATTTTTGTCAAAACGACGGACATCAATGCCTTGTATGTAGTCGTCACAGTTTCGCCTCATGCTAGTCATGTAGTTGTTGGAATGACGATAGCAGACGATTTCAACCAGGCACTGGCTGACATCACGATAGGAACCGGACGTAAACGGCACTTCCTACCGCTCAAAAAGGCACATTGCGGATTTTGTTCGTCCCAGGACATCCTGTTTTTTGTCTGGATGCGTCACTCAGATTTGTGGTGATACAGTTGCGTCTGTGTGCTGTTTACGCAAGTACAGATTTCTGCGAATTTTGTGGAGATGCAAATTCCTCTGCCGCATTACACCACTGAAATTGCGCAGCGCCTTTGTTCCAAACGCTGTTTCTCAACATCGTGCTGTTGCTTGGAAAATAAAGTTGCACAATAACACATTTATTTCGTAATATTTTATACAAACCCGCCCGAAAACGACATAAATAAAATTATATAATTGCCCCAAACGATTTAAATAAAACACCCAAAAATTGACCCGCTACAATACCCCCTCGATGAGGATTCTGCTGTGCACGACAGAAGAAATCTCATCGATAACCCCGAAGAGGACCGGTGCCAACAACCCCCTGGTTCTTAATCTGCATGGGTACACGACCCCCCTGGCTCAGCGACCATGGACTCATCTGAACGAGATCACTGGACTTCTCCGTAAGAGATCCCAACACCGAGAAATCGATCAGACTCGCACCACAGCGCGCCTCGCCTTCTAACATGCTACCCCAAAAATCCTCAATCCCTGGCTAAAATTATCCCAGCTCCTCCGCCGATATGGATCCCCTTTTTGCAAGCTGGGCTGCCTTTAGCAGATACTGGGCTCACACGCACTCATGTTACAGGTTATCATAACACATTAAAATAAAAACTTCCTTTTAAAATTTATCAATTTTTTTTTTTTTTTTTTTTTTTTTTCAAATGACAACCTAGACATTTCTAATAATATAAACACATCCTTACTCTAACATGAGAACCACTTATAGTCTACCAATACAATACAATACAATAAAATAAACATGGTTAATGCACGTATAGTAAAAGAATCATTATCTAAAATAGTCATTCGCTGGCAGGCGAAAAATCAAGTTTTTTTTTCAAAAAATTAAAATTTTCAAAATTTTAAAATTCCAAAAAAAAATTTTAAATTTATTCATTAAAAAATTTTATTAAATTTATTTATTAAATAACATATTTATTAAAATTATTCAAATATTGGTTTGACTTAATTAAACAAACAGATTAAAATTGGATTCCTACTATACACAAGCTTAGTAGGTGTGTGACCCCATCAGCTGATCGAAACTAGGTCAAGTCCAAAATCCTTGACCTACATATGTTATATATAAGTTCTGAAAATACATTGAACATCTGTAATATCCTAACTTGAAATACAAAACATAGTAACATAAAATATTTAAAATAAACAAAATATTAATATAATAATCAAGTTGACATTTAAAGTATTTAGAATAAACAATTCTTGACTTTACATTATTTTCAAATTTTATCAAAATTCTGTCACTGGTTTGAAAAATAAACAATTGTATATTCTTTATCATGAATCTCCCTTTCTTTTCAACAATCTTACTTTGATCTACTGTGGGTGATGTAAATTATTTATTCTCATTAACTGTATTAGATCTCTATACATATATAAACTTTCTCCCTCTGACTCTAACATCAATCACTTCAACTCCTATGACACCCATCTCTACCAAAATCTCTACTAATCAGGACACTCTAAACCCCAACTTATCATTTAACACAATTCGCCACCTTCTCTACATATAAAATACTCTCTAACCCTTTGTATATAGGATACGTGTTTCCCCGCCCCCAAAAAACTCAATTCCCTTATCTGGCGGCCCGGATTTTACCTAAGGCGGCCCCTTCCCCACTAAAATCTATCCCTATCCCGTCCCAACCCTTGTTGCGGACTCCTCCATTACACTACCCTCTAATACAAAATTGCCATCCCCAAAATCTCAATCTCATTTCATTACTACAAATACACAAAATAACCTCATTAACTATAAAAACAACAATATATCACTCAAAATCTACATAAAGTCTCCATTACTACTGTGTCAACATTAATACTTCACCAGCTCTGTTACATCACATCAACTCAAAAACAACATTACCTCATATTCATCTTTATCATTTCACATTCAGCTTTTAATTCCATTTGGACAGGTCTACATGTCCCATAAAACATTTATCACCCATGAATTATCTTTTATTAACTTGCATAAATTATTGTTATTTTATTTCTCATATTCTTTTTATCTTTACTTCAAAATATCTGTAGTACATTAAACATTAATTACTTGTAACATTTACAAACCAATATACCAGTGACATGGTATTGCTGATCAGCTGATATCCTAACATAATAAAAACACATCTCACAATTGAATAAATTATATGAAATATACATATTTATTTATCATCACTCCTCACCCTCTGGTTTCCCATTTTCTCTGATTCTGGTTATTTATGTTAACCTGCCAGACGATTTACTTATTGGCTTAAACAAATACACACCAAATAAAATTACATATTCTTATCAATGCTTATTTAACAGACAACAATAAAATAATACACTTAAAATTATAGCATGAACACCTTATTTTTAAATATCTAAGCAGCTAGTTACCTGAACAGAGCACAAGCAGTTTTATTTGAATTAAACTTTGAATAAGCAAAAACTTTTACGTCATAAACTTTAAATTCGTGACTCCTTTGCGTCACCTCCCAGCCACACACACTATTTCAGATTATGAAGGACTGTGGCGCCCATTCGCTTCCACAGAGACTGTATATTTTGGAGCAGGGTTTACCTCTCCGTGTCTCTGCTTCCGCTGTTAAGTTTTAAAGTTAGTGAACATCATCATGTTCTTGTTATATACTCATGCACCCTTAAAAACGGATCTGCCACCGGTCTTGCTGTTCCTCCTCGAACAGAGTGGCAGCCGCTGTTCCATAGTACCGGAGATTTCCTCTAATGTCCCCCCATTGAATTTCAAATTTATACCAATTTCAAGTCAGCTATGGTCAAGGGACTTGATATGACCATAGCTGGCCGCTAGCCAAAACCACGGTTAGTGCTGGTAAGACAGTAACCGCCCGAAAAATCGAGGAAATCTAACTTTTATTTCACTGCCTGTTTCACATCAATATTTTTATGTGCGACACGGTCATTTAATATGGTGTGTAAAAAATTTTTTATTTACACGTATAAGGTGTGCCGCACATTTATCGCCAGTTTGGCCTCCGATGGAGGTAACACTCACTGCTACCCCCAACCCATTTCGCTACTTGTGAGAGCACAGGCAACCCCCACAATAGCCACTTAATAACTAACTAATTACTTAATACATGAAATTAATCTTTCTACCAATGCCGTTCAACACTCCATTGTTATTATCACTTCATTTAGCACCAAACTACCCCCCAAAGTCATCCCCACTTCTTGTATTGACAACAAGTTTATATTTTGTTACACATCGTTTCAAAACGTTCCCATATTCACTGATACTAAAACTTGACAATTATATTTGGTCACTTAATTCTAAAATTTATTTACATTTTAAATTTATAACTTATAATTCATAACTAAGTGGTCAGTATCCCCGCCTGAAACGGGGGTTTTGCCGAGATGGAGTAGGGGACGGTCAGACACCATACGTGAATTCACGTTCCCCTCATCTACCATTAAATCACATTACCTTGCTTTTTTTTTTTTTTTTTTCAACTACCTTAATTACAATTTATACAAATCTACTCTCCCTCTCATTCATCCATGCATGCCGTCTGTCCAGCCCCTAACCCATCTCTACAAAATCCATTTTTCTTAATATACTGGAACTTCTATCATTTGCTAAATTTTTATTTTGCAAATGACAGTGGTGAAATAATACTTGAAACATTGCCTCACTTTATTTTTGTCTTCATACTCTCCCTTAGGCAATGTTGGTATGTGGTGGTGTGCTTATTTATGCATCTTGAGTGTATAAAATTTATCTCCACATACCTTAGGGGTCCCCCTCCCCGTTCAATAATGTAGTTAAATTTCTAATTGATACCAATTTTGATGAAGTCGGACCATAGTTGTTTTCACTGCCCGAAGGAAGATCCTGACAACCATGGCCCGCCTCCGATTTCCGAATTCCACGGCCAGGACTGGTAAGATCGTGGCCGCCCGAAAATGGGGGAGGATCCCTTCTGAAAACATACAATAATGGTTGAAAAACTTATTTATAAACATAACAATTAAAGTGACCTATATAACTTTAAATTCGTCGCATTTTGAGTACCTACTATTTCCTGTGTCGCTGGGTTCCTCAGCACATACGCATTCTGCATTTTTATTTCAACAATTTCATAAGGTCCTTCATATAACAAGAAAAACTTCTTTATTTCCCTATCTTGAGCACTGGACAAATCATGTCTTTTTACTAACACTAACTGACCTACCTCATATTTGGTCCATTTCCCCTTAGCATCATGTTTCTGTTTTCGTCGCTCTCCTCTAGTAAGTAAATTCTCGTTCGCCAATCTAATTTTCATGTTCCTGTCCAAAATCTGACCTTCAGGTGGGTACGTGAAAAGTTGTTCTAATATCCTGGGCGGCCTTGTTCCCCTGATCAACTCATGCGGCGTAAATCCCGTGGACTCATGGGTGGTACAATTCAGCCACTCCTCTACTTTTTTCACGTAGGATGGCCATTCTGTGTGTTTGGCGTGACAGTACGCCCGGAATATCCTGCCAATCTCTCTCATCACCCGCTCTGCTTGATTCGACTGAGGATGGTACACTGCCGTATGCTTGGGTATGATGCCTTCCCATCCAAGCGTCTGCCGCCACTTGCCGCTTATAAACTGTGGACCATGATCAGATAATATAATTTTCGGCTTTCCCACATTAAGCATATAATCTTTGACTATCTTCTCGCTAAGCACCTTACTAGTTGCCCTCTTAATACTATATAACTTTACAAATTTTGAAAAAGTGTCTAAAACTACAAATACATATAACACACCTCCTCTACCTCTGGGTAATGGTCCATATAAATCAACCGCAACTAGATCGAAAGGTTTATCTACTTTTATGTAATTCATCTCTCCTTCTACTCTGTAATTCACTACCTTTGATTTTTGACATAAATCACACACTCTCAACACTTTTCTCACTCTCCTCTCCATATTCTTAAATATACATGACTCTTTCAAAATATTTACACACTTTCTCGCACCAAAATGACCATACCTTATATGACAATCCCAAACAATTTTATCTATTAACCCATCAGGTATAATTAACCTCCAATCACGCTCCCCACCATCTACTTTTTTAAACAAAATATCTTGATATATTTGAAATCGCTCATTATATTCAGATCCCTCTACATCTGTTTCTAAACTAACAATTATTTTCCCCAGTTTGCTATCAGATCTTAGCAAGTTTTTAATGTCACTTAATTCCTCACCAAAAATTCTATCTTCCCTAGTTAGTCTAAAAATTTCTATTTCTTTAAGGTCCCTACCAGTTTTATTGTCTATAACATCTATTCTAGAAAGTGTATCTGGTACCTTATTTTCTGACCCCTTTATGTACTCCCATGAAAAGTTATATTCTTGTAAGGCTAATACCCACCTGGTTAATCGGCTGTGTGTTAGCTTACATGAATTCAGAAATGACAGTGCCTTGTGGTCCGTCCGGATGATCGTGGTATTCCCTAGGATGTACGTGCGGAATTTACCCACGGCGAACACAATACTTAGTAGTTCCTTCTCAGTTGTCGTGTAATTCTTTTCCGCCGATAACAGTGATCTACTGGCGAAGGCGATCGTTAGGTGTTCCTTGTCGCAGCTCTCCTGGTATAACTCGGCACCTAGCGCTACGTTGCTGGCGTCGGTCTGTAAATAAAAAGTCTTATTAAAATCGGGATGATTCATCATGATCATGTGACTGAACTTTCTCTTAATTTCATTAAACGCAGCTCGTTCCGTATCGCCCCATCTCCACTGTTTATTCTTCTGCAGTACAGCACTCAGTTTGGATGTTGTGTGTGCATAGTTCTCCTGAAATTTCCTGTAAAAATTGCATAGGCCTAAAAAACTCTGTAGTTGCTTAATGTTTTTAGGTTCAGGGAATTGCATTATGGCTTCGACTTTGTCAGGGTTGGCTAATATCCCCTCCTGTGTAATAATAAATCCTAAAAAGTGTATTTCTGTCTGCAGAAACTTAGACTTGTCCCAATTCACTGTTAAACCCCCTCTTTGTAGCTTATCTAATACATATTCTATGTGTTCTAAATGTTCAGTGAACGTTCTAGAGGCTATCAAGATATCATCGACATATACTGTTAAAAAATCTAAATCCTTAGGTTGTAAAATATTATCTAAACATTTGATAAAACTGGCAACACTGGTGTTTAATCCAAAAGGTAAGCGTTTAAACTGGTAATTCTTACCGTTAAAAAGAAAAGCTGTGTATTTCCTGCTCTCTGTTGCTAATGGCACCTGCCAGTATCCAGCGGTCAGGTCTAAAGACGTCATGTATTTGACCCCGCTAAACTTTTGTAAAATCTCATTTATGGGTTCTGGAGATTCCCTGTCAGGTATAATAATTTGATTAATTTTCCTAGCATCTAAACATAACCTTACCTTGCCATCCTTCTTTATCACTACCACCAAAGGGTTTGAATAGGGTGATACTGAGCGTTCAATTATGCCTCCTTGCATCATACGGTCTAATTCCTCCTGTACAGCCCTCCTCTTCGAAAACGGCACTGGGTAGCTTCTCTGCATGTATGGTGCGTGGTCCCGAACTTTCAACTCGCAGATGTAGTCCTTCGCTTTCCCTGGTGATTCATCAAACACCTCTCTGTACTGCTCGACAACTGCCCACAACTCCTGTTGTTGAGTATTTCCTACAACTGTATTTTCATTGAAAAATTTATCGGCTCTATTTGCCCACACACTCTCATTACGCTCATGCATCTCTCCCTCCTCATTCTCTATGCTATCACTCTCAAGACATATATTTATTCTGGTCTCTATCTCTCTATCGCTTATCTGCTTATGTAACATTTTTATTCCCGTGATTTTAGCTTCATTTACTACTTTCTTAAACTCTATTCTGACTGGTTTATTCCCCTTCTCAAATTTTACTATTTGTTTATTGAAATCTATTACTGCTCCGTTTCTTTCCAAAAAATCATTTCCCAATATTACATCTAAACTCAACCCTTTAACTACTAGGAAAGTGTTTTCAAACTCCACTTCATTTATGAGAATATTTAATTGTACTTGTCTGGTTATTCTCTTACTTCTCACCCCAGTTACCCCCACTACAGTAACCCCTGCAACTGGTAATGACGGTATATTCTTGTTTAACTCTTTTAATTCACCCATGACATTTTCAGAAATTACTGAGATCTCGCTACCAGTATCAATTAAAGTTTTATAATTCTTACCTTCAAGGTTAATTGTCACCTCAGTTAATCCTGCTCTGCGTTCCACCACCTTGTTCTCCTCTTCTTCTAACAGTTCCTTCGCCATGTCCATCTTGATAACGTTATTATGGTATCTGTTGATTACTTGGACCCTCCTGTTTTCCGTAGACAATGGTTCGGCCCGTTTCTCCATTGTCCTCCCTAGTTTTCCGTGGAGGGACCCGCCACAGCTGGATGATTTCCCCCTCTCCCTCTGTTATATTGTCCTCCTCCTCTCGGCGCTCCTCTGTGAAATTCTCCTCCTCTCGACTGTTGATTGGGTGGTGGGTTTGCTCGCTCGTTCCTGGCGCACTCCCTGTTTCGATGACATCTGAAACAATTTGTTCGATTAGCATAATTGTCGGTTTCACATGTTCTACACCTCCAACTCTCGCCCCTATTATCGAAACTTCCTCCCCGTGCTCCTCTATGAAAATTCTGTGTACCCCTGTTATGATGGAAATTATTATTATTATTATGGTGTGGTACTACTGGTGTGGTTGAACGTCGCCCTATGTCTCGTTCCCCTATATTCTGTAATACATCTAACATGTTTTCTAACTCACTTATATTTGTAATCTCTCTAGTCATTAGCGTAATTTGCACTTCTCTGGGCAGGTGTTTGCTAATATGTCTTACAAATGATCGGAAAGGCAACGGCGGTTCTAGATATTTAGCTTCGTTGTATATGGTCATCACATATATGGTTAGGTGGTTATTAATCCTACCAAAATTCCCGTTACCCATTATTTTACTTCTTAATATTTCTTGGTCTTCTTCTGACCAATATTTGTTTCGAAAAGCTATCTCAAAATCCTCAAAACTATCCTATTCGGTATGGTGTACTTCCGACCATATCTCGGCACTACCTTTAAAACATTTGATAATCTTCAGCAACTTAACCTCCCAGCTACTACTATTAAACCGATTAAACTCCCTAACCCTATTTAAAAATTGCATTGGGTGTACTCTACGATTATCACAAGTGAAAGTTTCTAATTCTATTTCATTATTTGTATCTCGTGTCAGAAATATGCGTTCAGTAACATTTACATTTTGATTTTTTACTACACTTAATTCATCTCTCATATTATTAATATTCTGTTCGAGTGAATATAATTTTTTGTCATTACTATACTCAGACTGTACATTATTTTTTGATATTACATCGATAGACTCATTTACGGCTTGTATTTCTGTCTTATAATTACTCTTAATTTCATTCATTTTAAATTCTATCTTATTTTGGTGTTCATCAAAGTTCTGACTGATTTTTTCAACTGTCGTTACTACGCTCCTCAACTTACATTCAGTTTCAATACTACATTTATTAATTTTAGATTCTATGTCATTGTTATACTCATTCATTGAATTTATTAAATACTCGTTATTCTCATTTATTTGTTTATCAACTCTTTCTGATATCTGGTTATCTATCTCATTAATTTTACTATCTAGGTTTATTACAGAACTATCTACTTTGGTATTCAACTCATCGAGTCTGCTAGCAAACTCTTCATTATCGTTTTCAAAACGCTTATTGATTTCACTAATATGGTTTTTTAACTCACTGAAATTGCTTTCGCATTTTATTTTCTGTTCGTGTATTTCGCTTTTCAACTCATGGAATTTAACATTCTGCTCATCGAATTTAACACATAACATTGCATTCATGCCACACAAATATCTCATTACATCACTATTTTCAGATTGATTATTTCTATTAGTCGAGATTGGGGTTATTTGAATCCCCGAATCATCTGTACTATCTTTTTCATTTGTTTTGCTTACATTCATAATTTTCCCGTCTTGACCTATATTCGGTGTTGAATGTATGTCAAGACTATTCATCACAGCTGATTCGTCAAATTCAGCTGTTTCGCTTATCACCGTCGGGTCGGACAAATCGACTCCGTTCTGTGTATGTTCCATTATTATATTTTTTAAATATGTAATTTATTTCTTATCTGTCTGAACAAATATTTTTTTACTTATTTTACGTAACTTTACGTCTTTCACTTAACCTCTCAATTGCGCTTGTATCTTATTTGTAGGTATGGTTTTTACATCAAATTTTTAACTTATAAAAACTGTCCCTTTCGGCTGCGACAACTGTGAAATTACGTATTTATCACCATTTAATTAACTTATAAAAACTATACCATAATAAAAAAACTTACACTTACTGTTTTGCGTGTTCTTGGGTCCAGGATCTCATACGTACTTTGGGATACAAGCGTAATTTTCAAGGTTGTGTGAAGAACTTATACAATGCATCTTGGAAGAGAAATTAGTTTTCTTTTATTACTCAAAAGATTTTAAATTGATACTTTTTCTCCAAATATAGATTTTACATACTTTCAAAATATTATGATTTTACAAGTTGTGTAATCATTACGTCTTATATACTATTCTTATTTTCTACTACTTACATACATTAAACAAGAGCCCAGCCTGCCATTCTCACTTAAATTAATTTTAATTTCTTTAATACCCCATACTCTTTTAAAACCCCCTACCCTTACTTTCAATAAACGAAATAACCCCCGGCCACGTGGTCTTCGCGCACATCCAGTGTTCTTTTCTAATTTCGTGTGAAAGTGTTCAAAAAGTGTCTGATGTTGTTTTATATTTTCCCGACCGCGGTCACATAAACTTTTTCTGCTATTTCCCTGTTATATCAGTTTAAAAAAAATTTTGTTTCTGAGTCCGGTTGACAGGCGACCAGCACAAGCGTGAGTCGACCCAAGACTGGCAGCGTCTCTCAGTTCCCCACTCCAGGAGCATTTTTGTCAAAACGACGGACATCAATGCCTTGTATGTAGTCGTCACAGTTTCGCCTCATGCTAGTCATGTAGTTGTTGGAATGACGATAGCAGACGATTTCAACCAGGCACTGGCTGACATCACGATAGGAACCGGACGTAAACGGCACTTCCTACCGCTCAAAAAGGCACATTGCGGATTTTGTTCGTCCCAGGACATCCTGTTTTTTGTCTGGATGCGTCACTCAGATTTGTGGTGATACAGTTGCATCTGTGTGCTGTTTACGCAAGTACAGATTTCTGCGAATTTTGTGGAGATGCAAATTCCTCTGCCGCATTACACCACTGAAATTGCGCAGCGCCTTTGTTCCAAACGCTGTTTCTCAACATCGTGCTGTTGCTTGGAAAATAAAGTTGCACAATAACACATTTATTTCGTAATATTTTATACAAACCCGCCCGAAAACGACATAAATAAAATTATATAATTGCCCCAAACGATTTAAATAAAACACCCAAAAATTGACCCGCTACAATGTGAGTGGCTTCCCATTGTCGGTTAGCTGAGTCTCTGGATACTCCCAATTAGGGAACACCCCTTCCTCCAAGTAGCAGATAGAATATTGATGTTTGCCTTGAGCACTGCCTTTGCTTCCACCCATCTTGACATTATGTCTATGTCCATAACCACAATATACTGGTTGCCAGCTCGCATAATTGAATATGAGCCCATGAGGTTGAGGGTGCTGTTGATCTGGTTTGGTATTTGGGCCACACTTGTGGAGGGCACATGCTTGGCAGCTTTGGACGTAGTTGGGGATGTCACTAGTTAGGCCAGTCCAGATGAAGTTCTTGCCAATGATCCAAAACGTCTCTTCAGATCCTGGGTGACTGGCTTCAGGGTCATCATGAAAGTGTTGGTGACCTCCAAGAGGACGTTCAGCAGTACGTGCAACCCTAGTTCCAGGTGATGTCTGGTTTTCCAGGCCAGGCCATTATCCACCCGGTATCCTATTGCTGCGGCTGCCGCAGGGTCATTTCTCCAAGCTTGGTAGTTAGTTGTTTTATTGCACTTCCTGCACTACCAGAAGGATGATAAAATGTGAGACTTACCATTTTAATGTCACACAGTAGAAACAGCTCTTCTCCTCATCCCTTGTTCACCAGCGTTGTCACACGTTACACTTGGTTATGCGCATTCAATGGTGGGAAGGGGAGGTCTCTTGCAAACACATCACATTTATTGACAAGTCATTCCACTTGTCGCATTGCTACTATGTTAACCATCTCCGTCTTCTCTACATTACCCACATACAGATTATATTCAGTAGTTGTGGATTGTAATTTCTCTGCATCTTCTCCTTCCCATTGGGATCATTCCACCATTTGCAATAAGACTACCACTTACAATGTACATGCAACTGTTACGCAAGTACTCTAATTCCTGTGCGTAGCACTATTTTATCAGTACTAGAAAAATCTGATGTGATTGTAATAAATTAGTTATTAGTGTTCCAGTTAGTAATGTATAATTCAGATGGGTAATTTTTGTATGCATTTATAAAGTGTAACATAATATTATTTGTTATAGTAATTTGTAATACTCACAAAGAAAGAGCTAACACTACAATCCCTTGCTGCATTACAGAAAAATGAATTTTTGGGATTGAAGTATATGATTGTAGACTAATATCTTAGAAACTGAGTTATCCAAAGTTCCTGGAGAACAGTGCAAATGTATAATATTTCCTTTTCTAGCCCAGAATGGATGTGATCCTGCACTGAATCTAATAAGAAGTAAGATGAAGTGGGAGAAGAAGAAAGCGCGTATTACGAGTGCTAATTTGAGAGATAGAAAACGTTTCGGTAAGACAAGTATAATATATATTTTCATGTATATTACAGTAGGTAAACTTTTTTTTAAATCTAATACTAACAGTGCTGTTTGTCTTATCATGGTTTAATGTTTCTTGCAATATATTACATAAACCACATAATTCTTGCAAAGGAAATTATTATTAATTTTTAAAGATATGAATGTATAAATTACTGTCATAGACGACCTTTAATAGGTAAGCACACAGCACAGATACGAAACACCATATAATATAACACCAAACAACTATTTTCGTTATTTTATAAAATTACAAAATATGAAAATGACTAAATTTGTGTTTAAATTGTACATTATCAAATGTATAGTATCTACTTTCTTTGCACTTCATGTCAATTTTGTTAGGAAGAATAGAACATTGCATGATAAATGTGATTAATACATGAATACAGTGGAACCTCGATCCTGTGATATAACGTGCCCCTTGATTTAACGCTTATTTTTCACGGTCCTGGCAAATTAAATAGTTAAACTTAGGACCTTTATAAAAAGCAACCCTCAAATATAAAGCGCTTTTTGGCTGGTCCGCAGAAGAGTGTTGTACAAGGTTTCACTGTAAATAAACCAGGCAGTTTGGGCAGTTGTGTAAACTACTTGCTTGGACAGTATGTAAATGATGCTAATGAAGGTTGGTTACTATCGACATAAGTCTTGGATAGTGGGACCAAAGAGTAAAAAAATATTTAGTGATTCTGCAGTTAGGAGCAGAAGTTAGTGGTGATCTCACTCTGCTTTCACTTTTAGGTTTAGCATATGTAGTAGAACCCCAGTAATCCAAATTGGGACTGTGGCCTGTTCAGATTCAGAAATGTTTGGATTATCTGAAAAAAAAAATACGTGTACAGTAAAGGCCCAAGTTTGTCTATTTTTGTGCAATTTAGTTAGATAAATAAGCCTGTATTATGTGTTGCTGCATCACCTACCAACATAGCATAGAGATAGACCAAGAAATAGACAAGCAGGTGTTCATTAGCAGTACATGTGTCCTAGTTTACCTAATGTGTGGATGGCAGTTGTTACTGCATAGCCCATACAGAATAAATGAAGTCAAATTTTAATAGGTGTAAGGGTAAAAAATCTCTCTCTCTCTCTCTCTCTCTCTCTCTCTCTCTCTCTCTCTCTCTCTCTCTCTCTCTCTCTCTCTCTCTCTCTCTCTCTCTCCCCCCCACCTAAGCATAGCATTCAAAGAATTTCGACGAAACCGAAACATCGAAGCATGATAGGGTTTTTAGGCTTTTGAAACGTATAATGTGGATTACGTTACGTTTGGTGGATTACATAAATCATTTCCAAACCACAGATGATCACAAACAGAGCATGTAAAACCAAATTTATTCTCACTAAAACGTTTGCGAAACTCAATGTTAGCAGCGATTATTTCTGTCTTGATGCGTTAACATATATCCAATTTCTAGACTGTGGGGAATCAAAAGTGTGGAAGCGTTACGTTTTTCGATGACGATTTTTGTGGAATGACCCCCAGCCTAAAAACATTATCATGTTAAAACACTGAGGCGAACGAAACATTGAGAACGAACACGAGCAAAATGGTCAGTTCTGTTTGGTGCAGCTGCAACCCACACTAGGTCAAATCAGCTTTTTGTTTGGGCCTGCTTATGCCACTGCCAACAAGTGCGTCGAGTGTTTTGGTTAACTCTCCTATTTAAAAGTTAATTGCATTAGTATTTTTTCTAATTACTTAAGTTTAAAAACGTTTTCCGATGAGGACGAAATAGACGAATGTATATCGATGTTGTGGCAATGGTTATTGTTAAATTCGTAAAAGTCACGTAAATTTTGGGTTCTCCCTTACAATACTAGAAGAAACAATTCTATTATAGATTTTTTACAAGAACTCCGAAAGTATGAAGATAATTCAAATAAATTATCATTGATATAATAATAATAATAATAATATAGCTTCAACTAATAAATTATTGTACCCTAGAAAATAAACTACACCTAGACTAGATATAGGCTATAAATATAATTGAATTTCATTATATGTATTTAATTTAAAATAGATTAAATAAATTATAATACATTTAAAAATTATTGTAAAGCTCAAAGAAAATTGTATTACTAAAAAGTAAACACGTAAGTGTATTTTAATGAATGCATTTGTAAATAATATAAATGTAAACAAAAATAAATTGTATGTTTCAAAACAGAAGAAATAATAAAAGTGAAAATAATGGCTAAAAATTAGAATTGCTAAAAATAATAAAAATAAAACTTAACTTTGATGTTGTAAAATGTTCAGATCGAACAAAGGGCAAGCGAACAGTACCAGACGTGTTGTGTTGTGTTCTGAGTCAACAAAATGTTCTGGTTGGTTAGTGTGTGTTGCTTCTTATCCTCACCACGCATTTCTTGGGTCTTCGGCTGGTTGCGAACGTCTCCAAACTTTTTGCAACTGTTTTGTTCGCCGTAGTGTGTTTTTACCCTAAGTGTTTAGCGTTTTTTTCTGTGAAGTTAAGTGAACAGATCTAATGTTTGGTCGTGTAGTACAATGGCAAGCAAATGTCGTGTAGTACAATGGCAAGCAAATGTAAACATAAAGGAATTCATATCTGGGCTGTTTAGCTAAAATCGATTGCTTTCTTTAGAGAGTTTCCAAATGTCCAGAAGGACAGAGATTTTCTGTCTCCAGAGGGCTTATTTAGTAGAAAAGGGTTTTGAATGTTTGAAAAGGTTGGAGAGCCTGTATACCCGGCCATATGAGCAACACATGCAATACATCCTGCAGTACAACAGCGGATCCCTGGCGTCTTTTACTGGTCTCAAGAACTGTTGGATCTTCCTGGTTGGCTTGAAGATTGGTATGATGCCTTGTCAAACCTCGGATGTAGGGCAAGACAGCTGAGATGAAAAACTACTGCCACACTGACTCATCCGACGCACTAGGTCTTCTTGGGCAGGCAGCTCTTCCTCCAGATGCCACAACTCAGCATCAAGAAACCGGGGATTGCAGATCCTCTTTGCCTGGTCCACCAGTCTCTTTAGCACTGCATGCTTCTGCTTCAGATGATGATTCGACCACTTGTGCAGGTATGTGTGTGTGTCGGCTTTCTGTATACCTTGTGTCCTTAGCTGCCATCGGGCCTGCGAAGAATCAACATTTTGAGAAATGCCAGCTGATTGCCCATCTCCTTCTCCATTGTGAACTGTATGTGTGGGTGAACACTGTTGGGATGCGTCAAGAAACGTCCAAGTTCCTCTTCCCCATGGCTCCACACAACACAATATATGTTATACATATAGTGGAACCAACACTTCTGCTTGAGCGGTGCAGATGTAATTGCCAACTCCTCTGATTTCACTATGAAAAAGTTTGCGACCACAGGACTGAGTGGACCTACCCATTGCAACTCAGTCTGTCTGCTTGTAGTAGCCACCGTTCCATTGGATGTAGGTAGGCAGTGGTGAGCACATGTCAGAACAGAAATGTAATGTCCGCTGGGGTACATCTCTGTCACATGGGATGTACATCACAGGGTGTGGCAGTGATGTGTGTGGGTTTGGCAAATGACACAGTACAGAATTTGCTAGTGTTTTGTAGATGCCTTTGAATGTGCAATGATTCTCAATAAATCACTGCAAAAGTTGTAGAATCATTTTGCAACTTTGTATAAATACAGGTTCTGACAGTGGCTGGCAGGTTGTTGTGACACACGATTTGGTGTGTGTGTGTGGTCAGCAGTTTAGTGTGTAGTGATAATTGTGGATTGACCTTTGTAATTAGTCTTCTTCTTCTTCTTGACCCCATAGATTGGCCTGTAGCTCGTTTCAACTTCACAGAGTCTTTGAACATTTTTTCCAAGGTTTCTCACGATCCCTCCTACCAGCTGGTGTGTATTTCAGTGCTTGTTTAGGAATATGCATGAGTACCATACATTACACATGAGACTTCCAATCTTGCCTGTTTTCCTTTATTTTATCAATAAGTGATGGCACCTTGAAGACTTTCCTTATATCCTCGTTTCTAAGATGGCCCTTCAAACTATAAGGAGGGCTATTCAGAAAGTTAGTTTTGTTTTTAAATATTGTCCTGGTATAGATGCTGTCACATGGCACAGTTTGTTGATTCATTGGCAAGCCAACAACGCCATTTGGAAAACAAGTAAGCACTGAATAAGCTTTGTTGGACATGTTTGTCATGTTGGAGACATTCGAGACCCCTTCTGTGTGTGAAAGTAGTTATTTGATTCGATTATTGAATGCGAAAGGCATTAAAACAATTGAAATTCATAGTCAAATTTGTGATTTTTATGGAGAAGAAATGAGCGATTCATTGGTACCAAGATGGATACAACTTTTTTGCTTAGTCTGATCCAGAGTAAGTGACGTAGGATGATTACCCGGGACATTGCGATGAATCATGGCACTGCAACGCAACATCTCCTTACAAAGTTAGGCTGGCAACAATTTGATCATCCGCCTTATAACCCAGAATTCACACCAAGCGAATATCACCTTTCAAGAATCAGAAAGCCTTCCTTGGTGGCCAATGATATCAAGTAAGCTGTTAATACATGGTTCCAATCACAGGTGGGAAATTTTTATGATGAAGGTATACAACGCCTGGTGTCTTGCTATGAAAAGTGTTTTAAAAGTGACGTAAACTATATAGATAAGTAGTATAAGGTGTGTACTTTAATTAACAATAAAAAGTTTTGAAAATATATTCTTAATTTCCTTTAATACCCTATCGGAACTTACTTTTTGAATAACCCTCGTAAAGAATTATCTTTTTGTAGGAGACTCCATGTTTCACTACCATATATTAAAGTTGGCACTGTCAAGACCTTATAAAACTTCAGCTGTGTCTCCCTATGTGTCCTGTTCTTTAATAGTCTTCTAATTTTTCCAGAGGTACTGAAATCTGTACGATAGTTGTCCCTGCATACATGTTCTTAATGATGTGTAACAGGTGGAGTGCCTCTATATATTAAAATATCCCACAATTTATTTCTATATAATCTATCAAAGGCTTTTTCATAATTGATAAAAGCCATGCCAGGCTCTAAGTTCATAGTGCATCTCTTTTCAATTATTTGCTTTACTAAAAAAGACATTGTTACGACAGTCTACTTGATCGTCGTAGGTACAGTGGAAACAAAATATAAGACACCAATTAAGTCACTAATCACCAGCTTTAATTTTCACAGTTAAACAGTTCGTAATTAACAACACAGTCTCTTATAACAAATCAAATAAAAATTGTTCACACGCAAATAAGTGTCAACTAATATTAAAGCACAATTGTATTACAATATACCATCCGATTATAAAACACAACACTTAACTAATAACCACTTGAACGTACACAGTAATCACTTGTAATCGCCCGACAGTAAACTTGGAACCGCACTGTAAATATATCGCAACTATACTGAAAACTAAGCCCGCTGCTGCCTTGTATTTATACATCTGCGCACAGACCAGAATATTCCAAAATGCGTGTTACCGCCAGTGTGCACTATGTAATTAATTGCAGTCTTGACACAGTCCGCGCGGCTGGCGGCTTCGAGAAAAGTCTCGCGAATGCGTCAAGAGTCACGTACACCACCGCATTACATTCTTGATCCCTCTGGAACGTTTGATAAACACGTAGATTGTTCTGTGATGTCATAACACTGCCCCCTCCTTAAGCCTGTTCATCCCGAACTGGCAAACTGTCTCTGAAGTAGTACTTAGCCAGGCGATCTAGGTGGACGTCCTTACAAGAGATAATTCTCCGGTTCTTCGAATTCAGTCTCGTATGATCCGAACATCACGTTCCGAGGAATGCGAGTCTTCCGCTCAACCACTAGTTTGCTGGAATCACTCCCGTTGTGTCATGTACGGATGATCTAAGCACCACTGGCTGATCCAAATTTGTTTGGTTCTCGTCAACAACCTCTTGTGTAACCTCATCTTCAGCCACTTTGCCCTCGGGCGCTTCTATCAGCTCAGGAACAAGCAAGAGTTTTGTCTCGACACTCATAGTTGGCTTTCCAGTCACTTCTTTTGTCGTTACACTTATTTATATTTCCTCTGCTAGTTCTTCCTCCATTTCCGCTTGCAGTAGGGAGGGTTCCTCTTGACCAGACCTGTTGACTTTTTCTTTGACTAATGCCACTTGCTTAATCGAATGGTTGGTAGACCCTGTCATTTTAGCCATGCAAAGCTTTATTTTCTCTTGGCCAACCTTCAGGACATTCTCTCTTTAAGTCCACAACGAATCCGTAGACATTCATAATGTCCGTGCTAAGAATCACTTCATCGACAATGTCTGCAACGAGCATTTGGTGGCTAAACTCGGGAAGACCCAGGCGTACACGTACGTCTACCTTTCCTAGCACCTTGACGGGGCTTCCAGTCACAGTCTATTGTACAAGAACTAATTTGAGGCCGTTGGTTGCTGATTAAGTCCGGGCGCACAATAGACACTGTTACGCCCGTGTCAACTGTAAATGATGTTGGTTTACCTTCCGCAACCCCATTAACAATCAAGTTTCCACTGGTCTTATGTAGCGTGGAAACTGTGTGCTGTTCTGATGCTTTACTTCTCCAATTGGTGTGATGACTCTCTTCTCTCGGTATCTTCTCCTAGTCTACCTGTAGATGACCACGTTTTCCACAGTTGTAACATTTCGGTCTTCTGTCTTTTTCAAATCATTGCGACTCTCTTGAACTTTTGAATTGTTTGTCTGACAACATTGTTTTTCTGCATCCATCGTAACGGCAATGTGATACAGGGAACTTCTGACTGCAGTGTGATGGCACAAACCCATTAATGTAGCGGCAAACGCTACAGCCCATAATGTGGCCCATTAATGTAGTGGCAGCTTCAAACTCTAGGCCGTGAACAAGAGCTTCTGAGCTATTTCGGTGCCTTGCCATTTGTAACACTTGCTGAAGTTCACAATCTCCGATGCCATCAATAAATGTCTGCACCGCAAACCTGATTAGAAAATCTTCTGGTGCTTCAGGATAGGCCAATCTAATCAATCTGTCGATACTTGCTTCAAACTCTTGAAGACTCTCCCCAAAACGTTGTCGTCTTGTTCTCAACTGAGCGTAGTACACATCTCGCAAATGTTTATCACCGTAGCATAATTCTAGAACTTTTATCAATTCGGCATAGGTGTTTTGGCTGTCAGGTGGCACTTTCTGTAGTAGTTCTGCCGTGGGTCCTTTTAATGCGAGAACGAGTGAGACTGCCTTGTCTTTCTCTGTCCAATTATTTGTGCATGCAGCAGCTTCAAATTGGCGGAGGTACGTTGCCCATTGACTGCTTCCGTCAAAGGTTGAAGCTTTGACATGAACTGTCCCTACTGCAGGCAAAGTGACTTTCTCTATTAACTTATTTTCTGCGTCTTTTTCTGTCTAAAAGGTTGAAGCTTTGACATGAACTGTCCCTACTGCAGGTAAAGTGACTTTCTCTATTAACTTATTTTCTGCGTCTTTTTCTGTCTTTATCATTGGTACAGTCTGTTCACAAAGTTGTTTTGGTTGTTACTTCAGGCACTGCTCGACTTCATTTTGAATCTGCTCTTTTATATTTGTAATCGAATCTTCTATTTTTGTTGACATAGCTTTTCCACACTCGTGACTGATTTTTGTACTTCAGCTATTTTATTAGACATCGATTATTAACAGTTGAGACAGATTTTTCTACTTCAGCTATTTTTAATATCATTGATTCTTGTACCTCCGGTATTTTAGTAACTTGTTTATTAAGCTCACCTCGGAGGAGACCCAATTCTGCGGTACTATGTTCTTGCATCTGTTTCTGCTCCTGTATTAATGCTTTGATGTCTTCTGTTTCACACTTCCGTTCCTCTGCCTCCTGCAGGAGGGTTTTCTGTCCCGCTTCCGCTTTCTCGTCTTGTCGTTTTTCTGCTTCTTCCCATTCTTGTCTTCGTTCTTCTTTTTGTTGTCTTTCTGCTTCTTCCTGTGTCTGCCGCAGCAGTGTTTGGAAAGCTTCCATCACCGACTGGCATCCATGTTTACCGGTTAATTACGAATTACCTCGTCTTGTACAAACTGTCCACTGTTTCCACTGTTAACCGTTCTATCCCAGTTTGGACATCACTGCTACGACGGTCTACTTGATCATCGTAGGTACAGTGGAAACAGAATACAAGACACCAATTAAGTCACTAATCACCAGCTTTAATTTTCACATTTAAACAGTTCGTAATTAACAACACAGTCTCTTATAACAAATCAAATAACAATTGTTCACACGCAATAAAATGTCAACTAATATTAAAGCACAATTGTATTACAATATACCGTCCGATTATAAAACACAACACTTAACTAATAACCACTTGTACGTACACAGTAATCGCTTGTAATCGCCCGACAATAAACTCGAACCGCACTGTAAATATATCGCAACTATACTGAAATCTAAGGCCGCTGCCGCCTTGTATTTATACATCTGTGCACAGACCAGAGTATTCCAAAATGCGTGTTAGCGCCAGTGTGCACTACATAATTAATTGTGGCCTTGACGCAGTCCGCGCGGCTGGCGGCTTTGATAAAAGTCTCGCGAATGCGTCAAGAGTCACGTACAGCACCGTATTACATCTGGATCCCTCTGGAACGTTCGATAAACACGTAGATTGTTCTGTGATGTCGTAACAATATTGTCACTGCAGGATCATCCAATTCCAAAGCCACTTTGTTCTTCTAATAAAAATGCATCAGAGATAGCTTTAAAGTGCTAAAGTATTCATGAATATAATTTATAATGTGTATTTAATAAGCCAAGTCTCCTTAAACTGTCATAGCAATTCCATTGCCCTTTCGTAAATAAGGATATCACTTTTGCCAAAACAAAGACTTGGGAACCCTACATTCTCTCCAAAATTTATTGAATAGTGTCAAAAGTTGGTGTATCAGTTCAATTACTCAATATTTCAAGTGTTCTGAATTTATTCTATCAAAACCAGTAGCTTTTTAATTTTTTAACTCCTTCAATTCCACCTTAATCTCTTCTATTGTTATAAGATCAACTTCTGATAAAATCTCAGCTTGATTTAAAAATCTTTCTGTGTAGGCAGAAACCAAAGTTTTTTGGTTAATGGTGAATTCACTGACTTTCTGGTATGATATTTAAATATTTTATACCTCTTTCAGTTACTGCACTGTTGGAGCTCGTTAACAATTTGTAGTCATCTAATAGTTGTGAACATCATTTTCAATAGCTGCTATAAACTTATCCCGAGATCTTTCATACATGCTGCTTCCTAATGTCTTGACGGATTTCTTAATTGGACGAACGAAGCAATTTCTCAATTTCAACTGACCATTTAAAATTTGTTTGTGTATCTATCTGTCTGTTGGGGTATGTCTTGTGATAACTTTTGATATGTCAACCGATTTCTGCAAAACTTGGTGTGTATGTCCACACTTTTACCTTACAGAACCCTGTTGTTTTTGAGATTGATCCCCTGGAAAATAGAGGGTCAGGAGGCAAAAATGTGAGGGGGCTTCATAATTGTGAAAAAAATGCAAAAGCCCATGTAAGGTATCAAATTAAATGGATTTTAATCACAGTCTGAATATAGTGTTTAGTTTTGAAAATTTCAAAATTTTTGGATGTTGGGCTGAAAAAGTGGTAAAAATTGCACAAATTTACATGGTGCATCAAATTAAAGACAATTTTAATCAACATCTGAGTGTAGTGTTAAATTTGGAAATTTCAAAATTTAGAAATACAGGGCCCTAAAAAAGAGAAAAAAATTGAAGAAATTGTGAAAATCCAGTGAGGTGTCAGAGTAAAAGGAATTTAATTCAAATACGAATGTTTCAAATGTTTAGTGTTTATTGTATGATTGTGTGCTCTACAATTGCTATATTACTACTAAAGAAATAGTTGAGGAATTGGGATTTTTGTAAATTTTCCCATAATTGAAAAATTATCTAATATCGAAATTTATATAATAATAAATGGACTTCATTCAAATCAGCAAGCAAGTTCTGCAGCTCTTGGGGAACTGACTAGTTTAAAAGATATCTATTTTCTTTTTCCTCAGTAAAATTCTTTCATGCCTTCTGTTGGTAGTTGCAGATACCTGTGATACAGTTTCCTCTTTTCTTTTGTCATTGCTGCTATCTCCTCATCACAGATCTATAAACCTTTTCACCTGCAAACTTTCCTGGTTTTTTTCCAGCGCTTCAACTGTGCAGCCTTCTTACAACTGTCTGTATTGTATGCCATGCGGATTCTATGTGTGCTCCTTTTTCAGGTGATGAGGATGTTGTGAAGTTTGAAAGGTGTGACTGATGAGGGTCCTGCAACTTTCTTCCTGTAGCAAATGCTCTTTGTAAACCTCATCAACATTTTTGACTTTTTTAAAAATGGCTTTCTTCCAGCTATCCAGTAAACAAATTTTTGAGATTACTAAATAGTAGTAATTATATCTGGTCCTCTAAACATGAATCTCTTCTACGAGCAGATAATTTATCATTTACTATTACATGATCAGTAAAGGATTTAGAACCTCTAGCATTCAGTGTATATTTTTTGTTAGCCCTCTTCCTGAAAAAAAAACTATTAGGCACTTTCAAGTTATTAAAATTAACATAACTTCTCAAATTATAAGGTCATTTTTATGTATAGTGCTTTTACCCTGAATGTCTTACACCAGGAATTGCTATATTGCCAGTTCTACATTTAAATCGCTTGTAACTATTTAAATTATGTGCTGAATAAACTTATTAACTTCCTTTTGCAACACGTTTCTTTTTTTTTCGTTTTCTGGTGCATACACTCCAATCACAGTGATATAACCTCTCTTAATTTTAAACCTCTGTGATATTATTTGGTCATGTATATAAGAAAACTTCTAATTCTGTAAGAACCAGGTATCCAATTCAGTTCTTGAAAAGCACAGTCGTCAGAAAAAAAAACAAGAAAATTACAGATTTTTTCACAATCATTAAACAATTTTTTTTTGCAATTACAGAGCTCAACTTGTTAGAATTTGGAAATTTCCAGCAATAAATATGTTCGAGCATAACATTAGTACCTGGGGTACATTGCTAGTGTAATAAAACATTTTATATTGTCTTCAATGGGTTTGTTTCTATTTCACTAATTCGACACTCCTTCAGTCCCATAGGTGACGAATTAGTGAGGTTCTGCTGTATAGAGCAGCTGGATTTTGGAGTACATTAAAACTGGAACACAAAATAATTTGTACTCCTAACACATATGTGTACTTCTAACCAAAACATGCGCTAAATAGGGATAGACATTCAATATGTGTAAGAATGTTACACTATACATAATTATGGTTTGTCATTGCTTGCGGAGAAAATGTCCCGTTGTAACATTTCATGTATATTTTTGAAGAAATGCATGATTTTCAGTTACATTAAATTAGCCAGTTATATTAACAATTAGTCAAAATTTA
The DNA here is from genome assembly GCA_034769895.1 of Magicicada septendecula. Lineage (NCBI taxonomy): Eukaryota > Metazoa > Arthropoda > Insecta > Hemiptera > Cicadidae > Magicicada > Magicicada septendecula. The sequence continues at coordinate 76,425,406 of CM068371.1, read as the reverse complement.
GTACTTCAAAAAAAACTTGCAGAAATCTAACATTAACTTTGAATCATTTAGCAGATGGCAACATATAATATTTCACAATGCTACCACAAGGGTAGTAGAAATGAAACAAAGAAAAAACAAGATCTTCATTGGTGCAACAGATGCTTGTAACTGCCCTTGGCCTGCTCAACCACTGTCGCCATCCACATCAGTCCTAAGCAAGGAAGATATTTTGTATCCTAAGCTACTTGAAATGAAATCACTCAGGACACTGTCTCTCCATTGACTCCTAGGCTGTCCTCCAGGTCGCATTCTATCAGGAGAACCCTTGTACTGTTTTTTGACAAGGGTCCTCCATTATCAGGTCATGATCCAACCACTTCAGTCTGTAAGAAAGAACAAGATAGGAAAATTAAATTTAATTTTGCTAATGTCAGTAAAGTTACAGTTGCCAGTTATTGCTGCCTGTAGAATAAAAATACTGTTATGCAATTACAGAATGTTTGTTAACTTACACCTTTTTGTGTATTATTTATACAATTATTAGTCCTGAATGTATGATACTTAATATTGTATAATTTGAATAATAAATCTTATCACCGGAGTAACACGTGTTTTGCTCATTTACTTGCATTAGGCTTTTGGTCCAGAATTGCGTTAAGCAAGACAATACAGAGGTATTCGGGTACTGAAATAAACATTCACACAACATGAGGATGACAAATTAGATTTTATTTAGTTATTACTGTTTACGATTACAAACAATTAGAGTCAATTAATACTTGATAAAATGCAAAATGGCGGCTTCATGACTTCCGTTTTCTAGCAATGCTTTCATGGTTACCTAGCCATTTTCTTTGAAATTAAGGCTTTTATCAAATTCATTTACTGCAGTTAAAACTTCAAGAGAAATGTTTTTAAATTTTCTTTCTGTTAATAGTTACTCTAAACTTGATCACGAACCAACGCCTCAGATATATTTACTTAAGGTTGGCCAACTCTCACGTTCACACTATCACACACAACATTCATTTTTCTGATACTGAATACATTTTATTTTATAGATTTAGAGCTCATGTTTGAAATTTAGAAAGTAATTTTGAAAGGGCTTTCCTGAAATTGATGCGGCGTAGCCTTCTCAGAAGACTCCCATGTTGGCTGGCAGATGTTCGGCCGAATCTCTCTTTGTCCTTGTTTGTGCACTGAATTTACTAAACTTTTACATTGGTTGTCCACTGATGCTACATTATTGTTGATCATTACATTTTTTAAACAATTCTTTCATTTTTATGGCAAAAACTGCCCACTACACTGTTTGAGCATGTGCTCTCTTTGAGTTGTTACTGACGACTGGGCCAGACGTTGTATATCTAGTTTTCGTCTGTCTTTTACACTGAATTTACATGGTGGTTATTGTTATTTGTTCACTATTTACTTTTAGTTACATTTTGTTAATTCAAATAAACACTTTCGCTGACTATTTTATGCCAGCACAATTTCCACGTGTTACTGCCATGGTGATGTTACAACGACTGGGGGCGATTCAGACGCAATTGTTATGTAAGTGGTCGTGCATCTGACGTCATTGTCTATTGTTCTCTAACCACTGTTTTGGTTAATACGTAATTGTTTTTTAACTCGTCATTGATTTGGTGACGATTTATTATCGTAGACCAATGGAAAGTCAGTATTGTCCGTGTTTTAGCGCCAACACTGCCATTTTCGTGGGTTCAATTTGCTCGTACGCCTCTGACCTTGGATCGTCTCTCCACCGGCGAATTTACATATTTATTGGGACTTGGGCCAAAACTAACCTTGTCTAACTTAACTTGATGATTACCATAAAATTCATAATAAAAATACCCTTACATCCCATTATTCCGATACAGACAATTTTGTACTGTTACAAAACCCCCTCAATGAAAGGTTTTGTGTCGAGACACAAAAACTTTCATTGACTCATTCATACTCCTCTAAAAGGATCAGTTCAGATATGTGCCACAACCCCCTGTAATGTTAATAAAATAAAAAAATCTCAATCACTTACCCTTGGTTCCATAGTGTCGATCGTACCCGTCTGACCTTACTGGACTTCTCCTGAGAGATCCCTACACCATAAGGCCATGAGGCACTGCACGCTCCTGTTCTGACGCTCCGGCCAGCTCAGGATCGCGGTCACAACACCATAAAAACTCTGAAACATTCAATACAAAATTTTAAAATAGTGGTCTCATTCATTTACATATCCGCAACTGATATGTTTCCTCTTAGATGCATTGGTTTGTGATTTGAGGCGTTGGTTTTAGTTATTTACAAAGTACCAAACAACACAATAAAACATAACAAGATTTAGGATAGATAAGCCTTCTACTTAACAACACTCCTACATATTTGTATCAATTGCTTTGACTCCCGTCAATATTAACTTGCCTCTTTCATCATAAAATTATACTCTTATAATAAACACAACATAAATTTTTTGATTCTCAAACAACAACTACTATTTTTATTCACTTACTTCAATTAATCATTACATTTATTTAGCATGGCAGTACTTCAATACTATCTAAATTTCTTTGTTAATTTCTTTACTTTAATTTCAAACCCTTTTCTACAGAATCACTTTTTTCTAGAAACTGGTTACTATAACACAAATTTTAATGTTATCATGGTCACTACCCTTACAGTAGCCTCCTAACCACACTATCATCAACATAATAAAACATGGTACATCATAAGCATTAAACACTAACATTGAACAATTCACATTACTTAATTCATATTTACATAACTTGCAGCAAAACTTTAATAAGACATTACTATCAACAATTCTCTATTAACTTTTATTCATTTAACATTCATTTAGATTCTATACAAAAAATTTTCAAATTTATCATTACCTTACCATTTACATTACCTTCCTACCTTGAATTTTCCCTTCTAACCTTTTCATCCTCACTAGTTTGGGTGACTCTCAATTACTCACTATTTCCTCTATCTTATTTTGGTATTCGTCAATCTAACCGTACTCACCTCCTTTTTTCTACTAACAACCGCTTCTAACCATTAATACATTATGACACCAATATCTCAATAATAACCCCCTTTCACAAATCCCATTTAAAACCTCTGGCACCGCTCATTTTTGTACTAGTATGTGTGTATTCCCTCTAACCAACTCATTCCCTTATCGGTTCCTGACCCTTTCAGATAACCCTTTCCGGCACACAACGATCCACTCCCGTCTCAACATCTCTCGTTGGACTCCTACACCAATACCCTTATTACAAAATATCACCAACAACAACAAATATAATTACCATTCACATTACTCACCTCTACATATAATCGCTAACCACTGTGTCCCTAAAATATCTAACGCCTCTTTCTATATCATCCACATCTCAGCACTTTATTTTTTCCTAACTCCCAATAACTTTATTCAACTAACTCCAATGTCCTGATTTATCCTTATTCCCAAACTCTTTACAACATTTCACATTAATATACCATTAGAAATTCATCACTTATCTACTAACAACACCTCTCATATCCAAATACATTACCTGCTTAATCATTTACTAACCCTTTAAAATCTAAATTCCATAATATCATTTAACTTTCTTCAGTTATTTAAAATCCTACATGTTTACACACAAAACAAAAAAAAAATACATAAAGTACACAACAGCAAAATTACACAAATACATAGACATCAATACACAAAAATATACAATTCACATAATCATTAAATCATTTACCATAATCAGTCCTGATCAGTCCATTAAAAAAAAAAACCACTGGTCACATAATTAAATGTTCATAACACAATAAACAATACACAACTACCCCATATCGTCGAACAATAGTCTTATCTTATATCTATATACATTGCTTATTTTTGAATCTCTTATATTAACATCATAAATGCATCTACCATTCAAATTTTCATTATTTTCCACAAACTCATTTAATCTGTCATGATTGGTCATTGTCCTGTCACCTCCAGTATAATTCGTCACCACTAGGTATGTTATAAAGTCATTATTTTCATTATCATCTCCAACTGCTATATCCGCTTCATTACAAGGTAAGTACTTATTATTTTTATTATATATCATCTCTACTCCTAACCTTCCCATAAACTCTTCATAATCTCTGCTTATCTTAAAAATTTCTACCTCCCTCTTTCTCTCACAATATCTCTCACTATCATACCATCTCTCTCTCTTAAAACATCTCTCATAATAACTCTCCCAACAACATTTCTCTCTCTCAATATATTTCTCTTTATCATACCATCTCTCTCTCTTTAACCCTTCAACACACACTATCATTCCATTATTATTATATTCAATTCCCCATAAAATTTCATTTATACTACCAACCTCCACACTATTATCACCTATTACTACATTTTCATCTATTTTATCGTAATTTTCTACCCCACTTACCTTGTCCTCTTCGTTCACTCCAACTTTGTTTAATTCTAATTTCTTCTTTTCTAATTCTATTTTTTCTAACTTTGTACATATTTCATTTAATCTTTTGTCAAAATTGCAACCTTGTTTTTTAATTTCTTTTTTAATATCACTCAATTGTACATCGAATTTGATGCTCTGCTCATTGAAAAGCAGTTTCATCGTTTTTATTATGTAATTTTCTTCCATTCTGGTATTTACTATAGGCGTTGAGTTCGCCTGTGGCGTGCTCAACATCAATGATTCTGTGTTTGTATTTTCTACGTTAATGCTTTCGTTATCTGCCATTTTATCGTACTGATGGTACTAAACTTTGTTTTTATTTGTTGTGTACGTCTTTTATACTATAGGTAATCTCTGTAGATAACCTCTCTTTTCTGTTTATTTCTTTACCCATCTAACCTCCGCTTGTCTGCTTATTTATATATTTTTTATTAATATATAAAGTCCAAGTTCGGGCTGCCATCTGTTAACTTACACCTTTTTGTGTATTATTTATACAATTATTAGTCCTGAATGTATGATACTTAATATTGTATAATTTGAATAATAAATCTTATCACCGGAGTAACACGTGTTTTGCTCATTTACTTGCATTAGGCTTTTGGTCCAGAATTGCGTTAAGCAAGACAATACAGAGGTATTCGGGTACTGAAATAAACATTCACACAACATGAGGATGACAAATTAGATTTTATTTAGTTATTACTGTTTATGATTACAAACAATTAGAGTCAATTAATACTTGATAAAATGCAAAATGGCGGCTTCATGACTTCCGTTTTCTAGCAATGCTTTCATGGTTACCTAGCCATTTTCTTTGAAATTAAGGCTTTTATCAAATTCATTTACTGCAGTTAAAACTTCAAGAGAAATGTTTTTAAATTTTCTTTCTGTTAATAGTTACTCTAAACTTGATCACGAACCAACGCCTCAGATATATTTACTTAAGGTTGGCCAACTCTCACGTTCACACTATCACACACAACATTCATTTTTCTGATACTGAATACATTTTATTTTATAGATTTAGAGCTCATGTTTGAAATTTAGAAAGTAATTTTGAAAGGGCTTTCCTGAAATTGATGCGGCGTAGCCTCCTCAGAAGACTCCCATGTTGGCTGGCAGATGTTCGGCCGAATCTCTCTTTGTCCTTGTTTGTGCACTGAATTTACTAAACTTTTACATTGGTTGTCCACTGATGCTACATTATTGTTGATCATTACATTTTTTAAACAATTCTTTCATTTTTATGGCAAAAACTGCCCACTACACTGTTTGAGCATGTGCTCTCTTTGAGTTGTTACTGACGACTGGGCCAGACGTTGTATATCTAGTTTTCGTCTGTCTTTTACACTGAATTTACATGGTGGTTATTGTTATTTGTTCACTATTTACTTTTAGTTACATTTTGTTAATTCAAATAAACACTTTCGCTGACTATTTTATGCCAGCACAATTTCCACGTGTTACTGCCATGGTGATGTTACAACGACTGGGGGCGATTCAGACGCAATTGTTATGTAAGTGGTCGTGCATCTGACGTCATTGTCTATTGTTCTCTAACCACTGTTTTGGTTAATACGTAATTGTTTTTTAACTCGTCATTGATTTGGTGACGATTTATTATCGTAGACCAATGGAAAGTCAGTATTGTCCGTGTTTTAGCGCCAACACTGCCATTTTCGTGGGTTCAATTTGCTCGTACGCCTCTGACCTTGGATCGTCTCTCCACTGGCGAATTTACATATTTATTGGGACTTGGGCCAAAACTAACCTTGTCTAACTTAACTTGATGATTACCATAAAATTCATAATAAAAATACCCTTACATCCCATTATTCCGATACAGACAATTTTGTACTGTTACATGTTCTCGAACAATGTAGAGTGTTTTTCTACATGTTTCTTGGCTATCCCAGCAGAGCCCAGCTGTAATGTTGTGTGTGTTCATATTGCTGCTTTGAGATGAAAGACAATTGCGTGAAACTTCTCATGCATCAACAATCGAGGTTATTCCAGACCGCACTGGTGGACGAACTGTGTTCAAGGCCAGACATTGACACTGTTCCTAGTGGATTCTAGGAATTACAAGCACCTGTAATAGGCACTTGTTTAACACGTCATCCAAAAAGTGATCGCAGATTATTCTGGGATCTCAGCGGGGTATAAATATAAGCATCCAGCTGCCGTCAGTAAGTTTATGTCGGGCGATTTATTCAGTCCATCTCAAGTGGTGTATTAGAAAAAAGTGATTATTGTGCAGGACTCTATTAGTTAACATTATTATTGTGTGCGGACAAATTTTACTTGAATTATTGTACAAGTATAATCTTGTTGAATAACTTGTTGATTATAAACTGTTATTTGTGATTAATTAAAGCTGGTGATTAGTGACTTCATTGGTGTCTGTATTTTGTTTTCCACTGTACCATACGACGATCAGTGAGACCGACATAACAGTACATTGCAATTAAAGAATTGTTGGAATGACTAGACAGTTCTAGTGGTAATCTTGAAATTGTAAATCCTTTGGCTTTTGTAATTGTCATAACTGCTTGTAAAAGTTTTAAAAAGTAATTGTTTATTGATTAATTAATTAAATGTTCATAATTTTGTTTTAGATGAAAGTTCTTTTAGAAATGTGCGTAAGATTAAACAGGACACGGTAATGACTTTACCTCGAGGTGTTGCAACACTTGCTTCTCATCTGGCTGAAGATCCAGGTCCTTCTTTTTCTGGGGTTAGTACTGAAAATATATTTGTTTTAAATACATAGAAGTTATTAATTAACCACAAGTCTTTCTTTTTTTGGGGTTAGTACTGAAAATACATGTATGTTTTAAATATGTAGAAATTATTATTAGTTACCAATCATTTTTTCGAGGCATTGTTAATTTATTTTCATTTTTTTATATTTTGTGTTATTGCAGTTTGTTTTATTTGTTATTTCTGGATTAATAATGCTTCTGCCCAACGTAATGTATGTTGTGTAATAGCACAGACCTTAAAGGGTAAAAACTAGGGAAACAAGGGATACGACATTGTGGTGTACATTCAAATTCAGTTCAAATTTCAGTTTTTGAATTTGAACATTGAGTTATTGCTGATTGTTTGGGTACCACAATAATGTACAGCACAGTAGAGCATCGATTATCCGAACCTCTCAGGATGAAGGCTCATTCGGATAATCGATATTTTGAGTAATAGATCGTAAATTGAAAACATTATTTCTCTTTACAAAAACAAAGGTTTTTATTACAAAATATTTTCTAACATACTATTATATAATTACAGCAACCTGTATACTGTACTGTAATTTATTACTAAGCTAAAAATCATTGAATTAAAACTGAATGTAATTAATAAAAACGAAAAGTTAATTTAAACAAAATTAGAGTTTAATGATAAACGCTGTACTATAAAATTAATTAAAAATAAAAAAAACCAACAAAACATATAGTACCATGGATTTACACTTTTTTGAAGAATTGTTCTATCACTCTGCTTCAAACCGATACCCTGTTTTCTCGCTGCTGAAGAACTGAAGTCGTTTAAGATTCATAAGCTGAGCACAGTCTATCTCTCGTCTTCTGTTTTGGCCCACTGTAGAACAGCTCAAGTGTGTCAAAAGCTTTTGCTGCCATCAGTGGTTTTGTATTAGTACCATTCTTGCCATCTTCATCTGAATTTGTTTTGTTTTCATTACGTTCATTTAATGACTCAACTATCTCTTCATCGGTTAATAACTGAAAGCCAGGGTCAGCTTCATCCACCTTTAGCCAGTCCTTAACTTCTTCTTTGTTACAGTTTTTAAACTGAGGAATTTCTGTATCATTTGATGCATGATTTCAATATCTGTGTCTTGATGTTCAGTATCAGATTTATGTTCCTCATTTAACGTTTGGTTTAGAAGTTCCCCAACTCGTTTTAGAGTTTTAGTTTTTACACTATCCCAGGCATCTGCAATCATATATGTACTTTCCTTTAAGTTAAATTCTTTTATTAACTGTTTGGATCCTTCTTCATTTTCTCTAAGTACTAATAGGTACCGGAGAAAATATTTGCGGTAAAGCTGTTTAAATGTTTCTATAACACTTTGGTCTGGGGTTGTAATATACTAGTCACGTTCGGTGGGATGAACATTACATCAATATCCTCATGCTGAGGTAAAGAATCAGCTGAAGGATGTGCAGGGGCGTTGTCCAGTAGCAACAATCCAGGACCACTAATTATATTTTCTGCTTTCTTTTTTCAACAATCCAGGACCACTAATTTTATTTTCTGCTTTCTTTTTTTTTACTGTAGGGACAAAGATATCATTAAACCATTTAGTAAAATTTTCAGTGTTCATCCAAGCGTTTTTTTGTTGTTAAGTAATTAACTGGGAAATTATTCATACTAACGTCTTTGAAACATCTATGTTTCTTAGGTTTCCCTGTAACAGTCAGTTTTAATCTGTGGGAACCACGTGCATTTGCGCACGTAATAATTGTAATGCGTTCTTTAACTTTGAACCCAGAAGCAGATTTTTTGTTAAGCCCGGTCTCATCAGCATTGTAGATATTTTCAGTGTTGTACCCTTTTTCTGTTATAATAAGCAAAAATTGTTTCTTAAAATTATCAGCACTTTCAAAATTGGCAGAAAGTTTTTCACCTGAAATATCTAGCTGACGTATACCATGTCTCAATTTGAATTTTTGCAACCAGCCTGTCGCAGCTTTAAAGTGTGGGTTGCCTCCGAGGTTTTTGTTTGTTATAAGTGCCTTCTCACAGATGATAGGACCCAATATAGGTTCACCCTTGCTTCTTTGTTTTACAAACCATGTGTACACTGCACAATCTAAGTTGTCATTTCCAGCTGTTTTCATAATTTTTCTGGAAGTAGCACCTTCCAAAGATTCTAGTTTACCACTGTAAGACATCAGCTTTAAGTTCACTTTTTTTAATGTCAGTAATTATTGATTTACCAACATTAAATTCGGAAGCCAATGCGCTAGCTGTTACTCCTTTCTTCAGACGATCGATAATTTTAAGTTTATCGTTTATTGACAGCACTACTCTCTTTTTGCACACATCGTAAAGCAGTTAAAGTAAAAAGAACAGCTATGACTCAATGCACTAACGTAACTCAGCTTACTAACGCTTACAAACTGAACAAGAGCCAGAGCGGTAGACTGATGTTGAATGATGTCATCAGTGACTCAGAAATTCGGTGACAGAAACTTCCGTTGACACAGTTTGTTTATCAAATTTGTAGTTGTGTTTATCGAAGTTTGTTGATCTGTGTTTATCGATTGTAAGGCTGTATAGCTACAGCATTTATTTATTACTGTACAGTACTGTAATAATTTATAGTACACAAGTTTTATGATGAATAAATATCCAATAGTGTCCAATACATTACTGTACTGTACAGTACATAACTGTACTTTTTATTGAGTTTGGATAATAGATCATTCAGTTATTGGATGTTGGATAATCGATGCTCTACTGTATTCTCTTGCAAATCATGAGGGTTACGTTCCTACAAAAAATGTGATACTGACTTTACAGTTGGCAAATTGAATGTTATTTGGGTTGGTGACAACTAAACAGAGGTTGGTGAAATCCAACCTCTGAAGCTGCCGTAACAGGTGAAACAATTGCCAGGAAAATAAAATCATCTGTAAAACTTACCAAGTGTTTGTTTATTAAATTCAAACATCGGAAACTGTTGAAAAAGTGCATGATATGGTTTTGGACATAGCTGAATTAAAGTGCACGAAATTGCTGAAACTATAGGCATTTTGAAACAATGTGTTGGATATATTTTACATGAGGAATTGCAATGAAAAAGCTTTGTGCTAGGTGGGTCCCACGCTTGCTCACAGCAGATCAAGAACACATGCGCATGAAAATATCTGAACAGTGCTTGGAGCGTTTAAGTAAGAACAAAGCAGATTTTGTGTGTCGGTTTATTACGGTGGATGAAACTTGGATCCGCCACTACACACCAGATTCCAAACAAGAGAAACAAACAACAGTCAAAGCAGTGGACAGAAGCTGGTTGTTCAGCGCCAAAGAAGGCTGTAACGGGACAAACTGAAGGGGATTTTATAATTTAAAGAATTTCATGTTAACCATCTGTAGACAACTTTTGAGGTATTCTTTTTATTCACCCAGAGTGTATTTTGGGTCACCGACTATAGCTCTGTGACAGGTACGGCAAAGCACCGGAATGTTAATTGTCAGAAGGGTGCGTATTTGTGCGTACGAGCGCACGTGTGTTCCGCCTTTTGCGATGTAGAAATAACGTGGGAAAGTATGTAATCTCCGACCCAAAATTCATAGCGGAGGTGAGGCGAATTATTCCCGCTCGTTATTCTTAAACCAATCACAGTACGAGCTGACGGCAACGCCTAACGCTTGGCAGGCATGCAACCAAGCGTGCATGAGGTTCGGCCAGTTGGTCACCACTCATCAAACAGCATAGTCGATAAGTCGATAGTACAACAGTCTCGGTAAATTAGTGACGGGAGGCCGCGCATGTAAGTACGTGCGGCCTGCCCAAAACAGTATGTAAAGAAGAATATGTAAGGGAGAGAGGGAATTCATAAAAAAGGAATTCGTAAAGTAGAACGTATAAAGCAGTGTTCATTGTGACGAAGTGAAAGTGAACTAAGAAAGATGGCGGATGGCGCGTGCAGGTACAATGAATAAATAACTATATTGGCCTATAATTTTAACAAATACAAAAGAGCTCATTAAATAAACGGGGGTAGAAGAAAATCTGTAAATAGCGTGCGCGTGTGTGTGTGTGTGTGGGGGGGGAGGGGAAATTAAAGCTAAGCACTGGTTTGTAAGTAGGGGTTAGTATAGTAAGGTGTCCTAGAATAAGAGAATACAACAATGTAATAAGGCACATATAAAAAGTTAAAAGAAAGAAGGAAAGAGTTCTAAATTTTGGGTCAAAATAAATAAGATTTGTTCAGTAACATAAAAAATGTGTTAACTAATTATTACGTTACACCCCATAATCTAAGTTCTGCATCGAGAATTCGTCTACACGAAACCTGTGAATCTTCTGATCTAAGGGCATTACATGATGAAAATTAATTAAGGGTAAGTATCATGGTTTCGATGTATATCCTTAAAACATCGTGGCGGCCCTTTTAGTGAGTTTGGAATCTTCTGGGGAGTTTTTATCAAAAAGGTAAGTGTAACGGAATCAGGGTAAGTAAATTTATGGCGTGGAAAAAGGTAAAAATGTAAGTTTCTTTACAAGCAGCGACCCTGCCAGGATCCTGGTATATAAATATTATACGAGATAGATCTATTTGAGATGCAGAACATAGGTTTTGAGTAATGCGTAATTTGTGAAAGTATTGTATATGTTAAACGTTGTAACGTTACATAACCCAGTCCCAATAAATGATAACTTAATTATACTACCATAAAGGTCAGAAATGGGTAAACTATAACTAGCTCTAAATTACGTTATATCACCAAACATTATAAACTATATTGAAGTGATATACAGTGTAACAAGTGAGTTATAGTGTACCCAGTGCGTAAATAAGTGAATGTGAAGGTAGCATTGTACAGACTTGTGCTGTAGATGTAGGAATTATGGATTATAATAGTAGACTGTGGTGCTACTAACTATTTATGTATTTTGTTTATTTATTGTAGGATTTATATTGTGTAGGCAACAAAAATTTAGTACCTGTGTTTAAGTTTATATTTAATAAAATAATTATGTTAGTATATAAGATAACCCAGGGTTTAAAAAAAAATAAAAGAGTTAAATATAAGATGATAATAAAAAATAAAATAATACTGTATGAGGAAAATGGCAGAAGAAAATAGTGCAGTGTAAGAATACTATACGAGATTAATAAATAATATATAAATTCAATTAAAGTGAATAATAATATTAAAGACTTATATCTAAAGTTATAAGAAAATAAACGAAAAACTGTTATATAAATCAAATTGGAAAATAAACCAAAATTAAAAAGAATTATTTTTCTATAAATCAGAAATAAATTTATAATAATTAGAAACAGCCTATATACTAAAAAGTAAATAGAAGCACCAATAAAAAATGATATAGAAATTATGTATTACTAAGAGTAACAGAATAACAACATATTGTTTAATTGTAAAAAAGATTGTAAACCGTTCGGTTGAGATAAGTGATGACGTCAAAATTGTATTAAAAAACTTTTTGAAACATTCGGAAACGGTACCAAATTGGAACAAAATTAACTTACAATATCCACCTTATATGCAAACTCCTTGAGATATTAAATATAACTTGCTTTACTTAATAACAAAGTGATAGAAATTTTTCAAGATCTGGCCTAGCCCAAACCGCACTTCGAGTTTTTTTAACGAGATTGTATCTGATAGACATTTAATGAAATTACAAAACAACTAGGACGACCACACTAGAACCAGCTCCACGCAAGTAAGAACTTCGAGGAAAGAGGTAATATAAACATTTCTTTTAATAATTAACCAAGAAAACTTCATATCAAACCGTTGTGCAGTTCAGAAATTTCTAAATGCCTTCATGGGTCTAATAAAAACATAATCTACACTCTAGCGGACAAATCCGGAACTACGTACTACGAAAATAAACTAAAAATTCGAAATTGATTATTTTTATCTTGTAAAGCGTAGTATATAATTATCCATTTCTGACCATCTCATAACAAAAAGAACTTACCCTTAACCCTGGGGGAATAAATAAAATGAATTATATGTTGATTGATGTTTAATTAAAAAAATAAAATTATAAAATCATTAAAAATTAGATTTTATAATAATTCCATGTTTACCTAACTAAATCGATACAATGTATTAGTGATTGGAAAGATCGATTATAATATTTGTATATTGGAAGAAAAGAAAATCAATATTATACAAATAAATACTATTAATATTTTGTCAAATATTAAAATGTGTATTCTTTATTGTAGAGGGTAGTTGTTCTAGATTTTAGTAAGCCAAGAAGAGGACTATCCACCGGGGAGTATTACTGAACAGTGTCGTTTGGTTAACCTAACATTCGTAGATTAATGTCAAAATCAGCTGATCTCATGGACAGCGAATATTTGAAAAAATAAGAAATTTTCTACTCCGGGTGTAACCAAATTGTACTCACTCTCTCTTCCAACTAAGATTAAACAACTTCCTAATCTCTACCGATCACACACACTCGATTTCTGTTTTGTTTGGGTAAAATTACAATCCGAGTTATTTAAACATTAATACTTATAATTCATAAGTGGCGATCGCTAAGAGGTATTCTGACCGCTCCGAGACTGTCAAAAGACGGACGTAACCCCTTATTTAAGATTACGTTACAAAAATGATGTACTAACATTGGGGCTGAATTAATTATAAACCCGTACTTGTAATACACTCTTAGAGAGCAAGAAACCTTTGATAAACGCGGGACGTTACAACGTATATTCTGTGGTTATGTTTGGGTAGTGTAACGTGCCTGTGAAATTTGTGTGTTTACTTTTATGTATTGATAACGATTTTATGTGTGGGGTATTTTGGGAAAACGAAGTAGGTCCATCATGGGATAAGGGTTTTAAGAAGTTAATTAATATTCAAAAACAAATAATTAATAATAGGGAAAAATATCTAATAATATAAAAGAACGAAATGAACGAAAATAAATACGCTCAGGTAACATATAAGGTTGACAGGTTAAGTGCAAATGAAAACGTGAGTAACGAAGAAATAATAACGAGGTAAGTAGTAATTATGGTAACGAGTGTAATAGCATAATAACTGTAAATAATGGTGTTATGATGAGAAGTATTTTGAGAGTAGAGAGTTAGTTGAGGTTAGAGGAGTATTAGTGAGGGAGTACGAAGAGTGTTTTAGTGGATATCGGGGTCAGAGGGCAGATTTTCCCAGGTTATATGTGAAGAAAAGCTTCACAAATGTTGTTGTAGGATATTTGGGGTGACAAGGTGTCAGCAAATAGTCCAATAAGTGGTTTTTGTGTATCTGGTAAGGCCAGATGGTGTTTTAGTAAGGATATTTGGGGTGACAAGGTGTCAGCAAATAGGCCAATAAGTGGTTTTTGTGTATCTGGTAAGGTCAGATGGTGTTTTAATGTTGATATATTGCCCTCTGCAGGGAATGAAAATGTGAAATTGGGGGAGAAGAGGTATTATGAGCGAGAGAGAGAGAGAGAGAGAGAGAGAGAGAGAGAGAGAGAGAGAGAGAGGGAGGAATATTTAAGGTAAATATTATGAAGAGTTAAGACAGAGTATAAATAGAGAGAGAGTTAATAAAATAAAGACTTACCGTATAAAGTAAACAGCACAGTAGCAAATGATGAGTATTTTAAGAATAAGCACTTACCTGGGTATAAATGGGTATTATATTAAAAAAGATAATATGATAACTGTTGTAACAGTACATCTTGACCCCATTCCATAATTATGGGTTATAAGGGTGATTTTCAATGTTTTATTGTGTAATTATGAACATACAGAATGGTTAGGTCCATTGTCCCAATATAAAGAGAGAACCAAGCAGAATCAGTCAGTGTATCATACCAAGGTCACCGTTGGAACGTGCAGGAGTCGGAAAAAGCCATGGCGGAGTTGGTGACGAAGTCTTTTACATATACATTGTGATTGGACAATAACACTATTCCGTCATAGTAAAAAACAATGACGCACTGAAAACAATGCGTACGACTAGGCGTTGTTCTGCATGACAGAGCTTAATGACGTCAAACTCACGCACACAAGCATAAAATTGTACATTAATCGGTCTCAGTTCAGCACAGTACACCAGAGAGGCCACAGCGATGTATCGCTGTTGGCAGTAATTTTCATCAAAAAGTTGTAAAAACAATCAGAATCTTATAAAATGTGATCTAAAAGTAGAGAACAGTAAACAAAAGTATATATCATAAAACCTTTAATGTAGAGTCAGTGCAGAAAAACCAAAACTAGAAATGAAGCCAACACCGATCATACTCCTGGGATACATCTGAGGCCAGCGAGGGAGCGACGATCCACTTACCACAGAGAAGTCACAATATATCTCTCTTATTATTTTATTCATGAGCTCAATAAACGAAATATTAAATTGTATAAAATGTAATTACAGTAACGTGTGAGTGAGCGTGTGATTGCACTAGGGCGTGGCCATGCCTATATACTTATAGGGCATTGGTTTGTGTTCCTATATAGTAATTCAACTGCAGTATAGAAACAAAAGAATAGAACTAATATTAATGATGAGATTTCTCAGTATTTACTTAATTAAATTAATAAAAGAAAAGGAGGAAGAAAGATAGCCACCATTTTGTTTTAAAATAATACTGGCCGCCATTTTGAGGTAGGCTTTGATGTATGTCTTACATCTGTATGTTTTGTTACGTGTGAAATTAAAATAGGTATTCAAAGTCTCTAAAGAACCTGTGTTTTCATTGTGTCACTTTTTCTGTTTAAACAAATCTCGCTGTAACGAATCCTGGCACCCCTTAGGTAAAAAAGTGTTAAAAACGGAGAAGCACGTGTTCACCGGCAATAATCATGGTAAGTACACAGGTGTACCATGTTTTGACCATTACCATACAGATATAAATACCATAATTTATGTATATAAAAAGGTATAGAATGAGTTATTTAACAGATGGCGCCCTTACTGAGGACGTTGTATAAATATTAATTTATATAAACAGCCAGATTTGAAAACAGAGAAGGTGGTGCAAAACAGAACATAACCAAAAAACACAAAAGGTTATGTTGACGAAACAAAACAACCAATAATTATATAATTAAAAATATAGAGAGTAATAGAAACAGCTAAATTATGGCAGAACACAATAATAGTATGTTAGGTGTAAACGACACACACACAGAGTCTGTTTTATTAGACAGAATAAGCGCGAATTCGACGCCTAAGGCAGTCGAAAATAAAATATCATTAGAAGACCTGTTCGCATTAATTAAAACACAAAATAGTGTGTTAAAAGAGATTGACGAGAAGTTTGATAGCCTCGAAAATGAATTAAAAAACAAAATAATGTACGAGACGTAAAATTGGACCAATTAGACGAGAAACTTAAAAAAGTTGAAAACGAAATACAGAAACAAAATTGTAACATTGACAAGGTAGACAAATCAGATAGAAACAAAGACAAGGTAAGTAGTGGTGAGAATTATGATAGTAGAATTACAAATATGGTGTTAGAAAATAATTGTGTGAGTATTGAGAGTGGTGATAAAAGTATAATGGGAGTAGAATTTGATAATGAAGTGATAAAAAGTGTTGATGAATTAGAGAGAAAGTATAGAGAGAATTTACTGATAAAGGGGTTGCAGGGGGTAAAATTTTCCCGTAATGTTGTAGTAGGGGGTGAAGAAAAGGCTTCACGAGTGTATTGGGTAGATAAATGGTCTACCGATAATTGTTTTTGGAATTGTTGTACTGTTCCTGTAGAAATCAGGAGAGGTTTTAATGTAGTAGTACCCTCTGAATGGAGTGAGAGATATTTAGAGAAAGAGTTGTGTGTAGATGGTGAGATGCAAGTATTTAAGTTAGATAGAGGTTATAAAGAGTTGATAGAGAGATTAGGATGGAAGAAAACAAACTATATGAAATACTTACCTTGTAATGAAGCGGATATAGCAGTAGTAGGAGATGATAATGAAAATAATGACTTAGTAACTTATCTGATTGTGACGAATTATACGGGAGGTGACAGGACAATAACCAATCGTGACAGGTTGTATGAGGAATTGATAGGGAATAACCCTATTAATTATGATGGTTTTATAAAATATAAGAATTTAAATGTGTATTATATTAATGATGTTAATATAATGTATTTAATAAAAAATAAATTGTACAGACCGAAGATAAGACTATTGTTTAACGATGGAGGGTAGACCTTCTATTGTGTTATGAACATTTAATTGTGTGGACAGTGTTTTTAAAAAATGGACTGATTAGGACTGATTATGGTAAATGATTTCATGATTATGTGAATTGTATATTTTTGTGTATTGATGTCTATGTATTTGTGTATTTTTGCTGTTGTGTATTTTATGTATTTTTAGGTAAGCATGTATTGTACGATTTTAAATAACTAAAGGAAGTTTAAATGATATTATGAGATTCGGGTTATAAGGGTTAGTAAATGATTAAGCAGGTAATAGATTTGGGTATTGAGAGGTATTGTTGTTAGTTGGTAAGTGATGAATTTTGTAATAGTGTATTAAGTTGAAATGTTGTAAAGAGTTTGGGTAGTAAGGATAAATCAGGGCATTGGAGTTAGTTAGATAGAGTTATTGGGAGTTGGGAAAATAAAGTGCTGAGATGCTGATAATATATAAAGAGGTGTTAGATATTTTAGGGACACAGTGGTTAGTAATTATATGTAGAGTTGAGTGATGTGAGTGGTAATTATATTTGTTGTTGATGGTGATATTTTGTAATAAGGGTATTGGTGTAGGAGTCCAACGAGAGATGTTGAGACAGGAGGGATCGTTGTGTGCCGGAAAGGGTTATCTGAAAGGGTCAGGAACCAATGATGGAATGAGCATAGTGAGGGAATACACACATACTAGTACAAAAAATGCGCGGTGCCAGAGGTTTTAAATGGGATTTGTGAAAGGGGGTTATTATAGAGATATTGGTGTCAAAATATATTAATGGTTAGAAGCGGCTAGTGTAAAAAAGGGGTAGTAAGGTTAGGTTGACAGATGCCAAAATAAGACAGAGAAAATAATGAATAATAGAGAGTCACCCAAACGAGTAAGGATAGAAGGGTTAGAAAAGGAGAATTCATGGTAGGAAGGTGAGGTAACAAAGGAAGGTAATTGTAACAGAAAGGTAAGGATAAATTTGAAATTGTTGCATAGAATATGATGAATGTCAAATAATTAAAAGTTAATAGAGAATGGTTGAAGTAGTAATGTGATAAAGTTTGGTACAAATCATGTAAATGTAAATTGTTTAATGTAAGGTAAATGTAACAATGTTAATATGTAATGTACAATGTTTTATGATGTTTTATTATGTTGATAGCAATAGAGTGTGTGGTTAGGAGGTCATTACAGGGGTAATGACGATAACAAGTGTTAAGAGATAGTATATTTTAAAGTTGAAAATCTAAAGTTACAAATGAAGTTGATGAAAATATTGTAGTAAGCTGCCATTTACAGAATAGCTAAATGATTATAAGTTGAGTAACAAAGTTTAAATAAAAAGGTGTCTGCCATGATAGTTGTAAGCTGAATTTGTAGAAATAATTAGGTGAAGGTATTTTGGGGTATATTAAAGAATTGTTGATATATTGTGTTATGTGTAGTTATATATATGTTGTTTATTTTCTTACAAGTAAGAAATTGAGTTAGGTGGTGGTAGAAGAATATATATTGTGAAGTTCTATTGTTGTTATGTTAAACTTTTAATTTAGAACAAACCAATGCCCCAAACACAAACCAATGCGTCTAAAAGGGAACATATCAGTTGTAGATATGGAAGTGTACTAGACCACTATTTAAAAAATTTTTGTATGCAATGTTTCAGAGTTTTGTGGTGTTGTGACCACAGTCCTGGGCTGGCTGGAGCGTCAGAACAGGAGTGTAGAGTGCCTCATGGCCTTATGGTGTAGGGATCTCTCAGGAGAAGTCCAGTAAGGTCAGAGGGTGCGATCAACATCATAGGACCAAGGGTAAGTGATGATAAATTTTTATATAATAACAATACAGGGGGTTGTGGTAACATATCTAGACTGATCCTTTTAGGAAAGTGTGAATGAGTCAAGGAAATTTTTTGTGTTCCGACACAAAAATTTTCCTTGAGGGGGTTTGTAACAGTACATCTTGACCCCATTCCATAATTATGGGTTATAAGGGTGATTTTCAATGTTTTATTGTGTAATTATGAACATACAGAATGGTTAGGTCCATTGTCCCAATATAAAGAGAGAACCAAGCAGAATCAGTCAGTGTATCATACCAAGGTCACCGTTGGAACGTGCAGGAGTCGGAAAAAGCCATGGCGGAGTTGGTGACGAAGTCTTTTACATATACATTGTGATTGGACAATAACGCTATTCCGTCATAGTAAAAAAACAATGACGCACTGAAAACAATGCGTACGACTAGGCGTTGTTCTGCATGACAGAGCTTAATGACGTCAAACTCACGCACACAAGCATAAAATTGTACATTAATCGGTCTCAGTTCAGCACAGTACACCAGAGAGGCCACAGCGATGTATCGCTGTTGGCAGTAATTTTAATCAAAAAGTTGTAAAAACAATCAGAATCTTATAAAATGTGATCTAAAAGTAGAGAACAGTAAACAAAAGTATATATCATAAAACCTTTAATGTAGAGTCAGTGCAGAAAAACCAAAACTAGAAATGAAGCCAACACCGATCATACTCCTGGGATACATCTGAGGCCAGCGAGGGAGCGACGATCCACTTACCACAGAGAAGTCACAATATATCTCTCTTATTATTTTATTCATGAGCTCAATAAACGAAATATTAAATTGTATAAAATGTAATTACAGTAACGTGTGAGTGAGCGTGTGATTGCACTAGGGCGTGGCCATGCCTATATACTTATAGGGCATTGGTTTGTGTTCCTATATAGTAATTCAACTGCAGTATAGAAACAAAAGAATAGAACTAATATTAATGATGAGATTTCTCAGTATTTACTTAATTAAATTAATAAAAGAAAAGGAGGAAGAAAGATAGCCACCATTTTGTTTTAAAATAATACTGGCCGCCATTTTGAGGTAGGCTTTGATGTATGTCTTACATCTGTATGTTTTGTTACGTGTGAAATTAAAATAGGTATTCAAAGTCTCTAAAGAACCTGTGTTTTCATTGTGTCACTTTTTCTGTTTAAACAAATCTCGCTGTAACGAATCCTGGCACCCCTTAGGTAAAAAAGTGTTAAAAACGGAGAAGCACGTGTTCACCGGCAATAATCATGGTAAGTACACAGGTGTACCATGTTTTGACCATTACCATACAGATATAAATACCATAATTTATGTATATAAAAAGGTATAGAATGAGTTATTTAACACTGTATGATGGTTAGACATTTATTGTTGATGAACATTTAATTATGTGAAAGTAGTGGGTTTGAAATACTTGATTGAATAAGGTAATAATTTTTTTTTTGGTAAACAATGACATTTAATGAAACAGGTTGTATATAAAATTTATATGGGAAGTGTTAAATAAATGAAAAGTGTTGGAATAATATCAGACTAAATTTTGATGAAAGGAATGATTTTTTGTGTGTAAACAATGACTATTAATGTAAAACAGATTGTATATAAATGTGTATTGGTATTAAATGTATTTGTGTAATAGGGTGTGTTGTACACAGTATTTTATGTAACAAAGGTTTGTAGTAGGGATTGATTTGATAAAGATAATAATATTTCATTTGACTAAATAATTAACAGGATGTAATTGTGAATTTTATAAGGAAATTAGATGAATTGAAATTGTTTTGAATAATGTAATTAAAGTGACTTACAATGTTTTGAAAAATGATGGAATTAAATTAATTTGAGATGAGTTAATTAATTTAAAAGATGTGAAAATTTGATAATAAATTTGAGAAATTTATTTTGAATTGAATTGTATAATAAATGATGAATAATTAAATGTATAAGGTGTTAATGCATTGACATTACAGGCAGTATGGATTGTATAATCTATATCTATAAAAATGAATGTTTGTTTCTTTCTTTGTCCCGTATGCGTTCCTATACCATTCATCCGATTGCGATGAAACTTCGGTGAGTTGTTGTGCGCACGCCCGCGAAGGTTTATGAATTTTTTTCAATGGGGCCCTTTGGGGGGTTCTTGGGGTCTTCCACATCTCCTCCTAAACCACTGGACCGATTTCAACAAAACTTGGCACAAATATTTTATGCAACGGGAGAACCAACATAGGGTAGGTGTTTTTTCGATGGGGTCCTTTGGGGGGTCCTTTGGGGTCTTCCACATCTTCTCTAAACCACTGGACCGATTTCAACCAAACTTGGCACAAATATTTTACGCAAAGGGAGAACCAACATAGGATATGTGTTTTTTCGATATGATACTTCGGGGGGTCCTTTGGGGTCTTCCACATCTCCTCCTAAACCACTGGACCGATTTCAACCAAACTTGGCACAAATATTTTACGCAAAGGGAGAACCAACATAGGATAGGTGTTTTTTCGATGGGGTTCTTTTGGGGGTTCTTTGGGGTCTTCCACATCTCCTCCTAAACCACTGGACCGATTTCAACCAAACTTGGCACAAATATTTTACGCAACGGGAGAACCAACATAGGATATGTGTTTTTTCGATATGATACTTCGGGGGGTCCTTTGGGGCCTTCCACATCTCCTCCTAAACCACTGGACCGATTTCAACCAAACTTGGCACAAATATTTTACGCAAAGGGAGAACCAACATAGGATAGGTGTTTTTTCGATGGGGTTCTTTTGGGGGTTCTTTGGGGTCTTCCACATCTCCTCCTAAACCACTGGATCGATTTCAACCAAACTTGGCACAAATATTTTACGCAACGGGAGAACCAACATAGGACAGGTGTTTTTTTCGATACGATCCTCTGGGGGGTCCTTTGGAGTCTTAAAAAACTAACTTATTAGATCTGGTTACTATGGCAACCCAATGGAATAGATTCTGTTCTAAATATATTATCGCATTAAATTGAAGACCACGCGAACGAAGTCTTTATATATTATATATATACAAACACTTTTTTTCTTTGAGTGGCATTGCAACGCATGCCGGGTAGTCGCTAGTAGTTTATATTATGTGTATGTACATTGTATTTTGGGTACTTAACATTGATAATTCTTATTGAGTGCATGATAATACAGATTTGAGTGAGTGATAACAACATTAATATTTTATTTTGATAAAGTAATTGACATTATTGAAATTTTATAATGTAACTGAAGTAATTTAAATTATTGCAAAGATGGATTTAAATAAATTTAAAAAGTGGTAAATGTTGGATTTTGGGTAACGATTTTTTTTAATAAAATAGTAATTGATTTCAGTAAACGGGTGTTAGAATTAGATAATGAAATTAAACCGGTCAGAGTTAGTTTGCACGGGTATTAGACAACATAAGAATTTCTGGAGGTAAAGTGAGATAAACACGGGTCAGTAGGGGGACACAGAAGCGAGAGTGAATGTATGTAGAGTGAAAGGGCGTGATGAAAGTGGATAGTAAATAGGTGAGAGCAGGGTACATAAATTTTGTAGTGAGGGTGGAGGTGTAAGGAGTCCTCAATGCAAGGTGTTGTGGCGGGAGGTGAAAAGTTTTAAAGAGGGTTGGCAGAGTTACCTGGAAAGGGCCAGGAACTAATAAGGGAATGAGTATAAGGGAAGGGAACACACATCCTATGTACAAAAAGGGTATCAGGTGCTTTGTTATAAGAGGAGAAGAGGTTCAAATAGAGTTAGAGGAAATAGTGGAGGGAAATATTATTGAGAGGACGGTGTCACCCTATTTCAAATCCGTTAGTTGTTGATATAAAAAAGAAGGTGAGAGTGGGGTTAGGTTTAAATACCCGTAGGATAAAACAGATTATTATTCTTGAAAGGGAGTCACTCGTTTATTGATAAATGAGAATATGAAATAAAAAATTCTGAGTAGAAATTATAATGTAACAGTTGGAAAATTTAATTAAAAAATTGAAATTAAAATTGTATTATGTTTTCGTGTTCTCTGTATAAGGTTATGCTGTTATGATAAGATATCAGCTGATACATGGTGTTATGTGTATATTGTAATGAAACAGTTACAAAACGTGTTTTATAATGTCATTCCATGTGGAAGCCAATTTGTGCAGGTAGACTAATACGGGTCTCTTTTGTTTATTTATTTAAGTTTGTTTATAAATGTTTTTAATTAGTTAAATTCGGTTATTGTTTTTTGTTGGTGTTAAAAAATGTTTTAAAATATTCGATTATATTTCTTCGAAACTTGTTTATGGTGTGACGGTTCTTCGGTTGACTAGGCAAATCTACGAAGTCGATCTCTCACTGAAAGTACATTTTTATTTTTTATTTAATAATTACTTACTTGAAGTGAAGTTGGCTAACCATGCAGTGTTGATATGACAATCTAATTTTAGATTTATTCAACATAAATTCAATTTGCCGCTGTCCGTGTTGCCATCCATTGCGAGATATCCTGATCTGTAATGGCCTAGTCTACTGAAATAAATCGTCTGACTCTATTTTTTGTCGTATAAAATTATGATTTATTCTCTGATAATATTCATTAAATTGCTTTAAAAATATAATAAACTTGCTTTTACAATATAATTTAGTTTTATGAAAATCTTGTCTCAGGGTTGGTTGTTCTGATTTACAGTTATCAGATTGTTATGCTTATTTTTGGTTAAACTATTTATCTAAAATGTAGGTCCTTTTAGACTGCAGAATACAAATAAAACAACTAGAAGATTTATACTACCATTACTGGGTAGTTGGAGAGTGATTACAAAATTAATTATATCTTAATGCATAACAGAAAGTATCATAGCCATGTCTGGTTCCGACATTATAGGTTAACTTGTTGTATTGTAACTGTCGCCAATGAACGTTAAATGAATTAATACGGTAATTCTTTTATACACATAAAATATAAACACAATAAAGTAATAAACTAGTTCAGGAAGGATCATCTGAACAGTTATATTGGAGTACTTCGATCAGGTAATCGGTTAATTATTAGAATGGTATTTCGTTTGGTATTAACTTCTTTTAATAATAAAGTAACGAAATATTGTAATAGTATTAGACTCTTTCTTAAATCTAAACATAAATTATATTTTCATTTAGCTTTTGATAATTAATCTTGTCAATTGACAATTCTCAAAATTCAGGCTAACTATTGTTAGTTTACCATTGGTTCAACTATTAATGACTTCATCGATATGATATTAATTAAAACACTCTTAGTGTTTATATTGAAAAAAACTATCATCATCTTTATAATTCTCATCTCCTAATTAAATAAAATTAAGTTGAGAATTCTCTTTATAATTAACAACTTAATGAAAATAATAAGGTACAATGCCCTTTACTTGTTCGCATGTACACATAGTATTAATGTTGTTCGATAAAATATATCATCAATTTCTTAATTTCCTTAAATATAGTAAAAAATCACTTTACTCCCTGTAATTCGCGTAATTGCTACGGATTATACACTTAGCAATTTATGTCGCACTATTAAGTCTTCACTAAACTTCGAATAAAACGGTATCATGGCATTGCTAAAATGCTGTTATGTTTCCTTGTTTACATTTGATTACACGCACAAAGTTAGGTTAGACTGTTGTTTTCTGGCGATGCGGAGCTGTCGTCTGTCTTCCTTGTAAAAATTATTGAATTCTCTCTTTTGATTGGCTAAGGATCTTTACTTGAGCGCACATACCCCCCTTCGCTAAATTATTTAATTGTTACAACAAGTGTGGGCCTTTGGGTTTAAGAGTATGAACTGATGCTAAACATTTTTCCAAAATAAATCAAATTTTTTTTAAATTGATATAACTTTCTTATAACACCTCTGATTGTGAATCTAAGCTTATTACAATATGGCGAACATTTGGCTCTTAATTTAGCCAAACATCCACACGGGGTCCACACATGATATAATTTCATCCATGATTAAGGAACATATTGTTTGAAATTAACACTTTGTACTATTTCGTAATAAATTTAGGTATTCTTGCACAAAAACTAACTAATGACAATCACATCTCTTCGAGATTATGCTTTTCAAGTCCTTTTAGACTCTTTACTTATCATCTACTTATTATTATTGACAAAATATATCTCCTATGCTTAGGTTGCATTAGGCCTATAATTCTACCAACTATATTGACTAATTACATTTGAATATTTGTTTCTGGACAATTTCTGTTGTGTCACAATTACACATACATTGTCAGTACAACTACTGTTTGCTTTAGTTACTGTGAATACATTGTTATTTCCTGGTTTTGAGTCTATTCAATCACCTCTATATTGTACTATAAGGTGTCTCCTTACTTTACTTCATTTTTAATTAAGTAGTGGTTTTTAAGTCTCTATCTTATTCATAATTGTTCATTACAGTTATTACATTGTTTTACAATCTTGTGTTTTACATTGGTTCATTCTCTTGCGTTGAGAACTTAGTAACAGTACTTGCAGCTAGTATCACATGACAGATGTACTTAATTATTATTATTATGCCTTACATTATTGATAATAATTATCTTACAATATAATGCTAGTAATGTACCATCTTCCTTACTATACAGGTATCACCCTTTCTGTTTCTGTTTAATTTTACAACTGGTTTTATCTAAACTTTACATGGTGATTCCCATTCCGTCTGTTTTTGGTCATTTAGTTTACATTAATTATCATATAAATACTACTCTAGGTAGTTTACCTTGGTATTGGTATTGGCCCTTACAACATCTACTTGATTTTTTGTCCAAGAGATTTTAGTTCAATTATGTTTTAGTTATTATTTCTTATTAATCTACGTGGAAAGTACATGTATTTAGGTTATGTGTCTCCCCACTCTAAAGCAACAATAGGTTGGCTGAGCTGATTTTAATTTACACTTTTTATCTCGTTTTTACTAGTATTAGTGTTATTAATTATCACATGTAATCTATCAATTGGTTCTTTTTCTCTGTATTATCATTTTCCATAACTTATTTGGTAATTATTACTGTTATCTGACAATTTTGGTTCCCTATTAATTTACATTAATTCTGGTCATAATATGTTATCATACTGTTGTTTACAGCTCCTTATTATACTAATATTATTATTACTCTCACTCTCTTGGCTAATATTAGATGCCCTACTCATTTACTAGACTAGTGGTCAGATTCAGGTCATCTAGTGTAGTCAGTTAGTGTTTTGGCTATCTGTCATTGTCTCTCATTTAGTACTTCACTTGTGTTGGCAATTTATTTCACATTTGGCCTTCTTATCTTATAGTTAGTGTAAGTTCTTGGTGCTTCTTGTGTCACCATATTGATTGACATCTCTATTATTATTGTTTTCTTCTTTATAATATGTGTTCTTTGTTTCTTGGCTTCTCACTGACCGGATCTATTGGGTTATTGGATCTATTGTATAATCACTATTTAATACATTTTCTTTCTTGTTATTATTATTATTATTATTATTACCATTACTGTATTAACTCCCTTGTTGTGAGTTCACTCTTATACAGTAAACCCTCGATTTAATGGACTAATTGGGGCTGAGGGGTGTCCGTAAAATCGAAAGTCCGTTAATTCGCAAATTTTGTCTTTTGAGGATATATTTAAATCAAATAGGCCTATAACATTTGAAATTTTAATACTATTAATATCATGCAAATACCGTATTGTTCCGAATACAAGCCGCACTTTTTCCCCTAAAAACATGGTCGCTAATTCGCGCGCTAACGAAATTCGAAGTTATACCTGACTTCTGGCGGGACGAACGCTTTTGGTATCTATGAGTTGTTTACTGCCTAAGCAACAGCAGTTTGCCCGGCTGTAGTTAACTCTGGCGTTATGATTTATGACTACAACCGAATGTTTTAACAGCAAACTGAAAAAATAATAGGAAGTTAAAGTGTAAGTGCGTGTTCATGTGCGCGTGCTCGCACCCTTCTGTAGGCAGCAAGACAAAGGATGAGTAGAAGGGGTGTGAGTAACATGTTTCTAAATAGCGGGTAAACTGCCGGTGTGGTTTTCTATTGTAACAGCGACAACATCGCTTATCTGTACTTTGTTTTCATTCGCCGTTTTTGTAGTGCGTTTGCAGTATGAGTGATATTGTGGAGACTAAAGGCACGCAGTCAAATCAAATTAAACGTAACCCGTACGATGCGAATTATAAATTAATTGTGATATAAAATGTAGAAAAAACATGCAATCGCAAAGCCGCAAGGAAATTTGATACTAATGAATCCTGTATTCGACGATGGAGAAAACAGAAGGAACGACTTTTAAATGCAAATAGCCTACTGCGCGACGAGCATTCGCGGGACCTCAAGTTGGGCGTTTTGTAGCAGTAGAGTCCAGCGTCTGTGAATACGTACGGCTTTTAAGAAGGCAAGGACTCCCTGTCACTAGACATGTTTTAAAATTAAAAGCTTTAGAAATCGCAGAAGAATTAAAAGTCTCTGGTTTCAAAGCCAGCTTCGGGTGTATAAGACGAATGATGCGGCGAAATGATTTGCGCTTAAATGACGTACATCACTCGCGCTAAAACTACCGAGTGACTACGAAGAAAAACTCGTACAGTATCAGCGATTTGTCATTCATTTACGCAAGAAGCATAATTATTCACTTGAACACATGGGAAATGCCGATGAAACGCCCGTATTTTTTATTTTTTATTTACGTATATTTACGGTGGACCAAAAGGGAACCAAATCTGTAGCAATAAAGATTACGGGAAATGAAAAATTACGTGCCAGTGTAATGCTTGCTGTATTAGCCGATGGACGAATATTTCAATGAAATAAGATATTATATTGATCAGTGTATATTGTTCAGTGTTAGTCGTCGTGATGTCTTCCACTGAACGTGTGCGACGTCTGCGTCAACGACAACGCAAAGACAGGGATCGTGAAGAATTAAATGAATTCTTGATGAATACTCCGTTCTCATCAAATACAATTGAAGATGAGAAAATTTGCGTGTTTCAAAACAAGAAACAAGAAGAAAAGAAACGAAAGAATGCTGCGATAGCCAAGCAATATTGCCAGAACAGAGGAGAGTCTGCAGTTTATGGACATTATCCATTTCAAAAGCCTAAAAACATTATCATGCTTTTTTTTTTAAATCGTTTTGTCTGTCAAGTTCTGTCCGTTAAATCCCAAGTCCGTTAAACCGAGGTCCGTTAAATCGAGGGTTTACTGTATTATTATTTACTTATGTAGTTTTCATGCTTGGTATACTCATTATAAATACTTAATGGGTCTTGTCCCACTCAATTATTATGACATGTTGCTTATATTTTGATGTTCAAAATATTGTGGTTATATGTCTCGTTACAATATAATATATTATATTGATTATTATATTATTATAATAAATTTATAGTTGCAATTGATTTCATAATAGTAATAAATTTTTTATTTTATGAAATAATATGTAAAGGTGGTATAGTAGTAAATAATGTAATATTATGAATGTTTCTAGTGAAATTTAAAGTAATGCAAATTAAATTCATTTAAAAGATAGAAATCTTGGTAATCAATTTGACAATTTTTTTGAAGTGGATAATAAATGGTAGACAATTAAAATTAAATGATTAAAATGTTGAATCAATAGAAATTGAAATTAAAAGTTGTGTAATGGTAGGAAATTTTATTCAAATTTAGAGACGAAATGTTTATGTTAATGTAACAATAGTAATGTTTATTTTGAGTGTTTATTAGGTTGTATTATGTTGATTATGTATTGTGTGGGTATATATAAAACATGTATAGTATGTTTTTAAATGCGATTCCCCACATTTCAGGCGGTCCCGGCCTTACCAGCCCAGACCGTGGTTTTGGTTTACAACCAGCTATGGGCAGACTTATTGTACACTGACCATGGTTGGTTGTTTTGAAATTGGTGTAACATAGAAATTTAATGGGGAACAAAAGGGGAAACTAAGAATTTTGTTTTTGGAACACGGCTATACACCTATGTATGGGTGGTAGACCGAATAGGGGCGTATCAATAAGTTTATTAGTAGGGGTACTGGTACCCTGAAGGTTACGTAACGCCAAAGCAAGGATGGGGGTGAAAGACAAGAAAAATGTGTTCACCTCTTACGCCTCAGTCCTTGTGGAGGCAACTGGGCGCTACAGTCCAGGGGGGGGGGCAATAGTGTCTGTGGAGGAGAAAGTGGATGATTATTATTAATGGGATTATATTGATAATATAGAATGTGTAATTGATATTATGATGTAAGTAAAAAAAAAAAAAATTATTTTGTAATATGTTTATGTTAAGGATATACGTATAAATGCAACCAGTACTTTGCTAAAGACAAATCAGTACGACTAAGGGGAACCAGATCAGTTGAGGGTATGGTATAGTGAAAGGCCAGTTATTGATGTTTTTATGAATTGTTTCAGAGTCTGGTGATTCAGCGGCTGCAGTCACCGGACTAGGGGGTAAGTTACCCATGGTTTTAATAAAGATTTACGGGGGGGGGGTCAATGGCGCCATATCCTAGCTGGTCCTCTTAGGTTGTTTTTAGGCAATGAGAGTTTTTCTGTTTCGACAGAAAACCTCTCATTGGGGGGGTATTGTAACGGGATAAACTGAAGGGGATTTTATAATTTAAAGAATTTCATGTTAACCATCTGTAGACAACTTTTGAGGTAATCTTTTTATTCACCCAGAGTGTATTTTGGGTCACCGACTATAGCTCCATGACAGGTATGGCAAAGCACCGGAATGTTAATTGTCAGAAGGGTGCGTATTTGTGCGTACGAGCGCACGTGTGTGCCGCCTTTTGCGACGTAGAAATAACACGGAAAGTATGTAATCTCCGACCCAAAATTCATAGCGGAGGTAAGGCGAATTATTCCCGCTCGTTACTCTTAAACCAATCATAGTACAAGCTGACGGAAACACCTAACGCTTGGCAGGCATGCAACCAAGGTTCAGCCAGTTGGTCACCACTCATCAAACAGCATAGTCGATAAGTCGATAGTACAACAGTCTCGGTAAATTAGTGACGGGAGGCTGCGCGTGTAAGTACGCGCCGCCTGCCTAAAACATTATGTAAAGAAGAATATGTAAGTGAGAGTGTGAATTAATGAAAAATGAATTTGTAAAGTAGAACGTATAAAGCAGTGTTCGTTATAATGAAGTGAAAGTGAACTAAGAAAGATGGCGGATGGCGCGTGCAGGTACAATGAATAAATAACTATATTGGCCAATAATTTTAACAAATACAAAAGAGCTCATTAAATAAACGGGGGGTAGAACAAAATCTGTATCTAGCGTGTGAGACTATGTGTGTGTGTGTGTGTGTGTGTGTGTGTGTGTGTGTGTGTGTGTGTGTGTGTGTGTGTGTGTGTGTGTGTGTGTGTGTGAAAAGGGGAAATTAAAGCTAAGCACTGGTTTGTAAGTAGGGGTTAGTATAGTAAGGTGTCCTAGAATAAGAGAATACTACAATGTAATAAAGCACATATAAAAAGTTAAAAGAAAGAAAGAAAGAGTTCTAAATTTTGGGTCAAAATAAACAAGATTTGTTCAGTAACATAAAAAATGTGTTAACTAATTATTACGTTACACCCCATAATCTAAGTTCTGCATCGAGAATTCGTCTACACGAAACCTGTGAATCTTCTGATCTAAGGGCATTACATGATGAAAATTAATTAAGGGTAAGTATCATGGTTTCGATGTATATCCTTAAAACATCGTGGCGACCCTTTTAGCAAGTTTGGAATCTTCTGGGGAGTTTTTATCGAAAAGGTAAGTGTAACGGAATCAGGGTAAGTAAATTTATGGCGAGGAAAAAGGTAAAAAAGTAAGTTTCTTTAGAAGGCAAAGTCAATCCTATCAGCAGGAACAGTCATGGTGTCAGTGTTTTGGGAAGCTAAAGGTGTTTTGTACATTGATTACCTTAAAAAGGGTGCAACAATAACCGGGGAATATTATTCCAACCTTTTATCAAAACTAGACGAAAAATTCATGAAAAGAGACCTGGTTGGCAGAAGAAAAAAATGACAGAAGAATTTTTTACCAAGAAAATGCACCTGTCCATAAAAGTGTTTTGGCAATGGGAAAATTAAGAGATCTGTGCTATAAATTGTTGGAACATCCTCCCTATTCCCCAGATTTGGCTCCTCAAAACTCAAACCCTGTCTTGCTGGTCAGCGTTTTTCATCAGATCAAGAGGTGATTTCAGCTGTAGAGGGGTAAAAGGTTGGAATCATATTCCCCAGTTATTGTTGCACTATTTTCAGAATAGTCAGTGTACAAAACACCTTCAGCATCCAAAAACACTGACGCCATGACTTTTCTTACTGATGCACTAATTGACTGTGCCTTTTTTAGCGCTGTACAACCAGCTTCTGTCCACTGATTTGACTGTTGTTTAGAACTGATGTGTAGTGGTGGATCTAGATTTCATCCATCGTAGTAAACTGATGCACAAAATCTTTTTTCTTTTTAAAATGCATTGTTCAGATATTTTCATATGCATGTGTTTTGATCTGCTGTGTGCAAGTGTGGTACCCATGTAGCACAAAGCTTTTTCATTTGCAATTCTTCATGTAAAATATGTCCGACGCGTTCTTTCGAAATGCCTATAGTCTCAGCAATTTTGGCGATCATCCAAAACTATATCTGACTTTTTTGATAGTTTCTGGTCTTGTTGCCAATTTTGGACGTCCTTCACATGGATCTCTTCCAGGCTGGTATAACCATGTTTAATTTCGGCAGCCCATATTTTAAATGTTAAAAATGAAGGAGAAGAGTCCCCATACACTTTAACGAACCTTGATTAAATTTTACTTGGTATTAAACCTTTCACAAAAACTTTATGATCACACAATACTCAACTTTTTCCATTTTAAGGAATATGGACAACACCTCTGTTTCAAACGACTGTATAATAAAAATTGTTTGGTAAAATGACCACAAACTGCACATGCATGCTAACAATAGGTGTAGTACCAACATAAAAAATAATATTTGCGGTAGTGCTGCCACCTATGATCAAGGCCAAGAACTTTTCAGACTGTCCTCGTACGTCAGCAGATTTCTAAGGTTATTTGAGTATTTGGGTAAGAAGGAAATCACAGCAGAAGTCAAGCTATGAGTATACAATACAGTTTTTCTACCCACACTGCTATACAGGACAGAAAATGTCACCCTGCTAGAGGAACATAAAAGTGAAGGGTGCAAGTCAATGAAATGAGATTTTTGAGGCAGCAGTAGGAAGAACTAGGGGAGAGTGAACTAGGAATACAGCCGTTGGGAAAATGTTCCAGTAGCAATCAGCTGTCGAGATAGTGGAGAGAAGAGCACTGAAGTGGTTTGGCCAAGGAAAGCAAAGTTCATCATGGAAGCACGTCCAGACAGAGGAAGAGGAAGACCAAGTTTGGAATGGGTTGACTATGTTGGGTAATGGAAGGGAAAGACTGTTAGGAGACAAACACCTTATCCATGATACCAGGGAGTATCAAGAATGGCTAAAGGACCATGACACTTGATGTCAGAAGGGGATGGAAAAGTAGAAGTAATGTAAATGTATATCAAATACAAACTATAGGTTATTTTTTTCTAAAAACAGCCCACAGTTATCAGGTGCTCGCCTCAGGTTTAGGTCAATCCATTTCAGATCAATAATGGGGGTTACTGACATTTTTTATTTCCTTTTAAATTATATGATATTGGTTCCTACATGTATCTGAGAGCTCAAAACATATTAAAAAAATGTTTATTATCAGTAGTTTTTTTTTCTGGTCACTGTTTTGTTTTGGCCAGTTGGCTGTTTTCAGTGTTTTCTACAACTAAGGGAAAGTTCAATAACTTTTCTGTTATTAAAGATGTAAACTTGAAACAAAAACCATCTTAATCTGCATAAAACCTTCTATAATTTATGTTATGGACAAAATTTAACTAGGTATTGAGGAAATGATATAAAATTTGAATTCAAAATTGTGTTTGAAATCGTGAAAATGAACGACTTTAGAAGAGAATTTTTCATACAAGCAATGAAGACACACCTTCAATATTTTTTATTTCAATTACCGATTTTCAACCTAGTATATCTCAAAAGGGACAAAAGTAAAAATCTGAAATTGTGTAAAAAACTACTGCGAAATTAGTGAATTATACAATTATTGGAAAATTATGTATTAGTTTAAGATCTGTGTTTAAGTGTGTGTTAATTTAGGACAATTAATATCATTATTAGTGTAATAATACTAATAAAATATAGATGTGTATGTGTGTTGATGATAAAAAGCTATTGTGGATTATGTTAGATTCCGATGTAATCAAGCCCCTCTGTTTGGACTAGCCAATTTGTAATAAAATAAATAAGATTGATGTGTGAATCTGTAAGTTGTAAGGTGTTTAATTGGTGTGGCTCTCGACGTCTTACTGGCCTGAAACACTTCCTTAATTTTCCCAGCTGGTCGAGTCCCAATGGTAGCAAGACCGGTCGAGTAGCATAAAGTTGATGAAGAAATAGATATGCTCAGCTTCACCGAAAGTTTCAAAACAAAAATTATTGTTTTGAAGAAAATTAAAAAAAAAATTATGTTTATAAAAAAAAATAATAAAAAAAAAATTTTAATTTTATTAATTAATTAATTAGGATCAATTAATTAATATAGGGCTGTGAAGTTTTAAACAATGTAATGCTCTTCTGAAAATTTTTATTAAAGTTTTAGTATAATTTAAATAATCTATCACCACTCATAAGACTGTCTGTAAACCAATCGATATTTGTTTACCTTTCTATTTTTTAGGTTATCTTCACTTACGGGTGGTAAAGTCCTTGTAGATTATCAATTAGAATTATATTATTGGTAATTAGTATTATTGAAGAAATAAAGAACTATTAAGTATTGAAAAGTATTAATGTTTTTTATTAAGTAATAGCAATATTGACTCTTATCGATTAGTATCGATTCTCAGGATATCGAAAAAAATTACAAAGTATATTATATAAAAATTATACAGGGTTCTTTAAACAGCCAGTTATTACCAAAGTCAGAGAAATCGGGCTAATATTTAAAAAGTATAACGTTACAATCAAATTAATAGTTATTAATAAACACAGACATTGAATAATAATTTGTAAATATAATAATTGTTTTCACCCAACAGCTGTTGAACTAAGAGGAGGCACTGGAATTGTCAAAGAAAGATGGCTGCCGTCAAGTCGATGAAAATGTTGCTCGTTGCTGCTGCATTCCAAATAATGTATTTTGACGCAATATTTCTGTTCTCGTGTCCGCAAATCTCTTGTTATATGTTGTGTAGTGACTGGTGTAGTGATTCTGGGTTGTATTTAGTGTATCTGTATAATTATTAGTTCAAACACTTTCTCCGATTCCGTCACTAATTTGGTTTAATGTATTATACAGTTTTCTAGTGTTTTATGGTGTTTTTCGGAGTAGATTTATATTGTTCTGTGTTATGGAGTGTTACTTGATCGTTTCTGTTATAATATGATAGTTTCAGAAGTATTTTACAAGTCACTCGCGATTTCACAATAACTCACTATACACTCG
The DNA here is from genome assembly GCA_034769895.1 of Magicicada septendecula. Taxonomy (NCBI): domain Eukaryota; kingdom Metazoa; phylum Arthropoda; class Insecta; order Hemiptera; family Cicadidae; genus Magicicada; species Magicicada septendecula. The sequence goes on along the minus strand of CM068371.1, from coordinate 76,390,622 downwards.
CTTGTATGACGATTATAGGTTAGGTTATCCACGTTATTAAATGTATGTCATGTTAACCGTTCAACTACCACTAATTAACTAACTGTTTCCTTCAGTTTCAATTAAACTCTTAGCCCATATAATATTATCCTTAACATTGTTCAAAAATATTTTCACATCCTGTGTACATTTTACTATTTCACTATATGAATGCCTAAACTTTGGTTATTTGTCAATTTTATTCACTATATTTGATTTAAATTAATCTTTCAGTTCATTCTGGTTATTTTCAGATTAAATAATGCCATTTTATAGTGTTTTCTGTCCAAAAAATAGTAATTTTACTTTCAGTTTGGGTATACTCTGAAGAGTCCAAAACATCAAAATTTACTTCCTGTCATTATATAAATTCAGCCATTTTATCAGTTATATTTAATATTAATAATCCTATATTGTATTAAAAGGTTCCTATTCCCTTATTTTCTGGTAATTAATTGAATTAGTTGTATTCTGAAACATTATTCTGAAATATATGACTCCCATGTCTAAATTTCTGAGTTTAGTCATTTTATTTTTATTTATAATTCTGAATATAATTTATTAAAATCTCTCTAAATGGTATGTGCAATTATATGGCATGATCTCAAGTTTATTTTGTCTAAACCCCTTTTGTTTATTTGCTTTTAAATGAGTAATTTCTCTGTTTTGATGAAGTTTGGTTTCCATTCTTTTGGCCTATGATTTTTTTTAACAATTTTTCTTACAAAATAATTTACAAACAATATATGATGTGTGATACCCTCTCTGACTTTTTACAAATAGTATTATAAATTAAACATGTTTTCAAATTACACAAAAACAATTAGTATTGGTTACAATACAAACAATAGTTAACACAAAATAAAGAACATTTTTTTTTTAAATAAATGGTTGTCTTCAAATCAGACATTTTGCAACAAAATTCCCATTTCCAACATGGAAATATGGTTTACAACAAAGGTTTTGTACTAACTAACATCTTAATTACTCTCTACTATTTACAAGTGGTAATTATTTTTATAGTTCTGATGTTAGTTGTTTCAGACCCAAACAAATGGCCTTATATCTAAAACATTTTTAAACATTCTTGTACTATATACATTAAAACCTTATATTTATATTCTTATTTCTAACTATTATTATAAGTAGGATTCTACAGTTTTTATACAGTCTTTTATACATTGTCTTTGGGGAATTGTACCCTGTCATTAACAAATAAATAGTATGAACCGTTCACAAAGCACTATGAAATCTGTTTTTCTTTTTTCATGTAAAACAAAAATGTTATTTTAAACAGATTCATGTCTTATGAACAACATATTGTCACCGTACATATTTTAAGTCATTGAAAAATGCATATTTCATTGCATCCAATGTTTGTGATTGCCAAGAATGAAACACAAGGTTCATTTTTTATAATACCAAAAACTATCACTGGTTCACTTTGCACTTATATATTATGTTAATGCTAAATGGTCGTATAGTCTTATTAACATAATAAATTGGTTAGCGTTTTTTCAATGGAGATTTGTTCCATGGGTACTATATTATTGTTTCATCTTAGTTCACAGGAAACTTTTACTTTGTTCACTTCTCTCTCTTAAATTTATATACATGTGGTTTTTATTTCGTTATACTTTTGTTTTTAGATATATATTTTGGGGATATAGGGATTTGGGTGTCTTTTATAAGAGCATGACGTCTTCTTCAGGATGCTGCCCTCTTCTTCTTTCTTCAGTCTTCTTTTCTCCTGCCTTCTGGGACTGGTATCTTCTCCATCTGTTCTTGATGCCATCAGGTTTCTTGGGATCTTCTCCATCTTCTTCTTTAATTCAGAAATACACAACCTGTATTGGTTGATCTTGGCTTATTTTAGGGTTTCTCTTTTATTTATTCTCCCTCGTTGTGGGTTTGGTCATATTGTGTACTGCTTTGTTATTTACTATTTTACCTTCCTGGGTTATACCTTGAAAACCTTTGGTTATGAGACTGGTCTTGGATGACTCATCACTAGTAACTCCTTTTATTTTAACTTGTATTTTCTTTATAATAATGATTTCTTTCCACAGTTGCTATGAATTAATTAATTTATATTAAACTTAATGCTTTCTTCCAAATTTAAACATTATAACTTCATTATTCTAATGATCAATTGCCATTCAATATTATGCATACATCTGTCACGCTACAGATTGCTCTCCTCCAGAAGTAATTATTTCAGACATGTTTATGGATGAAATAATTTCTTATGATAATTTCATCATTTCTTATAATTCATTTTCTTCTCCATTTTTATATCGACTTTTTTATATTAGAGTTTTATTAATTTTATATATATGGTTACTTGTCTTACTACTGATCCTTTTCGGATAGTTAGTGTCTTCTGAGATATATTATAATTGTAATACATTTTCTTTCTATATCAACTTCGTGTTGTATCCTTGGGATATTAATTCCCTAACATTCCCTATCACGTGGGCTGGGGCAGATCAGAGGGGCACTGTACGCTACTTCTCTGCTGGCCATACACCACTTCTATAAATTGAGTACAGGGGCATATCCATCCCTGCTCAAAAAACATAATGCTGCTGGAATTATCTTCAGTCAGTCATCGAATAAATAAATAAAAAGTAGTCTCATTTTCGACTAATAAAAATATCTTTGGATTCTCCACTTCGTAGTCTCTCAGATTATCTCACATTTTCTATCTTAATAAATCTTCATAATCATTATTATACTCATTACATATATATTTTTCCAAAACTCTTAACTTGTCTGATATATTTAATTTAATTATGGTTGAAAACCTTTCTTTTAATAATTCTGGTTACTGTTTACAGTGTAACTCTCTTTCTTCTTCATCTGAATTCTCTTTATACTTTCTTCTGGTTATTCATAGTATTAGCATGGTCTCTATATATAGTCTTTCTTATTCATTATTTGAATGATCTTATTATATTATATTTAATTTTTTAACATTGTATCTTTACATTAGATATACAGGTTGTTATATTGATCATTTTATTTAAACATTTTGGTTGTTTCCTTTCTCTTAGAAAGTTATTAATCCACCTTCGCATTCATTAACATTAATTCATTTATATCATATTTCATGTGGTATTTCTTCTCTTTGCATTTCATATAGGTCTTATTATTATCATTGGTTCAAAATCATCTTCTCCATCTGTTTGGTATGAGTTGTTCTTCTTTGCTCTTAATTAACTGTTTTCATTATCGTTTCATAGGTAATTAGTCTCTTTGCTTCCAAATTTTTTCCTTCTCTGGCATATTACACTCTTTTTTGTTAGTCTTCTCTACTCCTTCAAATGCTATTGTGAATGTCTAGCATTTATTCTGGATTAACGTTAACTCTCTTTTCTGAATTAATCACTTTATTTTCTTCTCAATTCAATCATAATTGACACATAATTATTTTTTGGAACTTGGTTAGTTTTAATGTAAAATTCAAACTATTCTTTTTATTTAATTGAAAAATATTTCTCATAAATCCTTGTAATATGTTGATCTTATCTTGTTTCAAAGTTCTGAAGTTCTATCAACATTCAAATTCTGTTTAATTCATTTATTCCCAGAATTGTTTCATTCAGAAATGTTTATAGTACTGTTATCTTACTATTATTTCTGAATGTTTTGGCATTTTTCCAAAATCAAATTCTTCTTAATTATTTACCATAAAGTTTTCTCACAAACTTAGTTATAGTAAGTTGGTCTTACTTCATTTTTAAATTTTTCGTATAATTAAGTTCAAAATTCTCTCTCTTTCTCTTTCTTCCATAAAGTTTTGTTCTAAATTATCAGGTTGTAGTAAGATGTACTTACTCAATTTTAAATTTTTATAAAATTATATTTCAATTCAAAAGTCTTTCTTTTCCTTTCTTCCATAAAGTTTGTTCCAAAATTATTAGGTTGTAGTAAGTTGTTCTTACATATTTAGAATAAGTTATATTCAAAATTCTTTCTTTTTCTTTCCTCCATAAAGTTTGTTCCAAAATTATTAGGTTGTAAGTTGTTCTTACATATTTTTGAATTTTTTCAAAATTAAAAATTCTAAATTCCTTCTTCTTATAATTCTCCAGAATGTTCTTTTCAAAATATTAGGTTGTAAGATGTACTTACATTATTTTTAAATTTTTATAAAATATTAAATTGAAAAAATTCTTCTTCTTTCTCTTTCTTCCAAAATGTTCTTCTCATAATATTAGGTTGTAAGATGTACTTACATTATTTCTGAATTTTTAAAATAAAAATTCTAAATTCCTTCTTATAATTCTCCAAAATGTTCTTCTCAAAATATTAGGTTGTAAGATGTACTTACAAAATTTTTTGAATTTTTTTTAAAATTTATTAAATTCAAAATTCTATAACTCACAACTCATTCTTCATAATATTTCTTCATAGAAGCTTGATTGTACACTCCTTTGATTTTTCCTGAAACGATTTCCTTCAACTCATATGTATTGTTATGCTTATCATTTACCACAACATATGGGGTTATATTGTACTCTACACTGGCCCATATTATTTATACTTTTGTAAGTTGATCTTCTCTTTTTCTTTTCTCATAAATTTTCTTTTATATACCCAGGAAGATGTACGATTTTCTTTATGTCGTTCCATTGCTCATATTTTTATTTATAATGTGCATTTTCTTAAATAGTCTTCATTCATAAAACCCAGTTTTGTTTCTATGTTTATTCTTCGTATCATTTCCTTTCAATGATATTTATTTCGTCTCCTTCAACATTGTTTTTCGCCGTAGTCGGTTATCATGATCCGTCCCTTTTCTTGATGGTGTGTGGTATCTGTGTCAACCAGGGTCCATCATCTCGGTTGCTCTTATAAAATTTACCCTAGGGCGCGACACTCGGTTATTATTACTGTTATTATTTTTATTACTAAATTTATCATGATAGTCTTTTCGGTTAGGTTGGTAAGGTCTGTCATCATTATTGTTGGGATATGGATTTCTCTGACTGTATGGGACATTATTATGTTGGTATAAATTGTTTCTATTATATGGATAGGGGTTGTTATCCCTAACGCTGTTAAAACTACTGCTAAACTGGTCATTACGCGGCGGGTTGTTAGGGCCGTCGTAATTACTGGGCTGGCTCCCTCTATCATCATATGGTATACACCAATACTTCTCTGGTCCATGTTTTGTGTTCCCTGACAAATATATGTGAAGATCTTCATCTGGGTTATCACTTATTATTTGTTTATCTGAAACACCATAAGCTGGTTTACCATCACATATCCACTCTGAAGGAATATATTTTAGTCTAACCGTACCCTGGAATTGTCCTAGATGGTACGTTAATGGAATACATTCTGGTGATTCATCTGTGTCATCATTACAGTCTGGTACGATATCACATTTCCATCTTTCTGAAAAACATTGTCCAGTCTTGCGCTGAAATTGATCTAGTCCACCTGTTGTATTCTGTTTATTTCTGGTCCTTTCCCATTGGTAAACTACTGCTTTGTGGTAAATTATTTCTGAAATTACTTCGATTCTCCTTCTATAATTCATAAAATTCATGATGTCTTTGTCATAGGTAATTGGGATATTATTGCCATCAATTAACCCATGTTTCATCATCTCCAACTCTTCCTTAGTTTTTATCAAATTTCTTGGATACATTTTCCTTTTCCTTGGTTTAATATCTTCCTGGCTTCGGTTAGTTTCAATTTCAGGTACCACCATTACTTGTTCCTGCGTTTTGTCATTTGGTATTTCTTCTAACTCTCTTTTGTTATCTCTTATTAATTCTTCCTCCCACAGTTTATTATTCTTTATGATAATTTCCACCCTTTTATTGTTATTCTCTATCATCTGTTTTAGAGTACTTGTTCTTACTTCTCTCCACTTTTTCATGACCTCCTTTAGTGCTTCAGTCTTTCGTTTTATTTTTTCCTGTAGCTCTTCCCTTCTTTGTTGTCTTCTTAGTTTTGACTCCTCCTTCTTAATCTGTTTACGCTCCCTTCTTATTTCTTTTCTCCATCGTTTCATTTGTCCATTCAATGATGCCGCGATTATTTGTACCCTTTTCTCGTTTGGTATTTCTTCTGTTTCTGGTTTGCTTTCATTTTTTATTCCTTCGGTCTTCTCCTTTCTTAATTCTTCGCTTTTTAATCCGTCCTCTCTCTTTTCCTTGATGTCCTCTTCCGGCTTCTTATTGATATTGTCCAGTTGGTCACCCAATTCTTTTTTCAAGGATTGGTTGCTCTCCTCTTCTTCTCTTTTTAATCTGTCCTCTCTCTTTTCCTTGATCCATTCACTCATCTCATGAAGGAGCCTTTCCATCATCATCGATTTTTGATCCTCCGTAAATTCCGAGAATATTTCCATTATCCTCTCCGTGCTCGTATCTTCTTTTTGTGTTAGTTCTGTCATATTGCTTGTTGTTCTCCCCTTTTCTCTGGCTTTGTAGCTGTTGCCTAGCTCCAACTAGTGATTGGGCAGAAAGTATTGGCCTTCCAATCGCTAATTAAAGCCCCTAAAGTTGTGCGCCAATTTGTAATAATACTAATAAATTAAATGAGTGTGTGTGTGTTGCTGATATACTCTATTGTGGAATATGTGACTCCGATGTAATCAAGCCCCTCTGTTTGGACTAGCCAATTTGTAATAAAATAAATAAGATTGATGTGTGAATCTGTAAGTTGTAAGGTGTTTAATTGGTGTGGCTCTCGACGTCTTACTGGCCTGAAACACTTCCTTAAGTTTCCCAGCTGGTCGAGTCCCAATGGTAGCAAGACCGGTCGAGTAGCGTAAAGTTGATGAAGAAATATATATGCTTGGCTTCGCCGAACGTTTCAAAACAAAATTTATTGTTTTGAAGGAAATTTAAAAAAAAATTATGTTTATAAAAAAAAATTATTTTAATTTAATTAATTAATTAATTAGGATCAATTAATTAATATAGGGCTGTGAAGTTTTAAACAGTGTAATGCTCTTCTGAAAATTTTTATTAAAGTTTTAGTATAATTTAAATAATCTATCACCACTCATAAGACTGTCTGTAAACCAATCGATATTTGTTTACCTTTCTATTTTTTAGGTTATCTTCACTTACGGGTGGTAAAGTCCTTGTAGATTATCAATTAGAATTATATTATTGGTAATTAGTATTATTGAAGAAATAAAGAACTATTAAGTATTGAAAAGTATTAATATTTTATTAAGTAATAGCAATATTGACTCTTATCGATTAGTATCGATTCTCAGGATATCGAAAAAAGTTACAAGTATATGATATAAAAATTATATAGGGTTCTTTAAACAGCCAGTTATTACCAAAGTCAGAGAAATCGGGCTAATATTTAAAAAGTATAACGTTACAATCAAATTAATAGTTATTAATAAACACAGACATTGAATAATAATTTGTAAATATAATAATTGTTTTCACCAAACAGCTGTGATGAACCACGAAGAGGCACTGGAATTGTCAAAGAAAGATGGCTGCCGTCAAGTCGATGAAAATGTTGCTCGTTGCTGCTGCATTCCAAATAATGTATTTTGACGCAATATTTCTGTTCTCGTGTCCGCAAATCTCTTGTTATATGTTGTGTAGTGACTGGTGTAGTGATTCTGGGTTGTATTTAGTGTATCTGTATAATTATTAGTTCAAACACTTTCTCCGATTCCGTCACTAATTTGGTTTAATGTATTATACAGTTTTCTAGTGTTTTATGGTGTTTTTCGGAGTAGATTTATATTGTTCTGTGTTATGGAGTGTTACTTGATCGTTTCTGTTATAATATGATAGTTTCAGAAGTATTTTACAAGTCACTCGCGATTTCACAATAACTCACTATACACTCGCTTTGTATGACGATTATAGGTTAGGTCATTCACGTTTTCAAAGGTATGTCATGTTAACCGTTCAACTACCAATAATTAACTAACTGTTTCCTTCAGTTTCAATTAAACTCTTAGCCCATATAATATTATCCTTAACATTGTTCAAAAATATTTTCACATCCTGTGTACATTTTACTATTTCACTATATGAATGCCTAAACTTTGGTTATTTGTCAATTTTATTCACTAGATTTGATTTAAATTAATCTTTCAGTTCATTCTGGTTATTTTCAGATTAAATAATGCCATTTTATAGTGTTTTCTGTCCAAAAAATAGTAATTTCATTTTCAGTTTGGCATACTCTGAAGAGTCAAAACATCAAAATTTACTTCCTGTCATTATATAAATTCAGCCATTTTATCAGTTATATTTAATATTAATAATCCTATATTGTATTAAAAGGTTCCTATTCCCTTATTTTCTGGTAGTTAATTGAATTAGTTGTATTCTGAAACATTATTCTGAAATATATGACTCCCATGTCTAAATTTCTGAGTTTAGTCATTTTATTTTTATTTATAATTCTGAATATAATTTATTAAAATCTCTCTAAACGGTATGTGCAATTATATGGCATGATCTCAAGTTTATTTTGTCTAAACCCCTTTTGTTTATTTGCTTTTAAATGAGTAATTTCTCTGTTTTGATGAAGTTTGGTTTCCATTCTTTTGGCCTATGATTTTTTTAACAATTTTTCTTACAAAATAATTTACAAACAATATATGATGTGTGATACCCTCTCTGACTTTTTACAAATAGTATTATAAATTAAACATGTTTTCAAATTACACAAAAACAATTAGTATTGGTTACAATACAAACAATAGTTAACACAAAATAAAGAACATTTTTTTTAAATAAATGGTTGTCTTCAAATCAGACATTTTGCAACAAAATTCCCATTTCCAACATGGAAACATGGTTTATAAAAAAGGTTTTGTACTAACTAACATCTTAATTACTCTCTACTATTTACAAGTGGTAATTATTTTTATAGTTCTGATGTTAGTTGTTTCAGACCCAAACAAATGGCCTTATATCTAAAACATTTTTAAACATTCTTGTACTATATACATAAAAACCTTATATTTATATTCTTATTTCTAACTATTATTATAAGTAGGATTCTACAGTTTTTATACAGTCTTTTATACATTGTCTTTGGGGAATTGTACCCTGTCATTAACAAATAAATAGTATGAACCGTTCACAAAGCACTATGAAATCTGTTTTCTTTTTTCATGTAAAACAAAAATGTTATTTTAAACAGATTCATGTCTTATGAACAACATATTGTCACCGTACATATTTTAAGTCATTGAAAAATGCATATTTCATTGCATCCAATGTTTGTGATTGCCAAGAATGAAACACAAGGTTCATTTTTTATAATACCCAAAACTATCACTGGTTCACTTTGCACTTATATATTATGTTAATGCTAAATGGTCGTATAGTCTTATTAACATAATAAATTGGTTAGCGTTTTTTCAATGGAGATTTGTTCCATGGGTACTATATTATTGTTTCATCTTAGTTCACAGGAAACTTTTACTTTGTTCACTTCTCTCTCTTAAATTTATATACATGTGGTTTTTATTTCGTTATACTTTTGTTTTTAGATATATATTTTGGGGATATAGGGATTTGGGTGTCTTTTATAAGAGCATGACGTCTTCTTCAGGATGCTGCCCTCTTCTTCTTTCTTCAGTCTTCTTTTCTCCTGCCTTCTGGGACTGGTATCTTCTCCATCTGTTCTTGATGCCATCAGGTTTCTTGGGATCTTCTCCATCTTCTTCTTTAATTCAGAAATACACAACCTGTATTGGTTGATCTTGGCTTATTTTAGGGTTTCTCTTTTATTTATTCTCCCTCGTTGTGGGTTTGGTCATATTGTGTACTGCTTTGTTATTTACTATTTTACCTTCCTGGGTTATACCTTGAAAACCTTTGGTTATGAGACTGGTTTTGGATGACTCATCACTAGTAACTCCTTTTACTTGAACTTGGATTTTCTTTATAATAATGATTTCTTTCCACAGTTGATATGAATTAATCTATTTATATTAGACTTAATGCTTTCTTCCAAATTTAAATATTATAACTTCATTATTCTAATGATCAATTGCCATTCAATATTATGCAAACATCTGTCACGCTACATTAGTTATAATCGTTATTAGTTATTATCGTTATTAGTTATAAGTATTCACGAAAGACTAGTGCTAATTAATAATAGTTATTGTAATAAACTGCATAAATAAGAACGTTAATAACAAAATTAACAATAAAAATAAAAAAATAAAAATGGCAGATCAGGCTGAGATTGCGCGTGACGAACAACTTAAAGATATATTGCTAAAAAATAATAATGAACTTAAAACTGAAAATAAAAAGCATGACGAACAACTTAAAGATGAATTTTAAAATGTCATCCAATCAGAAAACACCAAAATTCATCGTGCATTGATCAATTACATGACCATATGGACACCCGATTCACAGAACAACATAATACCATTAAAAGTTGTCAAGACCGCGTGCAGTCTAATATACGACTAATAAACCAGCAGAAGACAGAGTTAGAATGGAAAATAGATGAAAGAATTAATCAAGTTAAAAGAGATGTAGTAGGTCGTATAAACCCCACCGTATGTTTCTACAAACACACTGAAGACACTAATAACCAACCTAAATTTTGGGGAGATGGAAATCCGATTCAATTTATACGAGATTGTGAACGTGGGGTGGACTCAGTGGGTGATCAATTAAATGACTTGGATAAAATTGAATGGGTTGTGCGTAAACTGAATGGTTCTGCAGCATTATGATACTCTATAGTTCGTGATAATATTCAGACATATGACGAATTTATTAAATGCTTTGAGAATCGGTATTGGAACGAACATGTACAACGCAAAGTCCTAGATAGGCTCGAGTTTGGCAGATTTACTCCCGGAAAACTCACACGTGAGCAATATGTAATAAAAGAAATTGCTAGAGTTAAACATCTTAGACCGGAACTATCAGAGGCAGAATTAGTCCATAAATTAAGCTATCATTTTGATGTAAATATCCGTACAGCCATATTAACACAAGGGATAAATACACTTGAAGCATTATTAAACATGTTGACTCAATGGGAGGATGTAGTGCCTTCAGTAAAAGTTCAGTACACATCTGACACTCGTAAGCCATCATATAAACCGGATACAGCGTTTAATAAAGATAAAACATCAGGGGGGGGGATCAAATTTATAGGGAAACCTAAGAGACTCCAATCCATTAATAAAGTTAAACACACAGAGAATAATAATAAGTACTCACCTACAGTATCAGAAGCTGTGGATGCTGATAAAAAAAACGTGTAAAACGTAACATGGGAGCAGCGTGCCTAAAAAAGCAGCCGAAAGCCCTGATCCATAAACATCACTTTAGCACTAGCATGGATCTGGATAAAGATAATAAGGTCACTATAGGTCGTAACACTAAGTATAGTAGTAAAGTAGTTAATTGTAAGAATACTTGTTTCAAAATTAATGGTATTTATCCATGTGATTTGCGGGAAGCATTGTTAGAAAGCGATAAGGATCACTCTGAAAAATTTGAACTAACGCTGCATGTCCTACACTTAATGCATACATAAATAACATCAAAACACACATTTTAATTGACACAGGAGCAGAAATATCCGCGATTAGTGAAAATTTTATTGAAATAAATAATAAATATTTTAAAAATACTGCAATATTACCCACGAATAAGTTACAGATTCAGACGGCGGATAAAAATAAAACGGTAGCCACTGGACAAATATAAATTACGTTAAAATACGATGAACTGGAAGTGAATATCCCGGTAATAATAATAAAGATTTTAATTTATAATGTTGTAGTTGGGGTAGACATTTTAACAAAATGTCAGGCCCAGATCGGTTTGACTAACGATATCATGCATTGGACTATAAACGGACGTACATATCAGCTGTTCCTTAATGATAAGAACGTAAACAAAGGCGATCGACCTACTTATACTCCGATTGAGATACAACAGCCCAACATAGCGACTAATACTGAGCATACCAAAGATATTAAGAATAATTTAAATTTGCACCAAGCTAAAGAATTAAATAACTTGATAAAGAAACATTCACACGTATTTTGCGAGCAGTCTAAAGTCACAAATGTGTATATGCACAAGATTGAGGTGACTGAGGAATCTAAATTCGTACGTCGTACTTACCCCATCCCGGAGGCGTACCAACAACAAGTTGATGTTGAGATACAGCAAATGTTAAAAAATAAGATAATTGAACGGTCAGAAAGCGATTTCCTCAACCGTCTTGTTGTCGTTAAAAAGAAAATGGGGGATATCCGGCTATGCCTTTATATGAGAAATTTAAACAACATCACTAAGAAAATATATGACTGCGCTCAAAATGCTGATAGCTTTTATTAAGTGTCAAGGGTTCAATACACGACGCGGCTTGACCTTACCAGCAGTTTCTGGCAGATTCCTTTGGATGAGGGGAGTCGGAAATATACTGCGTTCCTCTATAAAAACAAAAGCTATCAATTCAAAGTCGTACCATTTGGACTCATTACAAGTCTAGCTGCAATTATTAAATGTTTAGAACTAGCACTTGGCTAGTAGAGGTAGAGGAATTTGTCAGCATTTTTGTGGATGATCTCCTAGTCATGTCTAAATCGTTCAAGGAACACTTAGAACACTTCGACATTGTGTTGAATAAGCTCCGAAATGCTAACCTAGTTTTGAAGCAATCTAAATGTGAATTTATTAAATCTGAAATTAAATTCTTGGGGCATGTCATAAATGCGGACGGTATTAGCACGGATCCAGAGAAAGTAGATAGTATTGTTAAGTTCCCGACACCTAAAAAGGTTAAAGATGTTAGAGCTTTTCTCGGGTTAACTGGATACTATCGTCGTTTCTTGCCGAATTATTCTAAAACAATAACACCTTTATTAGAATTACTTCAAAAGGGGCATAAGTGGAGGTGGGAAGATAAACATCAAATCACATTTGAGAATATTAAGGACCTATTTAAAAATAATTTACACTTGTTTCATCCGAATGACGAAGGAACTTATGTTTTGCAAACCGATGCTAGTGATACCGCTATCGGTGCTGTGTTATATCAGCATGACACTATGGGAGAACATCGTGTCATCTCGTATATAAACCGTACACTTAAGGGCGCCGAGAAAAACTATTTTACATCGGAAAAGGAAATATTGGCAGTTATCTATGTCTTGAATAAATTCCGGTACTATCTATATGGCACATACTTCGAGATTCATGCAGATAACCAAGCATTATCCTTTTTTCTAAAATATAGACTAACCATCGCCTGGATGACTCGCTGGATAATGACGATTCAGGAATACGACTTTACCATAAGATATATTAAAGCTAGTAATAACAAAATAGCGGATACACTGAATAGGTACGTACGCTCCTGAATTTGTTGAAGAGCATGAGTCTAATCATAATAACGTGAGAATATTAGCTCTGCAATATGAGATAGTGCCAGAGGTATGTCAGCGGTTAGCTAATGTCCATTTAGAACAAAACACCGACCGTAACATCAGGAAAATAAAAACAAGTATACTCAGTAAAGAAAAGCCGTGGTACTGTTGTAGAAATGACATCTTATATAAATTGATGGATGAAAAATGGAAAATTGTTCTTCCTATTAGCATGTTCTTCCTGAAAGCTTGACACACACTGGTCCATATCAGTGTTACTTAGCACTCAAGGAGGACTTTGTGTGTAACAATATGGTGCGGAGAATTAGAAATATTTTGAAGACATGCCATGAGTGTCAAACTGCAAAATCTCCAAATATGCACACCTATATTGAGCAGCAGGGAATTGTTACACAAGGGAAAGGTGAGTTGATTTCTTAGGTCCACTTCCGCATGGTCTTCGCAGATTGAGGCACCTGATTGTATGCATCGACGCCTTCACCAAAAATGTCAGATTATACCCTGTAACCCGACCAACAACCAAAGCGGTGTTAGCAGCTATTCTAAAAAAATATATCCCAGAAAATGGAACCGTTAAGAGGATACTTAGTGACCAAGGAAAGCAGTTCCAGAATGTGCTGTGGTCTACTACCCTCGAAAGGAATGGTATCCAGCCTATCCTTACGGCTATTCGGTGACCGCAGGGTAACCTTGCCGAAAGAGTAAACAAGGAGCTGGGGCGACTGTTTCGGACTTACTGTCATGACTCACAAAACATGTGGCCAAATTATATATGGTTCTTCGAGCAGTCACTAAATGAGAACTATAACACCACTACGGGCTTTACACCTAAAGAGCTGCAGTCAGGTAAGCAACCTACCAGATTTTGGGAGAGGTATATAAAAAAATTGGAGACACAGAACCTAACGCTACCGTTGCACATAAAACAGAACATCGCCAAAACACGGATAGAGCAAACAGCTGATCAACGGGCACGTGTGTTCAATGACACTCATAAAACTCTGAAGTTTCAGGAAGGAGAAATGGTCCTTCTTAAGGCAAATCCTGTAGGCCGATCTGAAGACAACACTTCAGCTAAGTTCTTTAGATTGTTTAACGGTCCATATAAATTGAGAGACCGGGTTGGCAGGAATACTTTTATTGTTGTGGATGAAAACCAAAATAAAGTTATAGGAAAATATCATGGCGCATCATTGAGGAAATATTACCCTCGCGAGCTACCGAATCCATAAGTAAGACCCTGAGAATAATAATAATAATAATGAGAACAATAATAATAGTGACAGAATGCACAGTTATTATAAGAATGACAGTTATGCCTTTGAGATACGCAACTCACTTGTGGAAAACCATAATGTATGATTGGCTGGAGATAATATGGAAACCACTTTACATATTTGCCACATTACATAGTATGAATATAAGATATGAAGTGAAAGATTAATTATGTTTTAGTTTATTGCAATTTATTGTATTGGTTATGTTATGTGTTGGATTATATCATTTGTTTGGGATGTTGAACTGGGAGGATGTTTTTAAGTTATAAAAAAAAGAGAAAAAATGTATTTTCAAGGAAAATAATTTTTTTTTAAATTTACCTGGAGGCTTATGCAATGTGACAGACACTCACACCATATGTGAATGGATGATGCATAATTATGTCCAGCTGTATTAGGTGTCCAGGACAATTGGAGTGTGATTGACATTAAAAGTATTGTTATAAATTAAGAAGAATAATATAAATCAGTTATAAGACAATATAAAGACTATGAAACTATAGTATGGTGCTTGAGAGAAGTATTGTGTTGTGCGCGTATCAGAAGGAGGTGTGAACAGTGTTGTAATTAGCCAATTGGTAAACACGCAACAAGTTGTGCATGTCGACGTGCGTATGAGTTACAAGTATTATAATTACGATATATTAAAAGGTCAATTTAATTGATTCATTTGTAGTGAAAACTTGTGTTCTAGAAAAACCAGGAAAACGAAGGTCCAGTCTTAAGCACGTGGCATTTCCAGAACATTCCTACATTTAACATGTGTTATATAGGAAATGTGTCTATGCTCAGGGCTACTGTGACGTCACCTTATAGCGATGCAGTTTTAGTGTACGAAGAGAGGGGAGTCTGCATGTAGAACTCGTCGAGAGCGGTTGCAGTGTGTTCCTGGCATAGTCCAACATCCATTCCAGGCAGTCCTTGGGGCCCGTAGGCGTCGAGGGAGCAGCGAGTTTCGGCAGGGAGGTTAAGCCCGTAGTATGAGATTTTCTGCTACCGTTGCTGAACTTCGTTTGCTGTTCGAGGCGGCTGAGGCGGACACAGAGATGTGGAGCGATTCCTGGAGGGACAACCAAGGAAGACGTAAATGCAAGAAAGCAGTTTTAAAACCTAAATTTGTTGTAAAATAATAAAAACTTTCAAAGGAAAATTTTGAACTTTGCAACTAATATCATTTTAAAAGAAAATTTTGAACATTTAAATTAATACCATTGTTTTAAATAAAAAGAAAACATTTTAATTCAATTATCATGTAAAAAAAAATCAATAAATGATCAATAAATGTATTTAATCACTAATGGAGCATCTTTCTGCAAGTTTGGTCAGCTAACTGCCTGTTACTGTGCAATATATATTTTTTTTTGTAACAGGAAGGACGTAACGATTTTCTGGAATTAAATTACAGGAATTTTCTGTGGCTTGCTCAAATATTCAAACTGCATTTCCCTCAGTCTATTTTATTGTTTTTTTTTTATGACACTGGAATTTGATCGCTGCATATTTTTCCAAATATGTGATTATACTTCCTAAATATGTATTTTTGTGATACTTCCAAATATGTGATTATACTTTCCTAAATATGTATTTTTGTGATACTGGCAAATAGAATACATATTTTCAGAAAATATTAATTTTAGTAAAGTTTGTTCATTTTCAGGCAGCTCACTTACTTGAAAAACTTCTTTAGATATAGATTGGTAACTAGTTTTGCGACATCACTCATTTACAAACAGTCCAAAACAACACTCCATTGTAGAATTATTCAAACATAATAGTCAGTTTAGAATTATAATAAAAAATATATTCATACATACTCAAATTTTTCTTGTTATTTTATATTATCATTAATAAAAAAAAAAATTCTTCTGATGATAGTTGGATTACTATCTAAACATTTGTAATTTACAAAATAAGAAATATATTCTTGTTAAAAGTTTTTTTATTATCAATAATAACTAAAAAAAATGCACACAACACTTTTTTAAAACAAAACATGTAGGCTAAGTTAAACATTACAGCCTCATACTAGGACAGCCATTCGACAACTGAATTACAGTAGTGAGTCACCTGCACAGGTATGCTTTTTTCAGGCCTCCATATGATTGCTCATGCAGTATGGAACATTCTCTATCATCATCATTTAAATCCACCCACATTATAAAATTATTTAATTTAATTTTTGTACTCCTAAATATCATTAGAATTGCAATGTTTTACATCTTTATTATAAAATTATTTTGTGTAAAATAAAAATTACTATCTTTCACAGTTGTAGATTTTTTTCTAAACAATTATTGATTCAATGTTTTAGAAACAATGTTTAAAATTATTGTTGTAATTTTATACTTCTAAATCTCCCAGATACATGTAGGAGCCAATAACATGTAATTTAACAATATGTCACATAAATAACTTATATGTCGGCAACAAATTATTATTTTATTGGTTGATTTGAAATGGATTGACCCATTTTAGATGCACCCATGTACTTGACCTAAAAATGGTAAATAAGGTTAATTTAATAATAAGTAAGGTTTATAAGATTCTGTGACAATCAAGTTCCTTTTGTAGACTGGATATTTTATTTATTTTTGACATAATATAAAGTAAACGATAATACAGATTGTGGAAATACATATTTATCAGAATGTCAGGCAGTCACAAATAACCTTGTCATGCGCTAATGGTGGCAGTATGTAGTTAACAGATGTGTGTATATTGTAGTAGTTATGCAGTTTTTAATGCATTTTACCTTAGTTATAATAGAATAAATTACTTTTACACTAATACTGAAAATAATATGTTAAATTAAAGGATATGTATATGAAATGTTGGCTTAAGATGAAATGGATCACTAGTTACATCCAGTTCACTTTTTAACTTTGTATACTAATGTGATATTATTATGTAGCTGATAATAAGATTGTAGTGATGAACTTATTAGTCAAATAATTATACATGTAGAGACAGCATTAGTATAAACACTTCAATTTATGGTATGTCATATCCAATCAGGTGTGCTGTCTTTAAAGGGAGCATACTCAACTACTTAACAAATATTGGCGGAGACCCATAATTCTGATTGTCTTATCATTTTGTTTAGGTTGAAATTCCCACCTGCCTCCTGTCTGGTATACGTGTTAAGACAGTGAGGGTAACACTAATCATGATGAACTGTTTAATTTTTTCAGTTTTTATTTTTCAGTAGTTTAGATTTAGAAATGAAAACGTGTAAAATGAAAATCACAAACTTACCTTATAGACAACATTTTCTAAACTTTGTATTGCACTCAGAATTTTTGTTATGTACCCTAGTGAATTTTTGTCTGGTCACTGTTTTTCAAGTAATAGAGATTTACTAAATTATTATTGATCAAGAACTATCTAAGATCAACTTTGAGCTAAAAAAATCAGTTATCTTGCAGTGTAATTCATAGAACATTCTAAAGTGTGTTTACTAGAGGTGGTTGAGGACTTCATCAGTTGCAAAATGAGAAGAGTAATTGTTCCACAGTTCCAAATAAATCATCAGAAATGTTTAGCTGATGATTTGGATCTCTGTATTATAAATCACATTATCAGGGTATGCCATAAAGTTTTTTCAGTGTTATATTGTTTTTCCTTGAGTGTATTGTATACTTATGTATAAGTTTTTTTAAATTAAACTTTATTATTAATAAGCTGCTTGCTAATTGAATTCAGTGTGATATTGTAGAATCAGTAGACTTGTAAAGTGAAAATGTGGGATGACAAAATTGTTAAGAAGGGGCTTCAGAAAATTTGTCAGGAGTTCCATAAAATCTATGGGTAGTAGGCAATGACTGCTAGACAGAGGTGGTTTCATGGAAGATGAGATGTACAGAACTCATTAAATGTATTTTCAGCACACTAGTGTGTTGTTCATCTTCATGTTAAGAGGAATCATTTTCTAAGCTTTGAATAATAACATTAAATGTATTGTGTCTAATTACAAAAATTTACAAAGACATTTTATAAAATATATAGGAAAATTTATAGCTGCATTAGGCATAATTTTGCTGTTAGCCAACTTTGAGACAATCAAGTGCTTTTAATTTATAACAGTATATTGTACATAATTAGTGTACAATAATTAAGTTACAATTTAACTTTTTTTCACTGTATTATTCTGCAGTTTTTATACCCAAAGTTTTACAGATGCTTCCAAAGTTCTTGATAAAGAATAAATAAAGAGGTGCTTGATGGAAGGTAGAATGTGGATGTTTTCAGTGTGCAAAGTATTCAAACAGTGTGTGTGTTTAGGACTCATTCACAATGAACAGTACTGGCAGTGGTGTAACTTAGTGTTAGTGCACTCTGGCGTAACATACTCACTGATTGTGTATCCAGTTTGTTTTACAATTTATGATTTAGTATCTTACAATGAAATACAGGTACAGTTTTGTCTCATAACAAGATGCAGCAAGAGTTGTTTATAATAGGGGTATTTGAATTGACCAACTTTGTTTATGTTTGTTATTGCTTAGAATTATTTAAAGGGGACTGATAAAAATAAATATTTTACTTTTTAATATCAATTGCTGAGCACAGGAGATTGTGTATCTGTGTTTAAATACATGAGCCTCCAATATAAAGAATTCTGAAACAAAAAAAAATTACTCTTTTACAGACATACAATTGGTATTTTGGTGGAGGTTCTTTGGCTGGTCTTTCATATGGTGATAAAACATTCCTTCTGTCTTCAACTGGAAGCATGAGTGAAGATGCCCTTAGTAAGTATGCTTTTGACGTAAATATTTGTTTACGTGTTTGTAAGGGGATAAATAGATTAGCTTTTTAAAAAATATATCGTAGAAGGTGATTTTATAATATAGAAAGGAGGAGTGATAGTAGATGAAGGTATGGAATTGAAGTATTAAATAATTTTACTACATGGGAAATTACGTTAATCTGAAAGCAGTGTGAGTCACTGAAATTAGAAATATAACCAAGAGGTAATTTTTGGATAAAATGAAGTTTTCACTTTTTGTTTAGAAGTCATAACAGACCAGACATATAGACTTTTATGTAATGTACCAGATTGGTGTGAGTTAAACTGAAATGGGTTGGGATGTGTGTTTGTCTTAAACATTAACAGATTGAAAATTTTTAACATTAACATCTGTTAATGTTAAGATATTGGTACACAATTACGGAACCTCGAACAGTGGAGAGTGTCGTTCTACACGTTTCTTGGGTAACCCAGCAGGTGCGTGTTTCTGCCAAGGCTGCAGTCAAGTAGCCTCTAGAGTTTTTGAGTGCATTAGTGTGGAACCCTGCTGGCTATAAATAGCCAACAGCTGCCCCTTAGTTTTAGTTTATGTTGGGTGATTAACTCAGTGCGTCTCAAGTGGTTATTACTGGAAAGTGATTATTGTGCAGGACTCTATTAGTTGACATTATTATTGCGCATGGGCAAATTTAATTTGAATTATTGTACGAGTATAATCTTGTTGAATAATTGTTGATTACAACTGTTAATTGTGATTAATTAAAGCTGGTGATTAGTGACTTCATTGGTGTCTGTATTTTGTTTCCCACGATCAGTGAGACTGTCGTAACAATTTTTTATGAAATTGCAATACATATGTACACCCAAATAATATTCAAATTAATAATTACTTAAAACTTTTTAATATTCGAAATTAATTAAACATTATTTAAAAATGATTTGTCAATTTATAGAACTTTGTGTGTACAAATTTTTAGTCTGTTATAATAAATGTATAATGTTCTCATCTCAGGTACTTGTTGCAACAGCAGAATATGAACTAAGTGGATCTTCTACAAAAGGTGGTTGTATAAGATCCGGTCTGAGTGGACCTAAAAAAAATGTTAATGTCGGCACGTGTGTACCAAAAAATGTTCTGTTAGAAAGAATGATGTTTGTGGTGCTATTGCCAGGATGCAGAATGATGATGATAGTGGACTGTATTTAATACATTTATTAAGTTTCTGTTGTACACTTAAATCATAGTGTTGAGATTGGCTAAGTCTGAAAGATTTTAATTTTGAATAAACCGAGTCGTTAAGCAAGCTACATGAAAGATGAGGCGCAAATGTGCGACACTCAGATTACATCGAAAACGTTGAGGCCTAAGGCCTAAATAATTGTCGTAAGAATTGTCGTATGACTTGAGGCGCGAGTACGCGGCACTCTAAGTTACATGAAGAATTAGCAATGTATTGCTAATATATTGCAAGTATGCAATATAATGTTGTGGCCTAAAGCCTACGTGAATTGACTGACGACAAGAAAAATGAATGACAGAACAAGCAAGCAAACGTAATGACGTCTGCCGCCAGCCGTAGCTCGGACAACTGTGTCGTTGTAAAAACATGATAAGCACGATTTGAAAACGTACAGATTAGCCAACCTATGAATGCGAAAATTACCACATTACTGTCCATAACTGCCCACAAAAAATCAAAGGATTTTGTTTAATACATTTTAATAACTTATTGTAGAAAAATACAGAGTTCTTAATAATAGAAGTCAATCTCAATAAGTTGTATTGAACCTTGAGTTTGAAATCTTAGATAACAGTTATGACATTAACTGTTTAGAGATAAGCTTGAGTGATGATAAGAGTTGAGTAGGCCAAAGTCGGCTTGCAACCTGAATTATACATGAGTATAAATGCAAAATTAGCAATGTATTGCCAATATATATTGTATGTATACAATATTAAACAATATAAGACATGAAAAATACATAGTTTGACAATGTTTAATGATGAATAATCGGTGACTCATCACATGATGGGCCCGATAATTGTAACAAGTTATGCAAGTCATAATGGTTAGCTTGCACCAGTTAAGGCCAGTAGACCTATACAATAGTATTGAATACAATGAACAAACAAAATTATTATAAAATTATACATGTAAAGACATAAATTTAGCATGACGCTTTATAGTCTGCACGATGCATGCTATCCTGAAGTTTCAGGAATATACAATAAATTGTTATGTAAAAACAAGCTATACATAGTTGAATGATTGCAAGCACAAAGTGTAATGACATGTATGTCATAATTAAAGCATGAATAATAATTGTGCAATACATGATCACAAATACAATATAAAATATAAAAATATAGGTGTGGCGTATGGTTATAGACAGTAAATGCGGATAAAACAATGTGTTTTACATAGATACAAGTTACATAATAAATACAATAGAAATCGGTTTAGATAATTACAAATACATGAATACAAGGCACAATGGCTAAGTGACAAGTACAACAAATGTGGTTATACAAAATGTAATACATGTGTTGAACAATTGTGAGAAATAAATTCATAGAGTAACAAAATATCACACATATTGACAGAATGTGCGAGAAAATGCATACATGGTTTGTATAGCTGCAGACCATGCGAATATTATAACAAAATTTTTATATAAAAACAATAGTAAGCAAAGACATGAGGCATAAATCAAATGTTGCATACACGAAAATACAAAAAATAATTAAAGCTTGCATATTAAATAAACTGACACTTGCTTGAGTAAAACAAACAGTTTCTGAATCAAAAATATACAAATTAAAGCTTATGCTAAAAACAAAGGTGCTTATAACTAACAAAATCTTCTTAGAACATCTGATTTATGTGTTTTTGACAAGTATATACAAGGAAAATAAACTCTTTTTTTTTTACTGTTCGTCCCTCGTAGGGACCAAACATAATTTATGAATTGGTCTCCGAAAAATACCAGTAGGTGTGCGAATGTCTACTACTCTAATTAAGTTGTCTGGGCCGGGAAATGTGGCGGTAATTACACCAAATTTCCACGCTAATGGAGGTAAGTTATCCTCAATCAGTAAAACCAGGTCACCAATGGAAACGTTATCTTTGGCGAATTTCCATTTGTGACGTTGTTGTAATTGATGTAAGTAGTCGCGAGACCAAGCCTTCCAAATGACTTGGACAAACTTCTGGAGAAGTTGCCAACGTCCAAGACGAGAGATGGGAACGTGAGATAAGTCAGGATCAGGTATCCCCGTTAATGGTGCGCAAATCAAAAAATGGCCAGATGTAAGTGGCACCGGATCATTTACATCCGATGAAACGGCAAATAATGGACGTGAGTTTAGACATGCCTCTATCTGAGACGAAACTGTCGTAAACTCCTCGAAGGTGAGTATAGACTTGCCTACCACGCGGCGCAAATGATACTTTAAACTCTTTATACCGCTCTCCCAAAGACCACCAAAATGAGGTGATGAGGGCGGAATAAATGACCATGTAATACCCTGAGAGGTCGTAAAGGATTGGATTGATGAGGTGGCATCCTTATTATGCCAAAGATTGTAAAGGTCATGCAAAACATTGCGGGCCTTCCTAAAGTTCGTGCCATTATCAGAATATAACTGGCTGGGTATGCCCCTACAGGACATGAAACGACGTAAGGCAGCTATAAACACGTTGGCTGTAAGGTCGGAAACCAATTCCAAATGAATGGCCCTGGTTGCTAAGCAGATGAACAAAGACACATACGATTTTGACAGAGTCCTAGATTTCTGCCCACCATGACGAATCATGAAGGGACCACCATAATCAACTGCGCAGAATAGAAATGGCCGCGAAGGAGTGACTCTAATGTAAACACAACACCCATATCCCCTTTCAGAAGCATCCGAAAACCCATGTAATTCAACTATCTTTGCTTTAGACTTGCAGCGAATAGAACGTGGGACAATAATTTTACCGATCAGACATAATTTATCGCATAATGAATGCCAATGCAAGTGTAATTGCCCGGAGATTGGCTCATCCCAACCAAGATTGCACAGCCAAAGTTGCTGCATAAACTGTTTGTACAGGAAAACAATGGGACCAACGAGTCCGAGTGGGTCGTATATACCTGCGATAATCGATAGGATTTTCCTCTTAGAGATGCTTGATTTAACTGGGAATGATTTGATGTCAAACAAAAATGAATCTGTAGTGTTATTCCAGAGAATGCCCAAGGTACGCACATTACCTTGTTTGTTTAAAGGGAGTGATAAATTATCATGATCTGCGACCACATTGGGTTCATTTGATGCCCATTTATGCAGAGTGGGGCCGTATTGACTCAACAACGTACCTAACTCAGATTTCAACTTGGTCAGATCAGAGATGGTGTCTGCACCGGTTAACAAATCGTCGACATAGAAATCATTAATTGGCTGACGCAGCGTCAGGAAAAGAAGCTTCATGATCCTTACCAATCTGATTGAGACAGCGAGTAGCCAAAAACGAAGCACTAGCAGTACCGTATGTTACAGTTCGCAATACAAAATGTTTAAACTGTTCGAGTGGAGAGTTACGCCACAGAATACGTTGATAATGACAATCCTTATCAGATACCAGAATTTGTCGATACATCTTCTCGATGTCGGCGATGAGAACATAGTTGTGCATACGAAATCGCAAAAGAATAGAAAAAAGGTCTTGTTGGACGTTTGGGCCTACCAACAAAACATCATTGAGAGAAAGGCCATTGGTAGTTTTGGACAAGCCGTCAAAAACGATGCGAAGTTTTGTCGTAGAACTAGAATGTTTAAAGACGGCATGGTGAGGCAGATAGTAGGTATTTGAAACCCCGGAATTGTTAGAGCAATCGTCGACAAGCGTCATGTGGCCAAGATCCTTATACTCCTGAATAAAGTTTGCGTATTCGCGCGCAAGCTTAGAATCACGCATGAACCGGCGTTCTAAACTCAAGAATCTCGCTTCAGCGCTAGCATAGGACTCACCCAACTGGGGATTGTCAGACTTAAATGGTAGTGAAACAACGAACCTACCCTCTTCATTGCGATGAGTAGACTTAATGAAATGCTCCTCACAAGCTGAATCGTTACTAATGGGTGCATTATCAGGGATAGTTCGGTCTCCCAAAATTTCTCGAGAGACGCCAGAATTTGACTGCCGTTGTTCCTAGCCAGGAACGAAACAGCAGGACCCTTATAACGGCAGTGTTTGGGCAGATTGCCGGCTAGAATATAGCCTAACTTTGTTTCTTGTATAATAGGAAAATGAGAACCGCGTACATATTTGTTAGGTAAAATTAAATCTAAGTAAAATTGCGCTCCTAAAAGTATGTTGATATCAGCTGATATGTTGAAATGCGGATCGGCGAGGAAAACGTTATCTGGGACAGTAAACTGATTTATGTTGAAAGATTGTGCTGGCAGTTTATGGGTTAATGCAGATAAGACCGCGCATGTTGCTTGGAAACTAAATCTTTGATAGCGTGAAATAATGCGTATAGACGCTAAATTAGTGGCACAGCATGCGGCATTATTTATACCTGTAATCGGTATGTTAGATTTAGTCAAGTTAAGCCGTAATTTCTTAGCAAATGATTCCGTACAAAAATTTATTTGTGACCCCGCATCCAATAGAACTCTTGCGGGTTGTCTGTTGCCAGCCCGGTCAATGACAAACACAATTGCTGTTGATAAAAGAACGTTGTTTGTAGATTGTAATTTAAGTGAACAGTAGTTGCTGCTGCTGGCAGAAACTGGTTTTGACACATTATTTATGTGTAGCAATGTATGGTGTCGTTTTGAACAGATCTTACATGATTGTTTGATCTTACAATTAGATGAAAAATGATCTGGTCTTAAACAATTTGTACAGAGTTTATGATTTAATATAAATTGCCCTCGTTCTGATGTGCTTAATGCACGAAATTTGTCACACATGTAAATTGGATGACTAGAATTGCAGCATGGGCATAAATACTTATTTGAAGCTGAGTGATAACTTTTAAATGCAGTGCTGCCAGCAGAGTTTCGTGATTTATGTTTGTCAGATTTATTATTGAATCTTAAAGTTAGCTTGTTGAGCTGCTGTCTGGCATCGATAGGCAGTGTATTTTCTAGCAACTGTCTACATGCGTTTAAAAACTGAGTGAAGCTTTGAAAGTTAGGAAGATTATCGGGGTCTATAGACTCCTTCCATAATTTAAACGTGGTATGATCCAGTTTTGCTGACAATAATTGTACAGTGATAAAGCTCGAATGAATCCACTGACAGTTGCATGGCCGCCAGTGAATTAACGGAAGACGTTATTGTATTTATGAATTCTGCCAGACTTTGGACAGAGTTCTTAATTGTTGACTTTACTTCAAGCAAATTTTGAATGTAATACTTAGCTAGTATGAATTTGTTGTCATATCTAGCGGACAGCAAACTCAACGCTATCGAATAGTTTTCGTTACAAATAGGTAATGCCTTAATTAAATCTAGCGGCTCATTTTTCAGAGACGAATACAAATAACGTAATTTCTGCACTGACGTTAAATCAGATCTGGCGTGCACCAAGTCCAGAAATATTGAATAGAAGTGCTGCCATTCTAAGATATTGCCTGTGAAGCAGGGCAGACTTATCGGTTTTAATTGTATGTTGCTTGTTAATACGGGAGATACAGTCTGAACATTAAAGGTTTCTATCAATTGCAAGATATTTGCTTCTGTTGAATATAACAGCTCTTCAACCTCAACTCGGTCTTCTTGAGCAGCGTTTATGTCTTTAGAAATGAGTTCAATTTCGGACTGTACCTCATCGTATTTTGTTGCCAAACTTTTTAGACTTTTGATTCTAACTGTTAAAAAATGTTTTGTATTAGTGTTTTTATCAAAGTTAATGATAGCCGAATTAATTCGCACTATGGCAGACTTTAAGCCACCTCTCTTTCTGACGAACACTTTGAGGCCTTCTTCAGACATTGTACGCACCTGTTAATGATGTGGTACCTGGTATGTGATGTCCTGGAGCGTCGAGGCTGTGGAGAAGATGGCAAACACACAGACCGGAGAGATGACTGCTTAAACTGGAGTGTGGACGCTAGCACATGGATGGTCTTGCAGTGATGTCGTCACGAGGCTCAGTGGCGATGAAAGAAATGCTGACTAAGTCCCGAGACGGTCGGATCAGCAAATATGCTGAATCGCCCGTGAAGGCCAGAAATTGGGGCAGAAAAATGATGAAAACCGCTAGAATAAGTTGCAAGAGGTGAATGACGAATCCAGGCACGGAGCGACCAATAAAATGTATAAGATCAGGTCCGAGTGGACCTAAAAAAAATGTTAATGTCGGCACGTGTGTACCAAAAAATGTTCTGTTAGAAAGAATGATGTTTGTGGTGCTATTGCCAGGATGCAGGATGATGACGATAGTGGACTGTATTTAATACATTTATTAAGTTTCTGTTGTACACTTAAATCATAGTGTTGAGATTGGCTAAGTCTGAAAGATTTTAATTTTGAATAAACCGAGTCGTTAAGCAAGCTACATGAAAGATGAGGCGCAAATGTGCGACACTCAAATTACATCGAAAACATTGAGACCTAAGGCCTAAATAATTGTCGTAAGAATTGTCGTATGACTTGAGGTGCGAGTACGCAGCACTCTAAGTTACATGAAGAATTAGCAATGTATTGCTAATATATTGCAAGTATGCAATATAATGTTGTGGCCTAAAGCCTACATGAATTGACTGATGACAAGAAAAATGAATGACAGAACAAGCAAGCAAACGTAATGACGTCTGCCGCCAGCCGTAGCTCGGACAACTGTGTCGTTGTAAAAACATGATAAGCACGATTTGAAAACGTACAGATTAGCCAACCTATGAATGCGAAAATTACCACATTACTGTCCAATGGTGCACAATTGAAGTGCTGAATTTTACTAGAACTCGTTTGAAAATTAGTCATACACTTGTCTCCTTCCATGATTTAGGCGTCTTCCTAAAAAAGTTAATAAGTTTTAATCACTGACCATAAACAGTTTAGGTATACTAGAATTATGCAGTGTATAAATTTTGATAAATCTTGTTTAAATTTTATTTGGATGTCTTAGTCACTAATTTTCAGGATATAATTAGGCCTATAGCCTGTAGTATTTAAATTAGAATAGAAATTCTGTTATAAACAAATATAATTATAAACAACATAATTTTTATGTGTTGTTTCAGAGTTAACATCATTAGCAAAAGAGAAACACAGATGGAAGTCACGGACAACACAGACTGTTAGCATAACAGAAAATTCATCACCAATCCATCAAGTATTGGCTACACAAGGTACATTCCAGGCAGTAATAGATAAAACTAATAGTATCTAGCTAGTATGTGGCATTGTTTTCATACAGCTGCTATAGGATAGATAGCTTTCGTACAGACCATGAAAGTGTTTAAAAATTTGTGAGAAAAATAAACATTTTCTGTTCCTATATGTGTTTTTCTAATATAATTGGTAGTACTTAGTATTAATTCAGAACTGTTTAGACTTTCCACTAACTCATCGGTTTGGAAAGATTATGTACTATCATTTGTTAGTGGCATATTTGAGTTTAACATTCTTCTCTGTGTACAGCTTTTGCGGCCTCAGTCCAGAGATTGGTGGAAGGCCAGATTCTGTTGTAAACACATCTTTTTTAAATGTGATGTATTTATTCTTCTATATTTATATTGGCCACTTCAGAGTCATCCCCATCGGATAAAACATACTTATGGTAAGAGTTTCCCAGTCTTCAAGACATTTCTGGAATGTACTTTGTGGTATAGATGTGAGCTTGCTTGGCGATTTTTTGTTGTCTTAAATGATCACGAAAGATTCTTTCGTGATTTTGTTTTTAGTGTTGAGAAGACCAAAAAGTTGCATGGAACCATATCTAGTGAATATGGTGGCTGCTGTGTCATTGTGGTGTTATTTATAGCCAAAACTTCTGGACTAACCAATATTTTGTATGCTGGTACTTTATAACAATGAGATTTCCATAAATTAGCGTTCCACAATGTTTTATATCAGTACCTTCACACAAGTGATGCAAAATGCCCAAACGGATACTCGTTATTGCCCATGACAAATAGTAATAAAAATTTGTGAAACTTAATATGATATTTCTACTAGTAATTTTATACAAACCACTATGTTGTCTTTGGTATTGACGAGCGCTTTCGGCAGTCAAGCCATCTTCAGGTCATTTACCAACTCAAGATGGTAAATGACCTGACAGGTCAAGGTTGGTAAATGACCTGAAGATGGCTTGACTGCCGAAAGCGCTCGTCAATACCAAAGACAACATAGTGGTTTGTATAAAATTACTAGTAGAAATATTTGAGACCACTAACACTCCAATACAACAATAGCTTAATATGATAATTGCCACTTTACTGTCTTGATTGTTAACTCATTCACAACTGTTTTGAAGCTTTTGTACTGTCTGTAAAATGATTGTTTATGCAAACCAGACTCACCAAAAGCCTTTTGAAAAATGTTGTCCTTGTTAGAGCAGTTGATCTTATTCTTTAGACAAAATGTAATGCACCCACTTTAGTCTTGAATTGTAGAAAGATGAAGAATTTCCAAATACACCAAAACACAGCTTAATTAGATGTCAAATTTAAACAATGCATCCAGGATGGCTACAGACTTAGATAATTGTCATAGACAAATGTACAAACATCAAAAAACGAGTTTTTTAATCAGACATTTCTAGCAAAAGAAATCTAAAATTTGCATGAAGTTGTGACAAAACCTCATACATACATTCTTTAAAACCTATTTTTCAACTACTTGATCCAAAAATCTCTTGGCTTTCCTCCTGTGTTTCTGGTATAAACTTTTCCCTCTAATAGAGTGTGAATTTTCATGTAGCCGTTGTTCCTATTCAGGTACCCCCCAACCATTGTTATGTATACTCGTGATGAGGCTTTTCCATACACATCCTCTTAAACACACATCCTTTTGTTCTTTTTTTCTAATGTATTCTTTCAAAAAGTTATCACATTATCCATCAATTATATCTGTATCCTCTCCATGGTGTCTCTTTGTCTTTCTACACTTTGGCCATGATTACAAAGGAAAGAATTTGTGTGACTTTTCTTTGTTTCGAGTCTATTGTTTCTTGAGGTTAGCTATCCATTTTTTTGGGAAATTTTTTACCTGTGCTATCCTAGCGTTAATGTATTTAGTAGATCTTCCATGCTCTAGTTCTCTGGTACTCAGGTATTTGAGTGTTTTCTATATTCCAGATCTCCTTTTGATTATTCACTTTGTTTGTGTCGTCTTTGACTACACATTTCTCATTCTGTTCATCTCCATACCAGACCCATGAAGTGTACTTTTCATAGTAAGTGAACCATTATCACTTCAAATTTAAAGATGCCTTTTTTTTGTTTATTACCGTATTCTATTTAATGTAATATGTAGGGTTCTTTTATTTTTTAGTTTTCTGTATTCTGAACTAGATTCATTGATTTGGAACGTGTGTTATTTTAGATCATCTGTCTATACCACGTTTGTGGTCTCTCTTGTATTCCTAAGGTCGCCAGTGTATTATTTGTTGCGTATTTCTACACGTATTGTTGTACTGCCTGACTATGTGTGTGCCCTGCAAATTTCTATTTCTTTTTGACCACGTTTTCCCTTGTGTCTATAATCCCTGATTATGTTATAGATCTATTTTGTAGTTTCTATGTGTTAATTGTAGAGTAACACACTGAATAAATATTATAATTTTTAAGATGATATAGTAATTTTTATTTTTGAATGTAAAGCGTAAGCTTTTGAATGCTATCTAATATAATGACACTTGTCATATGGTTTGTGTAGTTTGAGTTTCCCTTCTCTAATCCCTTCTTTCTTGTCTTATAAGCATTGTGTTGTCCTTGATGTTTGTCATTGTCATCAGCTTTTGTTCAGACATTACTTCACTTTATCTCCGTCAACTTCTGAAGCATTTTAACATTTTTCTGGTTATAGCTTATAGTACACATCCAATCTTTTTCATACAATCTTAGGCGTATCCTGTAATGCTATCTTGCCTTTAGCAGAAGTTTGCTCGGGTGTATTGCAGAAAGAAGCAAGGGATGCACTGGAAAAGATGTTTTTCATACTTATGCACTATTAGTTTATTTCTTTTTCTCCGTTGCTGTGACAGTATGATAAACAGTTGCTGACCAGCTGTTGTTATATAGTGGAGGTTATGTAGTGCCTGCCTCATCCTCCATCTCAGTTTCCATTGTAGCCTGTACTGGTCATCTTCTAACCCTAATTCTCTTACCAACATGTTTTTTTCACCTCCTTGAATCCATTTTAATCATGGTTTACATCTTCATCTTCTGTTACTTGGTTTGAAGTTAAATATACATACTCTTGTGTGTTCTTTTGCCTCCAATTCTAATCATGTCTCTGTACCGCAGACACGTTTTTTGTTTTGTTGTTTTCTGTTATCATTTTTTGTATTTTCTCATATCTCCTCATTTGTTATGTTCATTTGTCATTTGTTATGAAATTCTGGAAGCTCATGAAAGGCTTCATGGATATCTAGGTACCTACTGATGACCACCTAGCACTCAAAAATGTAGATAATAATTGGCTTGTTGTTTTCAGGTTGCTCTTCTGAGAACATCAGAAGGGGATTAAATTTACATATGGTATGTTTATCAAAATGTATTTAATGTCTGGTATCTGTTGATCACAGGTTCTATACTGGTTAATAATTGTGCCCAAATTCTTTTTTTTTTGCATTGTGTTATGATGCTTTGCCTATTAATTGAAGATTGGTAGGTCAGTGGTAAATACTCCTGAAGTTAAATGATTCCGCAGCTAAATATTCTCCTTTTTTGTCATCAAATTTAATCTCCATTGGTTTGTCATCGTATAAGAAATATCTTCAACATTAGCCTCTACTACAGTAGTGTGCAAATTGATTGGGACAAACCAATTTTTTCACAAAAATGTTTATTTTATTTGGAGAAGTTGCCTGAAACCGGTTTTAACTCTTTTGGGCTAATGTGGGAGGCTGACCTTTACTTGTAGAAAGTTGTTTGACCAGTTTTTGTTAAATTGGAATCGCTTTGTCTCAGTTGAGTATTAGATTTTGTAAGGAGTGTACGTGTTCACGAATTATTTTGTTACTGTTTGAGTTTATAAAAATGGATATTACTCCCAGGAAA
This sequence comes from Magicicada septendecula, assembly GCA_034769895.1. Classification (NCBI taxonomy): domain Eukaryota; kingdom Metazoa; phylum Arthropoda; class Insecta; order Hemiptera; family Cicadidae; genus Magicicada; species Magicicada septendecula. Next base: position 76,358,943 of record CM068371.1, on the reverse strand, counting down.
AGGACAAAGATTGTTGCTTTAAGTGAGCATACATGTATTTTGTTACTGTTTGAGTTTATAAAAATGGATATTACTCCCAGGAAAAGGACAAAGTTGTTGCTTTAAGTGAGCATACATGTATGACTGTGAGAGACATTGTTGGAACAGTTGGTGTGGGGAAATCTAGTGTTTCAAGAATGATTAATAGACACTTTCTCCAAAAAGAAAGGGCAATTGTAGAAGAAAATGCAAAACAACTTTTAGAACTGATAAAATTCTACTTCGGAATAGTAAAATTCACCCTTATAAGACAAGTCAAGACCTTCAAAGAGATTTACTGGCTACTGGTGCCAGCATTGATTCTTCAACAGTATGGCCCAGGCTAACTGAAGCAGGATGGAAGGCTAGAAAAACAATTATTGGAGTCCTGCATTGAAGAAAAACGTTAAGCTTGAGCCAGAAAATACGAATCTTGGAGTAGTAATGACTGGAAGAAGGTTATATTCGGTGATGAAACACACTTTTTGGTCCAAGAGTACATAGCAGTAGTTGTCAGAAAAAGCACTGGTGAACCAGTGAGAGCCAAACATCTTCAGCAGACCATTAAATACTCTTCAAAAAAGATGTTTTGGGGTTATTTCACGTCTAGTGGTCCTGGAAGCTTAGTACCAGTGGAAGGCATGATGAACTCGTTGAAATACTTAAAAATTGTACCTTTCATGCAAATGTTCGCTGACGGCTGTGGGAGTTTTCAACATGATCATGCTCCATGCTTAATTCAACATTAATTAAAACTGTTATACAAGAAAACATTGTAAGTATTCTGGATTGGCCTGGAAATTCTCCAGATGTAAGCCCAATTGAAAATTCGTGGAGTTTAGTGAAGAGATGCCTTGGCAAGATGGACTGTTCAACAAAAGTGCGGTCAGTTGAAAAAATAAAAGCGTATTGTGATGAAGAGCTGAAGAATATGTGTTGTAATTTAGTGCAATCAATGTCAAATCGAATAAAAGAGGTTATCAAAGCTAGAGGAGGACGTATTTCATACTAGTTTTCAGTTATTAAATGTAAATAAAATTACTTCAATGAAAACGATTATTTTAAAATATTTTACTGTTGTCCCAATTAATTTGCACACTATTGTACCTAGTCATCTTCAAATAAAAGCTATATAAACATAGCTCATTTAATGTAAACATGAATATACATATACATCTAACAGTCTAAAATTTGTGTTAGACTGGCAGAAGAATTTGTGGTAAATAATTTTTAAATAGTTCCTTGTGGAACCTAGTCTATAGTAGCTGTGTGCGCGCGCGAATGTGTGTGTGTGTTGTATGTACTAGTGCACATGTTTGTGTAATTTCATGAATGTGAAAAATAGTTTTTGTACACGATAAACAGGTTATATTGCTGTACGACAGAAAAAGCAAGTCACTTTATTTCGTCCTGAAGAATCTGAGAATGAAGTTGGATTATGTTTGAAACAGTTACACAGAGCTACTATCGATGACAGCAAAGAGTCAACGTATGTTAGTGCATCAGTGTCACCAGGTAGTGATTTGGAGTATTGCACTTTGTCGACTAGTGGACTTGTCAGATTATGGCAGCCTAGAGCAGAAAAGTAAGTTCGGTTATATGTTTCAGAACTTTGTTATGTGTGAAAGAAACCACATGCCAGTTTTATCAATCTGGTAATTCTTAATAATTCTTAATCGTTTGTAATTTCAAGCAGAATTATCACTGTTGCACACCACTATATAAAAGTTATTCCTATTAGCGCTTTCAAGCTTCACAGCTCGTCAGATCGAATATGAAACAAATAATCTGAAAACAAACCCTTCACCCCCACCCCACCCCACCCCACCCTGCTCACACACAACGAGCTATAATTCAATGTCTCTTCCCCACCCTCAGCCCTGTCCTACCATCTGGACAGTTACATATTTTTCTAGCAAATTCCTTATGTTTTAGTGTGTGTGTGTGTGTGTGTGTGTGTGTGTGTGTGTGCGTGTGTGTGTGCATTCCTTTTAAACCTAGTCTTTCTCATCCACACATGTGTGCCAGTCACACACCCTTATTTTAAAAACACCTAATTAGTCCTATGCAATTTAATTCTTAATCTTATCTATCTGTCCTCTATCGTTTACTTCTTAATTATGTTATAAAATATTTCTTCATTATCAAATTTAATTTTAGTATTAATTAAATTGCCTAACCCTTTTTCTCTTTCTTTCAATATTTCTAACTCCTCCCAAAGCTTCCTTTCAACTGTGTTATTTACTACTTTTACAATTTCGTAGTCTTCCAAAAGATTAACAAACTTATGGTTGTCTTCTATGAAATGTCTTGCATATAACGAATTCGTTGTTCTATTACCTCCTCCACGTTTGTGGTCAGACAACCTGCATACGAATTTTTGTCCTGTCTCACCTAGGTACACTTTGTTGCAGTCTTTACATTTTAATTTATAAATTCCGCTTTTCTGTAATACTGGGATTTTTTCTATATTTTTATTCCTTATCTTATCAAGTACCATTTCACATTTTTTAATAGCTATATCTACTCCGTATTTATTAAAACATATTATAATTTTTCTAGTTTGTGAACCTATGCATGTCAATAATTCTTTTGTTCTGGTTCTATTTTAGCTTTTTGTATGTTAACCCTTTTCATAACTTTATCCACTATGTTGGTGTTTTAGTTATTATTCCTTACAATTCCCTTTATCGTTTTTAACTCCCTATCTTTTGATTCGGTCTCTTTTAAACACTTCTGAGCTCTATAACAAAATGAATTGATTGCTGCCATTTTATATCTATAAGAGTGGTAAGACTCTCTTGGTATAATTACCAAATACGATTCTTTCCTAAATATCCCAAACTGTAGTTTCTCATTATCATTAATTTCTATGTTTAAATCTAAGTAATTTATTTTCTTACCTCCTATCTCTTCTTTAAATTGTAAGTTTTTATCCTTATTATTTACCTCATTTATAAACTCATGCACTTATTCTATGGTTCCTTCCCAAATTACTAATACATCGTCAACGTATCTAGTCCATAATTTTATATTGTCTTTATACTTAGTGGAACTTATTAATTGATTTTCAAAATCATTCATGTATATTTCTGCAAGAATAGGGGATAATGAAGACCCCATAGGTAATCCTTTTTTCTGTATATAAAACTTGTTATTAAACCTAAAATAGTTCTGATTTACACATTCTTTAATTACTTTAATCAATTGCTTTTTATACCTGTATTCTCTCATATTATTATCGTTTATTAACTTAATAACTTTATTTACTGTGATATTGGTAAACATGTCCTTAACATCCAGTGATATCAATTTTGTATTTTCATTCATTCTAATATTTTCTAATTTTTCTATCAGTTTTACATTATTCTCTATGTTGTATTTTGTCCCAAATTCATATTTCTTTTTCAGTACACTGCTAACTTCCTTTGATAATTTATAAATAGGTGCATTAATAAAAGAAACAATCGGTCTAATTGGTTTTCCTTCTTTATGTATTTTAATCTGACTTTTAAAAGTTGGTGCTGTTGGATTACTTTCCAATAAATACTTTTTCTTATTTTCTTCTATAAATGTTATCTGTTTCATCATTTGTTTTATCCTTGACTGGTACTTACTTGTATAATCATACTTTATTTCTTCATATGGTCCTTCACTTATAAATTCTTCCGTTTTCTTTATGTACTCATCCTTTCTCAGTAGTACCATTGTATGTATTTCCTTTGTCTGCTTTCGTAACTATAATATCATTCTTTTTTATTTTATTCTTTAGTTTAGTTACAATTGATTTGATTTTTTGTTCATTTTTTGAATTATACAAATTTTTCTTAACTATTTTATCTACTACATTCCCTACTTCCCACCTTATTCTTTTTTTTATCATTTTCATTTCCTAGTTTTTGTATTATGCTTTCGCATTCAATAATCGTTATTTCATGATTTAATTCTGGTGGCGGCACGTATTTTAAGCCTTTTGCTAACATTTCTTTTTCTTCTGTATTGAAAGTTACCTCAGTAAGGTTTATTACTCTTTTTTCATAGTTATTCTTAGAGAGGTGTTCCTTTTTTACTTCGTTCTTTCTTATTAATTTATTTAACTTATCTACCATTTTTTTAATTATTTTCCAATTTCTTTTCTACGTACCCCAAACCAAAATTATATAATATTTCTTCTCACTTTACATATGAGTATATTCTGAACAATTCTATGTGTCTGTCATATAATTCCCTATAATATTTATTGATTAATTTCGTAAAGTGACCTTATTTCTAATTTTATCCACAACTTCTCGCTTTGTTCTTTTACTTTTTTTAGCTACTGTGTTCTTATTTTTAATTTTAACTTGCGCATATTTTGGGATGACATTATTATCCAGACATTGTTTATTAAACCATATTTTACTTAAAACCTTCTTCAATTTAACTTTGAACTTAAGATAAAAACTTTACTTACCTTATTGTTGTCGTTTATTTTTCTAGCAAATCCCAGTATTACAGAAAAGTGGAATTTATAAATTAAAATGTAAAGACTGTAACAAAGTGTACCTAGGTGAGACAGGACAAAAATTCGTATGCAGGTTGTCTGACCACAAACGTGGAGGAGGTAATAGAACAACGAATTCGTTATATGCAAGACATTTTATAGAAAACAACCATAAGTTTGTTAATCTTTTGGAAGACTACGAAATTGTAAAAGTAGTAAATAACACAGTTGAAAGGAAGCTTAGGGAGGAGTCAGAAATATTGAAAGAAAGAGAAAAAGGGTTAGGCAATTTAATTAATACTAAAATTAAATTTGATAATGAAGAAATATTTTATAACATAATTAAGAAGTAAATGATAGAGGACAGATAGATAAGATTAAGAATTAAATTTCATAGGACTAATTAGGTGTTTTTAAAATAAGGGTGTGTGACTGGCACACATGTGTGGATGAGAAAGACTAGGTTTAAAAGGAATGCACACACACACACACACACACACACACACACACACGCGCGCGCGCGCGCGCGCGCGCACGCACGCACGCACGCACGCACACACACACACACACACACTGAAACATAAGGAATTTGCTAGAAAAATATGTAACTGTCCAGATGGTGTGGCAGGGCTGAGGGTGGGGAAGGGACATTGAATTATAGTTCGTTGTGTGTGAGCACGGTGGGGTGGGGTGGGGGTGAAGGGTTTGTTTTCAGGTTATTTGTTTCATATCCGATCTGACGATGAGCTGTGAAGCTTGAAAGCGCTAATCGGAATAACTTATATAGTGGTGTGCAACAGTGATAATTCTGCTTGTGATTTTAACCACTAACACAACTTTCTTCATTAAACTTTTGTAATTTGTCATATTTTACATACAATGGAGAAGTAGTTGGAAGCATTGTTATTACTCGGTAAAGCAAATCCTCATAAATTTAAATAAAAAATCAGATTTTTGGAAAATCAAAACAAACAAAACAAAATTTTGTTTTCTTTCATCATTGAGTATATACTAGATTACTATACTGGTGTGAACAGAGTTCTCACAAGGTAGGGAAAAGCTAGTGTGACATAAGCAAACTATTCCCCAACCTGCAAACAGTAGTATGCCCATAGATGGTTATGCATTATGAGGCTACACTCTGTAGATCATGTAAAATATATTACACTATTCTATAAATTATGTGAAGTCTGCCTAATACACTAATGTGCATAGTCATGCAAAATAAATGCTTATAAGCAACAGTTTCATTCCGTATGACTGTGTACCGAATGTTTTTGTTTTTGAAATAACTACTAATACATGGTCAATATATATATATATATATATTTTTTTTTTCAAATACTTTTTGCTACAGTCTGTTTCTTGATGTATATATATTTAATATTTATAATCACTTTACCTCAAGATGTTTTCTCCTTATTTGGAACATTGTTTCCAAATAAGAAGAAAGTAAATAAGTAGTTTCCATTATTATTATTATTATTAATTTAATATTTTTTTCATTACATTCGCATGAATACTGGAGGAAAAAGTAAAAATTAATGATTAACAAAAATTATCTAAAGTAGTTAAAAAACTAAATTTCCCCATGGACATTGTAACGGGACAAAGCAAGAGGGTTTTTAATTTTATAATTTTGATTTTAACTATTTGTATGTAACTTTTTGTAACACCCTATGGCTGCACCTTGAGCCGACCGAAGTACGACTTGGTACCGGAATGTGAATTATTAGCGGAGTGCGTGTTAGAAATTCTGAGAATCGATCACGTGGGAAAGTAAAATAAATTCTATAGCCGAACATGCGATGGAAACAATCAATCACAGAACGAGTTGAGGCCGCGCAGCCAACGCCTTACGCTTGGCAGGCATGCAACCAAGCGCACGAGGTTCGGCCAGTAGGTCATCACTCATCAAACAGTGTAGTCGAAAGTCCAGCACCGTCTCAGTAAAAAGTGACGGGAGGCCGGTGCCTCACACGCACCGGCCTACCCCAAAATTATGTAAAAGAAAAGTATTCAGACAAAAGAGTTCTAAAAAAGTAAAATGAATATTTTAAATACAAAAACTTAAAACAGTGGTAGGGACAGTATAAGTGAACGGGAAGATGGCGGAACAATTGGAATGGCAAGGAGTCAAGTTAAGTACAGTGAATATGTTGGCCAACAAGTTTTGAATATTTAAATAATTAAGAATTCAGTAAAAGGGGGTGAAAGAGAAATGTAAAGAGCATGATAGTGTGTGTGAGGGAAAAAGGGAAAAATAAAATATAAAAGTACTGGTTCGTTAAGAAAGATTATTTTATAGGGAATTTGCTTAAGTAATTCCATATTTTCATATTAGTAACATTGAATTTAAATAAAATGAGATTTGTTTAGAAGAAAAATAAGTGTTAGAATATTTATTACGCCACACCCCATAATCTGAGTTCTGCATCGAGAATTCGTCTAAACAAAACCTGTGAATATTCTGAGTTAAGGGCATTAAATGATCTAAATTAATTAAGTGTAAGTAGTATGGTTTCGATGTATAATCTAAAACATCGTGGCGACCCTTTTAGCGAGTTTGGAATCTTCTGGGGAGTTTTTATCAAAAAGGTAAGTTTAACTGAATCAGGGTAAGTAAAATTATGGCGTGAAAAAAGGTAAAAAGTTTATTTCTTTACAATTGGCGACCCTGCCAGATCCTGGTATAAATTTTATACGAGGTAGATCTATTTGAGATGCTGAACATAGGTTTTGGGTAACGGCATATTTGTGAAATTATTGTATATGTGAAACGTATATTTTATGGTTATGTTTGGGTAGTGTAACGCACTTGACTACTGTATGTTTACGTTGACATAGTGAATACGATTTTATGGGTTGAGTATTTTGAATTAATGGGTACAATTATCGTGTATTAGGAGGGTTGTAATTGTTTTATATAAAGGGTATTATAATAAAAAATTCCGTAAGCATGGCCGAGGTACAGGAAAACGGGGTAGGTCTATCATGGGCCGATCTAATGAATTATGAGAGAAGTAATTTCAATGAAATAAAGAGTCGGTGGGACGAGAGTGACAAAAAGTGGGATAAATTATGGTATTGTGGAAACTAGAGACAGATAAATTAAAAGAAAATAAAGAAAGTGGCTTAAACCAGGTAAGTAGTTCTGATAGTGGAGGTAATAATGATGACGATACTTTTACAAACAACTGTGTTAGTTTAAGTGCAGTGAAGATAATAAACGACGAGGTAAGTGAAAATAACGGAGATATAAGTGATAATAGTAATAATGTTAATTATGATGATGTTAAAGTAGTTGAAAATGGGGTATCTAAGAATGATACAGCAAGTAATGGTAGAGATAACGAAAATACATTGAGAGTTGAGGTTAGAGGATTATGAGTGAGGGAGTACGAAGAGAGTTTTAGTGGATATCGGGGTCAGAGGGCAGATTTTCCCTGGTTATATGTGAAGAAAAGCTTCACATGTGTTTAGAGAGAATAAGATTTTCTCAATAGGATAATAGGATATTTGGGTGACAAGGTGTCGGTAAATAGTCCAATAAGTTGTTTTTGTGTATCTGGTAAGGCCAGATGGTATTTTAATGTTGTTGTATTGCCCTCTGCATGGAATGAAAATGCGAAATTGGGTTGGAAGAGGTATTATGAGCGAGAGAGAGAGGGAGGAATATTTAAGGTAAATATTATGAAGAGTTAAGACAGAGTATAAATAGAGAGAGAGTTAATAAAATAAAGACTTTACCTTATAAAGTAAACAGCACAGTAGCAAATGATGAATATTTTAAGAATAAGCACTTACCCTGGGTATAAATGGGTATTATATTAAAAAAGATAATATGATAAATGTATGATGGTTAGACATTTATTGTTGATGAACATTTAATTATGTGAAAGTAGTGGGTTTGAAATACTGGATTGAATAAGGTAATAATTTTTTTGGTAAACAATGACATTTAATGAAACAAGTTGTATATAAAATTGTATTGTATTTACATGTGTTAAATGTACTTATACAATAAGGTTATGGTAATGTTTTGATAAAGTGTCAGCTGAGACACCGAAAGATGATGTTATGTGTACATTGTATTTTATGTTTTATGTTATGTTGTATTGTATTTGAGGTCATGTTAGTAATAATATTTTGTTTGAATAGAATAATTAACAGTATGTAGTCATGAATCTTTATAATGAAAATTAAATTAATGTAAAATATTTGAAAGATAGAAATCTTAGTAGTCAATTTGAAAGTTTTGGTTTGAAGGTTATAAAGATGATAGATAAATTTTATTATGAAAGTAAATAAATGCAAGATGAAATTAAATGAATTAAAATTGTTTTGTATAGTGTAATTAAAGTAACTTACAGTGTTTTGGAAAATGATGGAATTAAATTAATTTGAAATGGGTTAATTAATTTAAAAGATGTGAAACTTTGAGAAATTTATTTTGAATTGAATTGTATGATAAATAATTAAACGTAAAAGGTGTTAATGCATTGAGATTACAGGCAGTATGGATTGTATAATAGGTTATATTATGTGTATGTACAGTACATTGTATTTTGGGTACTTAACATTGATAATTCTTATTGATTACATGATAATACAGTTTTGAGTGAGTGATAACAACAATAATATTTTATTTTGATAAAGTAATTGACATTGAAATTTTATAATGTAATTGAAGTTATTTAAATTGGTGCAAATAATGTAATTAAATTAATTTGAGGTAATAAATTTAAATAAATTGAAAAGATGGATTTAAATGAATTTAAAATGTTGTAAAAGTTGGATTTTGGGTAACGATTTTTAATAAAACAGTAATTGATTTCAGTAAACGGGTGTTAGAATGAGGTAATGAAATTAAACAGTCAGGGTTAGTTGTAAATGGATATTAGACAATAAGAATTTTGGGACTAAAAGTGAGATAAACACAGGTCAGTAGGGGTGACACAGAAGTGAGAGTGAATATATGTAGAGGGAACGGGAGTAGTGAAAGTAAATAGTGAATATGGGAGAAAGGGCACATAAGTTTTGTAGTGAGGATAGAGGTGTAGGGAGTCCCCAACGCAAAGGCGTGGCGGCGGGTCGTGAAAAGTTTTAAATGGGGTTTGGCGGAGTTACCTGGAAAGGGCCAGGAACTAATAAAAGCGTTGAGTATAGGGTAAGGGAACACACATCCTATGTACAAAAAGGGTATAAGGTGCCCTATTCTGAAAGAAGAGGTTCAAGTAGAGTTAGAGAAAATGGTGGAGGGAATATTATTGAGAGAACGGTGACACCCTATTTCAAATCCGCTAGTTGTTGATATAAAGAAGGAGGTGAGAGTGGGGTTAGGTTTAAATACCCGTAGGATAAAACAGATTATTATTCTTGAAAGGGAGTCGCTCGTTTATTGATAAATGAGAATATGAAATAAAAAATTCTGAGTACAAATTATAATGTAACAATTGGAAGATTCAATAAAAAATTGAAATTAAAGTTGTATTACGTTATGTTTTCATGTTCTCTGTATAAGGTTATGCTGTTATGATAAGATATCAGCTGATACATTGTGTTATGTGTATATTATATTTTGAAACAATATAAATTACTTCAAATTAATAATAAACTCTTACCTTAGGGTTCTTCTCCAGAGTCGTACAGACAAAAAGAGCTGCAGATGGGTTATTTAGGTTTAAGTGCGAAATAATTAACACTGTTTTTCTGATTCTAACAAGTTATTTCTTTTTTTATTAAGCAAAACGTTCTCTACTTTACTTGGTTGATTAATAACATAACATATTAATGTATCTTTACTGGCTTTACTTTTTCTTGCTATTCAAAATTCAACTCTTATATTACATAAAAAAATCATATGGTTTCATACTAACCGCTTACATTCTCTAATAATAATTACCAAGATAAAACAATGATATATAAAAAAAAAAATTTTCCTTAACTACATCTTAATTACGTTTTTTACTAGACGAACCAGTATTCTTTATATCTTCTCCCCTCCCTCTTTCTTTTATAAACCCCCTTTCCCTTAGAGAGCTCTATTTATGTGTTTATGTTTTAAATTTTCATTTTATAAGGGACAATCAACACTTGCTTAAAATTGGTTTAAGTATTAATATTCTGTGCGTTTAGTTACCCAACCGCCTCGTGTTAACCACTTTCTTCCTTTTGACGCACTCCGACACTAGTTTATATTGAGTTTAATTGTTGTTTGTTTTTTATCACCTTTTTTGTTAATTTGGTTTAACGTATATACACATTATAATTTATAGTCTGCCGACATAACTTCGCTCGAGCACTTGGATGGTTACTTTTCTGGCCACGTTATACTGTTTGTACGCATTTGATAACTTTTATTAGATAGGCCGATTGTAATAGTTTCAGCCTATCTTACACCCGAGGCCACCGTTTAACTTTTTGATGCACTTGGATGGTTAATTTCCTGGCCGCGCTGCCATGAGTTGCAATGGAACTAACTCATTACTGCGCTAAGGCGGTAATACACGGATTTCAGTCTGGTCACGTGATCACCAGTCTGCGCTCCAATTGGTGCTTTTGAAAAGGCGGTATAAGACAGGCATAGGGTTTGGCAACATTTTGCCGCCTGGTGAAATATATGACTTGACGTTATTTTCTTCCGTGATTCACGGCTGGCACAAAACTGTATGTTGTTGCATAATCTATCTGGACTGTTTGAGTGCGGAGACAAAACACAGGTGTTTTGTTTTGTAATAAACACTGCATGTGGTTGACTAAATCGAGGTTCCAGAAAGGTGAACGCTGGTTACATAGGAAATACACTTAATTCAAAATTTTGTTTTTCATACAATTCTGTACCGTTACAATTTTGTGTAACCAGTTTATAGTTGCAATTGATTTTATAATAGTAATAATTTTTTTTTTATTAAATATGAATGTTTCTATTGAAATTTAAATTCATGCAAATTAAATTCATTTAAAAGATAGAAATCTTGGTAATCAATTTGAAAGTTTTTGATTTGAGGGTTATGATAAATGGTAAATGAATGTTTTTATGAAAATAATCAATGTAAGAAGATTAAATTAATTGGAAAGGTTTTAAATAATGCAATGAAAGTAATTAATTTAAAAGATGGAAAAATGTGTAATAAATTTGAATAATTTATTTGATTTGAAGTGGGTAATAAATGGTAGACAAGTAAAATTAAATGATTGAAATGTTTAATAGAAATTCAGAGTTGAAGTCATAGTGTAACCATTGAATACTAAGGTGGTAATGTTTTGTTTGTAATTTTTATGCAAATTCAAAGGTGAAATATTTATTTCAATGTAATAATGGTAATGTTTATTTGGAATGTTTATTATGTTGTATCATGTTTATTGGTGATACATAAAGTGTTGAATTGAGTATTAGGTAATTGTGTATAAATGTAGAACAAATATATTTGTATATTAACAAGTTAAATAAGAAACCACTACTTTGCTAAAGACAAACCAGTACGACTAAGGGGAACCAAATCAGTTGAGGATATGGTATAGTGAAAGGCCAATTATTGATGTTTTTATGAATTGTTTCAGAGTCTGGTGATAAAGTGGTCACAATCACCGGACTAGGGGGGTAGGTTACCTATGATTTTAGTAAGAAATTAAGGGGGGTCGTGTCGCCATATCCTTGCTGGTCCTCTTGGGTTTTAGGCAATGAGAGTTTTTATGCTTCGGCATAAAACCTCTCATTGGGGGGTATTGTAACGGGACAAAGCAAAAAGGTTTTTAATTTTATAATTTTGATTTTAACTATTTGTATGTAACTTTTTGTAATACCCTATGTTACAATAAGCCTTAAGCCGACCGAAGTACGACTTGGTACCGGAATGTGAATTATCAGCGGAGTGCGTGTTAGAAATTCTGAGAATCGACCACGTGGGAAAGTAAAATAAATTCCATAGCCGAACATGCAATGGAAACAACCAATCACAGAACGAGTTGAGGCCGCGCGGCCAACGCCTAACGCTTGGCAGGCATGCAACCAAGCGCACGAGGTTCGGCCAGTTGGTCACCACTCATCAAACAGTGTAGTTGAAAGTCCAGCACCGTCTCAGTAAAAAGTGACGGGAGGCCGGTGCGTGTGAGTACGCCCGGCCTACCCCAAAATTATGTAAAAGAAAAGTATTCGGACAAAAGAGTGCTAAAAAAGTAAAATGAATATTTTAAATTCAAAAACTTAAAACAGTGGTAGGGACAGTGTAAGTGAACGGGAAGATGGCGGAACAATTGGAATGGCAAGGAGAAAGTTAAGTACAGTGAATATGTTGGCCAACAAGTTTTGAATATTTAAATAATTAAGAATTCAGTAAAAGGGGGTGAAAGAGAAATGTAAAGAGCATGATAGTGTGTGTGAGGGAAAAAGGGAAAAATAAAATATAAAAGTACTGGTTTGTTAAGAAAGATTATTTTATAGGGAATTTGTTTAAGTAATTCCATATTTTCGAATTAGTAACATTGAATTTAAATAAAATGAGATTTGTTTAGAAGAAAAATAAGTGTTAGAATATTTATTACGCCACACCCCATAATCTGAGTTCTGCATCGAGAATTCGTCTAAATGAAACGTGTGAATATTCTGAGTTAAGGGCATTAAATGATCTAAATTAATTAAGTGTAAGTAGTATGGTTTCGATGTATAATCTAAAACATCGTGGCGACCCTTTTAGCGAGTTTGGAATCTTCTGGGGAGTTTTTATCAAAAAGGTAAGTTAAAGGAATCAGAGTAAGTAAAATTATGGCGTGAAAAAAGGTAAAAAGTTTATTTCTTTACAACATACATGTTTTGTTGTTCTTTCTGTGACAACAGTTTACATTTGTAGTGACTTAGATTGGATATTTCTTGAATAGTTGTGTCATATGTAAAGGACACATTACTATATATATTCATCATCCATCCGATTGATTTTTCATGTAGTATGCATACTTCTATGATAAGTAGCCCATCTGCTGCTAGCAGACAACACTATAGGCATCTCTTGCAAAGAAACCAATATTGCATTCTTACTTTAATGTGCATGCATGTGTGTGTGTGCGCGCGTGCATTTGCCTGTAACTCGTGTGTGAGGCATAGTGACCAATTGATTTCTGACTACTTGTCTGATTTTGTGTTAATTAATTTTACTTCTCTCTATGTGTTTGTACCTGTAACTCATATATGGGACACAGGGACCAACAGATTTCTGTCAACTTGGCTGATCTTATGTTAGTATCTGTCTGTGCTATGCAGTTTTTGGGTCGTTCCATCGGAAATCATCCAATGCTGGTTGCTCGACCACTTTAAAAAAATTGTATATTTTAATATATTGTTGTTACATATAAACCATTAACAAAATCGAGAATACAATTTTTTTTTACCTCCCGTTTATCTATGGTGGCCATTTTTCTGTCATGGCCGACACTCAAATCCTGAGAAGTAAGCATTTACGGAAAAACTTATAACTTAAGAACTAAAAAAGTTAGAGATGTAAATCAAAAACCACATTGTAGATATTTAATGGGGCTTTTTTCATATGTAACTCACATTAAGCTATTTTTAATAAAAGATGCTTAGATTAAATCATAACGTTTAGACACAAATTATTCAAAAACGCCATTTTGACAATTTTATTTTGCAATGAAGGAGTGATTTCTAAGAGCTCAAATTTATACCAGATGGTACCGTACCCCAAGGGAGTTTACACAGTAAACTTCATCCCCCAGAGATGTACCCTTCTCTTCTGACCTAAGCATGAATATCGTAAATTTGTGAAAATAACCGAAGTTCGAAGCTCTGTATCTCTGGTGGGGGACCTCCTAAAAATATTAAACTTTCAGAAAACAAAGTTCATTTGGTAAGGTATTAACTTTATTAATTTTAATTACTGGACTTTTATTGTGTATGTGCTATGAATTTTTTTAAATTCTCAAAAAATGTGCTAGCGCAATGCATTTGTATTTAAATAGGCAAAAATTATATATTTTTTTTGGAACTTGGTAATGCATTATGATAGAAGTTATAATTATATTTGTATAAGGTAATTTATTCATGTTTAAAAATATACAGTCGACTCCCTCTAATCCGGACACCTCGGGACCGGATCCCTGTCCGGATTAAAAAATTTCTGGACCATCCGGCGGTTTTTTACTTATGTAAATTACAACCTGTAATAGCGTATCTATATTTATAAATCACATTTTAAGACAATTTTCAAGTGTACGGAACCCAATTTTAGGTTCATAAAATTGTCCCAAACGAATAAACTTAAACCTAAAACTAATGAAAAACTTGGCTTTGCAATATTAAAAGAAATCTGTTATTTTCTTCTGCTTCTTTACTTCAACTGTTTTCTTGAAGGCATAATCACGCCACTTCCTTAGAAACATAACATCCACAGCTGATGCGCCAGGCTGTTGTTCGACGTAGGTAGTTGCCAGTTCCAGTGCTGCCCTACCCTCTGCATGAGTCAAAATTCCCACGCCATTTCCCGCTTCACTATCACCTTCGTCGTCGTCTTCTTCTTTTTCTTCCTCTTGACGAAGGACTACATCGACGATTTCGTCATCATTCAGGATTTCATTAGCCAGTTCATCATCAGCTCGCGAAATCCATTCCACAACGTCATTCTCATTAATACTAGCAGAATCAGGCAGCCGTTGTAAATCCTTTAAAATTGAGTGGTTGTCATCAGGTTCAGTTGCATGAATATTTAACCCTATTGTATTTGGGTTGTCTTCTTGTCTCTTCTCAACGAGAGTTTCAACATCTGGCCACAATTTTCTCCAGGATTTGGTAAACGTAGATGATGGGATTTCATCATACGATTTAGCAGCGATATAAATGACGTCCTTAATGTTAATTGTCTTGAACGTCTGGATGAGACCTGCATTGTCATTACCATCCATCTTATCCAAAATTTCTGAAAGAAGCTTCCTCCGGTATTTTCTCTTAAAGCATTCGATTACACCCTGGTCCATGGGCTGTGCGATACTTGTTACATTTGGAGGCATATATAAAAGCTTGATGTCACTGTAACTATCACATTCGAGACCTTCCTCTGGATGCGTAGGGGCATTATCAAGCACAAGAACTGCTTTTACTGGCAATTTCAAGGATGTCAAATGTTCTTTTACAGACGGAACAAATTGAGCCACGAACCACTCCTTAAACAAATAAGAATCCATCCAGGCAGACTTTTGTGACCTGTAATACACTGGAAGGGAAGACATGTTTAAGTTTTTGAATACTCTGGGTTTGGCCGACTTTCCAATCACAAATACCGGCATCTTGTGTGTCCCAGTTGCGTTTGAGCATAGTGCAACAGTGATCCTTTCTTTATTTACTTTAAAGCCCAAACAGACTTTTCTTGAGGAGTGGCAAAGGTTTTATTAGGCAAAAGTTTATAGTTAAGCCCGGTCTCATTGATATTGTACACTTGTTCTGGGGTTAGTTTTTCACGCTCAATGATACGCTTCAATTTTTCAGAAAAATCATTAGCTGCCGGTTGGTCTGCTGAAAGCTTCTCCCCGCAAACTCCAAGGAAATGCACTCCATGCCGTTTTTTCCATCTCGTTAGCCACCCATCGCTTGCCGAGAAGTTTCCTTTTTCCCCAAGTTTTGAATGAAGAATGACGGCTTTTTCTTTCAAAATTGGCCCATTTATAGGAGTCCCTCTTCTACGTTCCTGCATGAACCACAACCATAATGCGTCATCAACAAGTTCATGGTGTGGTTTTTTCAAGGTAGATCGAGTAGAAAGGACGGATTCGACTTCAATTTGCATACAAAAATCCTCGATCGATTTTCTGTTTTTCCGCCAATCATAAACTGTGCTTTTCCCTACATTAAACTCCGTATAAATACTTTGCACTGATTCATCCTTATCTAAACGTTGTAAAATATTAAGTCTGTCTTGCATTTTAACCGTATTATGCTTCCGTTTTTCACTCATTTTTGAGAATTTTACTGTCAAATAATCAGAGTTACTGAAACTACAATTTCACCTAACAAATAAACTCACTTATAATAACATATGTAACTCACATTGAAAATTATTAAAACACACAACAATATCAGTAGTAATTAGTAAAAACAGCTACAGTACACTGTATGACGATCCGGAGCAAACGCAATCGTAAGCCGAACTGAGGATCTTTGTTTACATGTAGGCCGGAAATAAACAGACACGCTCAATCCTGTCGTTTTCGGCCGTGAGAAACCCGGCGCGCGCTGATGACTCATTTCCAAGAAGTAGTCCGGACCATCCGGCGTCCGAACCATCGGAGTCCGAACGAGAGGGAGTCGACTGTAGTCTCAATTATTGTGTTTTTAAATTTAGTATATCTTCAGTAATGATTCCTAAAATGAAAAAAATTATAGGCCTGTATCTATAAAGAGATAGTGTCATTGTCTATTAATACAGGAGATAAGGAAGGCAAATCTTGGAATAAAATGAAGATAAGATTAGGACTGGAATGCTGAAAGACAAAGACAGGAAGTGCTAAGTCTCATGCCTCAACCTGAATGTAGTGAGTCATGACTCACTGACAAACAGCAACTTGTCATTTACATGTTCCATTTTGTCAGCATTTCCTTTCCCCCTCCTCCAACTCCATGTTAGTTTCTTTCCAACTCTGAGTGAGGATCTACTGTGATGTGATTAAGCAGTTTTATTATTTAAAAGTTGTTGTTTATTGCAGTGTTTTATTTTAGTTAATAATTGAACTATCCCTAATTATTGAATTTATTAATGTATTTTAACTAATAGTGTATTTAAAAAGTATGGCGTGTAGCATTGGTTCCAGTATTCAAGAGGAATGCCATAAAGAAAGTTATGGTAAAGTTAGTAGAAAATTAATTACTTTTAATGCATTAAGTTTAGATAACCAAACATTGCTTAAGCTAAGATTAAACAATGATAATATAGAAACTTTGTGTGAGTATCGTGAGAAAAAGTTTTTAGTTAAATTTAATCACCTATTTGGACAACATTGTTGTGACCCTTTAAAGTACCATACTGATCTTAAAAAGAAGGGCTCTAAAGGCTGTTTAGAAATAAAACTAAAACATTTGACAGAAATAAAAAATAAGAAAATAAACCTTGTACCAGGGAAATCATTATGTCCCACTTGCTATAAAAAAGTTTTCTGTGAACAAGTCGATCAGCCTTCCTGTCACATGACCCACAAAAATGAAGTTACTGACACTGATGTGTTTATCCCCCCTGAAGAGAGTTTGCAGAAACTAGATGCAGTATGTTCTGTTCTGGATATGTCTCCAGCATCAAAGATTAAAAAAGTGAGCATAGAGAGCGGAAGTCTGCTCTTAAGAGCAAAACTGAACGAATATCTGTGGCATTAAAACGAAGGCTGGAAGATTCATTTGAGAAACCAGTGGAACAGGATGAAGAGAGTAAACCCCCTCTTTATGAGGAATACACAGAATTAATTGAAAAATTAAAAGAGAAGTGTAAACTAACATCAAATAATCAAGTAAAAGTAAATATAATCAGTCTAATGCCTCCAAATTGGTCTAGATTGAAAATATGCAATATTGCAAGTTTCTGACTACCGTGTACTGTGCCGGAGTTTGCATAACCCGGTGTTCGAGGAAATGCAAATCCTAGTTTTTTTTCTTGATTCGGATAGTTGTCTAGTTATTAGTTGGGGAATGTGATATCGGTGGCACTGTTTCGGCATTGAACGCGATCTAGCAGGCTGAATTCAGGTCTCAGTTCTGAGCACATGGCGAGGGTGAGTTCCGGCCTCGCTTTCACTGCGTAAACTACTCTAGCCGCCTTCCTCGGTTTAGCAGAGCATTTTTGTGTGTCGTCTTCCCATCTTTATGGCAGGCTAATTGTTTAAGACCCACTGGGTTCTCGCCTAAGAATGGAGGCCTGACCAAAGCTTGGTGTGCTGTCACCTGCACCAAGTCATGAACCACTAGAGCTTCGTTCTGTAACCGAGGAGGGAGCAGCAGCTGCCGCCAACAATCATGGAACCGCCCGCTTCATATGAGGTGATATTAACTCTTTTTATTCTATCCTGGCCCGCAGAATATACTATGGGAGGTGTATGTGGAGTAGCAGTTTAACTTTATTCAGTGACATGGTTCAATCGAGGGTGTGTCGGCAAGACAATTTTAATGTAACTTAAACTTTATAATACAGTTCAACAACTACAATTGTAAACTGACCTGTGGGAGGGTACCAGAGCCGTTTTCGTTCTGTATAATGGGTGCAAAAGTTGTAGGGGAGACCTTTTTAAATTAAGTATAGGGTATGGTTTTCGTGAATCCGAACCGGCTGGTTCGGATGTCATTCTTAGGTTATTACTGGGGTTTTACATTTAATTATTTTTCCTGCATACAAGGGCTGGGGTTTTTTTAAATTCTGTTTCTGGATTGTCATTTTATAAATGGTTTTTCTTTTCACAAGGTAGGCACCTGTTGGTGCCATTTCATGCAGGTTTTCTACGGGTCATTTTTTTGTCAAGTCAGGCTTGCTCTGAAACACTCCTGCAGCCGGACGAATACAGCATTCTCTTTTAGTATATGCACCTATGGCTGAAATTAATACTTCCTATTTATTTAAAGTCTATCTATTTAATATTTTCAGATCATAAAATTTTACATTGAATAAAATTGTACAGGCGGTACTTATAGTTTTGTAACTTGTATTTTCTGGCCATTATATGCTAAACCTGTCTTTCTTAGTTTTTGTAATTGTCAGATTTTGTGAATGTTAGGCAGGCTGTATGTAGCCTTAATTGCAGTTATGCTTTTGTTACTATCAAATCCTGATGATTAAATAATGACTTGCCATATAATTAGATAATTAATTGTGACTTGATATATAATTAAATAAATAAATAATTTTTAAACATTTTTACACTCTCATGGCTGATTTTTAGAAAGGTTCTGTACGTTATATGAATCAAGAAGTTTCACATTTTGCAGGATTAAAGAAACGTTAGTAGTGCTTTAACTTATAATTATATATATTTTTAATTACGAGCCATTCCAAATGTTTTCTAAATTTATAATGTATATTTGAATTTGACATGGAATTGTTACAGTTCTTAATTAATTATGCTGGCTGCTGACATTATAAAAATGTATAAGGGGTGTTCTTGGTCGATGACATTAGTTTCCAGTTAATTAATAGATACAGGCGGGTTTCAATTATTTGATGTTTCTATATCATGGGGCGATAAAAGAATAATATACAGGCGGGCCATGAGGCTTTTGAGTATGGTGGCATTATGTGTTGTAACTGTGATCTTGTGAAATTAATTGTGATGTTATAGGCTGTTATGTGTTGGGGGGGGGGGTGATAAATATATATGAGTGTGCCTTTTTATAACGTCGAGATTAAAAAAAAAAAAAATAAAAAATAAACGGTTTTGTTGAGTTATGATCATGATCATTTTAGACTGAGGGGGATATATATATATATATTGTAGCGTGACAGATAATCCACACAAATACATTACTCAATGATCATGGATAAAGCTTTAATATATGGAATATCCAGATGAGAATCAATTAAAATGCACTATTTACTAATATATTCACAAGAAAGGTTAAATAAAGAAAAATTCTGCAAATAATATAATATAATACAAATTTAAGAACCCAGGAAACTAAAAATGTTAATAACAAAATTACCCAGGTAAGATAGAAGCAGGCAATTAATATACCCCGTCAAAGAAACCAGACCAGAAGAAACCAAGGCATACACAGCAAAAAACTACTGAAGAAAGAAGATAGAAGACTAATCAAAACTACAGAGGAAGGAAGAAAGAAGAATAACCCAAAACTACTGAAGAAAGAAGAATAATCAAAACTAAAAATACTGAAGAAGGAAGAAAGAAGAACAATCAAAACTAAGGAAGAAAGAAGAACAATCAAAACTAAAATTACTGAAGAATGAAGAAAGAAGAACAACCAAAACTACTGAATAAAGAAGAAAGAAGAATAATCAAATCTACTGAAGAAAGAAGAATAATTAAAACTAAAGAAGAAGGAAGAATAACCAAAACTACTGAAGAAGGAAGAAAGAAGAATAAATAAAAATACAGAAGAAAGAAGAAGGAAGAATAACCAAAACTACTGAACAAAGAAGAAAGAAGAATAATTAAAAATAAAGAAGAAAGAAGAATAATTAAAATCACTGAAGAAAGAAGAACAACCAAAACTAAGGAAGAAAGAAGAATAATTAAAATTACTGAAGAATGAAGAAAGAAGAACAATCAAAACTACTGAACAAAGAAGAAAGAAGAATAATTAAAAATAAAGAAGAAAGAAGAATAATCAAATCTACTGAAGAAAGAAGAAAGAAGAATAATCAAAACTACAGAGGAAGGAAGAAAGAAGAATAATTAAAATCACTGAAGAAAGAACAACCAAAACTAAGGAAGAAAGAAGAATTATTAAAATTGCTGAAGAATGAAGAAAGAAGAACAATCAAAACTACTGAATAAAGAAGAAGGAAGAATAGTCAAATCTACTGAAGAAAGAAGAAAGAAGAATAATTAAAACTAAGGAAGAAAGAAGAATAACCCAAAACTACTGAAGAAAGAAGAAAGAAGAATAATTAAAAATAAAGAAGAATAATTAAAATCACTGAAGAAAGAAGAACAACCAAAACTAAGGAAGAAAGAAGAATAATTAAAATTACTGAAGAATGAAGAAAGAAGAACAATCAAAGCTACTGAACAAAGAAGAAAGAAGAATAATTAAAATTATTGAACAAAGAAGAAAGAAGAATAATTAAAATCACTGAAGAAAGAAGAACAACCAAAACTAAGGAAGAAAGAAGAATAATTAAAATTACTGAAGAAAGAAGAACAATTAAAACTAAGGAAGAAAGAAGAACAATCAAAACTAAAATTACTGAAGAAAGAAGAATAAATAAAAATACAGAAGAAAGAAGAAGGAAGAATAACGCAAAACTACCGAAGAAAGAAGAATAATCAAAACTAAAAATACTGAAGAAGAAAGAAAGAAGAATAACCAAACTCAAAGAAGAAGGAAGAAAGAAGAATAACCAAACTCAGAGAAGAAAGAAGTGAGACGACCCATATAAAACAAAAACCCCATAGGGAAAGAACACCAAAAACCCCAAAATCAATGAATGTCCAAAGAGAAAGTATAACACCCCAAAAAACCATATCACTGTAAAACTGACAAAAAACTAAAAGTGTTAGTAGTATTAAATATTAGTGCATTCAAAAAGTTATTGTTTAGTTTGTATAAACAAATCTTCACAGTCCCCCCATGGTTGAATATTTCATGTTAAAAACTAGAAAAAGACTAGTAAATATATTAATAATTCACCATGGACAAGTGTAAGTGATCAAATTATAACTAATAAACTTTAAAAAGGTGCATGAGTTGCAGTACAAAGTAATAAACTTTAAGTTTTATGAACAGTGTCTACTTGGATAATGAAATAGTAATATTACTAATAAAAAGCTACTAAAGCTGTATGAACATTCCATAGAATGGAATATAACTTAGATAGCCAGGGTTATACTTTAAGAGGGGGCATAAATCCTGTAAAATGGGGAATTACAGAACCAACTGTTAATGTTGAAGTAGCAAAAGATGTTAACCATTATATGTAACCAGGATGTTAGGTTCCTATTACATATAATAATTAGATAAGTAAGGATTATTCATAAGAAATATTAGTGTTATAATTTGTTATTTTATTGTTCATTTTAATTTAGGAATGCCCTATCTAAAAATAGATATCATTCCGATGTTATAGAATACTTTTAATTATGTTATTAGGTAATATACAAAACAATGTTATTCAGAACACCAGTTTTATGTAGAGAGGTGTTATATGTTATTTATACAATCAATAATTACTGTTATACCAGTAAAAGAATTAATTTTTAATCAACTATATAAGAATCAGAAGTCAGAGAAGGAAATAAAATAACTACATTAATAAAACAGTTTTGCAAATAGCCACACATCAAATCTAGGCAATATAATGAATTAAAACTGCAAATAATTAACAAACATAGTCTTATAAGCCAGTTAAACTGACAATATTTAGGCAAGATAAACTCAACATATGAAATACTATGTAAATAAGGCTTGCTAAAGATATGGTCATTATATGAGTAAAATTATTAATTGGTCTAATAAAATACCATTTAAAACTGAAATAGATTCACTGACATTATCATAGGGGGAGTCATATACAAATGAATTGTATTAAAAAACCATTATTAATATACTAAATTGCCATAAAATAAGTGAGAATTGACAATTATATCAATTTCAGATTTAATAGAATAATAATTATATTAGGGAAAATGGCTATTATTTACTTAGAAGACAGGAAGTATAATTTTAGGCCAACCTACCAAAAAATGTAAGAAATATAATTTTCTGATAAAACTTTGTAACACTAACTTAATTACTATCAAAATAAGTAGAATAGAATAGTGAAAACGAATATGTATTTAATATTTCAAACAGTTAACTAATAACGAAATTACTTTCTGAGCATAATGTACGATTTTAAAATGTGTCGGAAGTTAAGATGATTTGAAACAATGTATGAGATATATTATATAGGCTAAGATTTTCATGAGACGAAGGAAATCCAGACAGTTCATTATTATACCTTAAAGAGAGCACTGAATGTGAATATTTGATAGAACCAACCTTTAATGGCTGTTACGTTATAACAGAGTTCGGAATCATTTTGTGTAAAATTATTTTTTTTAACTATTTTAATTATTGTGAAGTGGTGAAGTTGACCAATGAACTACATAACACCAATAAACGGAATCACATATAACTAATTAAATGAAATAACACTGAAATCGCACCAAATACCAAGTGAAAATTCGAGGTTAAACTGACACACATAAACACCAGTAGATATACCCATTTAACAACATTTTTACACCAAGTGAACTATTCCATCATACACCAGTGACAATAAACTATACCCCAGAAGATCATATACAATTGCGAAGAACATTTAACCGAAGAAAGGACATATTTATTCCAACAAGTACTTCGTCAACATTAGAAGCTATCAACGCGCATGCGTCAGGCGGCCATTTTGATCCAATATCGTCACCGCAATAAGACACGACTGTGGGCTGCACTTTGGGTTCGAATAAAATTATATATAAACTTTTATTATTAATAACTACCATTGTATTGTTTAAATTTAAGACATTTTTAGAATTGTAAGTGTTATACTTTCATGCCCCTGACCTTCTCTGGCTTTTTATATTAATAACCGTTCAAAGAACCTATTTTTATCATACGAATGTAAAACTTCTAATATCGACCGGCCCTGAGCGAGTCGATACGGCATTGTAACATCGATTTTAATTGATCAAATTTATTATTTCTGTTGAATAAATGTTTGTTTTCTGGTAATTTGAAGTTGATTTCTCTTATAAAAGGACATAACAGTTAATTAATCAAGAAAACTAGATAACCTTTAAAGGCTGTCTATGCGAAACTACAACCTTTCAAGAGTAAGAAGAAGAGAGCCGTTTTCGCCTAAACTTGAAGTTAACTGGATTGTCTTTTTTAACAAATTTACAGAAGGGAAAATTATTACCAGAATAAACACAATACCATCATAATTATAATTACAATCAACAACCTCGATTTATTTCTAAAATTTAAGAACATAAATACTCCGAAAACATTTTTTCAGAATTTATTTTTTTTTTATAAATAAAAATTTTAAATTTTTATTTTATTTCAAATTGCTACAACAGCAATACACACAGAGTTTATTTGATAACAACAAAAACCAGGAACGTTACCAAATCGACGTTTCCCAGAGCGGAACGTCACTACTACACATACACACCATAACAATTATTCCGGGTAATATTATACCAGAACACTACTACAATTACGATTATATTAGTGTTTTATTACAAAAGTGAAAACCAACAGTGAGAGCATACGAAGACTAGGAGACACTAGCTACATTACTACACACAATCAGAATTAAATTATATTTGTAATAATTAGTTTTATTACAAATTTGGCTAGCCCAACCAGTGGGGCTTACAGGAGAGCACAACTCTCATACATCAACCGTTAGTTATTTATTCACATTTCGTGTAATATTACAAATTTGGCTTCCATCACGGGGCTTGAACGAGGCAGACGTCTCGTTTTATTACAATATATATATATATATTGTTACAACACAAATAAGCCAACCCAATACCAGGGATGAACAAAATATTGAATCTAAAATAATACTTCATGTTAAATACAAATGATTAATTTAAATAAAATATAAAAACAATGACTCGACAAACGATGACATGACCTATCCCAAGTGATTGACCCAACAAAAGGAAACAAAAGAAGAAGGGAACCACGAAAAACAAACGAGAATAAAACCAAAGAAGAGAAGAAGGTGATTGACAAAATCAAAGGAAGAAGGGAAAAACCAAAACCCAACCAAAAATGAAACAAGTTCATGGAATTAAACGACTCAATGGAACACGTTGAAATGTACCCAAAAGAGAAGGTGGAAAACCCAAGGTATTAACCAAATACAATGAGAATGAAGAAGGAGGGAAATAGATAAGAATGAAAACCAATAATGATACACAAACAAGTAATAAAGCATAGGAGAAGGAGAAATAATGCACTCAAAAATAATATTGGAACCAAGAACAATAATTAACCTAGAGAAGCGAACAAGTTGTCATTTGCACAGCAACATCGACAATTCAGACGGCAGTGCGAGCGGGAATTATTTGAACGCTTCGACCGTCACCGCTGAAAGTCATCATACAATAGTTTTAGTTGTTTTAAAAAAACGACTTGGCGCCACCCGGGACTAACACACCCCTATAAGTAAACAGGTAAGGTTACTGCCGTGTTATACTGGTGATTACCGCAACGCTACGGACATCGTTAGCCGCGAACATTAATGTAACGACCCCGGTGCGAGACGAACGCACTAACATTCAATAAACATACAAAATTGGTGTACATTTTACAGGTACGACCGAGTCATTCTAATCGTTACAATATATATAGATGTATGAATAGATGTATTATGTCCGACTTATATTTTTTATGTCAATGTGTTATAAACAGGTGATATTTATATAATTATGTGATTATCGACATTATGGGGTATGAAGGAGTTTTTGAATTGTGATGTATGTAATTTCAGATAATAAAAGCTGTTATTGTTGGTTACCAGAGAGTTTAATTGCAAGTCCCATCTCACTGGACCCAGCGCATTTTATGCTTCTCCTAGGCCTTCCGCCTAGTTTTAAATATCCAGTGGCCCCTCTTTAAACAAAAAAAAAAAAATTTTATAAAGTATAAAAAATAAAGAGGGTACAAATGGTAGCAGAGCGTGGTTCTATCTAGGTTTGAACCCTTGGTGTGACGGGGCTTGGAAACTCGGAAAACATTTGGGGCAAAATGAAACTTCAAAAAAAGAGATTAACACACATGTAGATATTATATCATGTTTAATGTTTTATATGTATATGTGAATGTATAATTGTTAGCTTGTTTGACTTGTGAATCTGGTCATGCCACGAAGCAGGCATTTGTAGTTAGAATATTTTGAGATGTTGAACTGCCGGGTGTCTTGATCGTTACATGGGGAGTAGACGGTATTAGTAATTCGAGGTCGAATTATAGCGCGTGGGATTAGCGGGATGCGGTATGGCCCGATCAGAAGCTGGTACGTCACCGACTGGCTTCATGTATTGAAAACTTTCGGAATTTGATGCCGATTAAACGTTGATAGTTGTTAGCTACGTGTTGGTGAGATGTTGTATGTCGTGATTGGTGTTAGGTGTTGTGTATTTTATGTACATGTTAGTTGTTGCTTGTTCTCTTCGGTGAGGTCAACGAGGTTGGTTCAGGACTGGGTCAGGTCTCCGCAGCGCTAGGGAAGCCGGGGGTCTGTTCGAAGGAAGGATCAGTACTCGAGTTTTTCCTGATTTTTTGTGATTATGTTTGGTTGTTATGTTTGGTGTATTGTGTAATTCTGGCGGGGGTAGGTTACCAGAGACTACCCAACCCTATTTCCGGCATTCTCCAGAAACGTTCGGTGGTGGATGGAGAAGATGAGGGCAAATTGTTGGTTTTCCTGGACATCGTCCTGCAGTTGGCGGATTTTCCGGAGCTGTCCGATGATATCCTCTAGTCCGTTATATATATCCGTATTGCCAGGGTTCATTGGCTGAGCTGGTCACCAACACCCTGCGTCGTGGTGGCAGTATCGACTCTCTCCATGGGGAGGTGTTGGACTCTTTCATACCCCGTCGGCAATGTGAGCAGTTGAAATGTAATCGGTTCTATCGTGCACAGGCCAACGAAGAGGCGTTGTTGGACTTTGTGCATGATATACGTAAAATAGCCCGGATTTTGAGGTTGGGTTTGCCTGAGAAGGACATTGTTCGAGTTATTGTAGAAGGGGTGACGCCCCAAGAGAGATCCCATTTGGTGTTCGCGGACCGTCCGCGTTGTTTTGCGGACCTTGACCGGTTGTGTGTGGTTTCCAGAACGGTCCAGGAGATTGACGAGTCCCGGGATCAAGCAGTAAATGATGAATTAAGATACGAGACGCAGGGATGGCGAATTGTTCCATCATCACACGGTGCGGAAGTTAAAGTTAGGAAATCCTATAACGAGAGGCGTCTCTCCCCGAATGTGACGTGCTTTAAGCGTGGTAAACGGGGCCACATAAGGCGGTTTTGTACCGGGGTTGGGTCGAGTCCAACGCCCCTCCCCAAGGCGCCCAAGGTCATTCAGAATGTGGTCAATCTCCACATAAGTGGTAAACGGGGCCACATAAGGCGGTTTTGTACCGGGGTTGGGTCGAGTCCAACGCCCCTCCCCAAGGCGCCCAAGGTCATTCAGAATGTGGTCAATAAGGAGAAGATATATCGGAGGTCTTCTCCTCCCTGTCGCGGGTCTTCTAAGGTACGCGCCTCCAGGCCATTTGTAGGTCCCAGTTCTTCGGGCATCAAGGTCCTCCAAACCCTCTCTAAGCCCACTTCTGTATGCCCCTTCTTCCTGGTGGAGTTGAAAAGGAGTCAACTCAGAGCATTAGTTGACTCCGGATCAGCAAGATCTCTCATTTCATCTAGAGTGTGCAAGGACCTTGAAAGACAGGGTTTAATTAAAAGGTCGGAACAGTCTTCCGTGGTGTGCTGGACGGCATCCCAGGAAATTCTGCCCATTTCCCGGGTAGTTTCATTTAAATTTAAGATCGAGGGATTTTCTTGGGTGTGGAGCTTTCTGGTTTCTCCTGCTCTGGGAGTTGAGTGCATTATTGGTGCCAATTTCATCTGCAAAAGTGGTCTCGTTATTGACATCCAAGAGCACCAATGCTATTTTAAATTTAATCGGGGAGTTGTGATTCCTTTCCTTGGATATCAGGGGACCAGGGAAGATATCCAAGAGGTTGAGTGCCCCAACACATCTAGAGACCACCTCTCCCAGTCCCAGCGGTCCGCATTAGATCAGTTGTGTGAGCGTTTCCCCACTGTGTTAACTCCGGCCCTTAGGCTCACACATCTCTTGGAGTATAAGATCCGCCTAACGGACTCCAAGGTGGTATGCTCCCACCCTTATAAATTGCCCCTCCAAAGATGAGCATCTTGAGGGAGAAGGTTCAAGAGTTATTAGACCAAGGGGTGATTGAACCTTCTCAGTCCATTTATGCCAGTCCAGCATTCCTAGTGCCCAAGCCTGGAGGTAAACATCGAATGGTGATCGACTACCGCAAACTCAACGCCAACATTGAGGTAGATTCGGTCCCACTTCCTGACCTTCATTCCCCGTTTGATTGGTTCAGTGAGGCGAGGTATTTTACCATCATTGACCTTAACTCTGCATATCACCAAATCCCGCTGACGAAAGAAAGTAGGCCCTACACGGCATTCTGTGTTCCGTGGAACCTCTATCAGTACACTAGGGTTCCCATGGGTCTAGCGGTAGGGGCCCAAACTCTCACCCGTTTACTTGACACCGTTTTTCATGATGTCAAGTTCAAATATGTCTTCAATTATCTTGACGACTTGCTGGTGTACAGCAAGGGTTATGAGGAGCATTTGGGTCATCTCGAAGAGGTGATGTGCAGGTTGAGGGGTGCTGGCCTCATTGTCAATCCCGAAAAGGTGAGGTTCGCCCAGACCCAAATTTCTTTTCTGGGCCACCTGATTTCCCACAGAGGTGTCACTGTGGATCCTGAGTGCACACAGGGAATCAGGGACTTTCCCCCACCAAAGGATGCCAAAGGCATCGCGAGATTTGTGGGGATGGTCAACTTCTATCGACGCTTCATTCCGAACGCGGCGGAGATTGTGGCACCCCTGAATAAACTCCGAAAAAAGGGTGCCAAATTTGTATGGGGGGAAAACAACAGAAGGCTTTCGAAACCTTGAAGGAAGCCATCATTTCCCCTCTGGTGGTTGAGAATGCCCGACTTCTCTAAGACATTCATTTTGCAGACGGACGCGTGTTCGGTTGCGCTCAGGGCGGTTCTGCCCAAGTTGTGGATGGTGCTAGGCAGCCAGTGGCGTTTATATCCAGGACATTGACCCAACAAGAACGGAAGTCATCAGTGTATGAACTAGAGTGTTTAGCTGTAGTGTACGCTCTAGATAAGTTCAGGCGTGTCTTGGAACATGCTGAGTTCCTGCTGGAGACCGACAATCATGCTCTCTCTTGGCTTCTCGCTCTTCCCCGGCAACTGGGTAAGATTGGAAGATGGGTGGTCAAGATCTCATCCTTTAAATTCAAGGTGCAACACATTCGGGGAACTCAAAATGTGGTTGCAGACGCTTTGTCCCGCATGTTTTCCCAACCCAGTGAAGCCCAACCTGAGCAACCCTGTTCTGTCTTACTGGACTTTCCTTTAGCTTTCACTGATGTGTTACCCCATCAGTTAGATGATGAAGAGTTGGGTCCAATCATCCAAAATCTAAAAGAGGGCAACGTACAGGTCCCTTACGTCTTGTCCAAGGGCGTCCTGTGCTGCAGAGAGAGAAAGGGACGTACCCTGAAGATAGTGCTGCCTAGCAAGCTCGTGCCAATGTTGTTCAGCTACTACCACAATTCCCCAGTAGGTGGACATAAGGGGATTTCGAAGACCATTTCCAGTATTAGGAGACAGTTCATCTGGAAGGGCATGGATAGGGACATAGCAACTCGCGTGAAAGCATGTCATCTCTGTGGCTTGAGCAAGCCTGCCCAGAACACCAAGTTGGGGCTGTTGTCATCTGATGTGGTGAGCAGACCGATGGAGAAGTTATTCATAGACTACGTGGGACCTTTCCCGCGTAGCAAGTCAGGTAATTCTTACATGCTTGTTTGTGTGGATGCTTTTTCGAAGTTTGCCTGACTATTGCCCTTACGGCAGGCAACGGCTCGTTTAACCATAAGCGAGCTTCAGAATCATGTATTTCAGCATTTCGGTCTTCCAGCCATCATTGTCTCGGACAATGGTCCACAATTTATTTCAGGCGATTTTCGGCAAATGTGCTTCGCCAATGGTATCAAACATGTGACCACTTCTCCCTATTACCCACAGCCGTCCCACGCGGAGAGATTCAACAGGAATCTCAGGTACGCGCTTATTGCTTATCATGCAGAGCAACAGACCACCTGGGACCAGAATCTTATGTGGTTACAGCTAGCCTTTAATACGGCCCTGCATGACAGTCATAAGGCCGTTCCCTTTGAAGTTATGTTTGGTTTCTCGCCTACGCTTCGCTTGGCCAACTTGTGGAACATAGACGATCTTCTGCCAAGTAATCCAGACATTAGGACGGCAGATAGGTGGAAAGAGGCCCGGAAGAATTTGCTCCGTGCACACGAGCGCGTCCGTAGTCGGTATAATCAGGGGCGAATTCCAAATCCCTTTAAAGTAGGAGATTTGGTCTACTGCCAGAGCCACCCGATCAGCTCAGCTGCCGATAAGAGAGCCGCCAAATTGTGTTATCGCTGGTCGGGGCCATATCGTATCCTGGGGTTCGTGTCGCCGGTGACGGCTCGGTTGGGCGAACTGGGAAGTGATTCCAAGGAAATCACGACACATATTTCAAAGCTGAAGCTCTGTCGAAGGTGATAGACGGGTTGATAGGGGAAAGGGGGGCAAAATTTGGTGGTCTCCATGTATGTAGGGATTGTTGTCATTCTGAGGGGGTGTGCAAGAAAATGATAAGGTAGCGGGTAGATGTTCCCCACAGTCCCAGTGGTGTTCGTCTACTTCGGGGATGCGACCCTGCCTATGCGAGCCTTGGTTTCCTCCATTCATCCTTGTTTCCGGAGGGAGCCATGTCCTCACCTTTAGTCCTAGCTCTTCACCTTCAATGATCCTTGCCCTTTCCTCTTCCCGATCTTCCTAACCCTTCACGAAGAGAAACAAAAAAATTAGAAAAGGAGAAAATGTCAAAAAAAAAAGGAGTTAGACAGAGGAGTGAAACCTGCTGAGTTGATGGGGGCAGTTGTGCACTTCATCTACTCGGTAGGTTTTGGCATACCCTTGGATTATAGTCGCATGGAGACCAACATTCCCCCCCCCCGTGCTGAGAAGGTACGATGTATCAATGTATAGTGTTGTTTTGTTTGGGTTAGACCCCCGTGACTATGGGGCATGCACCCTGTTAAGGTAGGTATATCGGTGTCTCAAGCGTAAGTGGGCAAGCCTCAGGAGGTCAGAACTCAGGGAGCTCCCGAACTTTTCTTTCTTCTTCTTCTGTCCCTTCTTGCTGTATGCTGGCCCTGATCAGGTCAGCGTGCAGTGCCAGCACACTTACACACTACACATCTTCTTTCTGCTCTTTCGTTTTCCTTCTGAGCCTGTGTTCTCCTGTGGGCAGTCACTGATGAGATTTACCGGTCTTATGGGTTTTAAAAGATCATATGGGGGTACACTGCAGGGTACCTCTGAGTTCAAGAGCGGGGCAACCAAGTTGCCCTTTTGGGGTGGGGGTGTGCCGGAGTTTGCATAACCCGGCGTTCGAGGAAATGCAAATCCTAGTTTTTTCTTGATTCGGATAGTTGTCTAGTTATTAGTTGGGGAATGTGATATCGGTGGCACTGTTTCGGCGTTGAACGCGATCTAGCGGGCCGTATTCAGGTCTCAGTTCTGAGCACATGGCGAGGGTGAGTTCCGGCCTCGCTTTCACTGCGTTAACTACTCCAGCCGCCTTCCTCGGTTTAGCAGAGCATTTTTGTGTGTCGTCTTCCCATCTTTATGGCAGGCTAATTGTTTAAGACCCACCGGGTTCTCGCCTGAGAATGGAGGCCTGACCAAAGCTTGGTGTGCTGTCACCTGCATCAAGTTATGAACCACTAGAGCTTCGTTCTGTAACCGAGGAGGGAAGAGCAGCTGCCGCCAACAATCATGGAACCGCCCGCTTTATATGAGGTGATATTAACTCTTTTTATTCTATCCTGGCCCGCAGAATATACTATGGGAGGTGTATGTGGAATAGCAGTTTAACTTTATTCAGTGACATGGTTCTATCGAGGGTGTGTCGGCAAGACTATTTTAATGTAACTTAAACTTTATAATCCACAATAATTTAATTACCTTGTATCCGTCAGTGACTTTGTTCTAGCGTTTTTTATATAGACGCGTTTCATGACATGTGTCACATCATCAGTAATACTCGTCAAATGTTAAAATTCACATAAAAACACATTTGCACATATTTACTAAATCACAATAATGACACACACATAACACGATGTAACTTCGGCTTCGTTGGACCGGTCCGACCGCGCGTGTAGTTGCCGAGCCACTAATTAAACTAAGTCAATCCTTATCACCAGTGATTACCGTCATGCGCGATTATATTTAGGGCTGTATCATATAGTGAGTGAGATTGAAACCTTAATTGTTCGTTTAATATACTATTATTTTTGATATGCTTGTCTTTAAATGATTTATTAATCTCAAACTCCTCGAGAGCGTCCATTAACCTACCCTTACCGCATACATGGATTGCTTTGAAATTAGTATTGAAATCTGTGTAATTATGGTTATGCATCATTAGATGGCGCGCATAATTAGATTTGGTCTTGTCTAAATCATTCCTTGGTAGATGTTCTTTGTATTTTTTCAAGAAAGACCTGCCAGTTTGACCCAGATAGAAACAATCACAATCATCACATGACATCCTGTAAACACCTGTTTTCTCTTCTAACGGGAATGGTTGTTTTATGCGTAACAAATTAGAAATATTATTTGTTTTAAACACGACTTTTATATTAAATTTAGAAAACACATTGGATATAATGTTAGGTAAAAGGCTACCGTACACTGTCGTTATATACTTTTTATTATTATTTTTGTTAACTTTATTATCATCGATGGTATTATGGTGGGATCTAGTTTTATATAGGTGTCGCTTAAGAAGTCTATCTATCATCGAACTCTTGTACCCATTCGCTATTGCTATGTGCCTTATTATATCCAATTCATCCTGAAAGTCCTTTTGGTTAAGTGGAATCGTTACCAACCTATGAACAAAACTGTTGTAAAGCCGCCATTTTCTGACTATATGGGTGATGAGAATCGGCGTGTATTGTAATATCTGTGGTGGTGGGTTTCCTATGTATTTTATATTGAAATTTATTAAGATACTGTGTATCAGTCAGGTCCAAAAAATTGAGTTTATTGTCAACCTCTGTTTCGAGGGTAAATTGTATGTTCTTGCTAAGGCTGTTCAAATAATGTTTCAATTTTTCTATCTGTCGTAGCGTGCCATTAAAAACTATAAAGGTGTCGTCTACATATCGTGCATAGAATTTAATATTATTATAAAATTTGTTATTCTCTGAGAACATGTAAGTATTTTCAAAATGATGCAAGTATAAATCCGCCAGCAGTCCTGAAAGTGGCGAACCCATTGCGAGACCAAACTCTTGTAGGTAAAAATTATTATTAAAAGTGAAGTAATTCTGCTTCAACAGGACATTCAACAATAAAATTAACTCATCTATTTGTTTGTGATTCAGCTTCTCACCTTCAATGAGAAGATATTTTACAATTGAAATTGTGTCATGAACCGGCACGTTTGTGTATAAATTAACTATGTCGAATGAAGCGATTTTGTACGTAGGTAAGAGTTCGATATCCTGGACCCTTTTAATAAAGTCAATATTATTTTTTATGCTGTGATTATTTTTTAAAATGATACTATTTTTAATAATATGATATAATTTCTTTGCCGTCTTATAGCCAGGTGCAGATGTGTAATTTATGAGGGGTCTGACAGGAATATTTGCCTTATGTATCTTCGGTAGCCCCGTGAGCTGCGAGGCACGTGCATTTATTGGTTTTATATAACGGCGAACATTATCATCAAACAAACTACCGCAACGATTACCACATCTTACCTACGTACAAAATCGCTTCATTCGACATAGTTAATTTATACACAAACGTGCCGGTTCATGACACAATTTCAATTGTAAAAGATCTCATTGAAGGTGAGAAGCTGAATCACAAACAAATAGATGAGTTAATTTTATTGTTGAATGTCCTGTTGAAGCAGAATTACTTCACTTTTAATAATAATTTTTACCTACAAGAGTTTGGGCTCGCAATGGGTTTGCCACTTTCAGGACTGCTGGCAGATTTATACTTGCATCATTTTGAAAATACTTACATGTTCTCAGAGAATAACAAATTTTACAATAATATTAAATTCTATGCACGATATGTAGACGACACCTTTATAGTTTTTAATGGCACGCTATGACAGATAGAAAAATTGAAACATTATTTGAACAGCCTTAGCAAGAACATACAATTTACCCTCGAAACAGAGGTTGACAATAAACTCAATTTTTTGGACCTGACTGATACACAGTATCTTAATAAATTTCAATATAAAATATATAGGAAACCCACCACCACAGATATTACAATACACGCCGATTCTCATCACCCATATAGTCAGAAAATGGCGGCTGTGTGAGATAATAGTTTAAAAAGATGGAAAGTAAGACGGCTTTCTTACATGATAATTTAATAAGCCTCTGGTGAGCTCGAAAGCAGCAGCATGCAGAATTGCTAATCAGACATAAATAATATAAAAAATGACTTACCGTATCTCACGACTGGGTGATCCTGACACTCAAGGCAGGATAGACTGGTTGGGAAAAGGATGGGTGAAATGCATGGATTTCTACCTGCCGAGAAGAGCCCGACTCGTGGATGATGACACTGAGATGGCTGGCGCATGACAGAGCTAAAAATTTACGTGCAGGTACGAGCTCTACAAAAGCCATAGTGCGAACCTCGGAAAATGAAAAGAATGACCGGTTCGATCCGAAATATCGAACACCGGCCCCCGTTGACCGCAATGGGTCAACCACCAACTACACCAAAAGACATGGCCAAAAATGCAGTACAAAAATTTGGCTTTTGGTGAACAGGAACATTCTCTGAAAATTACCCTCCAACCTAGGAGGGGGTCACACGCAAACACACAAGAAAATACAAACATACAGAAAACATGCAATGAATCAGAAAACCATGCCGAATAACTCCGCCGCGGGCGCATCGTCCAGGCGAGCAATCCGAAAGGTTCGGGTAGAGCAGACAAAACCCAATAACATACAATAAACAATGGCCCAGCCAAACACAATGTAAAACTCAGCAAATCAACTTAGTTAGTTCCCTAGTTTTTACATTTTTTTTTCTTTTATTTTTTTTGTTCCCTTTATCCCCCCTTTTTTTATCATTTTTTTTTTTACTTATTTTGTTGTTGTTGATTTGTTGAGCATCCATAACTCCCAATGAACTGGCACAACGCCATGCCAGAATCATTCCACAATGTAAAATTCACTGCGGACAACAGCTGGAAGGAATCACCTGGGAAATCCCAGCAAAGTGTCCAGTAAGTCCACAACAATCATTGAAATTAATTCTGCTCACCCGAAAAAAAAACAAGATAAACCCAATTAAGAAGATATGGGCAACCGGTATAATTTAATAGCCGGTCGTTCAAAAGAACCTGTGGATGTTTTAACTGAAGCGCGACGAACAACCCCGTCGCTCCCCGGAAACACAGCTGAAACTCGGCCAAGAGGCCACATCAGGGGGGGAGAATTCTGTTCCTCCATAACCACCAGGTCCCCAACCATTAAATTTCTTGACTTAGACGACCACTTCGATCGGGCATGAAGTGCCGTCAAGTATTCCAAACGCCACCTTTTCCAAAAGGCTTGGAGCAAAGCGGCAATTTGTTTGTAATGACGGACGGTCCCTTCATTTAATGAGACTTCAGCTTCCGGGGGCGCGGTAATGGGGCGGCCAACCAAAAAATGACCAGGCGTTAGAGCCTGGTAATCACTCGGATCTGAGGATAGGGCAGTCAAAGGACGGGAATTTAAGATTCCCTCAATGCGAATGCATAACGACGAAAATTCTGCTATGGTCAGCGACCTGGTCCCAATCATATGTTTCATGTGAAACTTGGCCGACTGGACAGCCCGTTCCCACAAGCCACCCTGATGAGGGGCAGACGGAGGGATAAATTTAAATTCGATGTTATTGTCAACAGCAAAAGCTGTTATCTGAGCTGACTGGTCAGGATTGGAAAGCACATTTTGGAGCTCCCGTTTCAGTTCGGAGCGCGACCCCACAAAATTCCTACCACAATCCGAATACAGTGTTTTCGGAGCCCCACGGCGACTAATAAACCGCCTCAACACATCAATAAACTGGGGCGTTGAAAGATCCATAGCCACTTCAAAGTGAACTGCTTTAGTGGCTAAGTAGATGAAAATGCAGAGATACGCTTTGACTATAGGTGCCTTCCGAACAGCGTAGGCCCGTACCAAAAAGGGGCCAGCATAATCCATGCCGGAAGAATAAAATGGAGGTGCCGGATTAACCCTAGGAACTGGCAGATCCCCCATTAACGGGTTGGTGGGGCGAGGACGCGCCCTGAAACAAGGAAGACATTTCCAAATTATGGTTCTTATTGCCTGACGTGCGGACAAAATCCAATAATTTTGGGCAAGCTGAAATTGAACTTGCAAGGGCCCAGCATGACCTAACCACACATGGGTGTGATGAATTAGCAACCCTACTAGGTGGTGATGCTTGGGCAGTAAAATCGGAAAACGATTTCTAGTAACCGCAGAGTTGGTCAAGCGACCGCGTACTCGAATGAGGCCAAAATCATCTATAAACGGGACCAGGCGCTGAATGCGGACCGGGAGCCTCTTACCTAAACGAAGAGCCGCTAGCTCCTGTCCAAACACGCTGCGCTGAATGTAGCGTAAAATATACTTAACAGCCAACTTCTTCCAATCCATGGCTGTGGAACCCGCGAAGGCATAGCCCACCTTAAGATGACTGAGGTAACCCCCACCACTAAGGGCCACGAGGACAACTGCTCAAACAATTCCACCCGGGGCTCCTGAGTGAGAAACGAAGAGACCTTGGTTTCCAAGGCAACATCTTGCACGTCGTGATTCGGGTGATAATTAATAGGGGGCCAGCATAGAGCATCAAGCTTTAACCAATCTGGCCCAGACCACCACAATGTTGACGACCGGAGGCAGGAGAGTGACGTGCCTCTAGAGGCTAAATCAGCGGGGTTAGAAACACCATGAACATGACGCCAAGATTTAGTATCGGTCCACTCGGTAATGGCAGCCACCCGATTAGCACTAAATGTCTTCAATTTAAAAGTAGGCATATTCAGCCAATCCAAGACAATCGTCGAGTCCGTCCATAAGAAAACTTGACTCAATTGAATACATGATGAGAATAAGCCAACATAATGACGAACAAGTTTGGCTAAAAGATAAGCTCCCAACAACTCCAAACGTGGGATTGATAAAGTTTTAAGAGGTGCCACTTTAGTTTTAGACGACACCAACGAAACCACCGGAGGACCAGAGTCAGTATAAATGGACAGATGGAGGACGGCCGCGTAACCTAACTGGGAAGCATGACAGAAACCATGCAATATTACCCTTTCAATATGCCCACCTTTAGGGAAGAATGGCCGGGAAATAGTAATTACCGGAAGATGATTCAAAGAGGACAGGAATTGACTCCAATAGTCGTTTAAGTCATCCCTTAGAGGAGCATCCCAGTCCAAGCCCTCAGCCCAGAGTTTTTGGAAAAAAGCCTTGGCCCTGAAAATCACTGGCGAAAGCCAACCACATGGGTCAAATAATTGTGCCATCTGAGATAACACGACACGTTTGGTAAATTCCACCTGAGCATTGCTGCAACAGGCCAAAGGAGGAAAGGAGAAGCAATCGGTAAAATTGTCCCAACTTAAACCCAGAATATCCTTATCCTTAGCAACGACGGAATCACTTGGAGCGGCTGATTTAGGTAGGCAGTCGGGTTGATTAGTGCACCATTTTTTCAAATTGAACCCTCCTGAAGACAACAACAGAATTAATTCCCATTGTAGTTTGCAAAGCTCTGATTTTGAATCAGCGCCAGCAGCAATATCATCAACAAAAATATTACGGCTAAGTACCGCCGCTCCCGCAGGAAAATTAACTGCCTCATCCTGAGCCAGCCGCTGCAAGTTTCGCAACGCCTGAAAAGGGGCGCAAGCCAGCCCGTAAGTAACGGTACGCAAAGCGAAAACCCTTAGTGGGGCGGTAACCTCCTCACGCCATAAAATACACAGGTACGCCGAGTCATCAGGATGCATAGCAATTTGGCGGTACATCTGTTTGATGTCGCACGTAAAAACATGGCTAAACCGCCGAAACAAAGTCAAAACGTCGGACAGTAAGGTCTGCAACTTAGGGCCGACACATAACACATCATTTAAGGAAATCCCAGAGGACGTCTTCATACTGGCGTCAAACACCACCCTTATTTTTGAAGTATCACCTCTAACCCTTATTTTTGAAGTATCACCTCTAACTTTAAAGATACCATGATGAGGAATGAAATATTTTGGAAAACTGGGGTCAGACACCAACGACATATGCCCCTGAGCCACATAATCCGTTATAAATTGTACATACTGGCTCTTAAACTGACTGTTCGCCGCAAATTTCCTTTCCAACGCAAAAAACCGAGACATGGCTCCCTTAAGGGAATTTCCCAAAATGTGAGAAGAGTTTTTGAAGAACGGCAAGCGCACTTGGTAACGACCCGACGGCAACCGACTTGTTGACTCCATGTAAAACCTTTCAGCAAAGTGATCCTCTTCAGATAATTGGTGGGGTACAGCTGGAGGCTCTTCGACCTCCCAAAAACGATGAACTTGCTCAATTAGGTTTGTTGTATCCGTAGATAACGTTGTGACGGAAGGATAAAAGTGGTGGAAATGACAGTGAAGCTGATATGCAGATACCAGATCCAAAGGAAGGCCAGTGAGACCGCTAGCACAAGTCAATGCACAATTAAGTGAAATTGGGGCTCTACCCATAATCACAAACCCAAAACGTGTCCTAACTGCAACAGGCAAACCTGCACCCAAAGGAATAGTCTCTCCCATAAGAATAGCCGGTACAATATCAGCTCCAAACAATGCATCAATTGGGGCTGCTACATCGAAGGTAGGGTCCGCTAACAAAAGATCTTTTGTAGCCTGCTTAACTTCAGGCAACACCTGGAACCTAGGTGAGTCCGACGAGATCTTAGAAAGAATTATAAAGGCATGGTTAGATGCCACAACCTCGCGTTTTAAAGTTTCCAAGGACAGATGGCACACCTTTTTTGCTTTGGTGGCAATATCACCTACCCCATTGACACTTACTGAAGCGTCAAAACAAGCACATTTTAAGCGAGATGCACATGCTTCAGTGATGAAAGAAGCATGGGACACGCTATCCAGGATGGCCCTAACTACAATATAACCACCAGTCGGAGACGACAAGACTGCTAGACAGGTAGCTAACAGAACCCCTGCAGGATGGGGCAGAGACACGGTCAGAGTAGTGCTCGACAGATCAACAAGCGATGACTCCGCTGCCTTAAGTTCAGCTGTGTCAGAAATCTGTGAATGAGACGGAGACGGACGGGCACTTTTGAAATGAAGTAAAGTGTGGTGGTACTTAGAGCCACACGTTTTGCACCTATTTTTGCACCAGCCCGAATGTTTATGTTGGAGGCACGAAAGACATTTTTTATTTTTAAGACTCTGAAATCGCGCCCTAGGGTCCTTACTCAGCCACGCCGGACACTTGAGAAGCACATGGGTCCGGGAATCGCAATGAAGGCAACGTGAACTAGATGCATCCCGTTGCGTAACCTCCGCAGATAATGTAGACACAGCAAGAGGAGTAGCCTTAGAAAAAGAAACCTTCTGGGTTTTCTGGTGGCTAGTGCTGGGAAGAGCAGGTAACGCCGATTCCAAAGATGCCTGTTCTTTCTGTTCCGCCATAGCGGTTAAAAATGTCATAATTTTTGTTAGGGCAGGGAGATTCTCTTTGTCCGTAACAGACGCCTCAAAACGTTCACGCAATGATAGATCCAGCCTAGACAATACAAAAGACGCATATATTGCTTGATATATATCAGCAATGTTTAGAGCTGACAACGCTGAAAAGTTAGCATTGAAGCTGTCCACCAACTTTCTAATAGACGCAGCTGATCGCATAGAAGCGGCTGGTAACTGAAGCAGATTGGTACAATAAACCCGAGCGGCCAAACGAGGATTGTGATAACGACTTTTAAGAGTTGACAGTGCAAGTGAATAACTATCATCAACTATGGGAAGCGCGGCAACCTTCTCATAAGCCTCACCCTTAAGATGAGTCAATAAATATAACAATTTCTGCTTCGGAGTGAGGGCAGGACTTTCGTCCACTAATGTGGTGAACTTTGACCAAAACTCGGACCAACATTTGGCCTGGCCATCAAAACAAGGTAACGAAAGCTTCGGCAACTCATGAACGAGAACACCTGAGTGCCCACCACTTGCCGATGAGAACCGACCGGAACCAACCGGTGTCTCTGGTTTTGTTAGTTTTGAAGCTAAAATGCTACCCCGGACATAAATATCCTCAATTTGCGCTACCACTGAAAAAATGTGGTCCTTGTCCAATCCCTCGGGCAATGACTCGGCCGATAGGTAAGGATCCACCTTACCTAGAAGATCTTGATATTTTTCGGACAACCTGGAGGCTAAGATACCGGCTTCATGTTGATCCACGACCCTTAATTGTGGCAACCCTTCCAACCTATTTATTAAATGCTGCAACGCAAGTATTCCCACCGAAGTGGTCCGGTCAAAAGCTGCCAACGACAATTTAGCAGGCATATTGAATTAAAAAATATCATGCAACCGACAACCACCCTAATAATAGAATTAGAAACTGAACAATAATCGCGCACCGACTTAGCCTAACAGTGCTCGAGATAACTAGGCGTCTCACGCAACTACTTTGCATAAACAATACCGAGCAAGATAAATACAAAAGTAAATTAGTGCACGGCAAAATACGACTTACACAATCCAACAGGCAAATAATGCCAAACACAATAAATTAAACACGCAACAAATTGATTTACACAGCGCAAAAGCACGACAACAAAAACACAAGTTACACAAGATTACAGCACATACGGTGCAAAATAATGGTACACAAAAGTGCACCCAAAAACAAACATGTATAATACCAAATAGAATAAATACACACAACACAGCAAAGTACAATGTACAACAATTCACCAGTTACCGAACCAAACACAATAACTGGGACCCAATAAATGCCAAAATTGATGGTCAACGCGTCGTGCATGGACAGGATATCGCATATGCAAAATATAAATCGCACCTAAAGGTAATAGTCATGCCAAAAAATTAAATTAAATACAAAGGCAGGCTACTCCGAAATCCGGATAACCTAAAACCATTCCCTTTACGCCTGACAGTCGCACACGTAGCGCACAATTTCACGTGGGACGCAAACCGTAACAGGCCGGAAACAAACTTTACCAGACTTGACCCAGTAATTAAACGACTACCCCAAAAAACAAGGTGCAAAATTTTGACACAAAATTTGCTCACCTGGCGATGCACACACGACGTTCACTGCTGACACGAAGCCACAGCATTGAAACGCAAACTCGTAGTTCACATGTGTGTGTATTAT
Source organism: Magicicada septendecula (assembly GCA_034769895.1). NCBI lineage: Eukaryota > Metazoa > Arthropoda > Insecta > Hemiptera > Cicadidae > Magicicada > Magicicada septendecula. Next base: position 76,317,331 of record CM068371.1, on the reverse strand, counting down.
ACCAACGTGCTTCCGTGCAAGCATGCAAATGATAAACATTCATGAAATTTAAAAAATTAACCGCATGCAAAAACACCCACGAGCAGGCACAAAAAACGAAACGGCACGGCACGTTGGTAATTAAAATAAAAATCACGCAGCCAAAACTGACTTACAACCCAATTACTGAAACTCAACCCACCAGCAGCAACATGCACAAAATTACGCAGCACGTGCTCCCAGTCGTGACGGCAAAATATTTAATTGAAAAGCTAGCAACCTCATGAATCCTCTGGTAGTAAATATGTGTGAGATAATAGTTTAAAAAGATGGAAAGTAAGACGGCTTTCTTACATGATAATTTAATAAGCCTCTGGTGAGCTCGAAAGCAGCAGCATGCAGAATTGCTAATCAGACATAAATAATATAAAACATGACTTACCGTATCTCACGACTGGGTGATCCTGACACTCAAGGCAGGATAGACTGGTTGGGAAAAGGATGGGTGAAATGCATGGATTTCTACCTGCCGAGAAGAGCCCGACTCGTGGATGATGACACTGAGATGGCTGGCGTATGACAGAGCTAAAAATTTACGTGCAGGTACGAGCTCTACAAAAGCCATAGTGCCAACCTCGGAAAATGAAAAGAATGACCGGTTCGATCCGAAATATCGAACAGCGGCTTTACAACAGTTTTGTTCATAGGTTGGTAACGATTCCACTTAACCAAAAGGACTTTCAGGATGAATTGGATATAATAAGGCACATAGCAATAGCGAATGGGTACAAGAGTTCGATGATAGATAGACTTCTTAAGCGACACCTATATAAACCTAGATCCCACCATAATACCATCGATGATAATAAAGTTAACAAAAATAATAATAAAAAGTATATAACGACAGTGTATGGTAGCCTTTTACCTAACATTATATCCAATGTGTTTTTAATATAAAAGTCGTGTTTAAAACAAATAATATTTCTAATTTGTTACGCATAAAACAACCATTCCCGTTAGAAGAGAAAACAGGTGTTTACAGGATGTCATGTGATGATTGTGATTGTTTCTATCTGGGTCAAACTGGCAGGTCTTTCTTGAAAAGATACAAAGAACATCTACCAAGGAATGATTTAGACAAGACCAAATCTAATTATGCGCGCCATCTAATGATGCATAACCATAATTACACAGATTTCAATACTAATTTCAAAGCAATCCATGTATGCGGTAAGGGTAGGTTAATGGACGCTCTTGAGGAGTTTGAGATTTATAAATCATTTAAAGACAAGAATATCAACAATAATAGTATATTAAACGAACAATTAAGGTTTCAATCTCACTCACTATATGATACAGCCCTAAATATAATCGCGCATGACGGTAATCACTGGTGATAAGGATTGACTTAGTTTAATTAGTGGCTTGGCAACTACACGCGCGGTCGGACCGGTCCAACGAAGCCGAAGTTACATCGTGTTATGTGTGTGTCGTTATTGTGATTTAGTAAATATGTGCAAATGTGTTTTTATGTGAATTTTAACATTTGACGAGGATTACTGATGATGTGACACATGTCACGAAACGCGTATAAAAAAAAAAAAAATATATATATATATAATACAGTTCAACAACTACAATTGTAAACTGACCTGTGGGAGGGTACCAGAGCCGTTTTCGTTCCGTATAATGGGTGCAAAAGTTGTAGGGGAGACCTTTTTAAATTAAGTATAGGGGTATGGTTTTCGTGAAGCCGAACCATGCTGGTTCGGATGTCATTCTTAGGTTATTACTGGGGTTTTACATTTAATTATTTTTCCTGCATACAAGGGCTGGGGTTTTTTTAATTCTGTTTCTGGATTGTCATTTTATAAATGGTTTTTCTATTCACAAGGTAGGCACCTGTTGGTGCCATTTCATGCAGGTTTTCTACGGATCATTTTTTTTGTCAGGTCAAGCTTGCTCTGGTACACTCCTGCAGCCGGACGAATACAGCATTCTCTTTTAGTATATGCACCTATGGCTAAAATTAATATTTCCTATTTATTTAAAGTCTATCTATTTAATATTTTCAGATCATAAAATTTTACATTGAATAAAATTGTACAGGCGGTATTTATAGTTTTGTAACTTGTATTTTCTGGCCATTGTATGCTAAACCTGTCTTTCTTAGTTTTTGTAACTGTCAGATTTTGTGAATGTTAGGCAGGCTGTATGTAGGTAGCCTTACTTGCAGTTATGCTTTTGTTACTATCAAATCCTGATGATTAAATAATGACTTGCCATATAATTAGATAATTAGTTATGACTTGATATATAATTAAATAAATAAATAATTTTTAAACATTTTTACACTCTCATGGCTGATTTTTAGAAAGGTTCTGTACGTTATATGAATCAAGAAGTTTCACATTTTGTAGGATTAAAGAAATGTTAGTAGTGCCTTAACTTATAATTATATATTTTTTTAATTACGAGCCATTCCAAATGTTTTCTAAATTTATAATGTATATTTGAATTTGACATGGAATTGTTACAGTTCTTAATTAATTATGCTGGCTGCCGACATTATAAAAATGTATAAGGGGTGTTCTTGGTCGATGACATTAGTTTCCAATTAATTAATAGATACTGGCGGGTTTCATTTATTTGATGTTTCATATCATGGGGCGATAAAAGGATAATATACAGGCGGGCTGTGGGGCTTTTGAGTATGATGGATGACATAATGCGTTGTAACTGTGATCTTGTGGAATTATTGTGATGTTATAGGCTGTTATGTGTTGGGGGGGGGGGGAGTGATAAATATATATGAGTGTACCTTTTTATAATGTCGAGGGAAAAAAAAAAGGTTTTGTTGAGTTATGATCATGATCATTTTAGACTGAGGGGAAGATATATATGTATAGATGTATGAATAGATATATTATGTCTGACATTTTTTATGTCAATGTGTTATAAACAGGGGATATTTATATAATTATGTGATTATCGACATTATGGGGTATTAAGGAGTTTTTGAATTGCGATGTATGTAATTTCAGATAATAAAAGCTGTTATTGTTGGTTTCCAGAGAGTTTAATTGCAAGTCCCGTCTCACTGGACCCAGCGCGTTTTATGCTTCTCCTAGGCCTTCCGCCTAGTTTTAAATATCCAGTGGCCCCTCTTTAAAAAAACAAAAAAAAATTTATAAAGTATAAAAAATAAAGAGGGGTTACAGTACGAACAACCAAAGAGCTATGAACCAACAAGGTATACTACCATTCCTTCCAAAAAGGAAAGAAACATGTCAACAATTAAGTCAGGTGACTGTTACAGTGATTCAAGATTTTTATCAGTCTGATGAAAACAGTAGGATTCTACCTGGGAAAAAAGACTGTGTGTTAGAATAAATGGGAAGAAACAAAATATACAAAAAAAGGTTGATTTTATGCAATTTAAGAGAAATGTACTTACATTTCAAAGAGGCAAAACCTGATGTGAAAGTCAGACTTTCAAAATTTTCATCTCTGTGGCCTAAATGGTGCATACTTGCTGGCTCATCTGGACCGCACACTGTGTGCGTTTGTTTATACCATCAGAACATAAAATTAATGCTTGAGGGGACTGGTATGAATGTAGATTATAAAGATTTATTAGACATGATAGCTTGTGATCTTCAAAAGTACGATTGTATGATGGAGGTTTGTCTAGATTGCTCTAATACTGATATGTTAAAAGAATTTCTATATGATGAATTAGAAGACATGGAAGAAGATCTTTTATACAAACAATGGACCAGCACAGACAGGTCAAACTTGATTGATGTGGTGCAAAATACTGAAGACTTTAATGAAACCCTTTTGGATAAACTTGTTGGACTCAAAAAGCACCATTACATAGCCAACGTTCAGGCTTTGTTTTTAAAAAACCTAACGGAAAATTTGAAAGATACTGAATGTATAGTGTTGGCAGGCTTTGTGGAGAATTATTCTTTTGTTGTCCAAGATAAGTCTCAGGGATTTCATTGGACCAAATCTCAAGCCACTTTACATCCATTTGTCGTTTATTTCAAGGAAAATGGTAAAGTAATACCCAAAAGCTTTTGTGTAATCAGTAACTATCTTGAACACAATACAGTTATTGTCCATACATTTCAAAACATTTAACAAATCAGATTAAAGAAAAGATACCTAATATTGAAAAGATATTTACTTCAGTGATGGTGCCTCAAGCCAGTATAAAAATAGGAAAAACTTCAAATCTGTGCAACCATAAAAGTGACTTCAATGTGGATGCAGAATGGAATTTTTTTGCCACTGCACATGGAAAGAATGCTTGTAACCGGGTTGGAGGGACCACAAAAAGGGAGACAGCAAGGGCTAGTTTACAAAGGCCATATAAAGAACAAATCCTCACTCCTCAGCAATTTTTTGAGTTTTGTGTGACAAGTAGAACAAAATGAAATAGATTTGAAAAAGAGGTTTGATGAATGCTGTGCTATCGCTGATACTTGAGAAAGACACCGCCTTGTACCCATCGACAGGAATACAATGAGATGCTACCGTACATCTGTCTCCAAAACCTACGAAGACATTGTAATCACAAATAGACCACTCTGCACCATTTCTGAACTCAAGAAAAATGATTTCATTATTTGTGTGTATGATAATGAATGGTAAAAAAAAGAAGAACAGTTGGATCAGGTAATGAGGAAGCATTCAGAAGAAGTAAAAAAACGGTGAGATCACCAGTTGAGGCGTATAGTGCAAGTGGAGACAAGTTAGATATAATATTGAAAACTATACAAGAAATGAAAAATGAGTTAACTGAAGAAATTAAACAAGTAAGAGAGGACCAAAGGAAATATGCGGAAGAAATGGAAATCATAAAAGAGGAAAACGAATCGCTCAGGAAAGAAAATATGGACATTAAGAAGGAGTTGGCTGAGGTTAGAAATACAGTGGAATATTTGGAGAAAGATAGAAGGAAAAATAATGTGATCATAAGTGGATTAAAAATAGGTGGAGATAAAACGGAGATTAAAAAGAACGTAGAGAATTTTATAGGACAGTATCTGGAGGTAAATGTGCAGACCAGCAAAGTGTATAAAATAGGGGGAAAAATGTGGGTAGTTAGATTAGAAAAGGAGGAAGATAAGATGAACATTCTAGAAAATAAATATAAATTAAAAAAGGGTACAGGTACTGAAGGAATATACGTTAATAATGATTTAACGAAGCAGGAAAGAGAAATACAAAGACAGTTAAGAAAGATGGTAAAGGAGGAGAGGGAAAAAAGAAGGGAAGTTAAAAAAGGGTACAACAAAGTAATTATAGATGGAATAGAATGGAGATGGAATAAGAGTAAAGGGAAGTTGGACATAGCTAAATCAAAAAACTGAGTAGTAATGAGAGGACGGACATAAAGGGAACGGACAGAGCAGAGAAACTGGATAGGATAATGGGGAGAGCACATGAAGTAAATAGATGTAAATGGAATTTAGGAACATGGAACATCAGAAGTTTATATAATAAGGAGGAGGAAATAATTAAAGAATTGGTAGGATATAGATTAAAAATTTTAGCACTAAGTGAAACTAAAAAAAAAAAGGAAGGGGTAAGATTGTTATGAATGGTGATCACGTACTTATATATATAGTGGAGTAGATGAAGATAAGAGAGCTGCAGCGGGGGTGGGATGCATAATTCACAGGGATTTAGTAAGACAGGTACGGAAATGGGGAGCAGTATGAGAAAGATTACTACTGGTGGAGCTGGAGAGTCAAAAGGGAAAATATTTTACAATTATAGTAGTATATGGACCAAACGAGGATGAGAAGGTGGAAGTAAAAGATAAATTCTGGAAAGAACTATCGGAAGTAACAGAGGAAGCAAAGGAAATAAATATATTATCGGTGACTTTAACAGTAGAGTGGGTAAAAGAGATGAGATATATAAAAGAGTAATAGGAATATATGGAGAAGAAATGAGAAACAATACAGTAGGAGAATGTTGGATTTCTGCTTATTACATGATCTTATTGTGACGAACACTTTTTATCAGCACAGAGATATACATAAATTCACAAGGGAACAACCAAATAGGGGAGAGAAGTCGATAATTGACTATATACTAGTTGAAAGGACCAATAGGAAAATGATAATGGACACTAGAGTCTGGAGAGGTATATAGCGACCATTATTTAGTAATGACCAAATGTAAAGAACAATTAGATAAAAAACAGATATACAACAGAGAAGGAATAATAGAATATAAATCTATCAGATCGTATAAGCTGAAAAGTAGAGATGTAAGTAATAGGTTTAAAGATGTGATCGAGCAAAAATTACAAAAGGTAAGTGAAAATATAAGGCATGCTAATATATACCAAGGCTGGAGAATAATGAAAGATATAATTATAGATACAGCAGTGGAGGTTTGTGGTGTTACTAAAAAGAATAATAAAAGAAAACAGACGGTATAGCGGACTAATGAAATAAAGGAGCAGATTAAAAGGAAGAAAAGGGAATGGAAAAAGTATACAGCTAATAGAACTGTGGATAACTATGAAGCATATAAGCAACAAAGAAAAATTGTTAAAGAATTAGTTGGAGAAGCGAAAGAGAGTGCATGGAAAGATTTTGGAGAAAAATTGGAAAAAGATAGGTGGGAAAATCAAAAGCTTTTTTTCAGAGTATTGAAATCTTTTAGAAAAGAAAAAACTGAGAATGATATATGTATATATAATGCTAATGGGAAAATACTGATAGAAAGAAACGATATAATGAATAGATGGAAAGAATACTTTCAAGGATTACTAGGTGGTAAGGAAATCAACAAAGATGATCATAAAGTCAATATTAATGAAGAAGAAGATAGAGAGGATGGTGAAGTTGCAGAAGAAAAAAATAACGATGCATGAATTAGAAGTAGTGATTAAACGACTTAAAAGTGGGAGATCACCTGGAACAGATAAAATTACAGCAGAAATGATAAATAATATGGGGAAAAGGGGAAAGAAATACTTTTAGAAATTATCAATAAAGCGTGGACAAGTGTATACATACCAAGAGAATGGGAGGAAGCATTGATAGTTCCTATTTTTAAGAAAGGTAACGCAAGAGATTGTAATAATTATAGGGGTATCAATCTGTTAAATACAATTGTTAAGGTTTATGAACAGATAATTAATAATAAATTGGTCCCAATTTTAGAAAATAGTTTGGAGGAATCGCAGAGTGGCTTTAGATCAGGGAGAAGTGTGCAGGATCACATTCTTACTCTGCAACAGATAGCTGAGAAGTCGATACGACAAGGTAAATTGGTATGTTTGGCTTTTATTGATCTTGAGAAGGCTTTCGATAGTGTGCCTAGAACAAAAATATGGGAAAGTTTAAAAAATAGAGGAATAAGGAGTAAAATAATTAAGGTAGTACAGAGGTTATACAAAAATAATGTTAATTATGTAATTTGTAAAAATATGAGGTTGTTAGGATTTACAACAAATTATGGATTAAGACAAGGAGGTGGACTGAGTCCGACATTATTCAACTTGTATATGGACGACATTATTAAGAAGTGTTCACTGAAGGTTAAGAAAATGCATGTTGGATACAGGAACTTGCGAAGTATAGAAGTAGCAGAAGAGGCTTTTGCAGATGATGTAGTGCTAATGGCTACAAGTGAAAGGGCGTTACAGGGTAATTTGAATATATGGAATGAAGTTCTCCAGGAAAAAGGGATGAAAATAAATAAGACCAAAACAAAGGTAATGGTAATGGGGGAGAAAATAATAAATATAGAGATTGGAGGAGTGAAGATAGAACAAGTCAAACAATTCAAATATCTAGGGGTTATAATAGACAGTAATGGGAAACAAGAAGCCGCATTAAATGAAAGAATTGAAAAGGCAATAAATGTATACTATGCATTAAACAGTAGATTTGTAAATAAGAAGGAGATATCAAGAAAAACGAAAATGAGTGTGTATAAAACAGTATATAGACCAGTTTTAACATACGGCTGTGAGACGTGGGTGCTATCCAAAAGCCAAAAAAGTAAAATCCAGGCAGCAGAAATGAAATATCTTAGGAGAGTAGTGGGAGTAACAAGGAAGAACAGAGTTAGGAATACACAAATAAGAGAGGATCTGGAAGTGATATCGATTCTGGATTTTATTGAACAGAGACAACTATGCTGGTGGGGACACAAGCAGAGAATGGATAGTGATAGAATGGTAAAACAGGTTTGGGAGGCAAAATCAGGGGGGAGAAAGAAGAGAGGAAGACCGCGACTGACTTGGGATCATATGATGGGAAACATTTTGATAGAAAGAGGCTTGGGCTGGAGGGAAGCGAAGACATTGTCAATGGATAGAGTAAGATGGAAAAATTTGTATATAGAGTGTAGTTAATGTACTTATCATATATTGATGTAACCCAACACCAATATGGTATAAGGGTATTTTGATAATAAATAAAAAATGATAATGAATGGTACCCAGCTGAGATTCAAGACATAAATAAAGAACATAATGATGTCTATGTCACATTTTTTCACCTCCCGGACCAAGAACCTCATTCAAGAAGTCTTCCGAGCAGTGCTGGGTGCCCCTTGCCAATGTAGTGCAAAAGATTACACCACTTCAGTTAAGCAAATCACGTGGGAGAATACCTATCAAATTTCATCCAAACTGTGTGATGATATCTCAAAATTATTTAATAGATACAAGCAGTTAAAACAACCTATGTAAGTAAAAATAATTCAATAATTTTTTTCGTATTACTATAGTGACATTAGTGTTTAGAAAAATTAAGTAGCATGTTTGAGAAGTCCTAAAACTTAGATTATTATGTAAACTATATACAATCATAGTTGTTTCTGTCATGATAAATTACCAAGTTACAGTAAAATTGTTATTTCTTTCTTTTTAAATACAAATATTAATGCATTGCGCTAGCACATTTTTTTGAGCATTTAAAAAAATTCATAGCACATACACAATAATGTGTAGTGATTAAAATTAATACAATTAATAGCTATCCAAATTAACTTTGTTTTCTGAAAGTTTCATATTTTTTGGAGGTCCCCCACCAGAGATACAGAGCTTCGAACTTCGGTTATTTTCACAAATTTACGATATTCATGCTTAGGTCAGAAGAGAAGGGTAAATCTCTGGGGGATGAATTTTACTGTGTAAACTCTCTTGGGGTAGGGTAACATCTGGTATAAATTTGAGCTCTTAGAAATTACTCCTTCATTGCAAAACAGTGATATTTCAACTCAAAATAAAATTGTCAAAATGGCGTTTTTGAATAATTTGCGTCTAAACGTTATGATTTAATCTAAGCATCTTTTATTAAAAATAGCCTAATGTGAGTTACATATGAAAAAAGCCCCATTCAGTATCTACAATGTGGTTTTTGATTTACATCTCTAACTTTTTTAGTTCTTAAGTTATAAGTTTGTCTGTAAATGCTTATTTTTCAGGATTCGAGTGTCGACCAAGACAGAAAAATGGCCGCCAAGGACAAACGGGAGGTCCAAAAAATATTTTTCATCTGATTTCATCAAACATTTATGTATGGGAATAATATACAAAAAAATAAAATTTTTTTTTGAAATTGTCAAGCTACCACTTTATTTCTTTCTGGATGATTTGTGATGGAATGACCCTTTTGGCTCTCCGTCTATTACCCTGTGAGTTCCAGTCAAGTGGCCCTTAGTCTAACTTAGTAAAAAAGAATTTATGGTGAAACCGTCACACTGGAGTCACTGTGATTACAATTATTGCAATAACAACAAGTCCGACTGTAGCATATATGTTTTGGACTGCCCAACTTGCGACTTCCAAACTCAGAATGAAACTGAGGTCATACTGAGAATCAAAGTTATCATAAGACAATAATTGTGTCTGCTGTCAAAATTAGTATGGTCAGAAATAATTTTATATATTATCTTTTTTAAGGAAATATATAGCAGAAGTGAAGGTTGGTAGAGAAAATGTTCCTGTGGATAATTGGGGCAGCATTCAATACCATGATGCGAATACTATTCTGATGTTGAATCGTAGTCATATATACTTACTGGACCAAAGAGTAAGTATGTTTTGTTTTAGACTTACAAAATTATTTTATATTTAAATCTGTTATGGTAATATTGTAATGTTGTCTACCAGTGTTCACTGTAATAAACAACATCAAGCATTAGTGTAAGTAAATTGCTTGGAGTTATGTTTGCTGAAATTGTATTTTGAATTTCTGTTTGGACTAGAGTTTTATTTACATTTCTGTATGTGTTTACAACTATTGTTGTGTTTATGTTTCATTTGTGCATTGTCATTTTAACAATAGTATTTTTAATTTGTTCATGATAATTGAAGTTAAGTAGTGTGAAACAAATGTGTTAGTAATATAACAAAACACAGTTAATAGTAGAAAAAATGTGATTGATTGAGAAAAGATGCAGTGTGATAAAATATTGATACTATTGATACATAAATTAATTAGTAACATTTATAATTATGTGGGCTTTAAACTTTCCTAGAATATAACAAGATTGAAGAGGAAATTAGTGATATATAAATGGTGTATTTATGAGGGTCAGTCAAATGATAACATTAAATAGTTTTCATCCTATAATTTTTTGAACAGTAATGTGTCAGCACTTTGGATCATTCTAAAGATTCATGGTATCTTTAGAAAATAAATCTAAGTTGTAATTGTAGCCACGTATGTACTGCTTTACCTAAACCTTCATGTTGGACTTGAACCACTTGTCTTTTAGCGCCTCTTTGAGTGGATCATACTTGTGAAAGTCACTAGTTGCGAGGTCTGTAGAATATGGTGAATGTGGTGGATATTCAGATTTCAGATCTTGGATGGTTACACGTGGTCCACGAGCCCTGTGGGCTTGACCATTGTCATGTTCCAACAAAACACAAGTACTCAGAAGTCCATGTCATTTGAACCTGATAGCAGGTCATAGATGGTTCTTGAGAAGATCTGCTGATGTCACTGGTATCACTACCCAGTTTGTCTGATCTGGCTGAGGAGAATCTACCACAGAATTAATGTTATTTGAAAACTTCGTACTTCATTTGTACACTTGCTGCAGTAACAGACATGCATCACCATACTGAATCTTCATTTTCCATTGAATTTCAATGGGTTTTATCCCTTCATATACAAAAAAATGGAGTTCTTCTTTAGTGCACATTGCAAGTGGAACCACCATCTTTATACTGTTGCCAAGACATTGTTTAGCATTCCAGTATCGTGTTAGAAACCTGACAATAGAAATTGAACACTGGCTTAGAGATGCGCACTGTACAAACACCTTGTTGCGAGGCTAACAAAATTTTCATTTATTTCGCACAGCAGTCTTGTACAGTGTAGAGAGGGAGATAATATGGAAGTGAGACAGTGAACTATTATCATGTCGTCTCCTCTCTCTTCTCTCTAGATAACTTAACTATATTTGTAAGTGGGGGTAATTCATACATTGGCTATACTGAAATGTGATGACTGTTCAGGAATGACTGTCGGGCCTATACTTTCTACCAGCCACTCTTAAAACTATGAATATCACTCTTGCAAGTTTCAGAATGACCGCGCGCGCTGCATTGTATTGTTGCAGTGTTTCAGATATTCATCACATTTTTAAGGTTTTCATTTAACTCTCCCTCCTATATAACTGCTTGAGAAAACAGATGAGACATCAAATGGTTGTTTAAATTTTATTTTTTTACCTGTCTTATATGACAGATTTTTTAATGCTACTTTTTATGCCCAACTAAGGCAATAAAAGCACAGAATTGACGAAAAACCCTAATTGTATTAAGTGAGTCACAGCTCATTGAGTATAAGAAAAAGCCTCACAGCTCTTAGTCAGCAAACCTTAAGTTACCTTGCTGGTTTCACCAGTTTGTGTAATAGCACTTAGTTGGGTTGTCCATATGAATAATGAGTTTTGATTTTACATCATGCAAATGAGGCTTTCTATTGAAATATGTAAAATCTGAAGTTATGAAATTTGGATGATTATATAATGGTTATATCAAATTAACCAGTTTTATTATATAGTCCGTGACATGTTAAAGATTTTTAATTTTTGTTGAAAAGTCTCAGTATTACAACTGTTACATTTTAAGAATATGAAATGGTATTTGGGTTCCATACCATAGGTTGCAAGTAATTGTGTTAAACAGTAATATCTATTGAATTATTATTTGAAGTAAACTTGTGAAGAATTTTTAAGTAACATCTATGCATGGTTGTTTAGTTAGCTCGTAATGTGCCTGTTTTCCTCACATCAAAACAGATTATGTGTGAGTAATGCAGGGATAGGAAGAATTTAATTGTATCTTGAATAGTTGTTTTGTTATGGTATAACAAGTAAATTACATACAAAAATACTCCCACACAAAAGCACATGGAACACACAGAGTTTAACATTTCATTCCTTCACATGGTAATATAATATATCTTTTTACTCCAGAAAATGTTTTCTGAATAGTAATTACTTTACACTAAAGACACAGACAGAATTAAACACACACACACACACACACACACACACACACACACACACACACACACACACACACACACACACACACACACACACACACACACACACACACACACACACACACACACACACACACACACACACACAAGTAAGTAGTGTTTTATTCCATGTTTTATTACTTCTCTTTAAAATGAACTGGAAAGTAACAGGTACTATAATCCTGTTATTTGTTGTATTACCATTTCAGTTTGTTATATTTTCATTTTTTTATTTTATCAAAATTAAACTCTTAAGTTTATTATTCCTATGTGTATCAGAATCACATTATTTGGAGGGAATTTATTATTTTTGTCATGGTTTTATTTAGGACCACCCAGTAATCATATGTAGATTAAGTATTTCACAGATGTGAATAGCTTTTACTTCACATAACTGTTTTATACTTACAACTCTGGTATACTTATTATCCTAAATTAATGTAAACATTATTTTTTCTTACTTCATCTGTTTGTTTACTGCATAGTGTAACTGTCATAAATATTTACTACTTACTTACAATATGATTATTTGATAATTTTTTTATTTGCAATGTTGCCATTTTGCCAGAGGACAATGAGTTTAAATCTTTTTCATTTGCTGACTTCATGTGTGAAGCATTTTTGTGTAGCTGTTTGATTTTGTGACTATTAGTATAAATTATGTTGTAACATACGTTTTGATACTTATAATTTATGCACAAATAATTTTTTTTAAATACTGGGTAATGATACTTTTTGTGCTACTGAATATTTCTAAAAATATACACTATTCCCAATTGTACATTTCTGACTTTCATTGCTATACATGATCACAGTACTAGATAAATACAATTGATACTATTTTTACATAATATAATTATCAGAAATAAGAAATTCTTGTTGGTTAATGTATGTGATAAGAGTACAAAAATTCAAAAAGAACCAGTAAGCAGCAGACGAGGAACAATAACATTTAACTAATGCCAAGGACCAATTTAAATAAAAATTAAATGAAGAAATTACAACTAATATGAAAAAGATGCCAGAAGCCCAAATCATTCAAAATTGATGACTTTTCCATTTCACCTGAACAACGGTTTATCTCAAGCCTACTGATTTCATAAGTATCATTAAATTACCCAAATTCCAGAAATAAACTCACTTTAAATATTTCTCACAGTTATCTGAACTCTCGCTATAAACTGAATATAATTTCTTTCAAAGATTAAGTAAAACAACAAAACACTGAAAATTTATTAACTAAGAAAATAACCTAGTGTTAAATTGCGAACTTTTGAAACACACTTTACTACACTGCAGGAACAAATTGTAGCTACACATTATATTATTTAAGTACAAATAATGTAAGGTAGTGTACTTTTTATTGTAATCATTATTAATATTTTTCTTGTAATCACAAGAACCCAGAATTTGAACGATAATAACTGTAAACAGACAACACAGTCGTCATACTTGAATAAATAGCTCGTTCAAAATCGATCTTCGTCAAAACCCTAGAGATGTTAGACTCATATTAATTGTCGGTGCAAAATTGTTGAATAGCCAAGAATAATTTTATTGTCAAACTGAATAATTACCAATCAATGATTAAAGAAACTAGTACAGAGTGTAACCATTGTTTTTATTTCATAGAGAAGTGTATTGTATAGCAGAGACCAGCGAGAATGACGGCAAGCGCTCACGCCGCCAACTCTATGAACTACCTGCTTGATTAAGTAGGTCGAACGAAGGCGGGAATAAATTTGAATGCTCCAGGCCGTCATAACTAAGATCGCTAAAGCATATTATTTATTAAATTAATTGTTTTGAGTAAACAATTTGGCGCCACCCGGGATTACTAAACACCTATGAAACAACAGGTAAGGTTTCCACTCGCGTTGTACTGGTAATTGAAGGATCGCTACGGAAATCGCTAGCGCAAAACATAGAAGTAACGACACCCGTGTGAGGCGAACACACAACATATACATTTTTACAGAGACGACCGAATCTCTTCGTTACAGATTGGCTTCCATCGCGGGGCTTAAACGAGACGTACGTCACTTGTTTCTTCATTACAATATTCATACATTGCTTAAAACAGGGAGGAATGTCAATTTTCGTTAAATGACCTCGTGGATCAGATCAAAGGCGATTACAAGCCTGATATAAGAAGTGTCAAAACTGACCTCACAAAACGATATGGCGAAAAGATTATGTTTGCAGAGCTCAAAAATTGTTTTTCTCCCATTCATCCATGCTCCACTGACTGATTATGACACCGTGCTGACATCTCTTCTTGAAGCCATGAAAAAAACCAAGGCTCATTCTCAAAAAACGTGCTTTGTGACTTTTGATCAACCACTTTACATGAAAGCCCGAGACATTGTTGAGAGTAGCCAACATCCTGAGTTGAGCAGTGTGGTGGTGAGGCTTGGTGGTTTCCATCTCCTCATGTCGTTCATGGGTGGCATTTGCGCTATAATGGCAGGTAGTGGCCTGAAGGAATTGCTTACGACAATATACGCCGAGAACAGTGTAGACAAAATGCTGAATGGTCATGCATACTCGAGGGCTGTGAGAGCTCACATGATGACTAATCTTGCATTGGCAGACTTGATTTTGAATGAGGTACAGTTCACTGAGGAGGAATGAGCAGAAACTGAAAGAATGCTCAGTGAAAGTGAGAGGTCTCTGATCCTTCTTGCCAGGGAGAATGAAACTTTCCAAATTGTGAGTGCCAAATTCAAAACTGCATTCGATAAACTGGAAAAAGAAGGTCCAACCTCAAAGCTCTGGGTGCAATACTATCGAATGACTACACTAATGAAGAAATTTATACAGGCAGAGAGGATGGGAGATTGGGAGCTCCACCTGGAAACAGTAAGCAAAATGCTTCCTTTCTTCCACTCAGCATGCCACTTTTTTTATGCCAAAAGTGCTTTTCTGTATCTGCAAGACATGAGTAATCTACAACACAGGATGGATCCAAAAGAATTTCGTTTGTTCACACAAGGAGACTTCACGATTCGCCGATCGGATAAATTTTGGTCAGGCCTGTGGACAGATTTGTCTATCGAGCAGGTTCTTATGAGATCAATGAAGAACCAGGGAGGATTAACCCATGGTTGCGGTATATCCAGCAGTGTGCTTTCTCGGTGGACTGGAGGAATGTTGTACATGGTGAATATCTGCGAGGAAGTGGAACGGTTCTGGGACATTTCCTGTACAACTACTGAACAACACGTCGACATGAGGCCAACACAAATCATACGAGACAGTGCTGATGTGGAGAAACTTAAGAACTGGTTCAGTATCCACCCTCCATTTCCAGCTACTGACAAAATACTATCCATCAGCAGTGGAATTGTTGGAGGTCCTGAAATCAATTGTCACATGGGCCAAGAATTGGGAATTGAAGGGGTCAAACAAATCACTGGCAACTCGTTTGGGAAGGTAACTTTCAAATGAAAAGACAAAGTGCTAACCTTGGCATCAATCAGCAGTTCTGTCAAAGTGCAAAACAAGCGTGTTGATGTAGATCCACTCACCATTTTCCAGAGGTTGTGCATTACAAAGCAGTCGGACCAGGAGTTGAAAGAGCATTTCAAATACGAGTTGGCTCCATACCCAATGGCATTGTTCAGTGAAGAGGGGATGCGTAAAGGTACAAAATCTACCTTCTACTCTGCTTTCACTCTGCTCCCCCAAAACATCCCTGTGGGAGCCAGTACGTTTGTAGTGGTGGATGGTGGATATCTATTACACAAGGTTACCTGGCACCGTAATGATTCCATTACAGCAGTTGTTGCTAGGTACATCAGCTACACATTCAACCACTTTGGTAGGAATGTGTCAGTGGTGTTTGATGGATATCCAAAGGATGGGGCCCTCAGGAGTACCAAAACCGCTGAACGCTTGCGTCGCTACGCTGCTCTTTCTTGCAACGACATCATGTTTGAAGAGTCAACACTAATCAAAGTGCCCCAGGAAAAACTGTTATCCAACGACAAGAACAAACGACGCCTGATTGACCTTCTGTGCTCAGCATTTGAAAACCAGGGTATTGAGACTAAGAAAGCTTCAGAAGATGCAGACAGCGACATTGTGAGAACCGCGCTCGACAAAAGTACGTCCTTTGAGAATGTACTGATAATTGGAGAGGATGTGGACCTACTGGTTCTTCTCAATGGCTTGGGCTCGACCATCAACAATGTCTACTTCCAGAAAAGTGGCAGAGGTGAGTCAGGTTGCGTGCAGTTTTCCACCACTTCATTCAATCAAACTTTGAATTGAAGTGATCCACTTCACTGGATTTGAACTTTTTTTACACGCATTCAGTGGGTGCGACATCACCTCTGCCCTTTTCTGGCAGGGGAAAACCAAATTGTGGAGCGTTCTCCAGAAGAATCACCACCTGGTGGACCTAGCTACAGTTTTTCTGCTGCCAGATGCCAGTCACGAGGCCATTGCCAGAGCTGGAGAGAAGTGCCTCGTGGCTCTTTATGGAGGGGATGACAACCACGACTCTCTACACGGCCTACCATATCAACTCTTCGTGAAGACGGCAGCCAATGCGAAGGCTAACTTGGCTCATTTGCCCCCAACAGAAGAGGCTGCCAGATATCATGCCTACCGCACCTACCACCAGGTGCAAAAGTGGTTGGGGTGGAGAAAGAAGCGAGTGATTGGGGTTGGACGAGAAGCCAGCAGGGGTTAACCACAATCACTACAAAAAGCGAACCGGCACCACAAACCCTCCCTCAAATTTCTATCTTGTAAGCGCAAGAAAGGGTGCACTGGGGGCTGCACATGCCACAAAGCAGGGCTTAAGTGCTCTGCTTTGTGCAAATTCTGCGCCGGCAAATCATGCCAGAATGTCCCCGTCATCCAGATTGATGACAAGACAGATGACGAAGACGACGACCCCGACGATCCATTGCCTGGGGAAATGCGGATGGAGGGGCAAACAGCGATGGAGCACGACGACTCTCTACCAGGACCCTCCAAGCGATCAAAATTTTGACATTGCCATTTTTTATTATGAATATTTCTATTATTGTACTATTTTATGACATTCAATTTAATTAAATACATATTTCATTCCTTTTACATGGTCTTATGCCTTTTTTTTTCTTTCAAATACCCACAAATCGTCATGGGAAGTGTTTAGATCCATTTCTCCCAAAATCCAATTTTCCCATATTTTGGTTTTTTGCAAATAATGAGAGAACTATTAGGACTACAGGAGTCATTCTGTGCTTAAATTAAAGCTAAATAAATGTACTACAAATTCATTCTATATGACTTTCCTCGTAGGATGAGTACTTTTCCCGATATTTGGCTCGAAACTTGACCAAAACTAAACTTTTTCACTTTTTGGAAAAAATGGCCAATTTTTGCGGGTTTTTGAAGTCCTGTATCTCGGGAACTATTGGACATACAGAGCTGCGGTTGGGCTCAAATTGTTGCAAATTTAATCTACTTTAAAAAAGTCTATAACTTTTTCCCTAGAACGCATACTTTAGGAGTTATAAGGCAAAAACTGAAAAAAGTCCGAAAATTTTGCAGTTTTTCACGCATTACGCAGTTAGCACAGGTCTTTCGAAGCTGCAAACTTGGATTCACACTACTGGTACTGGTCCTAACAACATATCAAAATATCGGTATGGAGAACCATACATGACTTCCATATTCTAAGATTTATATTTAAAATCATTTTCAGCCAAACAGCCAGGCTGTGTCTTACCTGCCTTTTTATTGCTGTATTAAATGAAAAATATTATATTACATTAAAATGAAAAAATTATAATTTTATTGCCTGGCAACAAAATTATTTTATTTTTAACAATTACCATTGTTTCAAAAAGTTTAAATAAATTTTCAAGTACTTTACTCTTGTTAAAACGTAAAAGGTTGCAGGTAAACTACCCCTTCCCCTTAACCGATCTTCACCAAAATCGAAAGTCATTGAGACCTCTACAATTCAGGGAGGTATGCAAAAAATTATTTGATTCTGTTTGAATTTGCGGCTGTTATCGTTTGCCATAGAAAATACGCTTGATAAAAAAACGTTGCAGGTAAACTACCCCTTCCCCTTAACCGATCTTCACCAAAAACAATAGGTCTTGAGTACTCTACAAATCAGGACTGTATGCAAAACATTATTTGATTCTGTTTGAATTTGCGGCTGTTATCGTTTGCCATAGAAAATACCCTTGTTAAAAAAACGTTGCAGGTAAACTACCCCTTTCCCTCAACCGATCTTCACCAAAAACAATAGGTCTTGAGAACTCTACAATTCAGGGCTGTATGCGAAACATTATTTGATTCTGTTTGAATTTGCGGCAGTTGTCGTTTGCCATAGAAAATACGCATGATAAAAAACGTTGCTGGTAAACTACCCCTTCCCCTCAACCGATCTTCACCAAAAACAATAGGTCGCGAGTACTCTACAAATCAGGGCTGTATGCAAAAAATTATTTGATTCTGTTTGAATTTGCGGCAGTTGTCGTTTGCCATAGAAAATACGCATGATAAAAAACGTTGCTGGTAAACTACCCCTTCCCCTCAACCGATCTTCACCAAAAACAATAGGTCTTGAGTACTCTACAAATCAGGGCTGTATGCAGAAAATTATTTGATTCTGTTTGAATTTGCGGCTGTTATCGTTTGCCATAGAAAATTCCCTTGTTAAAAAAACGTTGTAGGTAAACTACCCCTTTCCCTTAACCGATCTTCACCAAAAACAAAAGGTATTGAGAACTCTACAATTTAGGGCTGTATGCAAATAATCTTTTCATTCTGTTTGAATTTGCGGCTGTTATCGTTTGCCATAGGAAATACCCTTGTTAAAACATAAAACGTTACAGGTAAACTACCCCTTTCCCTTAACCGATCTTCACCAAAAACAATAGGTCTTGAGAACTCTACAATTCAGGGCTGTATGCGAAACATTATTAGATTCTGTTTGAATTTGCGGCTGTTATCGTTTGCCAAACAAACAAAATTACCCTTGCTAAAAAAAAACCGTTGCAGGTAAACTACCCCTTTCCCTCAACCGATCTTCACCAAAAATAATAGGTCGCGAGAACTCTGCAAAACCGGGCTGTATGCAAAAAATTATTTGATTCTGTTTGAATTTGCGGCAGTTATCGTTTGCCATAGAAAAAAAATCTACAGACAGACAGACACACAGACAGACAGACACACAGACAGACAGACACACAGACAGACAGACACACAGACACTTTTCGGAAAACGACTTTTTTTCATGTTTTGAGTGTAGTAGAATAAGAATCTGCAATAATCTCGAACACGATTTTTTTTGCCATCACCATACTTCCATTCCTTAAGGAATATGGAAGTAAAAATTAGAACTACATGAATTATTGCAATTTTAGCGTTTAAAATGACTGGCCTACATGTATATTTGTTTGTTATTTTTTTTGGTAGACGATTGTTAACAGCTCTAAAAAGTCAGTTATAGGTGTTGACTCAGCAAGTACATGGGGAATGTCTTGTAGACTACACGTTATTTTTGTTGTACTGTTATGACAATATATAGAAAAACAGTTTCTTCTTTGAGGGGTTGGGGGCACAGTTTGGGTTTATAATTCAGAATTACTTTCTGTAGAAATGAGGTAATAATTTCAACGAATTTTAGAAAAATTTACTTCAACCATGTTATTACGTTTATTTTTTGCAGACTATGAGAAAAGTTAAGTCTTGGTCTCATTCTGATTTGTGTGAACTGTGTGAAGATCTCAGTATGTGTGTGGAAAGTGGCCGTCAAGAACACCTAAAGTACGTTGGTACTAGTCATCATCTGCTCGGTCTTGACATACGATTTGGCTTTTCACAAAGGTGGACACACATGATGTCTGTTCCACCATATATTGGTTGCTCTGCTCCTGTAAATGACGAGTAAGTTGTACAATTTTGCTTGCAATCATGTTGTAAAGTTTTTTTTATGCAGACAAACTAAAAATTACATATAAGTCCCTGAAAATCCTGTAATTATAAATCCCTCTCAGAAGAATAACAGACTGTTCCAAGAGATCCTGAAGGAAGTTCCAAACCACTAGTCATTTACAGATATTTGTGTGACAAATGATCTATAGATTTTACTTTTCAGGAAATCAGAAATCACCAAGGAATATTTTGTATCTGTGTATCTGTTCCATCCACGAAGGGATCCTTTTTAAAGTCTGGTCATGGTAGTTTTGAAAACATTCTAGTGTCTAAAATTAATCTTTGTTAGAGAGAATTTCTGTGTTGTTCAGATGCTTTGGGTCTCACTGAGTTTTATCTTCATGATTTAAAAATTTGTGACAGTTCTGTTTAAAACATGTTTTACCAGTTCCTAATATTTTATTACTTTCTAAAAGATGTAAAACTTTATTTTACTATATGTCAGATCTTGTCACTGTAGTCCTATGTTGTTTCATATTATCAGCATAGAACATAAATGTTTGTAACGCTCTCCCACTGAAAATGTAGTAGTAAATCATTCATCAGATTTTTGATAGTTGTCAAGACATAACCTCAAAATAAAATATCACTGTTATGTAGTATTAAAAGTTATGAAAAATATATAATTAAATGCAACACAGCTAACAAATTGTTATACTAACATTTACTAAGAACTACAGCCATAAAAACTGGTCTCTTAACACCATTTCATTATTCAACATTCAATTTATAATATGGTGGAAAAAAAGAGAATGATCCACTGAAGCTTTTGGTTAGCTTATTGGCATAGATTTTATGTTACGCTGCAAATAAGTCTTACTTTAACTGGATCAGAAGTCGATAACAGAAATTATATTTAGATGCTGGCTTGTGTAGGGTTAGACACAACTACCTACTGATAAAAGAAAAGTTAAAGTTTGACGTAATTGGGGGGGGGGGGATTGTCCCACAGCACGTTCCTGCAAAAACAGTACAAACAGAATCAGCATTATTGATGTAGTTGTTTCTCACAAAGAAAAGTTGCCTGGAATGAGAATGAGGTTTGGCTCGTATGAAAACTGTATGAAGTAGGATAATAGGATAATATAGGTAAGAAAAGTACAAAGGTGATCCAGAAAACCAAAGTTGAAGGCATTGAATGACATAAGAGGATTAGTGTGTCATGGCAAATCATTAGAACAAAAAAAAATTCCAATATTTGAATGCACACAAAATATAATATCAAATGGGATAGTCTTCACACAGTGTTTCAAATACACGAAGATGGTGTGAATATTGTAACTATGGTTTTCTTAATATGTGTATTTCAAGTACGTAGTTTTATGCACTCTACAAGATACAGTTCACTTTAAAATCACAACTCTTAGTTTTTTATTCATTTCAAAGTCTGTCAATATTACTGTTGGTATATTACCGCATTGGTACACCTGAATTATATTTCTGAATGAAGCATAAATAAACAGCATTTAGTTGTAATTCATTGTTTTCATAGTGTTTCTTCTCCTTCAAACCATTGTCACAATTGAGTTTTGACACTTATTTTAAGGTGAGTTCTTTATTGATGTATATTTAATGTTTTGTGGCCTTTAAAATATATAATTTCACTGAGGACAATCCATCTTTGAAAACCTGTTCAAAATTTCAATTTTAGTTTCTATGGTGAAAACATTACATTTTCTTTTAGCAGATTTAGGTTTTTGTAACAAAGATAAAGTAGCAAGAAGTAAATGCCAAAAAAGAAACAACAACATAGTACAAGTCACAAACTCATAACTGACACACTACTGGTATGTGTTATTTGTAAGCTTTCATATTACTTATTATATTTAGTTAAATACAAAATATCTCGTACCTACTGTTAAGTTAAAAACTGAGGGTGATGATTCATTACAGTCTCCAATACAGCCAGTATGTGTCTTTTTACCATCACTGATTCATTAGATTGTTTATGCATTTGTTGTGTGTACACTCAAGAATTATTGGCAAATTAAAAAAAAAAAAATTAGATAGTATGTTTTCTTTTGGTAATATCAACTGATAATAAGTTAAAATTCACATAAAATTGAATTCATACTACTATACAATATTTAAGATTTTTTTTTAGTGAGTTTGGATTTTTGACATTTGGATAACTAACTGGTGCTCTACTTTATTAACAACTAGCAAGTACCCGCGGCTTCGCACGCGAATATTTGTATATGATTGTTGTGGTAACTGTCGAGTTGGTAAATTGCTAATGGTACATCTATATTAATAATATTCTTATATTGTAAGTTATGAATATCCAAAAAGTGAGAAGCAATAGATCCTTCATTCATGTTTCTTGATACGTAAAATCAAAATTTGATAATTTAGTAGATATTTACAAACATGTAGTAACACAGTTGAGCCTCCTGGTGGTCTAGTGGCTAGCGCGGGCACTTAATGCGCTCGTGGTCCCGGGTTTAATTCCCGGCTCCATACGGCGTGCACTCAGCGTCGTGAGGCCGAACTGAGTATGCGCTGAGATAACAGCGCCGCCTCCTGGCTGTGAATACTGCAACTAGCGGCTGGTGGCGCGTTGTACTAGCCATGCAACCGTCACATTGCACACAACAGCCGCGCGGTATGCCTTGGTCCTTTCAGGAACTGTTGAGCGGGAGGTTTTTTGGTTTAGTAACACAATTAGATAAAATGTTTATTCGTATAGAATAATGCAAATAAAGAATACGTAAGTATATTGATATGAGTTAGTCGAAATCTTACGTGCTAAGTCAGTCTTAAACTTTTTGGTAGAATCCATGTATACTTAAATGTATCACAGTCCAGTATACTCAGTTTTTATATAAATTTTTATATCATATCCTCGTTATAAACTACATTTTTCGTTCTGCCGTTATCAGAGCAAATAAAGAGCTCGCTGCTTCTGCTTACTCAAGAACATGCCACATACAGTTGGCCATGAGAAAAGCAAGCAGCTCTTAAATCCACACCAGCTGTACATAAAGTTTGCCCTTGTGACTTATTGATAGTCATTGCAAAGCATAAATTAACCGGAAACTGAAGTCTTTTAAATTGAAATGGAAAGTTATTGGGTATGATTGGAATTCTTGGGATAAATACTGTTTCTCCTTTGCCGCAGCCTGTTAAGATGTTACTCTCTATATCTTTTTTAAACATACACATTTTTGTGTTTATATTTATTAATTTTGTTCATGTGTGTCAACCACACCATAATTATCGTACTTACCATACATACGTGATACCTGTTGATCCGATCTTATTTGTTTATTGTGGGTCCAGGGTTTCGAACTCGGCGTGAATGTCGACTGAAATGGGCCTTGAAATAAAAATACTAACATTTCTCAACATTGAAAATCAATTTCGATTTATTATTTTCCCATTTTTACACCGGATTTTTTATTACTCGACAATGGTGTCTTTTAACGACCAAAACAAAATGGCGGCCGTTACTTACATTTCTTTATTCCTTATGACAAACAACTATATTATATTTTTTATCAAATTACTCCTTTTCTCTGTTAATTGGCAGCTGCGTTTCTATTAAAAATGACTCTAGTCATATTTACATGGAGATTATATGCAAACCAACGCCTCAGCTTGGCTGTCGACAGTTTATCATTCACGCTTTCCTTTCTCACACTCACTCATTCTGAACATGTTTAATGCATTTTATATATGAATATATTGGATGGATATATTTTTTGAGCTCTTTAAAATTATATGAAGGTTTTACACTTTCCTGACTGTAGACTGGAAGTTCTGGTAGATGGTCTCACATGATGCTTCAACAAAGGTTGCTTGGTTACATTTTACTGATTGTATTTCACTGACTCTAAATTCTGACTTTAAAAAAACTGTTGTGCACTGGTATTAATTCATTTTCACTGATTTGTATGTATCGATTACATTTTTGAATGTTTAAACTCACTAGGCCGGTATAATTTGCCGGCGAATTTTTTGTAACATGTTACCGCTGATGCGGTGTTGTGAAGACTGGGATGATGCACTACGCACTTTTTACGTATGTGTGTGTGCGTACGTCATTATTCTTTGTCTCTAGGCAAGGAAACGCCCTGGTTTATGTATTTTATTTACGTCATTCTTTTTTGTTAATGACGTCTGGCATTGTTGACCAATGAAACAAACGTATCTAGAGCCTGTATTAACCTATGCAACCATTTAAAGTGTTCTTATCCGCACGTCCGCCGTTGACCTTGGAAAGATTCTGGTGTGCCGAAACTGCGTCTTTGTCGGCAAAACAAGGGAAAATTGTACCATCCATACACATGAATGCAAAATACATTGAAACACAATAATTCGCTACCTTTTGTACCATAAATCTGACATCAGGTGTGACATACTTATCGATCACTTTTATTATTATTACCAAATTTCAGATTAGTTGTTACTTACCGTTACGATAGCTCTTACAGGGTCACAGGATTCGATCACATGTACCTAGATACAAACATGGTCTATGGGTTACGCAAAGTACTGACACAACTCATTTTGGAAGAGAATTAATATTTATTATTATTTAATCTTGACTGCTTGTAAACTCATGAAGATTCATTTGGATACATTTCTGCAAAGTTGTGCAACACTAGCATAACACTTAGGAACTACAGCTTACCTTATTATTTCACAAGACACAAATGCAAATATCAAATACAAACACAAATATACACAAAAGCTGCACAGCTTTGCACACACACACACATTCACTCGGTAAATTATTAAACCCTGAACATTTTAAATTACAAATTCCAAACCCCAAATGCCGGCCACGCGGTCACCGCACACGCACATCTTCTCCCGAGAATTGGTGATTTTAAATTATTCCAACGTTATTCTTGATGATGTTTTTTCTAAACACGACCGCGGTCATATAAATTTATACTGCTTTACACTGTTATATTAGTTGTTACATTAATTACAAAAATTTTGTTTCTGAGCCCTGGTTGTCGGTCAGCCTGCGCAGGCGGGAGTCGACAACGAACTGCTGGCGTCTCTCAGTTCCCCACTCCGGGAGCATTTTAGTCAAGACGACGGACATCAATGCCTTTCAGTTCGTCGTCCCAGTTTCGACTCATGCTAGTCATGTAGTTGTTGGAGTGACGATAGCAGACGATTTCAACTAGGCACTGGCTAATGTCATAAAAGTGGGTGGGACTTAAAACAGCATTTCCGCAAGGTCTTGGAGAAGGCGATGAATATTATTCTCTCTAGCCATCTTGGTTTTTTACCATCGCTTGGGTAGGCGCTCACGCACGAGTAGTGGCGTGTGTGCACTGCCACACCAGTACAGAGTTCTGCGAATTTTTAGGGTGGCGCGAATTCTCTGCCGCATTCCTCGACAACAACTGCGCCTTACTGCTTTGTTTCGAACTGTTTCTTAACACTGTTCTGTTGTACGGACAAATAAGTTGCACAATACAATTATTTCGCAATATTTTATAAGGCTCCCGACCGAAAACGAAATGAATAAAAATATATAAATGCCCCAAACGGTTAAAATAAAAACACCCAAAAATTGACCCGCTACAATACCCCCTCGATGAGAATTCTGCTGTTCACGACAGAAGAAATCTCATCGATAACCCCGAAGAGGACCGGTGAGGAACTGGTGCCAACAACCCCCTGGTTCTTAATCTCATGGGTACACGACCCCCCTGGCTCAGTGACCATGGACTCATCTGAACGAGATCACTGGACTTCTCCGTAAGAGATCCCAACACCGAGAAATCGAACAGCCTCGTACCACAGAGCACCTCACCTTCTAACATGCTACCCCCCAAAATCCTCAACCCCTGGCTAAAATTATTCCAGCTCCTCCGCCGATTTGGATCCCCTTTTATGAAAGCTGGGCTGCCTTTAGCAAATACTGGGCTCACACACACTAACATTACATGTTGCCATAACACACTAAAAATAAAAAATTTCTTTTAAAATTTATTAAAAATTTAAAAAATTCAAAATTCAAAAAAATAATATGCTCAAAAAATTCTCTTCCTTGTTTTTCTAAAAATTTTTTTTTTTATGACAACCTAGACATTCCTATTAATACAAACACATCCTTACTCTAACATGAGAACCACTTATAGTCTACCAATACAATGCAATACAATAAAATAAACATGGTTAATGCACACATAATAAAAGAATCATTATCTAAAATATTCATTCGCTGGCAGGCGAAAAATCAAGTTTTTTTTTTCCAACAAAAAATTAAAATTCCCAAAAATTTTAAAATTCAAGAAAAAATCTAAATTTATTTAAATGTTTCCCTCTAGGTGTAGAAATTATTAAAATTTGGTTTAAATAGATTAACTAAACAAATTAAACTGACTTCCTATTATACAAGCTTAGTCTGTGTATGACCCCATCAGCTGATCGAAACTAGGTCAAGTCCAAGATCCTTGACCTACATATGTTATATATAAGTTCTGAAAACACATTGAACATCTGTAATACCCTAACTTGAAATACAAAACGTAATAACATAAAATCTTTAAAATGAACAAAATATTATTACAATAATCAAATTGGCATTTACATTATTTAAAATAAACAATTCTTGACTTTACATTATTTTCAAATTTTATCAAAATTCTGTCACTGGTTGAAAAAAAATAAACAATTGTATATTCTTTATCATGAATCTCTCTTTTTGCTTAACAATCCTACTCTTCATTTAACAATCTCGCTATACTTTACTGTGGGTGATATAAATTATTTATTCTCTTTTTTCTGTA
The DNA here is from genome assembly GCA_034769895.1 of Magicicada septendecula. Lineage (NCBI taxonomy): Eukaryota > Metazoa > Arthropoda > Insecta > Hemiptera > Cicadidae > Magicicada > Magicicada septendecula. The sequence goes on along the minus strand of CM068371.1, from coordinate 76,290,090 downwards.
TTAGATCTGTATGCATATATAAACTTTCTCCCTCTGACTCTAATATTAATCTTTTACTACATGACACCCATCTCTACCCAAAATATCTACTAATCAAGACACTCTAAGCCCCAACTTATCATTAAACACAAATCGCCACCTTCTCTACATATAAAAAAAATACTCTCTAACCCTTTGTACATAGGATGCGTGTTTCCCCTACCCAAAACTCAATTCCCTTATTTGGCGGCCCGGATTCTACCTAAGGCGGCCCCTACTTACTAAAATCGATACCAATTCCCGTCCCAACATATTTTGTTGTGAACTCTTATATGACACTACCCCTAATACAAAATTGCCATCCCCAAAAATCTCAATCTCCTTACCTTACTACAAATACAACAAAATAACCTCATTAATTATAAACATAAATATATCACTCAAAACTCTACAATTATTCTCCATTACTACTGTGTCAATATCAATACTTCTCAAACTTCTGTTACATTACTTCGAAAACAACATTACATTATATTCATCTCTACTATTGCAAATTCAACTTTGATTTTAACTTGGACAGATATATGTGTCCCATAAAATATTCGTCACCCCAAAACTATCTTTTATTAGATTTCACAAATCGTTCCTTTATTTCTCATTGTAGCAAATTATTTTTATCATTTCTCCAAAACATCTGTAATACATTACAACATTGCATTGAACATCCATTACTTAAAACATTTATAACTAACACACCAGTGACATGTTGTTGCTGATCAGCTGATATCCTACCACAATGAAAACACATCTCAAACTTGAACAAACTACATGGAATACATCATCAATACTTACTTCTATTATGTTGATTGCCTGCCAGGCGTATAATTATTGGCTTAGTTAAAAATATACACACATGATTAAAACACATATTTTATCAACAACTATATCTATTTGCTACAATAAAATAATACACTTAAAATTATGGCATGGATAACTTGTATTGAAAATATGATCATCTAGTTATTCGAGCAGAGCGCAAACATTTTTATTGGATCAAACTTTGAATGAGCAAAAAATTTCTTTATTTTATAAAATTTAAGTTCGTGACTCGTTTGAGTCACCTCCTAGCCACACACACTATTTCAGATTATGGTGGACTGTGGCGCCCATTCGCTTCCACAGAGACTGTATATTTTGGAGCAGGGTTTTTACCTCTCCGTGTCTCTGCTTCCGCTATTAAGTTTTAAAGTAGTGAACATCATCATGTTCTTGTTCTATAATCATACACCCTTAAAACGGTTCTACCACTGGTCTTGCTACCCCAAGGCGGGCAGAGTGGCAGCCGCTGTTCCATAGTTCCGGAGAGATTTCCTCTAATTGTCACCCCCCAATGAATTTCAAATATATACCAATTTCAAGTCAGCTATGGTCAAGGGACTTGATATGACCATAGCTGGCCGCTAGCCAAAACCACGGTTAGTGCTGGTAAGACAGTAACCGCCCGAAAAGTCGAGGAAATCTAAACTTTCATTTCACTGCCTGTTTTATATCCATCTCATTATGTGCGACACGTTATTTAGTATTGTGTGTAAAATTTTTTATTTTACACAGATAAGGTGTGCCGCATGTTTGTATGTGTGTGTGTTGTTTGTTTTAAAAGACAAATAGAAAATTTCCATAAATACATTAACACTTTACACCATAAATTAAAATTCACACTTGAAATAGAATTAAACAATAGCATAAACTTTTTAGACCTTACAATCACCAAAACAAACAACACACACACATACAAAATATACAGAAAACCCACCACATCAGACATGGTCATACACAACACATCCAACCACCCAACTCAACACAAACATGCAGCTTTCAACTACATGCTCCATAGGCTCACGTCAATACCCCTAAACACACATGACCACCAAGATGAATTAAACACAATTAAATACATAGCAGTCAAAAACGGATACAACCCTGAATTAATAAATAAACTACATAAACGAATCCTCAACACAAAAAGTAAAACACATCTGACCAACAGCACACAACCCAGTAAATACATAACACTTACATACTACAACTCCAATACACATAAAATTGCAAACACATTTAGGAAACAAAATTATAAAGTAGCTTACAGAACCAACAACACCATTAGAAAACACATAAACAATACTAACAAAGACATTGACACATACAGCAAAACAGGGGTTTACAAATTAAATTGCAATGATTGTCAACAATTTTACATCGGCCAGACGGGAAGATCTTTTTCTTCCAGGTTTTCTGAACATTTAAAAGCCCTCACCACAAACTACATACATTCCACATTTGCCACACATTTACATAACGAAAACCACAGCTACACAAACATAGAACACAACATGGAAATATTACACTACTTACCAAAAAGTAGAAAACTAAACACAGCTGAACAATTTGAAATATACAGATATCACACATTACAACCAAACAACATATTAAATGAACAGATACATTACAAATCACATACACTATTTGACACACTGATCCATACACATAATTCGAACCTCAGCGCCAACCCCTTCCCACCATCAACCCCCACCACACACTCCATTCCGTAACGGTTATTCTGTAATCGACAGTTAGTACTCAACCCACTGAAGAAGAGAAACAACATCTTGAAACGTTTGGGAAGTGACAATAGTAAGTTCATAAGTGAAAGTATATATATATTATTAAATTAACAAGTGAACGAAGAGGATGCAACAACAAGATAATTTTTATACCGCCAACACAGCGTATTACATCCACAAGTACAGAAATGTTAGATTACAGATAACGAAAACCTCCTTGAACATCGCTTACAACAAAACTTGCCGTAAACACAACATTATACCCACACATGCACAAATCACAATAAAAAATAATACATATGCAGCAACAAAAACAAAACGTAAAGCCGAAATAATACACCTAGACAATATCATCAATGATTTATACCATAAAAAAGATACACTAAACAAAACGGCATATAACCTACACGTAAAACTCACACAAATATTACACTACATTGAATTCGAACACGTAATACAACATACACGAAATATCATAGAGAAAATCCAAATAAAAATACAGGAAGTACATAACAGAAAAATCAATAACATATTAACACGCAGGAACGTAACTGTCCCGACACCGACACATAGATTTCACACACGCACTGTAAATACAACAACTACCATTTTCACTAACGCAGAAATAAACCTCTTAGATAAAGGTCTAAAACACAATTTATGTACCAATACAAATAATAACGGTAATAGTAAACATACACGTGACACAGTCCTAGACGCTGAAACAGCCATACAACACACACTAAACCAAGACCATGATACAATACGTTATGAAATAAAGTGTAAATTACAACACACACAAAAATACGAAAATAAACAACACAATAATGAAATCCAAACACTAAAAAACATAAAACAAAAATTACATGAACATAACCTAACAATACTTAAAGCAGATAAAGGTAATATTAATGTTATAATAGAAAAACAGGCTTTGAATAACAAAATTGAAACATTTTTTAAGGAAAACAACATCACTAAATTAAATAAAGACCCCACCCCTAAATATCACAAACAAATAAACAAAACCCTAAATAACACAAAACACATAGTATCACCTGACAACATCAAATATCTAAAACAAATTAAACCAAAAGCCCCTACACTAAATGCACTACTGAAATTACACAAACCCAACATTCCCATCAGACCACTTATAAACAACACACAAGCACCTGCCCACAAAATAGCTAGACATTTAGATAAATTGATCAGAAATAGCATAAATTTAACAAACAACACCACTGTCAAAAATAATATAGATGTAGTGAATAAAACTCAACATGTACACATTCCCCACAATTCCACACTCGCTTCATTCGACATAACAAACCTATACACCAATGTTCCCATAAAAGAAACCATAATTACATTAGAACAATTACTAAAAATAAATAACACACCCGAAACACACATAAACGAAATCATCCATCTAACTAAAATTATCACAGATCAAAATTATTTCGCACACAATAGCATGTATTACACACAAACAGATGGACTACCCATGGGCTCCCCTATATCAGGTATACTAGCAGAAATATTCATACACACCATAGAACAGAAACACATACTGAACAACAACAAATACACCGATAAAATAATATATTGGCACAGGTATGTCGATGACATTTTACTTCTTTACAATGGCAACAAAAGACAAATAGAAAATTTCCATAAATACATTAACACTTTACACCATAAATTAAAATTCACACTTGAAATAGAATTAAACAATAGCATAAACTTTTTAGACCTTACAATCACCAAAACAAACAACACACACACATACAAAATATACAGAAAACCCACCACATCAGACATGGTCATACACAACACATCCAACCACCCAACTCAACACAAACATGCAGCTTTCAACTACATGCTCCATAGGCTCACGTCAATACCCCTAAACACACATGACCACCAAGATGAATTAAACACAATTAAATACATAGCAGTCAAAAACGGATACAACCCTGAATTAATAAATAAACTACATAAACGAATCCTCAACACAAAAAGTAAAACACATCTGACCAACAGCACACAACCCAGTAAATACATAACACTTACATACTACAACTCCAATACACATAAAATTGCAAACACATTTAGGAAACAAAATTATAAAGTAGCTTACAGAACCAACAACACCATTAGAAAACACATAAACAATACTAACAAAGACATTGACACATACAGCAAAACAGGGGTTTACAAATTAAATTGCAATGATTGTCAACAATTTTACATCGGCCAGACGGGAAGATCTTTTTCTTCCAGGTTTTCTGAACATTTAAAAGCCCTCACCACAAACTACATACATTCCACATTTGCCACACATTTACATAACGAAAACCACAGCTACACAAACATAGAACACAACATGGAAATATTACACTACTTACCAAAAAGTAGAAAACTAAACACAGCTGAACAATTTGAAATATACAGATATCACACATTACAACCAAACAACATATTAAATGAACAGATACATTACAAATCACATACACTATTTGACACACTGATCCATACACATAATTCGAACCTCAGCGCCAACCCCTTCCCACCATCAACCCCCACCACACACTCCATTCCGTAACGGTTATTCTGTAATCGACAGTTAGTACTCAACCCACTGAAGAAGAGAAACAACATCTTGAAACGTTTGGGAAGTGACAATAGTAAGTTCATAAGTGAAAGTATATATATATTATTAAATATATATAAAATTGTCCATTGATTGTTTATAGTTTAGCCTCCATCGTTCCAAATTAACCTTGGTTCTACATAACACTTTTCGATTTCGTTAACACACATACTGATACTTTGTGTGTCATAAACCCAAAAATCAAAGTCATCCGTCTTACCAAAATAATCTTGCAACCAGTCAACACTAAGTATATCTGTTAAGTCTCCGTTAGTAAATTTCTTCAATATCGGGTCAGTTACTTTTGTATTAAAAATCAAATCATTCTTATTTAAATACTCTTCTAATACTTCTTCCAACTCACCATAATCTCTCTTTAAATTATATACTTCTAATTCTCTCTCATCATAACACCGTCTCATACTTATAAAATCATTCCACACAGAGGGTATAATATCATACAAATAAAATAAACAACTCCAATCTTCTACTAGTACGGGACCCTTGCCCTTCAAAAACACTTGTGACCACGTTACATCATCATAAATAATAAAGGGAAAATTTGCCCTCTGTCCCCACTCTACTACAACATTATTTCTCCTCTCTCTCTCTAACTCACTGACACACATTAGCATCTCATAATCACTACATTCTGCAATTTCATTAGTACTCTCATTATTTATTTTTATCGTATCAGTCTCTGATATTAATTTTTCAAACACATTAATATTCTCAGTATTACATTCATTATTTTCGACATTATTGTTATTATTTGTTAACTCTTTATCTGGTATTACATTTTTGTATTTGTCATTACAATTTTCATTTGTTTTATTTTTCTCTGTACTCATCACATGTACTCCCATTCGCACAACACTCTGTTCTAATGTATTCAAGCTGGTTATTATTGTTTCATTAGTACTTTCTAAACATTTATTTAATTCTTGAATCTCCTTTTTCAACTCATTATTCAGATTTTTTAATACATTGAATTTAGCGTCAGAATCACTCTTCTGTTCACTGAATTTTAACTCTAACATCGCCTGCTGCTTGTCTGAACTCTCTTTCATACTACATACCATGCTACATAAATATTTCATCATATTATTGTTATCTGAGTTTTTATTTTGAATTGGGGTTGAATGAATTCCTTCATCCATAATTCTTGATTCTGTTTCACTTATTTCTATTTCATTCTGACTGACGCTTGGAGTCGAGCGTGCTTCAAAGTTACTAATGTTTGAGTCGTCGAAAACTTCGACACTCATTTTATTTACGTTATTTTCGTTATTTGACCTTTTGTATTATTGATATGCTTAAATTAAATAAATTGCTTAAATGGATTAATTAAATAAATATTGTAATTACTTAAATTTTGTAATATACTGTTAGGTTGCTAAGCTAACCTAGAACATGTTTGTATCTCTGTCGATGCGGAATTCAATTAATTAATTATAATTAATTCAATTCGTGCCTGTTCCGTGGCGCCAATTGTGACGTACTTATCGATCACATTTATTATTATTACCAAATTTCAGATTAGTTGTTACTTACCGTTACGATAGCTCTTACAGGGTCACAGGATTCGATCACATGTACCTAGATACAAACATGGTCTATGGGTTACGCAAAGTACTGACACAACTCATTTTGGAAGAGAATTAATATTTATTATTATTTAATCTTGACTGCTTGTAAACTCATGAAGATTCATTTGGATACATTTCTGCAAAGTTGTGCAACACTAGCATAACACTTAGGAACTACAGCTTACCTTATTATTTCACAAGACACAAATGCAAATATCAAATACAAACACAAATATACACAAAAGCTGCCCAGCTTTGCACACACACACATTCACTCGGTAAATTATTAAACCCTGAACATTTTAAATTACAAATTCCAAACCCCAAATGCCGGCCACGCGGTCACCGCACACGCACATCTTCTCCCGAGAATTGGTGATTTTAAATTATTCCAACGTTATTCTTGATGATGTTTTTTCTAAACACGACCGCGGTCATATAAATTTATACTGCTTTACACTGTTATATTAGTTGTTACATTAATTACAAAAATTTTGTTTCTGAGCCCTGGTTGTCGGTCAGCCTGCGCAGGCGGGAGTCGACAACGAACTGCTGGCGTCTCTCAGTTCCCCACTCCGGGAGCATTTTAGTCAAGACGACGGACATCAATGCCTTTCAGTTCGTCGTCCCAGTTTCGACTCATGCTAGTCATGTAGTTGTTGGAGTGACGATAGCAGACTATTTCAACTAGGCACTGGCTAATGTCATAAAAGTGGGTGGGACTTAAAACAGCATTTCCGCAAGGTCTTGGAGAAGGCGATGAATATTATTCTCTCTAGCCATCTTGGTTTTTTACCATCGCTTGGGTAGGCGCTCACGCGCGAGTAGTGGCGTGTGTGCACTGCCACACCAGTACAGAGTTCTGCGAATTTTTAGGGTGGCGCGAATTCTCTGCCGCATTCCTCGACAACAACTGCGCCTTACTGCTTTGTTTCGAACTGTTTCTTAACACTGTTCTGTTGTACGGACAAATAAGTTGCACAATACAATTGTTTCGCAATATTTTATAAGGCTCCCGACCGAAAACGAAATGAATAAAAATATATAAATGCCCCAAACGGTTAAAATAAAAACACCCAAAAATTGACCCGCTACACAGGTTTTCGTACTGTCACAAAACCCCCTCAATGAAAGGTTTTATGTCGAAACATAAAAACTTTCATTGACCCATTCACACGTTCTAAAAGGATCAGCCCAGATATGGCGCCATAACCCCCTGTAGTGTTAATATAAAAGAATTTCAATCACTTACCCTTGGTCCAATGATGATGTTCGCACCCTCTGACCTTACTGGACTTCTCAGGAGAGATCCCAACACCATAAGGCCATGAGGCACTTTACGCTCCTGTTATGACGCACCGGCCAGCTCAGGACCGCGGTCACAACACCACCAAACTCTGAAACATGCAATACAAATTTTAATATAGTGGCCTTATCTATTCCCATATCCATAACTGATATGTCTTCCCTTAGTGCATTGGTTTGCGTTTTGAGGCATTGGTTTGCTTAACTCTAAAATTTTCAAACAATGTATAACAAGAGTTAAGATAGAAAACTCCTTCTCCTTTTAACAACCCTGTATTTAGTACAACTTTCTGACTCCAGTCAATTATATTTACTCTCTTTACCACATGGAAACATATATTCTTATCCTAGGCAGAAAACAAAGTTTACTTTTCTAAGCAACAACCATTAACTCTACTATTTTACTTTATTATATTGAAATATATATCTATCATGGCAAACAACTTCAAAACTCTTTCTATTTTTCTTTACAACAGAACGAAATCATTTATTTTGTTCAAAACCACTGTTATCTTCATAGTTTTAACACATTAGTATTTTTACTGTCGCTACCCCTGTAACGACCTCCTACCCACACACACTATTGTACCTTCAACATAATAAAACATTGTACATTACACATTAACATTGTTACATTTACATTAAACAATTTATATTTACACAACTTGTACCAAAACTTTATAACACACTACGGCTTCAACTTTCTATTAACTTTTATTATTTAACATTCATTTATCATTAGATTCTATACAAAAAAATTTCAAATTTATCATTCAATTTTCTGTTACCTCACCTTTCTACCATGAATTTTATTTTTCTAACCTTTCCTCAATCCTTATCCATTTGGATGACTCTCCATTATTCATTATTCTCTCTATCTTATTTTGGCATTTGTCTATCTAACCTTACTACCCCTCTTTTTTTCTACTAACCGCTTCTAACCATTAACATATTATGACACCAATATCTCAATAATAACCCCCTTCACTAATTCCATTTAAATCCTCTGGCACCGCTCGTCTTTGTACTAGGATGTGTGTTCCCTACCTGGCCATATCCATCCCTAACCATTTGCCCTCCACCAAATATCGGCAAACACTCTAACCCAAAATTGCTCCGCCTGCCACAACGCTGCACGCTGGTCTCTTGCCATGTCGCACGCTGATCACTCCTTACACCGGATCCTTACTACAAAATATCATCATCAACAAATATATATACCATTCACATTACTCACCTCTCTACATATTATCACTAACTACTGTGTCCCTAAAATATCTAACACCTCTTTATATATTATCTGTATCTCAACATTCTTATTTTCTCTAACTCCTAATAACTCTATTTAACTAACTCCAATGCCCTTATTTATCATTATTACCTAAACTCTTTACAACATTTCACCTTAATATACCACTAAAAAATTCATCACTTATCTTACAATCCTAAAACAACTCAATATCCAAATATATTACCTGCTTAATTTATTATCCATTTGAATCTAAATCTCATAATTGTTTAAAATCATCCTCCTAATTACTTATTCTTGAATATTTAACATTCTACAGTACATGGTTTACATAAAAACTACATAAAATACACAACAGCAAATTACACAAATACATTGACATTAATACACAAAAAAATATACAATCCACAATTATCATTTAACCATTTATCAAAATCAGTTCATAAGCAGTCCATCTTGAAAAACACTGTCCACATAATTAAATGTTCATAAACACAATAAAATATTTACCCTCCATCGTCGAACAATAGTCGAATCTTATATCTATATACATTGCTTAATATTAGATATCTTATCTTATCATTATACATGTACCAACTATTCAAATTTTTAATCCTTTTCCGCAAATTCATATAACTCATGATCGGGTATGGTTCTGTCACCTTCGGTATAATTAGTCATAATTAGGTAATTTGCAAAGTCATTATTTTCATTATCTCCTACTACTTCAGTTTTATTACAAGGCAAGTATTTACTATATTTATCAATCATCTCTACACCTAACCTTTCCATAAATTCTTCATAGTCTCTACTTATCTTAAAAATTTCTATTTCTCTTTTTCTCTCACAATACCTCTCACTTTTAAAACACCTCTCTCTACTACACCAAGCTACATTCTCTCTTTCTATGTTTGCAGGGGACACTAATTCACAACTATTGCACCACCTGTGAAGTACACTAAAAAAATCAAGGACAACTTTATTTGTAGACCATATGTCTCCCAAATATACATCGAAGGCACTCTCGTCCTTCCTCAACACATGTACATCACCGCCTACGTCATCATTAAGGGAAAAATCTACCCCCTGCAACTCTTTTGCAATTATACTCTCTTTACACACTTTCTTTAACCCTTCAAAACACACTATCATTCCATTATTATCATATTCTATTCCCCATAAAATTTCATTATCACTACCCCTGTTTACATAATCATTTTCTAATATCATACTTTTATTTATATTGTTACAATTCTCTCCCCTACTTACCTTGTCATCTTTGTTCAATTCTAATTTGTCTATTCCTCTCTTATTTTCTAATTCTATCTTGTCTAACCGTGTCTCTATTTCACTTAATCTTTTATCAATATTACCATTCTGTCTTTTGATTTCATTAATGTCACTTTTCAAATCATTAAATTTCTCATCGAATTTATTATTCTGTATTTAAAAAATGTTTGCATAATCTTTACTATCTCATTCTCTTCAGTTTTTTTATTTACTACAGGCGTTGACAGATCGCCTTCTCGCATAATTTGTGATTCAGTAATGCTTGTTTCGCTATCATTCGCCATTGTGAAAAAAAATGTTAATGAATTGTTGCTTTCTATTTATGTCACAACCTAACCTACAATCGTATCTTTGATTTCAATGCCCACTCCGTCTCCATTCAGGCTTATTATATAAAATACAACAGGATATTTTTTATATAGTCACCAGTTTGGGCGGCATTTGTAACTCTCTCTAAAATAATCATGTGCCTAGTTCGGGTCGACATTTGTAACTCTCTACATCTCTATATTTTGTAAAAAACATACACATTTTGTGTGTTTATATTTATTAATTTTGTTCATGTGTGTCAACCACACCATAATTATCGTACTTACCATTCATACGTGATACCTGTTGATCCGATCTTATTTGTTTATTGTGGGTCCAGGGTTTCGAACTCGGCGTGAATGTCAACTGAAATGGGCCTTGAAATAAAAATACTAACATTTCTCAACATTGAAAATCAATTTCGATTTATTATTTTCCCATTTTTACACCGGATTTTTTATTACTCGACAATGGCGTCTTTTAACGACCAAAACAAAATGGCGGCCATTACTTACATTTCTTTATTCCTTATGACAAACAACTATATTATATTTTTTATCAAATTACTCCTTTTCTCTGTTAATTGGCAGCTGCCTTTGTATTAAAAATGACTCTAGTTATATTTACATGGAGATTATATGCAAACCAACGCCTCAGCTTGGCTGTCGACAGTTTATCATTTACGCTTTCCTTTCTCACACTCACTCATTCTGAACATGTTTAATGCATTTTATATATGAATATATTGGATGGATATATTTTTTGAGCTCTTTAAAATTATATGAAGGTTTTACACTTTCCTGACTGTAGACTGGAAGTTCTGGTAGATGGTCTCACATGATGCTTCAACAAAGGTTGCTTGGTTACATTTTACTGATTGTATTTCACTGACTCTAAATTCTGACTTTAAAAAAACTGTTGTGCACTGGTATTAATTCATTTTCACTGATTTGTATGTATCGATTACATTTTTGAATGTTTAAACTCACTAGGCCGGTATAATTTGCCGGCGAATTTTTTGTAACATGTTACCGCTGATGCGGTGTTGTGAAGACTGGGATGATGCACTACGCACTTTTTACGTATGTGTGTGTGCGTACGTCATTATTCTTTGTCTCTAGGCAAGGAAACGCCCTGGTTTATGTATTTTATTTACGTCATTCTTTTTTGTTAATGACGTCTGGCATTGTTGACCAATGAAACAAACGTATCTAGAGCCTGTATTAACCTATGCAGCCATTTAAAGTGTTCTTATCCGCACGTCTGCTGTTGACCTTGGAAAGATTCTGGTGTGCCGAAACTGCGTCTTTGTCGGCAAAACAAGGGAAAATTGTACCATCCATACACATGAATGCAAAATACATTGAAATACAATAATTCGCTACCTTTCGTACCATAAATCTGACATCAGGTTTTCGTACTGTCACAAAGATAGTCGCTTCGATGATATGTTTTTTTAGCGACCCAACTTTCAATCGTTTTCCATTGCATAACTGTGGTGGCTTCAGATTTCTCATGAGTATAATTGGAACACCTAGTTTTAATTTCAATGTGTGAGCTGGTAATCCTGATGGAGATAAAGTATTCAAAAACTCAGTTGGGTAATGCACTGCATCCTCTTCGTTCAAAACTGTATTAATGGAGTGATATGTTTTTTTGTCTCCTGGAAATTTATGCAAAATTCAGCTATTTATGGCATTTACTTGTTCGTTTCTTGGTGCTAGTATCACACGCTCACATAACCACACATCATCGTGCAAATTTATAGACTCAATATGTCCAAAAACCTTTTCGATCAACTCTGCCAGTGAAGAAACTGTACAACATAATGATGGCGGTAAACATATCGCACCGCCTGTCTCTGGTATCTTACCATCTCCAAGGTTTAATAAAGTAGTAGAAAATTCACAAATATCTGCATCACCTCCAAGTTGGACTCTCATGATTATTGTGAGTGATACTGTTTGAACGGTACGCCATATATTCGATCGTTTGACGCAAGCGTTTACTTCATCAGCTCTGGTACCTCGCGTAACTACGGCCAATGTTTGTCTGAAATCTCCGGCAAAGAGAAAAGTTATTCCACCCATAAATTTGTTGTCATTGCGCAAATCTCGTAGAGTTCTATCGAGAGCTACTACTGATTTTTTAGGGGCCATAGTGCACTCATCCCAAACAATCAAGTCTGCATTTCTAATCAATTCTGCTTTAGCACTATTTTCAGAAATATTGCACGCTGGAAATTCACTGCAATTCAAATCTATTGGTATTTTAAATAAGGAATGAGCAGTTTTTCGCCAGGTAATAATGATCGCTCTAATGCGATCTTGCCTTCGCTTCTTAACTACGAAAGAGTCAATTTGATTAAAAATTGTTTTACCTGTGCCTCCTGGTTCATCAAGGAAAAGTGCATTTCCAGATTTACAGTAAACACTTTGAAGAATGAGTTGATATACATTTCTTTGTTTGTCTGTCAGTAATATTTCATTCTCTTCAACTGTAGAAAGTAGCTGTTATCTGTCATAAGTGGTTTCAGAAAGATATTCCTTTGAAATGTTTTGCATGGTAGACTGTGGATTTGGTAATCCGTATTGAGCTATCAGATTACCACCGACAGAAGTAACAAAATCTTGTAAATGTAGTAAACAACTATTTTCAATGCTTTCCTTGTATAAACTCAAATCAGCATCAGGAATTTGACGCATAATATCTCGAATCAAGTCTTCAGAGAAGTGGTCTTTGTATTTAATCCACAATGCACTCGGGTTTGAAATACTGCAGAACACCAACATTATTGCAAAAAGTTCTCATTTTGTCAGGGCTAGCAAATAAACTTGCTTCTGACAATGTGTCGTTCCAATGATTGTCATTCTCTAGGAGATCAAGAGCTTGGCATGCAGCTTGAAACGTTGGACGAATTACGTTGTTGACAGTCTTGATATTTTCAAATGAAGTTGGGCCACGTATATTGTGCAGAAGTAAATGAAGAAAATAACATTCATGATTGTTTGGATGAACTGTATACACTCAACCCAATACGTGTTGACGATATACGTTCTCGCTACCTTCTAATAAGACTCCTCGACGTCTTCGTTGAAATTTTCCTGTCTGCCTATTGAAAGTGTAATATGCTGGCACTTCTTCGTACAACAAAGTTTTGGCAAAGTCTTCTTCCCAACATAGATAAAAAAATGCCATGAGAGTGGTGTTTCTTGGATTTTCTATTCTTCCGTGCAAGTTATCTTCACGAAAATAAAATCTCTGCCCATTTTCGAGATGTACATCTAGAAGAATAATAGGTGGAAAACGCTCATGTATAGGGAAAGAGAAGATTCTCCATATAGCTTCAGATGTGCTTATGTATCGACCATTTTGAAACTGTAATACCTCATCGTAAGAATTTTGTATACCAATCGTAGCTAGAGCGGAGCCTTTATTGACGTATTTACATATATATTTAATGGATTTTACACTACTACACAATTCAGCATTGACGTGAGCACCAAAAGCTCGTGAAAGCACCGGTGAGTATGGAACTACCCATCTATTGTCAACTATCAAAATCTCATCTCTCAAACGGATTTCACACTGAAAACCTCCATCTTCAGGACTTAGTTGGCGATAATTAGGGTAGCTGTCATCATTTATCGTTGTTTCTTTTGTAAGCGATTTAGGATATCATTTAGACCTTCATGACTAGGATGTCATTAAGTCCTTCATACATGGTGACTGTGTATTAATTGTTCCACATGGCCCATGAATCATATGTGTTTTAACTATATCATAAAGCTCTGGATCTTTATCAGGGTCCGGCAGCTCTGCACTAATCACAGAATCTATCTGATCTGGTCGTATTTTTTCTTCTAACCAGAGCAAAATATACGCATGCGGCAAACCTCTTTTCTGCCACTCTACGCTGTACATGTAGCAGACAACTGAGCCAAAAATTTTACCTTTCACTAAGAAATCCATTAATTTCTTCAATTTCAGATGAAATATGTGTGCTACCAAGTCGTGTCGCTTGAGCTGAAAAGCCTTGATGCAACTCCTGGACGATCTCTCTCCACTTAGGATTTGTAGTGGACGTAATAAATAAATCAGGCCGTGAGTATTTGCATACATAGCAAAAAGCGTCTTGCGTTCGCTCATGCATATATCATGGACCTCCTGTGAAACTTGAGGGTAGAATGACCAAGCAGCCTAAATTATCTAAACTTTCACTATTTCGTAATGGATCTTGCAAATCTATGTAATTCTCAGCTCTTAACTGAGTTTGATGAGTATGGATGTATATAAGCCTTTCCATCTCTATCTTAGCATACATATCAACAATATATTGATTCAGAAGCTGTTTGTAATAAATTAAATGATTGTATTCACCTTTTCTCATCATGAGTCTGTAAGAATAAAATTGTAGAGCTGAAACTTTCTTAGTAGTAGTTTGTAACTCAGTCTGAGGATCGACTAATTTTAATATAAAATGATAACCATCTTCTCCTCTGCAGAACATTAAAGGGTACTGTAAAGCATCATAAGCTCGATGTGTTTCTGCAATTCGATGTACCGTATGATCCCTCGCACGGATAATTATATCGCGTTTATCGCATTCCTGGTTAACTAAAACTACTGCCACCTTATTAGTTGTCAGTGCATTGTAGCGACCCCTGTGCTCTTCATTATTTTCTTTTCGATCAGCATGAATCACAATATTGTATTGATTATTATTCGCAGATGTTACAAATTCAAACGCACTTCTCAGTTCACTAACATATGGGTTGATTGGTTAAGTAAATTTTGAAGTTCTGTTACTAATGTCTTATCCAAGTTACGAATATGATCCATTCTTGTTTCAGCTTGCTGTAAATAATCAGCTATGAAATACACCTGTAGAAATTTTGGTACTTCATTTTGTGTGGGGAGTAATGATCCCATGAGTTGATGTACTTGCCCTTGAATTTTGAAAGTGGACATGAAGCTCCCTTCGACTATTTCATTGGGTCCGAATGATGTAAATTGAAAAGCTGAATTGTACGATCTTAATGCATTCAAACTTTTTTTGATAAAAGATGTTCTCCATTTAATAATGATTTTAACGGTTCTGGAGGAGGAAGTATGGGATCTAATCGCACTTTTCCTGTAGAGCAACATAATCCATGTGATTCATTTTTCCACTTTAAAGCTTTGCAATGAGGGCAAACCATACTCGGTAACCCGATATCTGTTTCATTTGCGTAGTTAATAACTGGATTATAATTGAAACCACTATTTAATTTTGCATTCCATCATAAAGTAGGACCTCGTGATCTGAGAGTTGCTTGCCTGCGTCTTTGTGCCACTAATCTATTTTCATGAATCGTAGGACTTTCAACCCATGAGACTTCTTCTAATCCAGATCTTTCTGAACAGTTCCAGGAGCTGATTGCATTTCGACTCCTTCGACATCATTTTAGATGCTCTAAGATGCCTCTTTCTTTCCGCAGCAGCAGTAGATCTTCCTAAACATGATCGTCTTTTTGGCATTGCAAAGCTAAAAAAAGTGGATTTGTATTTATTTGATCTATACTAATAAATCTCTAGGTGGCAATTAATAATTTATACAATACAATACATATTACACATATTACTTACCGATGATGTAAAATTAACGAAAAAAGGCACTGATACTACATCACTGACGCTCATCGCATAATTCTCGATGAAGTAGGTTAAGTATAATTCTCCACAATTAATTATTCCTACTGCACATAGGCCTACTGAATATTCAAATGTTGAAGAGTATGGTTTTTCAGAATCAACGTGTACTATATAATCAATGTTACAATATAATCAAACAATGAATTATTGTATTGTTTATATGAATTCCATATGCTGATAAGAATTCCATATCCCTACTAAAATGTAAATATTCAAATGGACTAACCGATATCAATATACTTATGTATACACTATTTGTATTATTCTATACGAATAAACATTTCATCTAATTGTGTGTGTTACTGCATGTTTGTAAATATCTACTAAATTATCAGATTTTGATTTTATGTATCGAGGAAACATGAATGATGGATCTATTGCTTCCAACTTTTTGGATATTCATAACTTACAATATAAGAATATTATTAATATAGATGTACCATTAGCAATTTACCAACTCGACAGTTACCACAACAATCATTTACAAATATTCGCAATCGAAGCCGCGGATTTAAAAAATGAGTTTTTTTGCAATAATTTTGGTTCTTTTTAACCTATGGTTTAAAAAAATGAGTTTTTTTGCAATAACTTCGGTTCTTTTTAACCTATCGTTATCAAATAAAGTGGAAAACCTTCCGTTGGGTACCTGCTATCAGTGTGCAAAGTTTCATTGAAATCGGTTCAGTAGATTCTGAGATTACCGCAGACAAACGTAGACCCCCCCCCCCCGTAGAGATTTATTAATATATATAATTATTATTATTATATTTGTTGATGGTTCTGGTATTAAGTTTGTGAACCTATGCCTCTGATCCTGTACCAGATGCCTCTTCTGATGTGTCAAGAGTCCTGCACAAATAAAACAATTACTACAGAAAGGGTTAAAAATGCTGGTATAGTAATCTGTCAGTGTTTTCAAATGTGTTTAAAATAGCGAAGATTGTCTTTCACTCAGAGAGAATTTACATGCATAATTTGAAAATTTTCTACTAGTGGTATGATTTCCATGCTCATTGAGTTGTTTGTTTGGTTGTATCAGTTTCTTTTTTATAATATTTGTAGGCTGTATTTGTTATATTTTTTATGGTATTTACAAATGCTGTACCTATACTTCATTTAGAAGTCTGATGACACAGTTGGGAAGACAGCAAAACACATTGCGTATATGTTTTTTTTTTGCTTGTATGTACTGCACAGCTTAAAAATTTAGTTGTCCAATATTATAGTTTCATGATTATAATTTTTAAATCTTTATGTTATAAAAATTGTTATTCTCTATCGTTCTACAAATTTTAAAATTATTTTGACCATAAACAAAGCTGTAAAACATATAAATGTACATTTTATGATTGTATTGAACTTTAAAACATAACTTGTCATGTTTCTACTGTTAATTAGGCAAATGTATAGCTTCAGTTTGTAGCTTTATATATCATTAAGGTGATGGAATACATAATTTATTTTATTCTGTACCCTACATATCTGACAAAAAGAAATTATATGCAACATTTAGTTATGATTTTTATAAATTACGACATGAAAATTTGACTGTGAAAAACTTTTTTGTTGTTACTATAGATATCTAACGTAAGCGAGTGAAATTATATTAAGTATAACTCTAACTTAATAGAACTTTTTGGACACCCACCTCCTCAGATTTTGATGAAACTTGGCACAATTTATTCTATTACTATCGTGATAACACCTGCAAAAAATTTTTTTGGTCTATCATTTATAGTTTTTGTTTATTAATTTTTTAGTTTTTTTTTTTAATTTGGCGCTATCCGTAGCCTCAGAAATCGCGCCTTTAACATGCACTCACAAATTTAAAAATATTTTTCTTGAAAACTATTCAAGATATCATCATGAAATTTTGCAGGAAGTTTGTGTGTGATACCTAAAAGCAGCGAAAAATGCTCTTATTAACCTATTTCAATCCCTCAAAAAACTAAAAATATTTAAATATAATTTTTTAGAAATTTTAGAAACGGGTGTTTTATTTTACAAAAACCACAATATCTAGAGTCTCAGACATGATAGAATGCTCAAATTTGTTTTAAAATACTCTTAAATATATAGGCTATTAGATAATTAAAAAATATAGTTGGCTTTTTAACATGTTTAATTACAATACAAAATAAAGAACTGTATAGGCCTATCTAAAAAAAAACTATACTGCTTTTAAATATGTAGTCCGTGGGAAAGTTAAAATTTAGTTTGCTTTTTATTTTTTATAACTTTTACAAACTTATAAACATTAGGGGAAAGTCATACAGTACCTACTGCATAAAAACAACTCAAAGATATACTAGTAAGTTTGAAATGTAATAATGAGGGCAACTAAAAGTAATATTTAAAAGCTCAGTACTCAGATTTTAATCTCAGTACTCTGATTTGGTGAATTATCAGCAGCTCAGTTGTGATGCTGATAATTTACATGACTCACCAAGCCTGTCTCAACAGGCTCTTTTCCTGTGGTGACATGGTCCTCTCTACAGTTGAATTAGTGCAGTTGTTCCTATCTTTCATTAAGTGAGGACATACCTACAGTGACTAATTGTTTCCTAGTTAAAGATTGTTTAAATTAATATTTTTAAGTTAAGTGTTATTGAGGCAGTAATAATATAAACTTTTTTAAATTTACTTTGGGTTTTGAAGATAATTTAAATTCGTGTGAATATAAACTTATTTTGTTCACTTTGTGTTTTGAAGAAAAAGTAAATTTGAGTGTACAAGTAGGGCATGGGTGTTTTTTTAACAATAATTCAGTTCAATCTGTAAGTACTGGCAGTTTGTTTACAGTTTAAAACCCTCTAATAAGTACTCCCTTTTTTTGCTAATTACTAAAAATAATAGATCACTATTATTTTTTTATAAATGTTTTGCTTCAATAACTAAAATATTTTGGAAGTATTATATGAAGAATAATACTTAAAAAATTGTTCATAACATGCTGTGAAGTATGCAAAACAGCATGGCAGATATTCAAGCCTGTATGTAATATTCCTCACTCTATCAATAATATTAGTACATATATTTAGTAAGATATATATGACCAATACCATAATTCGGTATTGCTGGTACTCACCAAAATTCATTATTTGCCGGGCTCCTCATCTGCTGTTATACACTGTTTTATACCTAAGGGTTCCAGGGTTTCGGGTACAGGAAGATTTCGAAACACGGTGGACGACACAATTGATAATACAATATTCTTGAGGTTAACCATTAAATTTAATTTCACTATACGTTCTTACATACAAACCATGTGTTTACTATAATGACGTCAGGTGGCCTGACTTAAACAAAATGGCGGTTGCCCTTATTATATCTCGTGGTATTCTTTAATTGCTTTATTGTTGGATTAATATCAGTTTAACATTACTGCTGCAGCTTCAAATTTATGAATGAATAGAGTTTTAAATTTATTACACAAACCAATGCCCTCGGCATGTTTTTTATGGCCATACATCCACTCTCTCATTTGCACACTCAGTTTTCGACACATACATTTTTAAATTAACAATTGAATATTAATGAGCTCATAAATAGAAAAATAATGAAAGGAACTTCTCTGGTTTAATCGATGCTGATGTCCATCCGTTGATTGTGCTTACTGCCCATGGTGATGGCCGGTGTTCGCCTTTTTTAGTCTGCCGCTTAATTAGGTTGATATTGCACTGAATTTACATTTGAAGTAACTGTAAGTGAACAAGTTATATGAGCCTTTATTGCTCCACTATAATGGCCAACATTTTGCCAGTTGTATTTAAATTATTATAAAATTTTGTGCACCCAGCGGTACATCGCTGTGGCTGCTATGAAGGATGGCGTTGAAATGAGAGCGAGGCAAATGTAAAATTACGCTTGTGTGTGTGTGTAGTTCTTACGTCATTCTGCTTTGTCTTACTGGACAACGCCTCGTTACACACATTGTACTCAGTGCGTCATTGTTCTTAGCGATGACGGAGCCGTGTTATAGCCCAATCATAATGCATATTGTTGTACTTCGTCATAAACACCGCCATGGTATATTTTGATGTTTTCACGTCCACCGGAGACCTTGGTGTTTTACTCTGGCCGAAATTACGTTGTTCCTTTTTCCAGAGGGACAATGTACCTAACCATTCTGTATGTTTAAAAAAATACATAATATAACATTGAAAATCCCCATAATTCCCATAATTCTGGTACTGAGTCAGTCTGTACTGTTACAACCCCCTCAAGGAAAATTTGTGTCGAAACACAAAAAATTTCCTTGACTTATTCACACTTTCCTAAAAGGATCAGTCTAGATATGTCACCACAACCCCCTGTAATGTTACCAAAAAAATTTTATCATCACTTACCCTTGGTCTCATGATGTTGGTCGCACCCTCTGACCTTACTGGACTTCTCCTGAGAGATCCCTACACCATAAGGCCATGAGGCACTCTACACTCCTGTTCTGACGCTCCAGCCAGCCCAGGACTGCGGTCACAACACCACAAAACTCTGAAACATCCAATACAAAATTTCAAAATAGTGGTATAATACACTTACATATCTACAACTGATATGTTCCCCTTTAGACGCATTGGTTTGTGTTTGGGGCATTGGTTTGGTCTTAAAATCAACAGGTTCAACCTCACAACTACAAGACTTAGAATACCTTGATTTTTTACCACCCCCTAAATCAATTTCTTATTTGTAAGAAAATAACAACATATCTATAACTACACACATAACACAATATATCAATAATTCTTTAATATACCCCCAAAATACCTTCACCTAATTAATTCTACAAATTCAGATTACAATTATCATGGCAGACATTTTTTCTTTAAACTTTGTTGCTCAACTTATAATAAGTTATTTATTTTGTAAATGGCAGCTTACTAGAATATTTTATTTAACTTCATTTTTAACTTTAAACTTCTCACTTTAAAATATACTATCTCTTAACACTTATTATCGTCCTTACACCTGTAACAACCTCCTAGCCACACACTCTATTGCCCCCCAACCGAACTGTAGCACTCGGGTGCCTCTGCAAGAACTGTAATTGTGGAGGAATTATCATCTCCTTTGTTCTTGTGTTGGCTTCACATTTAAACAACAAGATATCATAATATCTAAACTTATATAATTACACGCCCTTAAACGGTTCTACCACTGGTCTCTGCTGTTCCTTCTCGAACAGAGTGGCAGCCGCTGTTCCCTAATTCCGGGTAATTTCCCCATAGATATACCCCCCTGTTAATTTCTATTCTACACCAATTTCAAGACAGCTATGGTCGAAGGACTTAAATAATGGCCATAGCTGACCGCTCGCCAAAACCACGATTAGTGCTGGTAAGGCAGTAACCGCCCGAAAGTCGGGGAAATTAATTTCCTTCACATGTTTTACACTTAATGATATTGCTATACTGCACAAATAAAATCACATATAATATGAATTACATTCAAAGTGTACAGTGTATTACGCCCACATGAGGCCTCCGATGATGGCAGCATTCTATGTGTTGCTCATCAACCCATTTCACTAGCCACAGTAGTACATGTCACTACTGTCCTAGCTCATTACTTATACTTTACTTTTTCTACATTAACTGCTCTCACAGTCAAATTTTGACTTATAACTCACTAACACCACCTAACTACAAAATACTCTTCACTCTTGCTCAAAAACAAGTTCGTTAATTATTTAAAATTTTCACATAGACACTTTACAAGTTCGAGCTTTACCTTCTTTCACAACTATATTCACTGCTATAACAAGATAGGAACGACAACAAGGGATCACCTGCTCAGCTTACCTTACATACACATATTTCTCTGTTTTCAGCTGGAAAACCAACAATACTCATTTCTCTAATTATAACAATTTTAATACATTTTACCTCACATTTTCAAAGAAATCTTTGTTACTGGAATACATATATATATATATATATATATATATATATATATATATTTTTTTTTTTTTTCAATACACATTTAATTCTCATTCACACTTCTAATCAAGTAACACACTCTCTCTCTCTCTCTCTCTCTTTTTTTTTCTCTTAAAATTTTTTTTTTTTTTTTTTCTCTATGCTTCCCAGTATAGTTTCAAATTGCTAGCATTTTGTGTACCCACTATTTCTTTAGTCTCCCTATCCTGTAGTACATAGGCATTCTGCATTTTAACTTCAATTACCTCATAAGGTCCTTCGTACAGCAGGAAGAATTTCTTAATTTCCTTCTCCTGAGCATTAGACAGATCGTGCCTCTTCACCAAAACCAACTGTCCTATTTCATATTTCATCCACTTACCTCTTGTGTCGTGCCGATTCTTCCTTCTTTCTCCTTTGCTCAATAAGTTTTCATTTGCCAAACGAATCTTGATGCTTACGTCCATAGATGTACTCTCAGATGGGTAATCAAATAACTGTTCCAATATTCTCGGAGGACGGGTCCCTTTGACAAGCTCGTGAGGTGTATAGCCGGTGGACTCGTGGGTGGTACTGTTCAGCCAACTCTCTACCCTCTTAACATACAACGGCCACTCGCTGTGTTTAGCGTGACAATAGGCTCTAAAGATCCTGCCTATCTCTCTCATTACACGTTCAGCCTGGTTGGACTGGGGATGGTACACAGCCGTATGCTTCGTGATGATTCCTTCCCATCCTAACGTCTGACGCCATCGGCCACTGATGAATTGCGGTCCATGATCTGATAAAATCACTTTCGGCTTACCCACTTGTATCATGTAGTCTTTAGTCACTTTCTTACTCAATACCAGACTGGTAGCTCTTTTAATACTATACAACCTCACATACTTAGAAAAAGTATCTAACATTACAAACACATACTGCACTCCTCCTCTACCCTTGGGTAACGGTCCGAACAAATCAACTGCAACCAGATCAAATGGTCTCTCCACTTTTATAAAATTCATCTCCCCTTCGACTCTATAGTTGACCACTTTTGATTTCTGGCATAAATCACAACTCTTTAACAACCTTCTAACCCTTCTCTCCATATTTCTAAAAATACAAGACTCTTTCAATACATTCACACACTTCTTCGCTCCAAAATGTCCATACCTTATATGACAATCCCAAATAACCTTATCAACTAACCCTTCTGGAACTACTAATTTCCACACACGCTCACCCCCTACTATCCTCTTAAACAATAACCCATTATGAACCTGAAAATACTGGCTATACTCTGATTCACTTACCTCCTTTTCTAAACTCTCTATAACCTTACCTGACTTGTCCTCTGCTCGTTGCATGTTCCGGATGTCTCTCATCTCCGCTCCCAAAATTCTATCCTCTCGGCTGATCTTAAAAATCTCGATTTCCTTTAAATCTCTACCTGTTCTGTTGTGCAGCATGTCTATCCTTGACAAAGTATCCGGTATCTTGTTCTCAGATCCTTTGATATATTCCCATTCAAAATTATATTCTTGTAAAATAAGTACCCATCTGGTTAGACGACTATGAGCAAGCTTACATGTGTTTAAAAATGATAAAGCTTTGTGGTCCGTCCTAATTACTGTGCGATTTCCTAGAATGTATGTTCGAAACTTTCCCACTGCGAACACTATGCTCAGTAGCTCCTTCTCCGTCGTCGTATAGTTCTTCTCTGCCTGGATCAGTGATCTACTTGCAAATGCTATTACCTTATGCTCCTTGTCCTCACCTTCTTGGTATAATTCTGCACCGATGGCCACATTGCTCGCATCCGTTTGTAAATAAAATACTCTCTCGAAGTCTGGGTGGTTCATCATTACCATTTGACTGAATTTCTGCTTTATCTCTTCAAATGCTGTGCGCTCCTTCTCGCCCCATTTC
Source organism: Magicicada septendecula (assembly GCA_034769895.1). NCBI lineage: Eukaryota > Metazoa > Arthropoda > Insecta > Hemiptera > Cicadidae > Magicicada > Magicicada septendecula. The sequence goes on along the minus strand of CM068371.1, from coordinate 76,265,569 downwards.
CATTGTTTGGTTTTCTGGAGTACTGCACTCAATCTTGTGGTTAACTCTGCATAATTCTTCTGAAATTTCCGGTATAAATTACATAACCCAAGGAAACTTTGTAATTGTTTCACATTCCTCGGTTCAGGGAAACGCATGATTGATTCTACTTTGTCGGGGTTCGCTGCTATTCCTTCAGGTGTGATAATAAATCCTAAAAATTTTACCTGTGTCTGCAGAAACGTTGACTTATCCCAATTCACGGTGAGTCCGCCTGCCTCTAGTTTAGCCAATACATAGTCCAAGTGATCTAAATGGTCTTCGAAGGTCCTTGATGCAATCAAGATATCGTCCACGTAGACCGTCAAAAAGTCTAAGTCTTTGGGTCGCAAAATTTTGTCCAAACACTTTATAAAGCTGGCGACGCTGGTGTTCAATCCGAAAGGTAGACGTCGAAACTGGTAGTTCTTACCATTAAATAAAAATGCTGTATACTTTCTACTAACCTCGGCTAGTGGAACCTGCCAATATCCAGATGTCAAATCCAACGATGTCATATACTTTACTCCACTGAACTTCTGGAAGATCTCATTGATAGGCTCTGGTGACTCTCTGTCGGGAATTATGATCTGGTTTATTTTTCTGGCATCTAGGCACAAACGTACGCGTCCATCTTTCTTAATTACTACTACAAGTGGATTAGAATAATGCGATACTGACCGTTCAATTATACCTGTTTCTACCATCCTGTCGAGTTCTCTCTGCACCGCGCTTCTTTTTGAGTAAGGGACGGGGTAGCTCCTTTGCAAGAACGGTGTGTGTTCCCTTATTTGTAATACACATTCATACCCTTTTGCCCTTCCTGGAACTTCGGCAAACACTCCTCTGTACCTCGCTATCACCTGCCATAACGCTGCACGCTGGCCACTCCTTACCACCTCACCTTCACTACAAAATTCATCCGCCCTTATCTCCCATACTGCATCATTAATATTACTCTTTTCACTCTCCAACTCACTCATATATTCTGTCTCTAAACATGCACTTACCATGGTACCTAAATTACTCTCACTTACCCCTTTCTGTAGTATTTTAACTCCGCACGTTCTAACTCTACCTATTATATGTTCAAATTGTACTCTTACCGACCGGTCACCCCCATCTAACTCTATCACCTTATCTCTAAAATTTATAACAGCTTCCGTCCTTTTTTGTAAAAAATCGTTACCCAGTATGACATCTAAACTTAACCCTCTTACTACCAAAAATGTGTTTACAAATTCGACATTATCTATCAGAAAATTCAAATGTATTTGTTTAGTGACTCTCTTACTTCGTACACCCGTGACTCCTATTACCGTGACTCCTGCTACTGGTAAGATTGGAATATCCTTGTTAGACTCTCTTAGTTCTGCTAAAATGTTCTCTGCTATCACGGAAATTTCGCTACCCGTATCTATCAAAGTTTTAAAATTCTTATTTCCTACAGTTACCTGAATCTCTGTCAGTCCTGCTCTCACCTCGCTGTTTGCATAGTTTTCTTCTTCCATCAGGTCAGCGACAATATCTGCTTTTATTACGTGACTGTAAATCTCCTCGACTGGTTGGACCTCCTGCGTTTCCCTGAACAATGGTCGGGTCCTGGCTACCACTGTCGTTTCTAGTTTTCCTGGTGTCTGCTAGTGGAGGGGCCTCGGTGTCCCTTATCTGGCCTCTGGTTGTTGTTCATCGCTCCTCTAGTGTCAGGTGTCTCTCTGCCTTGTGGTTTATCTCGTCTCTCCTCGTCTCTCCTCCGTTGTCCTTCTCTAGGCGTTCTACATTTGAAGCACTGTCGCCTGAATGGGAAATTCTCCTGTTGACACTTATAACATCTCCACTCACCTGGTTTATAATGGTCATTTTTATTTATCACATTAGGTTCATTGTAATGGTTTCTCTGTGGATGGTATTCTACCTGGTTTGGTTTATAATTACCCGGTGTTACTCGCCTATTCACTTCCCTATCTCTAATATTTTGCAAAATGTCAAGGACTTTTTCAAGTTCGCTTAAATTCGATATTTCTTTAGTCATTAAAATTATTTGTACTTCTCGAGGAAGATGTTTACTAACGTACCTTACAAATGATGTAAAAGGAATTGGAGGTTCTAAATATTTAACTTCATTGTACAACTGTGTCACGTATATTGTTATGTTATTGTTTGTGTGACTCCCAAAATTACCCGTTCCCATTATTTTACTCCTCAACGCTTCCTGTTCCTCCTCTGGCCAATATTTTCCCTTAAACGCTTGTTCAAACATCTCGTAATTACCCCACTCTATTCTGTGTGCTTCTGCCCATACCGCGGCACTACCCTTAAAACATCTGATTATTTTAGTTAACTGGATCTCCCAATTACTACTACTAAAATGGTGGTACTCCCTAGTTTGGTTAATAAATCGCATGAGGTGTATTGAGCGGTTTTCGTGACTGAATAACTCTAACTCTATTTCATTATACAAATCTCTCGTAATAACAACTCTTTCCGTATTTCCCGTTAAATTCTTTCTAATCTCCCCCCCGCAATTCATTTTTCATTTTGGTTAAATCATTCTCAATTAGGTTATATCTATCATGCACATCGTTATAATTTTGCACACTTAAACTATCTATCTCTTTAACTCTATTCTGCAACATACTTATTTTATTTGTTGTATCATTTTCATGTTTTGATATATTACTATCTATTGTCTGAATACTTTTAGTTATGTCTACTACATTTGATTCACATTGTTCTACTTTATTTTGTAAAATCTGAGTTCTCAATTCTAACTGCTTATTGACTTCATTCTTAGTTTTAATTTCTAACTGTTCTACTGTCTCTACATATTTATTTTCTACTTCTCTATTTTGTATTTCTATTTGACTTTGAACGGTTTCATTAATTTGTTTGACTTTGTCATCTAAATTACTTATCTTAATTTGAACTTGCTCATTTATAATTTCTGTTTGTCTTTCAACACTATTATACTGTGTCTCTATTTTACTAATTTTCTTGTTGACTTCAACGTTTTGTTTAGACATTTCATTTTCAAATTCTTCAAATTTCTCTTCTACTTGGTTTAATTTGACATTCTGTAAAGTATTTTGCTTTTTTAACTCACTTTCAAAACTATCTAGTTTTACGTTAAGTGTACTGTTCATCTGATTTATTTTGTCTTCGAACTTATTGTTTTGTTGTTCGAATTTGTCATTGATTAATGTAAATAAATTTTCTAATGAAATTTTATTTTCGACTATTTTGGGCGTTGAGCTAATGTGTCTTTCCAATAAAATGGATTCTGTCTCTGAATTTTCTATTTCTGTGCTATTGTTATTTTCTGCCATTTTGTATTTTAGTATTTTAAATAGTTATTTATCTCTATTTGTATTTGACTACGCAATATACTCAACTCGTATTTAACTATTTACCTTTAACAACATAACCTCTCATTCATTATATATCGTCTTCTGTGTTTCTCCATCTATCTGTTTTATATAAATTAATTTTATATAGAGTCCACTGTGAGGGCGACCAATTGTAATATTCCTCACTCTATCAATAATATTAGTACATATATTTAGTAAGATATATATGACCAATACCATAATTCGGTATTGCTGGTACTCACCAAAATTCATTATTTGCCGGGCTCCTCATCTGCTGTTATACACTGTTTTATACCTAAGGGTTCCAGGGTTTCGGGTACAGGAAGATTTCGAAACACAGTGGACGACACAATTGATAATACAATATTCTTGAGGTTAACCTCAAGAAATTTAATTTCACTATACGTTCTTACATACAAACCATGTGTTTACTATAATGACGTCAGGTGGCCTGACTTAAACAAAATGGCGGTTGCCCTTATTATATCTCGTGGTATTCTTTAATTGCTTTATTGTTGGATTAATATCAGTTTAACATTACTGCTGCAGCTTCAAATTTATGAATGAATAGAGTTTTAAATTTATTACACAAACCAATGCCCTCGGCATGTTTTTTATGGCCATACATCCACTCTCTCATTTGCACACTCAGTTTTCGACACATACATTTTTAAATTAACAATTGAATATTAATGAGCTCATAAATAGAAAAATAATGAAAGGAACTTTTTTGGTTTAATCGGTGCTGATGTCCATCCGTTGATTGTGCTTACTGCCCATGGTGATGGCCGGTGTTCGCCTTTTTTAGTCTGCCGCTTAATTAGGTTGATATTGCACTGAATTTACATTTGAAGTAACTGTAAGTGAACAAGTTATATGAGCCTTTATTCCTCCACTATAATGGCCAACATTTTGCCAGTTGTATTTAAATTATTATAAAATTTTGTGCACCCAGCGGTACATCGCTGTGGCTGCTATGAAGGATGGCGTTGAAATGAGAGCGAGGCAAATGTAAAATTACGCTTGTGTGTGTGTGTAGTTCTTACGTCATTCTGCTTTGTCTTACTGCACAACGCCTCGTTACACACATTGTACTCAGTGCGTCATTGTTCTTAGCGATGACGGAGCCGTGTTATAGCCCAATCATAATGCATATTGTTGTACTTCGTCATAAACACCGCCATGGTATATTTTGATGTTTTCACGTCCACCGGAGACCTTGGTGTTTTACTCTGGCCGAAATTACGTTGTTCCTTTTTCCAGAGGGACAATGTACCTAACCATTCTGTATGTTTAAAAAAATACATAATATAACATTGAAAATCCCCATAATTCCCATAATTCTGGTACTGAGTCAGTCTGTACTGTTACATGTAGTATTGGACTATTTAAAAAATCCGACTGTTTCCAAACAATCTACATACCTTCAAAAAAGTTACAATGTGTTTCTGAATTAAGTGACGAAGAAAAAGATTTGATTCGCCTTAGATCTGGAATTAATTTGTGTGAATTTAAAAATATCTGTTCTCATCACAGCTACTACTTTTTAAACGTATTTGAAAAGTATCAAACAATCTGTGTAGACCCGTTAAAAAAACACAAAAAGCCTATTAAAAAATCGTTGAGAAGTGTAAGTTTAAGTTTTTCAGAACAATTGATAGCAAAAAATATTTACATAAAACCTGGGCAAAAGCTTTGTTCAACATGCCGTAACTTTTGTGAAGAAAAAATAAAAATAAAAGTCAGTGAGAATGAAACAGATGATGAACTCATGACTGAATTAGATTCATTAGAATCAAGAAATGTATCCCTCTCACAAACAAACACTGCTCTAGATGATTTAGGTTTAACACCAATAAAGCTTCACACCTTGTCATCGTAAGGGGTCACAGTAAGCTTCACAGTAAGGGGTCGTATTATAAAAGAAAAGTTGATAATGTAACTAAGGCTGTGAAAAGAAAAATTTCAAAAGCACTAGATTATGATGTTCCAAGTTCTGATGACGAGGAAGAAGATACAAGTATAGTTAAAAAGGCACAGGATTTTGATGTGATGATTTGTCTTTTGAAAGAAAAGATTTTATCTGTTGGGAGGTCTCAAAAAATCCAGATTTTTGACTTTGGCTCCAGAATCTTGGAGGAAAGAAAAAGTGATGAATGAATTCAATGTGAGTGAATACATTGTGCGACAAGCAAGAAAGCTGAAACGTGAAAAGGGTATTTTGGCAATTCCTGATCCCAAAAAAGGTAAAACACTTTCTGAAAATACAATTAAACTTGTAACAGACTTTTATCAAAATGATGAAAGTTCAAGAGTGTTACCTTGGGCTAAAGACAAAGTAAGTGTTAAAAAAAATGTTTACATGCAAAAAAGACTTATCCTTTGTAACTTGAGAGAACTCTATTCTTGTTTTAAATGGGAATATCCAGATGTGAAAGTAGGGTTTTCAAAATTTTGTTGTTTGAGACCTAAATGGTGTATCCTTGCTGGTTCTGCAGGCATACACACTGTATTTGTTTGCTGCATCTACCAAAATGTAAAACTGGTACTGGATGCTGCCAAAATTGAAGAATCATATAAAGACCTAATTAAGATGCTTGTGTGCAACATAGAAAATTCCAACTGCATGCTGCGCCATTGTGATAACTGTCCTGCAAACACTGCATTAATCGATTATTTGACTGAAAAATTAAGTGAAGATTATGATTTAGAAGAAGAAATTGTAATAAGCCAATGGGTGAATACCGACAGAGCAGAGATGGTAAAACAATCTATTAGCGTAGAGGACTATATTTCTTTATTGAGCAGATCACTAGAAAAGCTAATACCCCATTCATTTGTCGCTAAATCGCAGTCATCAGCTTTTAAGAGATTGAAAGGAAACCCACCACCCAATACACCAATTGTAGTAATGGATTTTAGTGAAAATTATTCATTCAAAATGAAATCCAAAGTTATCATTGGAATAGAGGGGGTTGTACTTTTCATCCAGTAGGAATTTTTTTAAGAAACAAAGAAAATGTTTTGATTTCTAACCATTGTTTTATAAGTGACGATCTTGAGCATGACACAAGTTTTGTTAACTATGTCCAAAGGGAAATTACAAAATGGCTGGCAATAAATCAATCCAGAAATAGACACAGTTCATTATTTCACTGATGGCTGTGCTGATCAATATAAAAATATGAATAGTTTTAAGAACCTGTCTGAGCATTTGAAAGACTTCAATATGAAAGCTGAACACTCGTTTTTTGGTACAAGTCATGGGAAATCAATAAGTGATGGTCTAGGAGGAACGGTAAAAAGAATTGTAAGGAAAGCAAGCCTCCAGCTACCAGATGAAGATCAAATTATGACACCAAGTGCTGTCTACAACTATTGTGAAAAGAACATTGAAAACATTCACTTTCACTTTATTGACAATAAAGATGCTGATTCACTACGATTGGAACTAGAAAAACGATTTTCAACAACCCGGACTATTCCTGGTACTAGAAGTTTTCATAATTTCAAACCACTTCAGACAAACAACCTTGAAATTAGAAGGACTACTGATAGTCTTAACGCTGAACTAATCTTTTCTTATCAAACTTCTTCTGATTGGGTTTGTGTTCAACCATCTTCAAATAATTATGTGGCTGCAAATTGTGATGGTAACTGGTATTTTGGACTAGTAAAAACTATCTTCAGTGAAGAAGAAGATGCGGAAATTCTTTTTCTCCACCCTCCAGGACCAGCTGCATCTTTTTATTGGCCTCAAAGAGAAGATTCGTGCATAGTGCCTTTGAAACACATCATCAGTATAGTAGACGCACCTCAATCAAGTGGCACCGGAAGAATGTATTATTTCAAAAAAGATTGTGTGAAAAAAACTGAAAGCTGTTGGATGAAGTGGAAAAAGTATTTCAATCAGCATTAACATGTATTAAAAAGACAAACAACTCACAATATTGAATGTGTATTTTGAACAATAAATTGTGTTTAACGTAAGTACTCAATCATCTTTTGAATTTTAAAAGATATTCTTCTGTTGTGCACAGCAATTAAACATGATAAACAAAGTCAACTATATTTTTTAATTATCTAATAGCCTATATATTTAAGAGTATTTTAAAACAAATTTGAGCATTCTAGCATGTCTGAGACTCTAGATATTGTGGTTTTTGTAAAACAAAACACCCGTTTCTTAAATTTCTAAAAAATTATATTTAAATATTTTTAGTTTTTTGAGGGATTGAAATAGGTTAATAAGAGCATTTTTCGCTGCTTTTAGGTATAACACACAAACTTCCTGCAAAATTTCATGATGATAACTTAAATAGTTTTCAAGGAAAATATTTTTAAATTTGTGAGTGCACGTTAAAGGCGCGATTTCTGAGGCTACGGATAGCGCCAAATTAAAAAAAAAAAAACTAAAAAATTAATAAACAAAAACTATAAATGATAGAGCAAAAAAAGTTTTTGCAGGTGTTATCAGGATAGTAATAGAATCAATTGTGTCAAGTTTCATCAAAATCTGAGGAGGTGGGTGTCATGACCTGGGTGACTTGACATGGAATGACCCTGACACAAATGTTTATTTAAGCATTTAATGTAAGTGTGCACTGCTTAGTATTTACTTGTAACTTGTAGCTCTTCAGTTAGGTTACTTTTTAATAATCAATCTTGTCTTGTATAATTTAGGTCTATACTCCTTTTTTTTACCAAATTTTATTAAAAAACCCAAGATGCGTAAACTATGCAGGTTATTTATCAGATTGTTTTAAAGATCTGACTGTTTCTAACGGACAGTTGTGAGAAATAGCATAGCACATTTTTGCATTTCTTGAGCATAGTTTACAAGTTCTTCTGTTTTAGGACATTTCTATCTTTCTTACCCCATAAAGCCTCTTGATCACTGTTGACGCTAAGGACAGCATCCTTTTATTTTTGCCAATGATGAACATGTCCCTCACTTACATAGAATTTTCTTCAAACATAAGATTGATATTTTCTTCTATGAATGTTATTACATGAATTTGAAATGGGTTGTAAAATTACTGTTCTCTGATTTACCTTATGTCAGTTCATCAGATAAATTAACCGCTTAGATACAGTACACTTGGACACACCTGACAGTCTACAAAGAGTTACCATTTCCAAGGATAAGAACAGTATGCCATATTTTAAAACACCGCACCATACCGCACATACCTTAATGGTTTTTGTGGGAATACTGCCAACCTTGAATTTCATATCCATTTTATTTTTCTATAAAAATCAGTCCAAACCTGTATGTAAATTATGAAACTAAATATGGTATATATTTTTATTTATTTATATTTTACTTAAATATATTGTTATTACTTACTGTTAAAGTTATTACCCATTTTCTTAAATAACCTTATTTATGTTACCTGACTATCCAAATACGACAGTATTGTGTTTATATTATACATTCATTTGTTCCCATGTAACTCTAAAACTTTTGAACCAATTTTGAAAAATCACTTGTCTTGATTTCGTGAATGTCATTGCTGATATGAAATTTTAGAAGAAATAAAATGGTGTGTGATATGTGATACAAACTACTTCTAAAATGTGGGCAAGCATATAGAGTTATGTATCACTAATTCATGAAGGGGGAATAAAAAGATAATCACAACTAAAAATTAAAGTAAAATTACTATAGCCCAGGCAATAGAGCAAAAAAAAAGGCTGTTTTTGTTATTAAATTTAACAGCAAACCAGCTGTGCGATAATTTGAAAAATATTCCATAGATGTTAAAAACCAAAATTGCAACAGCAAATCACCTTTTGCAAATTTTAGCAACAATAAAAACCATAAAAAATAGTGCTTTTTTACTTTTTTGCTCATAGTAAGGAACGTATTGAAGAAATTGTTTTACTGTCAATAGGAAAGTTGTAGAGAATTGAACAATTTTTAAAATTGTTGTTTGTAAGCCCAGATCGGTGCATTTTTCACTGAGAAAAACCGGAAAAACTGCTAAAAAGCGTGTTTTTTTTTTAAATTCATAACTTTGTCAAAAATAAAGCTGAAGCATTCACCTTCCGCCAAATGATAGCTAATGATATGTAGATTAATCAGGCTCAAGATAGTTTTTGACGGATAAGTAGTTCTTGCACAATTGCAGTTTAAACAAATTATAGCATTATTTTGCAAAATTCACAGTATTAACCAGGGTGTACCGATTTTAATTTACCAAACGAATTTTGATAATGCATGTTATAAATTACAATTCGTTTATCTTGGATTTTTATATAAACTACGTTAAATGTGTTAAAAATGTCTTCGTACATAGCGTTAAACGCGCGAGCTTGCGCTCGAAGCCAAACGGAGTCTAGGTAGTGGGGGGACGAGCCAGCGAAGGAGAAGAGAGAACTCGCGCGGCATTGTAATGAACTGTAAGATACATTTGTTTTGTTTAGCCCGGGCTGCTCGCATTAGGGGCTACATAAGGCGGATTATATAACGCTTAAAATTTAAGTTGTTTGAAACAGTTTATTGGAAACCATCTGAATAATATTACAAATAACGTATTTTAAAAATACTTTATTACAAAATATACATACAAATGATATACATAATCGCAAGACTATCGCTTAACATAATCGTAATATTACATTTTTCGCTTTTTGTGTGGTACTTCGCATTCATCGCATTCATTCTCAGTAATTACATCTAGTTCACTGCATTCAACCATACTATCCAAATCATTTTCTTCAATTTCATCCTTGTTATTAAGTGTTTCAATCGTAATATTTGAACATGCTCCGTCACTGCAATTGGCACATAATTCGGAACATTCCAAACCATGCTTTCTGCAGGTACATGAATTAGTATTACAGCCTGTTTTGCATCCACGAGATTTGTTTTAGCAAATTCTCAGGCATTGGTGGATCTTGTGATCCAATGGGAACCAAATGATTATTGACCACTTTCCATCCCCATTGCATCGGATTTAGATTTATATTACCAAGCCACAATTGTAACTGGTAATACATGCGGAAAGCATGTTCTTTTGCTGCACCCTCCGACGGTGGCAAGGTCTCAAAAGCAAAATTTGGTTTAACCTTCGCTTTGGTATAATGCAAATAGCGAAGATCATTTAAACTAAAATTATGACTCTTTTGTATTAAAGTTTTTTCTGCTTTATTACTATATAGATTGCGAATTAGAATACAAGCACTTCTAGCTATTTGATCTTTGGTGGCATCATTTTTATAAAATATTTTTGCGAGTTCTTGTAATTTTGTGGCTTCAAAACTATTAATTAATTTTTGTTTACCTTGCTTATATAAACAAGATGTTTACACCACCAAAAGTTTATTTAATATGTAAATATAATAGTTACATATTAACCGTTTTGAGTTAAAACATCGGAAGCGTGTGATCCACGATGGGACGCTACGAAAAATATGTAAATATAATAGTTACATATTAACCGTTTTGAGTTAAAACATCGGAAGCGTGTGATCCACAATGGGACGCTACGAAAACGAGAGTGTGTGATCAACGATGGGACGTTTTCGATGTCCGTGACTCAAAAGTACAGGGAGTGACAGCTAAGTACAATTGGCTGTAAAACCAATCAAATATTCAATATAAAAAATCAAATATTCAAAATTATCCAAATTTAATAACATGAGCTCATTTTTAAAGAAAATGTACCAGAGTATGAATGGGAGAGAGTGAGAGAGTGGATACTATTCAATATTAATAAGTGCTGGGTTGTGCCAATAATATTTATGTTTATCAAGTTTATTATGCATTAATCATTAACATAGTATTTATTTTGGAGGGATAAAGTGTTGTAGGGGTTTAATATTTGATAAACGCCACATGGCGTAACATGTAGTCAATTTTCAATGTGTAGAGTCATCTTAAAAAATAAAAGGTCAATGGTACGTTTTATTTTGAGTACGATTATTTCAGGTAATATATTCCTTGACTCTGGTTCGTGTAACCTGAATTCTGGACCTTCAAGGTAAGTTTTTGTATTTGTTGTACAGTGTGGCAACATGGCGCCCGATATTTTAATACACATCAAATTAAATGTAACCAATTAATTAAAGTAATTAATTACAATTGGTCGCCTTGCGAACAGGGACTCTACATAAAATTTAATTTTATGTGGAGTATACCTACCAGAGAAACGGAATATTTACCTGAAGTAATTGCGAAAGTACGCAAACACGTGCGTAAGATAGGGTTAAGTTACGAGGTTATAAACATTTATGTGTTAGAGATATGAGAACCAAAATGAGTACCAATGACAATAAAACATTAGAAGTCAGTGCAACTGATGAAAATTTGACTAGTGAGATGGATGTTCCATTAACACAAATTAGTCAGATTGGCGAGGCGAGTACGACTGAAAATGTAGAGTCAGAGAAAGTAACCACATCCATCTCAACTAGGTCAGAAAATAAAACAGACGAGTTGTTAACACGTTTATATAACATGATGTGTAGCAATTTTAATGAACTAAGAGGGGACATGAATTTTAAATTCGATGTTCAAAAAAGCGAAATTAAAGAGATTCAAAGTAGTTTTAATAACAAATTTGATGAGCAAAATGATAAAATGGAAATTAATTTCAATGAGATGAAAGATGAAATTAAAAAACGAAATGATAATTTTGATAAACAATGTGACGAAGTGAATAAAAGGTTAGATGAGAGGTTAAGTCAAATAAAGAATAAGAAGGTAAGTAGCAGTGAAAATATGACAAAAAACAAAGTGCTAATTAATAAGGTGAGTAGCAATGACAATTTGAATAATAAAGTAAGTGGTGTTGATAATTATGACAATATAAATAGAAACATGGTGTTAGAAAATGATGATGAGAATATTGGGAGTGATAATGAGATGTTTGTGTGTGTCGAGTCAGAGAGAGAGCTGAGAGAAAGTATATTTGTAAAAGGGATGCAGGGGGCAGAATTTTGCCTTGATGTTGTAGTAGGGGGTGAAGTAAAGTCTTCACGTATTTTTAGCAAGGACGTGAGTTCCTTAGGTATATATTTGGGAGACGATATGTCTACAAATAGAGTTCCCTGGTGTTTTTGTGTACCTCATAGGTGGTGCAGTAATTATGAGTTAGTGACCCCTGCATGTTTGGAGAGAGAGAGAGTAGCTTGGTGTTATGGTGAGAAATATATTGAGGGAGAGAGAGAAAGAGAGTAATAGAGATTTTTAAGATAAATAGAAAGTATAGAGAATATGTAGAAAGGTTAGGAGTAGAGATGGTGGATAATTATAGTGAATACTTACCTTATAGTGAAATTGAAATAGCAATAATAGTAGATGATGATAATAATTATAATAATTACTTACCTTGGGAAGTAACAGGTGTAGCAGTAGATAATTATGCTGACGATAATAATGACTTTATAACTTACATGATTATGACATAACTGAGGTAGACAGAATCATACCCGATGATGACATGGTATATGATAAATTAATATGGAATAAACATATTAATTCAAACGAGATTGTGGAAGAATATAAAAGTTTAGATAAATATTATAATGATAATATTAATATCATTTATTTAATAAAAAATAAGTTGTATAGACCTAAGATTCGACTATTATTCAATGATGGAGGATAGATTGTTTTATTGTGTATGAACATTTAATATATGTGAACAGTGTTTTTTGAAATGGACTGTATATGAACTGATTTTGATCAATGATAAAATAATGAAGTTGGATTGTATAGTTTTGTGTGTATTAATGTCCATGTATTTATGTATTTTGATGTTGTGTATTACAGGTAAATTCTATGTACACCATGTATGTAACAGTAAATTATAGTTGATAACAAGTAACATGTTTTTGCTTTGACTAAACAAGTGAAAGTAATAGTGAAATTTTAAATAATTTAATTAAATAATTGAAGATTAATTACTCAATTAATGTGGTACAAAAGAAAGTTTGTGTAATGAAGTTAAATTATTAATTTGTAATGAAGAAAGTTTCTAATGAATAATAGATGATTAAAATGTAATATATATTGAGATGTATTGTTATTAGTAGGTGAGGGATGAATTTTCTAATGCAGTTGTCAATGATTACAGTAATGCAAAGTTTAAAAAAGGATAGCGCCTGGGTGTAGATAAAGGCATGGGAGTTAGATAGCTAAGAATTTTGAAGAAAATAGTACACAAAGAGAGTATTAGATATTTTAGGGACACAGTAGTAGTGATTATATGTAGAGAGGTGAGTAAAGTAAAGGGTAAACATATATTTGTTGATGATGATATTTTGTAGTGGGGGTGAGGTGTAAGGAGTGGCCAATGTATAGCGTTGTGGCAGGTAATAGCGTAGTTTAAGGGAGTGTTTGCCGATATTTTGAAAAGGCAAAAAATTATGAATGTATATGGCCAGGTAGGGAACACACATCCGAGTACAAAGACGAGCGGTGCCAGAGGATTTAAATGGAATTAGTGAAGGGAGTTATAATTGAGAAATTGGTGTCATAATATGTAAATCTGGTTGTTAGTAGTGGTTAGTTGGAAGAAGGAGAGTGAGATTATAAATGTTAGTGCCTATATAATAAGACAAATTATAGTGGATACAGGAGTCACCCAGACTAATCAAGGATAAAAATGTGAAGAGTAGAAAATTAAGAGTAGAGAGGTAATAAGAAATGAATAATGAAATAATAATAATACGTTAATATTGTTACAACACAAATAAGCCACCCCAGTACCAGGGATAAAAAAGATAATTCTAAATGTAAATATGCTTCATATCAAATAAAATGATTAAATATAAATAAAATATAAAAACTATAACACGACAAACGACGACATTACCCAACCCAAGTGATTGACCCAACAACAGAAACAAAAGAAGAAGGGAACCACGAAAAATAAATAAGAGAGAAAGTGATTGACCAAACAAAGAGTAAACAAACGAAGAAGGGAGGAAACCAAAACCAAAGAAGAATAAAGACAATTGAAGGAAGTGAACGAATTCCTATAACTAAATGAAATTAAACCAGACGAGAAGAGGAGAACCGAATTAAAATGAACACAATTGAAAATGAAGAAGATGAAGGAGAAGAAGAAGAAGAAGAAGAGGAAGAATGAAGAGGAAACGAAGTGAAACCAAGAAATAACAAACACCACATATAAAAGGGAGAAATGGTATACTCAAATATAGAATATTGTAAATAAAATCAATAATTAGCCAATAATGAAAATAAATGTTATTGTAAATGAGATAATTTATATACCTGTTTTAAACAAAAACAGTAAAAAGCAACCTAGTAAAGAAAAGTACACTAACCCAAATATTAAAGTTAGATATAGTGAAACATATAACAAAATATCATTAATATTATGTTTAATTTTATAATGAAAGAAACAGTGAGAAATAGAAAGAGAAATAATTATAGGGATTACCCACTAAAAAACACTTTGTAACTCTACGAATTAATTACAAAATTATAATTATATTTATCTCTTACCTTCGGGTTTTTATTCCAAAGTCTTTCAGACGAAAACAGCTGCAAAAAGGATTATTTGGATTTGATATAGCCAAAGATCAAATACACCGTTTGTGCTACCACATTGCCTCTGATTTATTATTCAAAACAACTACTTCGTCTCTCTTTCATAACATTTAGAGCAAATACTTGTAGAATGAGCAACAATTTGTGAAATCAAATTTAGTAATAAAATATTTCTTAATTAACTAGCTTATTACAACTATGGTATACCCCAACTATTTACTATCTGCAATGAACCAATACGTGCTTTGGCTACACACTCACACACATTCGTTCTTTGATTTTATCGTTCTATTTAAACCCCACCTCGAGATCTCTGATGTACATTTTAGATTTATATTTATTTATGTTGAATTATACTCTGGAAAAAAAAAAGGAAAATAATCTTGTTTAAAACTCAGTTAATACTTAACATCCGAAGAACTCCGCTGTTTTGCACCTCTGCTGTGAATGCACTGTTTAACACACCATAATTTAGTTTTGACACTGTTTACCCACGGTACTTTTATTGACTATTTCATATTAGTTTGATGCACCAATTACTTTAATCCACTTTAAAATAGCATTCCGTGTTGTTTTGTCGGCCGACATATATTTTCGAGCACTTAGCTCGCTTAGGTTGGCCGCGCGTTATACAGTTTTTTATATTAGTTTTAGTATTTTCAAAGATAGGCCTACTCTTAACTGCGGCCTATCTTACACCCGAGGCCACTATGTAGTTTTTATCTGCACTGTATGCTGCTTATTACCACTCTCTCTGATGACACACAGCAGACTGTAGACTGTGTCACAAGGCTGCTGCTGGCGGTTACGCAATGCGTCTGGCAGTTGTTTTGGCTGACTGTATGTGTGTTGCATTGCTGTACTGGAGGCTCCTTACAGGTGAAAGTCTGGCAATTTGGAAAGTGCTTAAAATGATGATTTGAATTAATATGAAATTAAACTGGGGTGGCTCACAATTCCGTACCGTTACAATACCCCCCCAATAAGAGATTGAAAGCCGGAGCGTTCAAACTCTTATTGCCTAAACCTAAGAGGATCAGTGAGGATATGGCGCCGCAACCCCCCTGAACACTCTACTACATCATGGGTTCTTACCCCCCTAGTCTGGCGACTGTGACAGCACCCATCCGATCTTACTGGACTTCTCTGTTCGAGATCCCAACACCGAAAAATCGAACAGATACCCGACCCAGTATCGCCTGACTTTAAAACATGTAATTAAAAAAACGACAAGCGGCCTTCCATCACTCCATATCCCACAACTGATTTGTTTCCTCTTAGCCGTACTGGTTCATTGACAACGTACTGGCTCATTTTATATTATAGACCCTAAACAATAGTATTAGTAAAACAATATTGGTTTACAATGGTACACATAAATTCCAGTTAACTTGAATAATATTCCCCATACAATATTATCCAACCAAAATGACACATTAATTATACAACATAACATTAACTCACCGTAAATACAAATTATATCCTTACTTGCCTACTCATATTTATATAGAATAAACAAAACTTTTTTTTTTTTTTTTTCTTTTACTGCCCCCCTTTTATCCCTTAACCCCTGATACCCGTTACATTTTAATGTGGTCTGCGCGAGGCTTCTTGGCCTTTTTCAGCCTCATCCTCGCCGTAACCCACATCTCCCTCGTGACCTGTAACTGGGTCACCGCCCATCCACACTCACTATTACCCCCCCTAGACTGTAGCGTCTAGTTGCTTTCACAAGGACTGATGCGGAAGGGGTGGACATTTTTTTCTTTTATTCCACCCCCATCCTTGCTTCGGCGTTACAATAAAATTCGGTCTTGCACCTACTAATAAAAAATGAATGATACGCCCCTAATGGACTACCACCCCTATCTGGGTGAAAATAGCCCTATTCCAAAATTTGGTAGATTCCCCAAAAAATAACCCCCCTACTAAGTCTAACAAACCACCGGGTTGACAAAATAAAACAAACCACAAGCCGGTTATATCAAGTAAAATTTATGATTTGCCACAATTAACTACTTTCACGGTCAGGGTCCGGTGAGGCCATGACCGCACTTAGGTGGGGAATCTACAGTTAAAACATAAAACATAGATTAGCATTGATACAAGTTACTTGGACAGTAATATACACATCTTATTTTCCAGACACTATCTCATCCTGAACATTTTCCATCAGTTGTCAGTGTTAAATAAATGTTTTAATCATTATTGGCATCAATTAGCATTTAATTTATAATTCCAATTTGAATTTAAATGAAAATAAAGTTAAGTTCATTGTTAAAAATCATTGTTTCTATTGATTTGAATACCCAATTAATTTAATGGTGTTTAATTTCTCAAACTATTAGTTACAATAATTACCTCATTATTATTTTAACAAAAATTTACTTTAATTAATTCAATTAATCTCAAAAGTTACAGTATGGCCTCATTATTATTTGGGGTGTAAAAAAATTTAATTTCAATTCTTTTCTATCACAATAAGGTTTTACTCAAGATACTGATTCAGCAGACTACAACATTCTTTGTTATTGTCACCAAGCATGACTACAGACATTAGTCTCAACATACCACACCTGTTTATATAAACACTAGCCTGCAAGACTCACATAGTCTAAACATCCTGGTTACATCATGGACTGGCATATATATACTTCCTGCAAAATTTTCATTTCTATAATTCTTCTTGTTAACATATTTGTCAAAGTCTATTTGTTGCCATTCGAACCAAATATAATTTTAATTCACCTTTCAATTACTTTAATAACATTTTCTATTTAATACTATTATCTCCATACCATTATTATTATTATTACACTCTTTTCACACCTGTAAGCATTTTATTCTATCTGATTAGTATTCTGGACTTTATACTTACAATCCACTTATTGACATGAATACAAAATACACACCACACACACACACACACACACCAATATCTCCCTCGTGACCTCTGAAACACTTAACAACAATGTTATTTCATACAAACAATTCAACATTTTATAATACATACAATTAATTTCACTACATATGTATTTACAACTCTTCAACAATGATTATTCAGTTGTATCACACTTCAATATCAAAATTCAGCTAGGTCATTACTATATATTGACATATTTATATTGTTCGTTTATGCATTTCAACCTCCATCGCCAAAAATTAATCGGGGTTTCAAATAACAATTTTGAATTTTATTTACATTCCGTATACGGTTATCTTGTGTTTTGTAACCATACAATTTCTGTTTATTCATTTTACCATAATAAACATATACTAAGTCAACATTGAGTACATCGGTTAAGTCTCCATCAGTAATGTTCATTATCAAGTCAGTTATTTTTTCATCATAAGGTAAATTATTATCGTTTAAACATGTATCATCAAAATAATCTTCATTCTCTATTTTAACAGATAAGTATTTCGTCTCTAACATCTCTCTCAACTCATTATAGTCTCTCTTTACTTTGTATAACTCTGTCTCTCTTTCACTACACCGTTCTATATTTAAACTTCTCTCATCATAACACCATATCATACTTTCTCTCTCATTCCATGCAGAGGGTACAAAATTATTCAACAAAAATAAACAACTCAAATCTTTCATTAATAAGGGTCTCTTGCCCTCCAATACTAACAATTTTGAACACTCTGGTTCATCACAAATAAGGGGAAAATTTACCCTCTGCTCTACACATTCATCTACTCTTTCTTTCCATTCTTTTTCCAATTCAACAACACTGATTACAACTTCGTTACTACATATAACTTTCTCTCTCTCACTCACTGTTTCACTATCTATTTTCAACGTATCACTTTCTGATACCACCCTTTCAATCACCTTACCATTTTCAATATTATTGTTAACATTTGTTACTTTACTCTCTAATACATTTTTAATTATATTCTCATTTTCGACATTATTGTTATCACTTGTTAATTTCTTACTGTCATTATTATTTTTACTTTTGACCCGTTCTTCTACTGACTCTACTATTTGTTCTTTCAATGTATTGAAACATTCATTCATCTCATATAAACGTTTATTAATATTGTCTTCTAACTTGACACTCTGTTGTTTCATATCATATAAACGCTTATCAAATTTTTGGTCAATATTATTTATATCGCCCTTTAACTCATGGAACTTAACATCACTTACATCAAAACGACTATTTATAATGTCAAATTTACTATTCTGTACATTGAATTTTAACTCTAACATTGTTTGCATCATTTTAAACATTTCGTAATTGTCGTCAGACTTTTTATTTTGGATAGGTGTCACTAGATTTTCTATTTTGTCGTCAGTGATGCCGACTTCATTGTCATTATTTTTATTTTCTCTATTTGATTTTGGGGTCGTTTGGATCCCCGAATCATCTGTAACATTTATTTCATTTGTAATATCTGGTTTTATTTTATTGTCCTGCCTCCCATCTGGAGTCGAGTGGACCTCAATATTATGCATAATAGCCGATTCATCAAAATTGTCAACATTAGTTACTTCATTGACATCGTCATTATTCGCTGCCATTTTATACAAGTTTATATAATGTTACACAAGAATATTAATCTTATCCACTATTGACTTAACCCTTTTTATATTTAATTTACCAAAGCGTCCTCCCTCTCAAATAACCCTTTCTGCAGCTTAATTAGGTCTGGCGAATATAGGTTGTAACCTATACTCGCGTCCCTGTTCGGGCGCCAAATGTAACTCTACGAATTAATTACAAAATTATAATTATATTTATCTCTTACCTTCGGGTTTTTATTCCAAAGTCTTTCAGACGAAAACAGCTGCAAAAAGGATTATTTGGATTTGATATAGGCAAAGATCAAATACACCGTTTGTGCTACCACATTGCCTCTGATTTATTATTCAAAACAACTACTTCGTCTCTCTTTCATAACATTTAGAGCAAATACTTGTAGAATGAGCAACAATTTGTGAAATCAAATTTAGTAATAAAATATTTCTTAATTAACTAGCTTATTACAACTATGGTATACCCCAACTATTTACTATCTGCAATGAACCAATACGTGCTTTGGCTACACACTCACACACATTCGTTCTTTGATTTTATCGTTCTATTTAAACCCCACTTCGAGATCTCTGATGTACATTTTAGATTTATATTTATTTATGTTGAATTATACTCTGGAAAAAAAAAAAGAAAAATAATCTTGTTTAAAACTCAGTTAATACTTAACGTCTGAAGAACTCCGCTGTTTTGCACCTCTGCTGTGAATGCACTGTTTAACACACCATAATTTAGTTTTGACACTGTTTACCCGCGGTACTGTTATTGACTATTTCATATTAGTTTGATGCACCAATTACTTTAATCCACTTTAAAATAGCATTCCGTGTTGTTTTGTCGGCCGACATATATTTTCGAACACTTAGCTCGCTTAGGTTGGCCGCGCGTTATACAGTTTTTTATATTAGTTTTAGTATTTTCAAAGATAGGCCTACTCTTAACTGCGGCCTATCTTACACCCGAGGCCACTATGTAGTTTTTATCTGCACTGTATGCTGCTTATTACCACTCTCTCTGATGACACACAGCAGACTGTAGACTGTGTCACAAGGCTGCTGCTGGCGGTTACGCAATGCGTCTGGCAGTTGTTTTGGCTGACTGTATGTGTGTTGCATTGCTGTACTGGAGGCTCCTTACAGGTGAAAGTCTGGCAATTTGGAAAGTGCTTAAAATGATGATTTGAATTAATATGAAATTAAACTGGGGTGGCTCACAATTCCGTACCGTTACAACTTAATATAAACAATAAAAAAAGTGCAATAGTGTATGTGTAAATACCCCAAAATAGTGAGTGTAGCAGTGATAAACACCAATTAATTAAAGGTGAAAGTGATAAGTGGAAAAAGATATTAAATAATAAAGAAAGTAGTAATAAATAACAAAACACTTAGTAAATCATTGATGAACCAATAAATGATTTAAGTGAGCTTATGGAAAATTATATAATTAAGGATTGTTAGAAATAGTATTTAAAATAGAGATAAGTAAAGGATGTAATATTATTCAGGGAGAAAGCCCATGTAAAAACAGTTTGTGTTAACATGGAATGGAGAAAGGAAGTAGTAATGAAATAAGAATTTAAGTATATAATAAAAAAAAAACACCCAATGTTAGAAGGGAAAATAAATTTAATAAGTTTGAAAGAAGTGATGATGTTTTTCACTCAAAATAATAGTCAAAGGAATAAAATGAATGTTAAACCAACAGTAACTAATAACTTATAAAGAATTGTTCGTTTTAATGTTATGAACAGGATATGGCTGAAAGAAACTTGCAGTCCATAGGCCTAACTGTTATGTTTTAAATATTAAGATATAGAAAACAATCTTGACATGTAATCAGAACACATAAACAGACTCAAAACACAACACAACCAATTATAATAACAAAACAAAGCCCATCAGGCTGAAATGAAATGTAATTAAATGAAATAAGTAAAATACCATAATGGCTACTTAGGCCTATAAACATGCCTAACTGTCAGACACACACAAATATAAATTATAACAAATTAACAAGGAAATGTACAACTCTAAGGCAAGTAACTAGCCAATAATTATGTGTAAATCATTTTAAAAGAGAAATGTTACTATGAAAGTTTAATTTAAAAGAGATATGTAGATATCAAATGTCAACATAATTAGACCAAAGTTAATATATAACAGAACATGACCTTATGAGGTATTGTTTTAATCTTTGAAAGGAAATGAATACAATAGTGACAATATTTATTACCCAGAAGGGAAGACAGAAGCATAAAATCAATCAGAAAATATATAATAAATTTGAATAAAAATTTCAAATATAACAATGCTTTTAATCGAGGCCTTAACCAATCAAAGGGTTTCTGTTACCATAGAAACGGGCCGTTGGTTACTAATTTTCCGTTAAAAAGACTTACTTGGAAAAATGACGCTTGAGTAAGAGGTACGCAAGATTGAGATGACCAAAATTTTATTTTAAAAAGTTCAAAAAACGTTTAGAAGTCGACAGCAAGAACCAATGACGAGGAGATGAAGAGCTTCAAATATTAACAGATGTCCAGGAACCAAATAAACAAAATTAAATAGCAGAAATTCCCAAGACAAAATAGAAGAAGATGCCAGCAGCCTAAAACACACCAAAACTGATGAATTTCCATTACCCCAGAACTACGACATATCGCAACCTTCTGAACCGATAAGTATCAATTAAATGAAATAATCCAAAAGAATAAAAGCACTTTAAATATTTCTCAAATCAATCAAAAATTCTCACTATCAAGTAAAATTAATTTTCTTTCAAGGATTGAATAATAATAAACTTACATAAAACAACTGTTAACTTAGAAATAACCTCGCACTAGTGTGCGAAATTTGTAACAACTATTACGACACTACCGAACAATTTGTAAATACATTTTATACCATTTAAGTACGGATAAGGTACGGTAGTGTATTTTTTTTAATGTAACCAACTTTTATGTTTTCTTTATAATCCAAAGAACCCCAGATTTTGAACAAATTACTATATTGTGTACTAACAGACGCCATGCCGGCTTCAGTATAACTCATTTCAAAATCAATTTTGTCAACCTAGAGATATATGTTTCATGTTCTAAGCCGGAGCAACTTTATTGGAAAATAATTTATAATACTTTTGTCACTTTGATTAATGACCAAATCAGAATTAAAATTACAGTACAGAGTATTACCATTGTTTTATTTCATAGGAAGTTGTATAATATATGTGTGTGTTAGCATTTTCACTGAGTAACCAACTAGCGCTCTTGCCAAGTGGGCAATACAACAAGCTGTACAGCGGCGGGAATCATTTGAACGCTCCAGCTGTCAACGCTGACAACACCTATCTAAATAGTAAATTCACAAATTTAATTGTTTTAAAATAAACAATTTGGCGCCACCCGGGATTCGCAACCCCTATGAATAAACAGGTAGGTTGTACTGATAATTGAGACCACGCTACAGACTTCAGTAGTAACAACCATTAATGTAACGACCGGTGTGAGACGGACACACCACACTAACACTTTCTACACATAAAAAACAGGTGTACACATTTTACAGATACGACCGAGTCTTTCAGATAGTTACAGATTGACGCATACAACGTGAGGCATAAACAAAGACGTAGCGACCTCATTACTAACGTTACAATATGAATATTAATAATAAATTTTAAATTGTGAAGAATTAAATGGTAGTAAATAATTGATGGCTAATTAATAAAAATTAAAAAAAAATTATTATTAATTAATTGAAATTAAAATGTAATGTTTATAATTTGATACGCAAATTTAAAGATGTAGGGTGTGTAAATTCTAATCAAAGTTAAATGTGAGTTGTTTGTTTTACTATAATACTTGCAATGTTAATTATGTATTATGTTTATTATGTATTAGCATAGGAATTTGAACAGAGAATGGAACTTCTATATAATTCTTGTTGAGTTGAAGCAAACCCAGTGCTTCTTAACACAAACCAGCACACAGCTAAAGGGGAAACAGATCAGTTAGGGATAGAGCATTATAGCAAGCCACGATTTTGATATTTTTGATTTATTGTTTCAGTGTTTGGTGATGTTGTGACGGCGGTCCTGAGCTGGCCGGCGCGTCAGAGCAGGAGCGTTACGTGCCTGATTGGCCTTATGGTGTTGGGATCTCGTAGGAGAAGTCCAGTAAGGTCATGCAGGTACTGTCACCATCATCGGACCACGGGTGAGTTGTTGTATTCTTTTATATAAATAGTAAGGGGGTTGTGGCGACATATCCTGGCTGATCCCTTTAGGTTACGAATGGGTCAATGAGAGTTTTTATGCTTCGGCATAAAATCTTTCATTGAGGGGGTTTTGTAACGGTACGATTCTGGTACCATAATAATTTTGGGGAAAATGGTTCTACAACATAATTATTGTATTTTATTTTAAAATACCATATAAAAGATTGGTGAAGTTTTAGTGAGAATTTTCAATAACATAATATTGAGCGGACAGGATTTGTGTCAAGGTCAGAGTAAAATCACAAAACTAACAAAAAACAGTTCGTCAAAATAACGTGTCAACAAGCTGAACCCAGTGATGACATCAGCTAAAGGAATGCGATGCGCATAATTATACAATTGTAAGCCAGAGGCTTGGCAGTTCAAACAAAGGACCAGTGACGTAGTTTTGCCCCACCTCCGCAATATTCAGTGGTGAGACGCTGCCATTTTCATCTCGACCGTGAAGTGGGCCAGCCGGCAAATTCACCAAGTGTGTTTATTTAAATTTTACACCACCAAAAGTTTATTTAATATGTAAATATAATAGTTGCATATTAACCGTTTTGAGTTAAAACATCGGAAGCGTGTGATCCACGATGGGACGCTACGAAAACGAGAGTGTGTGATCAACGATGGGACGTTTTCGATGTCCGTGACTCAAAAGTACAGGGAGTGACAGCTAAGTACAATTGGCTGTAAAACCAATCAAATATTCAATATAAAAAATCAAATATTCAAAATTATCCAAATTTAATAACATGAGCTCATTTTTAAAGAAAATGTACCAGAGTATGAATGGGAGAGAGTGAGACAGTGGATACTATTCAATATTAATAAGTGCTGGGTTGTGCCAATAATATTTATGTTTATCAAGTTTATTATGCATTAATCATTAACAAAGTATTTATTTTGGAGGGATAAAGTGTTGTAGGGGTTTAATATTTGATAAACGCCACATGGCGTAACATGTAGTCAATTTTCAATGTGTAGAGTCAATTTTCAATGTGTAGAGTCATCTTAAAAAATAGAAGGTCAATGGTACGTTTTATTTTGAGTACGATTATTTCAGGTAATATATTCCTCGACTCTGGTTCGTGTAACCCGAATTCTGGACCTTCAAGGTAAGTTTTTGTATTTGTTGTACAGTGTGGCAACATGGCGCCCGATATTTTAATACACATCAAATTAAATGTAACCAATTAATTTAAAGTAATTAATTACACCTAAAATAATACTGTCGGATCATGGGCCCCTATTTATTAGTGGAATTTGGCAACAAACTTTGGGTTGGGAAGGCATTATACCTAAACACACGGCGGTGTACCATCCTCAGTCGAACCAGGCTGAAAGAGTCATGCGAGAATTAGGGAGAATTTTTCGGGCGTACTGCCACACTAAACAGCGATTCGCCAGCGTATGTGGGAAAGATTGAAGAATGGTTGAATTGTACCACTCATGAATCAACTGGGTTTAAACCTTACAAGTTAGTCAAGGGGACACGCCCACCTAGAATTCTGGAACAGCTGTTCGATTATCCACCGGAGAGCAACGCCCGAGGTCTGGAAGTAAAACTTAAACTCGCAAATGAAAACCTATTAACTAAGAGAGAGAGAAGAAAACGGAGTCATGATGCTAAAGGCAAATGGACAAAATATGAAGTAGGTCAGTTGGTACTGGTAAGAAGACATGATTTATCAAGTGCACAGGATAAAGAAATTCTTTTTGTTGTATGAGGGACCATACGAAGTGATAGAGGTCAAAATGAACAATGCATGTTCTGCAAAACCAGGCGACACGAGAAATAGTGGGTACACATAATGCCACAAATTTAAAAAGATATTGGACACGATAAATTGTAAATCCAGTTTTATGAATGCTAATATGTCTTATGTGTTTTCAGAAGGGATCCTCCCCCATTTTCGGGCGGTCACGGACTTACCAACCCTGACCGTGGGTTTTGGCTGTTTGGAGGTGGACCATGGTTGGCAGTAACTTCCTTCGGGTGGTGAAAACGACGATGGTCCGGCTTCACAAAATTGGTAACAAGTAGAAATTCAACAGCATTATAGAACGGGGAGGGGACCCCTATGGTACGTGGAAAAAAAAATTTTTTTACACTCAAAGTGCATAAATGAGCACCACACCACGCACCAACAATTGCCTGAGAGAGTACATTAAAAACAAGAATAAAGCGAGGCAATTCTCAAGTATATATTACCAGTATCATTTGTAAATTATGATCTGCAAATGACAAGTTTTCAGTGTGAGCATCAAATAAAATAGCCATAAGAATAGTAATGATAAGTAGTGTTAAGAATAATGGGGTCGGTTTTGGAGGCTCTTTATACAGCTCCTTCAACGCTGTCAACAGTGCTTTTAGCTCATATTTGTTTACGTATGGTGTCTGACCATCACCGACCCCCACTTTATAAACCATATTTTGGCTGATCCCTTTAGGAAGTAAAAGAGTGTCTATGAGAAGAATAGAAATTAACGTGTGAATGGAAGTGTAAAAAAAAAAAGTATAGATAATGTAAATGTACAAGTGTAGGTGTGAATGGAAATAGTAAGTCTATCAAGGTCTTGGGCAAGGAGGGTCCGAATGGGGTTTTCTAATGGACCAAATTGAATTAATTTAAAATTTTTTTGGTGCTGTGTTTTTTATATAAATATGAATAGATTAGTTTAGGAAGACAAGTAAATATTTTGCTGTACTCACTATTTTTATGTTAATGAAAGTCACACTAATGAAAGTAAGAAAGAAAAGTGATGGGGCTATAACCCATTAGACGTATTATGAGGTTCATTTATATGAAAATTTGAGAGATTTGTAAATTTCTAAGCAGAGAAAACATGAAATTTAAGCAAGGACTCTCATTGTTTCCCATAATTAACATGATGTATTATAAAATTATTTTTAATAAAAATTTTGAAAGATTTTATAAGTTTGTAAAAATTAAATATGTTGATAAGAGTTATAATAGTGTTTTACAGAAAATAATTAATGTCTATGGTAGAAAATAAGTTTAATTAAAACGTTCTAAAGTTTAAAAGCTGTTTATCTCGAATTGTTGTTTTATTGACTTTAATCACCCCCCTTCCCATGACTCTTCATTTACATACCCAACCCAGGCCATAGAATTTGAGCTTATTTTAAGTTACATGCAAACACTATGTAACATTTGTAGATTAATTTTGTAGAGAAGAGAGAGTATTGTGAAATGAAATAATTACGATAAATTTGAAAAAAGTTGAAATTTAAAAACACTTATGCCCCTTATTGTAAATGTGCATGTATTATCATAATATGTAATAATCAATATATCAATAATTATAAACTTCATAATGGTGTACCATAAAAGTAAAATTTATTTTACTTTGGGTTCCTGACAGACATTAAGAAATCGGTGACAGTTAATCGGTGACAGCACTTTACCTAAAAACTTAAACAATTTGAAAATCCGATGATAAATATTTTTGAAGAACATCATTCTAATAGCAACAATGTGAACCCAAAGAATTTAAGTGCTTAGTGTACCCAATTAAATCTTCATATCAAATTTTTTACTTTGTATTGTTGTATAAAATGTTGTACCAATTATATTATTTACAATTTGTATAAACTGTTTACAGATTTATACTTTTTTCAGTGTCTTTATTCTACCATTGTTGCATGTTTTATACTACATTTTTTATATTAAATAATTCAATTCATTGATTGCTGATGCTCTTGATGGTGTGTGTGTGTGTTCATGGTGATGCTCCTAATGACTGGGAGTGTTTGTGTGTGTAGTGCACCCTCATTAAGCTACCACACGATATTATATGATTACATGTAAAACACAAGAAGTTACCAGTGATGATCTGATTTCAAAGAGAGAGTATTGTTTACAAGTCTTGGGTATAAATATGCCTGGCATTCCATACCTGTCCAAGATTGATTAAACAACTCTGGTCCTGTCAAGGATTTTTATACCAGACTTAGCGCCACTTTCAACATCATACAAAATATTTGCCTATCTTGGTGATTTTCATCATAGATCACTCTTGGTAAATACAACACTTGGTTTTGTTACATTTTGCACCTTGTGAGTGTTGTTTATTACTCAGTAATTATAAATAACTCAGTAACAAATATGATGAAAATCACCAAGATTGGCAAATATTTTGTATGATGTTGAAAGTGGCGCTAAGTCTGGTATAAAAATCCTTGACAGGACCAGGTTAATATGTAACTATTATATTTACATATTAAATAAACTTTTGGTGGTGTAAAATTTAAATAAACACACTTGGTGAATTTGCCGGCCGTGTGAATTGGCCGGCTGGCCCACTTCATGGTCGAGATGAAAATGGCAGCGTCTCACCACTGAATATTGTGGAGGTGGGGCAAAACTACGTCACTGGTCCTTTGTTTGAACTGCCAAGTCTCTGGCTTACAATTGTATAATTATGCGCATCGCATTCCTTTAGCTGATGTCATCACTGGGTTCGGCTTGTTGACATGTTATTTTGACAAACTGTTTTTTGCTGGTTTTGTGATTTTACTCTGACCTCGACACAAATCCTGTCCGCTCAATATTACGTTATTGAAAATTCTCACTAAAACTTCACCAATCTTTTATATGGTATTTTAAAATAAAATACAATAATTATGTTGTAGAACCATTTTTTCCCAAAATTATTATGGTACCAGAATTGTACCGTTACATAGGTTTACCGGTTTTAATCATATAATACTTCGTAATTTTCTCATTTAGTACTTTACTTGTTGCCCATTTTATACTATACAGTCTTACAAATTTCGTAAATGTATCTAATACCACAAAAATGTACATTACCCCTCCTCTACCCTTTGGTAGAGGGCCAAACAAATCCACCACAACTAAATCAAAGGGTTTCTCGACTTTAATGCACCTCATCTCTCCCTCTGACCGGTAATTGACTACTTTGGATTTCTGACATAAATCGCACCCCCGGAGTAAAGTTCTCACTCTCCGCTCCATACTTTTGAATAAACATGATTCTTTCAGTACATTCACACACTTCCTAGCACCAAAATGTCCATACCGAATATGACAGTCCCAAATTATCTTACCTACCAAACCTTCCAGTATAACTAACCTCCAATCACGCTCTCCCCCCTCTACTTTCTTAAACAGACTCCCTTGATAGATCTGAAAATATTGGCTATACCCACACTCATCTAAATCGGACTCTAAACTAGTTATTATTTTATTCAATTTAACATCTGTTCTCTGCATGCTATTAATATCTTTCAATTCCTCCCCAAAAAGCCTATCTTCCCTACTTAGTCTATATATCTCTATTTCTTTTAAGTCTCTTCCTGTTCTCATCCCCCCTGTATCTACCCTGGATAAAGTGTCAGGTATCTTGTTTTCCACCCCTTTTATACACTCCCAAGAAAAATTATACTCTTGTAACGCTAGCACCCACCTGGTTATTCTGCTGTGTGTCAATTTGCAGGTGTTTAGGAAAGATAATGCCTTGTGATCAGTCCGGATGATGTTAGAATTTCCCAACAGGTAGGTTCAGAATTTCTTCACGGCAAAGACAATACTTAGTAGTTCCTTCTCGGTCGTTGTATAATTCCTTTCGGCAGCTGGTAGTGTACGGCTGGCGAACGCAATGGTGTGGTGTTCCTTTTCATCGTCTTCCTGGTACAATTCAGCACCTAGAGCGATATTGCTGGCATCCGTCTGTAAGTAAAATGTGTCTTCAAAGTTAGGGTGATTCATCATGATCATGTTAACAAAATGGTCCTTTATCTCATTAAATGCATCTCGTTCTTTTTCCCCCCATCTCCACTGCTTATTCTTTTGTAACACTGCACTCAACTTCGAAGTTATATGAGCATAGTTTTTCTGAAATTTTCTATAAAAATTGCATAACCCTAAAAAACCTTGCAATTGCTTAATATTTCTAGGTTCAGGGAATTTTTAAATTTACTCTACCTTCTCTGGGTTGGCTTTTATCCCTTCTGGTGTTATTATGAAACCTAAAAAATGTATTTCTTTCTGTAAAAATTTAGATTTCTCCAAGTTGACAGTCAACCCCCCTTTGTGCAATTTGTCTAACATATATTCTAAATGTTCCATGTGTTCTGAGAAGGTGCGTGAGGCTGTCAGTATATCATCTACGTAAATAGTTAAAAAATCTAAATTTTGTGGCTGCAGAATCTCGTCTAGACGTTTTATAAAACTGGCCATACTGGTATTCAGCCCGAAAAGTAACCGTTTAAATTGGTAATTTTTTCCATTGAAAAGGAACGCTGTATACTTCCTGGTTTCACATGCTAACGGGACTTGCCAATACCCCGCGGTTAAATCTAATGAGGTCATGTACTTAACTCCGCTAAATTTTTGAAATATCTCATCTATTGCTTCGGGTGATTCTCGATCCGGAATAATTATTTGATTGATCCTGCGGGCGTCTAAACATAGCCTGACTCGACCATCTTTTTTGATAACTACTACTAACGGGTTTGAATACGGTGATACTGATCGCTCGATTATGTCCCCTCTAACATTTTATCTAATTCAACCTGAACCGCTTTTCTCTTCGAATAGGGCACCGGATAACTTCTTTGTACGTAGGGTGCGTGTTCCCTAACCTCCAATTCACATTCATAATTTCTTGCCCTCCCGGATATATCGGCAAACACTCCTCTAAAACACTCTACTACCCGCCACAACGTTTCACGTTGAGAACTCCCTACAACGCCACCCTCACTACAAAATTTCACCGCTCTATCCTCCCAAATTCGTTCTTCACTTATGTCACCCTCTATCTCACTCTCTCTGCATACACACATATTAACTTCCGTTTCTAGTTTACCAACCCGATTTAGTATCACCTTAACTCCCGAAATTCTCACTGTGTCTACTACCCGCTCAAAACTAATCTGAACTGGTTCGACTTCATTATTCAGTACTAACAACCGCTTCTGAAAATCAATTACCGCTTTATGTTTTATCAAAAAATCGTTCCCCAGAGTAACCTCCAGATTTAACCCCCGTACTACTAAAAATGTGTTATCATACCCTACCCCGTTAATTACCATATTCAAATGTACTTGTTTAGTTACACGTTTACTCCTAACCCCGGTAATACCTACAATAGTCACCCCCGCAACTGGCAAAGATGGAATATTTTTGTTTATTTCTTGCAATCCCTCTAGTGTGTGTTCGGAAATAACAGAAACTTCACTACCTGTATCTACTAAGGTTTTTATTTCCTTACCTTCAATTTGGATTCTTACTTCTGTTAACCAGTCTCCCGTCTTTTTGCTCCAGCGTCGTCCTCCGCCATTAACTCCTCCGACAAGTCTGTTATGATGATATTATTCTGATATCAGTCGTTGCCTTGGACCTCAGAGTCCTCCGTCGACAATGGTTGGGCCCTGTTCCCCATTGTCTCTTCTAGTTTCCCGTAGATGTAACCGCCACAACTTGGGTATATCCACCCCCGCTCCGGTTTATATTTTCATTTCCTCTCGGCGCTCCTCCTTGGCCCTCTCCTCTTCGTTGATACGTGTGGTTATTATGCACGGGTGGTGTTCCATGTCGTGGACCGGGTCTCTCCTACATCTAAAACAGAAACTCTGAGTGGCATAATTCTCTCTCGAACATATCGTGCATCTCCACATGTTGCCTCGATTATTTGGTTCTTGTCGGGGGTATGCCTGTCCAGGTTGCGGCCCCTTCTGCGGTGCATGATTCCCTCCGTTGTTAGTACTCGGTGGGTAGTGACGTCTATTTACTTCCCGGTCTCGTATGTTCGCGAGACATACGAAGTATGTACTGGGTGTACTCTCCTATTATCACAACGAAAGGGTTCTAATTCTATGTCATTGTGGACATCGCGTGTAACTAAAATTCTCTCAGTAATATTATTCATTTTCTGGCACATTTTAGACATCTAAAATACTCTCTAATTCGCTGATAGTTGCTACCTCCCACGTCATCAATGTTATTTGCACCTCCCTTGTCAAGTGCTTACTTATATGCCTCACGAAGAACCTGAACGGCAATGGCGGTTCTAGGTATTTCGCCTCACTAAATATTTTCATTACATACCCCGTTATGTTATTATTGGGTCCCCCAAAATTCCCCGTTCCCATAATTCTGCTGCGTAACACTTCTTGGTCTTCTACAGACCAATATTTATCTCTAAATGCGGCCTCGAAACTTTCAAAACTCTCCCACTCTGTCTTGTGTACCTTGGCCCATATTTCTGAACTACCTTTGAAACATTTTAAAATCTTTGACAACTCAGTTCAGTTCGTAGTCCTTCAGTCTTTCGACTGGTTAGTACCCTCCCCACATATACCCGTGGTGCGTGTGGTAATGAGTCTCTCACAGGTATATGGGACCTACAGTTTAACGCCGGATCCGAACGGCAACCTTTCAACAACTGCCACAACCAACAACAACAACTTTCAACAGGACGGTGTCTTTAACAACTGTACCTCCCAATTACTGGTATTAAATTTGTTAAATTCCCTTACTCTTTTCAAGAAATGCATTGGGTGTACTCTCCTATTATCACAACTAAAGGGTTCTAATTCTATGTCATTGTGGACATCGCGTGTAACTGAAATTCTCTCAGTAATATTATTCATTTTCTGGCTTATGGCCACTTGCAATTCGTCTTTAACATTCACAGTACTCTTCTCAACGTTTACAAATTTATTGTGATTAGCACATTCAAGGTCACTTATTGTATGTTGTATTGTTTGAAATTCAAGCTTACAACTATTTTCTACCTCACTTATTTTACGGTTATTATTTTTCATTGTAATAATAGCACAATTAACTTGAAACTCACTGCTCGCGTTACATTCGTTTATTTTGGTTTCAGCACTCTCTGTTATATCATATATTTGTTTGTCAATTTTTTCTGTCAGTCTCTTATCTATTTCATTAATTTTAATGTCTATATTCTTTACTGAATTCTCTAATTCATCAAATTTACTTTCGTATGTCTCATTGGTTATTTTAAAACATTTATTAACTTGCTTGATTTCATTCCTAATCTCATTAAAATTGCTTTTGTTTGTATCAAAACGATTATTTATCTTATCGAACTTTCCATCAAAATTACTCTTAATTTCGTTAAAACTACTTTGACATTTTATTTTTTGTTCGTTAATGTCATTACTTAATTTATCAAATTTGGTATCATTAACATCAAAACGACTATTTACTTCGCTAAAGCTACTTTCTAACTTAATATTCACACTATGCTTAATATCATCGGACATTGCTCTCATAAATTCTATCATACTGGCCATTGACCATTCTCGTTCTTTTGTTTTAGTCGCCACGGGAGTCGATTTTGCTCCCGCCTCACTAATTATTACAGATTGTGTTAAATTATTTTCGTCTAATAGGCTTGGAGTTGTCTCCATTCCTGAATCATTGGTATTATCTAATTCGTTTACAACGCTTTGTTTGACCACATTGGGGTCTAAATGAATTTCTATCTCCCCAGTGACAGTTACGTCAGTCATACTGACTTTATTTTCATAATTATCCATTTTTATATTATTTACGAGGTTTTCCTCTACAAAAAAATAAATCTTAAATGTATTCAGTGTTATTCAATATAGTATAATATAAGTACCATTTAACTATAACATATTATAGCATACATCATTTTTCGTAATTTGTAATTTATAGTAATATACTTAACCGCCAATCACGCTTATATCCACGAGTAGGTGTGGTTTGTATCAAATTTATTTGCACAAGCTGTCCCTGTTCGGGCGCCAATTGTGATAGTATTAATTACTACAACATAATACTGAATAAAAACACTTCTTACCTTCATCGGGTTCCAGGATTCTCACACGAACTCGAGGCCTATAAACGTGATTTAGGTAGGGTTTACGTTATCAATAAACTCAACTCTCATTGTAATTTTCTAACTAACTCAATTTTTATTAGACATTTTGTTTAATATTTTCTTTTTCTTTTTTGTGAATCAATTAACATTATGACTTCTCCTTCTCTATTCTCCAACATTTAAATTTAACACGTTTCAACACTGAGGTAAACACCCCGTTTAATCCAAACAACAAAACTTAACATCGCTTACTCCTTATAATTAAATTATTATTAGTTAAATTTATTTAAAGACAACCCAGTATTTGCCACACACACATACTCTCATACCTTTTACTCCTTTTAAATTTAGATTTTGCGCTTTTAATTCAAATGGTCATATTTTGTTAGTTTATATTTTACTGTTACTTCTCTGTCGGCGTCCCTGCAGACCCACGTGTTGCACTGATTATATTTTTTAGTCACTTGTTGTAGTCCAAAAACGTTTGCACTGATTAAAATTTTGATTACTGGTGGTTGTTTGCGATCTCACTGTTGTTTCACTACTGTATCATCTGGTTTAAACACATTTTTAATAATTTTGTTGTATTTCGGCTTGCGAGCCTGGTTACACTGAAGCGGCCGATTCGGAAGTTATATGATGACAGTCGCCGAATTTGACGTTTTCCAAAATGGCCAAAACGTTCTGCCCGTGGCAACTTGCGTTTTCATTGGACGAGCACCTCTCGAGGAGTCTACGTCATCTAGTACCGGGTGCGAAGGAATTTTTTAGACGTGACATTTTCATGTGAATGTTGGCCGAACCGTGCGCTCGTCCGCAGGAATGCGCACCCTTTCTGACAACATACATTCCTGTACCATTTTGTACCTCACACGGAGCTATAGTTGGTGTCCCATTATTATACTCTGGTTAAACCAAAACTGGAAAACTTTATATTACAGACCCACAACAGTCTGTACCGTTACAATATGGCCCCACTTTTATTACCAAATTTGCTTTTGATTGAATGGGCTTCCATATATGCTTTCTAATGTGTTAAACTAGAAATGCCTGTAATGACTGTTTGTACTGTAAAATAGTTTTGTAAGAATTGTTACTTTTGTTGTAGTAGTGAACTTCTGTTCCTTGGAAGTCAGAGTCTCCACGAAGTCGTAGGCATTGTGAATAAGTATGGAAGTGGTGCAGCAAAATCTAATAGTCTTCCTTTACTTCTGCCATCACCAATGGAAGCATTACATGCAGCACAGTCCAAAGCAGCTTGTATATCACCATACATGGATATGAGGTTAACATTTAAAAAAATTTTGTTTGTTTAGATGATGGAAATTAAATAATTTACTATAAACAAAATTATTGCATGTGTTTGTAAGGAAAAAATGCGTAACAACTATTTTAAAATTAAAATAATATTCTGTCTTTATAAATTTATGCATTGGTATTATTTAAAGTGGATGAATGCTACACAGATTAATATGGAAGTAGGTTACTTCTATGAATTTGTTCCTAACATGTTTCTTTGATAATTTTGTTCAGCTAATCTTGTTTGAGTAAATTCTATGTATTTATTAAATATAAATCTTAATTTCAAAATTTCATCAGTTGGAAAAATTGTAAGGAGACATACCTGAAGAAGGTATATCGTTTGAACTCCTGTGTATGAAATGAGAATAAGGATTAGTTCCAGTCAGTTGGTCTCATAGCAGCTGGTCATGTGCCTTATAGGGAATTTTTATCATGCATGTTAAGCTTGCATTCTCTTCACCGCTAGTAAGTCATCTCCATTGAACGAGGTCTGGAGAAGTCATCTCCAAAACTTCTCTGGACATTTTTGAATAAGGGTTACTTCAAAGCATCCATATGAAGATCTGAGGTAGAGGATGGTGGCTGCTCCTTTATTGTGTCATAAATTGGTCTTCAGAATTTAATTACTCCCATTATTTCAGAGGGTTGTACAATAAACCCTCAATTTAATGGACCTCGGTTTAACGGACTTCGGATTTAACGGAAAAAAAATGATAATGTTTTTAGGCCTTTGAAATGTATCATGTGCATAATAAACTGCAGACTCTCCTGTTCTGGCGATATTGCTTGGCTATCGCAGCATTCTTTCGTTTCTTTTCTATTTGTTTCTTGTTTTGAAACATTCAAATTTTCTCATCTTCAATTGTATTTGATGAGAACGGAGTATTCATCAAGAATTCATTTAATTCTTCACGATCCCTGTCTTTGTGTTGTCGTCCATGCAGGCATCGCACACGTTCAGTAGAAGACATCACAACGACTAACACTGAACAATATATACTGATATGCATCTTATTTCACTGTGAAATATTCGTCCATCGGCTAATACAGCAAGCATTATAGTGGCACGTAATTTTTTGTTTCCCGTAATCTTTACTGTTACAGATTTGGTTCCCTTTTGGTCCACCGTAAATATACGTAAATAAAAAATAAAAAATACGGGTGTTTCATCGGCATTTCCCATGTGTTCAAGTGAATAATTATGCTTCTTGCGTAAATGAATGACAAACCGCTGATACTGTAGGAGTTTTCTTCGTAGTCACTCGGTAGTTTTAGCACGAGCGATGTACGTCATTTAAGCGCAAATCCATTTCGCCGCATTATTCGTCTTATACACCCGAAGCTGGCTTTGAAACCGGAGACTTTTAATTCTTCTACGATTTCTAAAGCTTTTAATTTTAAAACATGTCTAGTGACAGGGAGTCCTTGCCTTCCTAAAAGCCGTACACATTCACAGACGCTGGACTCTACTGCTACAAAACGCCCAACTTGAGGTCCCGCGAATGCTCGTAGCGCAGTATTTGCATTTAAAAGTCGTTCCTTCTGTTTTCTCCATCATCGAATACAGGATTCATCAATATCGAATTTCCTTGCGGCTTCGCGATTGCATGTTTTTTCTACATTTTGTATCAAAATTAATTTACAATTCACATCGTATGGGTTACATTTAATTTGATTTGACTGCGTGCCTTTAGTCTCCACAATATCACTCATACCGCAAACGCACTACAAAAACACCGAATGAAAACAAAGTACAGATAAGCGATGTTGTCGCTGTTACAATAGAAAACCACACTGGCAGTTTACCCGTTATTTAGAAACATGTTACTCACACCCCCTCTACTCATCCTTTGTCTTGCTGCCTACAGAAGGGTGCGAGAACGCGCGTGTGTGCACGCACTTACACTTTATCTTCCTATTCTTTCTTCATTCGGTTGTAGTCATAAATCGTAACGCCAGAGTTAACTATAGCCAGGCAAACTGCTGTTGCTTAGGCAGTAAACAACTCATAGATACCAAAAGCGTTCGTCGCGCCAGAAGTCAGGTATAACTTCGAATTTCGTTAGTGCGCAAATGCTAGCCACAGGCCAAATTAGCGACTATGTTTTTAGGAGAATAAGTGCGGCTTGTATTCGGAACAATACAGTATTTGCATGATATTAATAGTATTAAAATTTCAAGTGTTATAGGCCTATTTGATTTAAATATATCCTCAAAAAACAAAATTTGCAATTTAACGGACTTTCGATTTTACGAACACCCCTCAGCCCCAATTAGTCCGTTAAATCGAGGGTTTACTGTATATAAATTTTTCTATTCATATAAAAACTCTTAATCTGCTGTTAAAATTACAACCAGAGATATATTAATGTTAACATTCACCTTCTGTTTCATTAGAAATAAATTACATTTTGACACTGAAATCTGTGGTTGTCTTTGTGAGCTAAAAACTGTTCATAGAACTACAGGTTAACACTTTGAAGCTGGGACCTTAAAGTGGC
This sequence comes from Magicicada septendecula, assembly GCA_034769895.1. Taxonomy (NCBI): domain Eukaryota; kingdom Metazoa; phylum Arthropoda; class Insecta; order Hemiptera; family Cicadidae; genus Magicicada; species Magicicada septendecula. Next base: position 76,228,174 of record CM068371.1, on the reverse strand, counting down.
CATCCACACTTTGGACAGAGATTTTTTGTATTCATCTAATATGATGCAGCTTCTACACTGTACAGTAAAAATACGTGTTACCTATGTCTTTATGAAGATCTACATGACCTGTTTAAAAGTTTGTGTGCTGTATATGATTTGGGTGCCTATGGTGCCTGTAATTACGAGGGATATCCAGAAACTAAGTTCTGATAGGGTATTAAAGGAAACAAACAATATATTTATAAAACATTTTTGTTGCCGTTTGAAGTACACACCTTAAACTACTTTTCTATGTAGTTGTAGTTATTTTGGAAACACTTCATCGCGAGACAACAGGCATTGTATACCTTTGTCGCGGAAAAATCCCGCCTGTGTTTTGAATCATGTATTAACAGCTTGTTTGACATTGTAATCGTTATGTACCACTAGCTACAAAGGATCGATTTTAGATACTTCAAAAATTTGTTGGTGCGAGATCTGGGTTTTACGGCAGATGACCAAACTATTCCCAGTCGAAGGTTGTGTTGCAGTGGCAATGTGTGGGCAGGCATTTTCATGAATACAGTAATGTCCGGGTAAGGACACCACCATGTCGCTTATTCTGGACCACGTAATGCAGTTTCATAACTGTTTTGCATTAGACAGCCGGATTGACTGTGGGGCCTTGAGGCAATAAATCCATAAGTGAAACCCCGTTTCTGTTCCAAAAGACTGTGCACATGATTTTGCAAGAGGAAAACATTGACTCGAGTTTTTCTGTGCGGTTGATGAAGTGTGTCTTCACGCCATAGAATATTGTTTTGATTCAGAGGTTGGTCTGTGACACCCATGTCACGTTCCCTTTGACTATACGGTTCAGTAGTCATCCCCTGACTGTCTGATTCATGTCAAAAAAGACAATGGGCTTTTCCACCTTTTCTTTTGACATGATAATGTCTTTTAGCTGGCCATCATTTGAAAATTTCTGTAACGCTGTAAACTGTAACGCATCACGCTGCATGACGTCATTCTTGCGTGACGTCATTGGGATTGTTGTAAATAAACGTTTGTTTTGATACGTCGCAATATATATAATGTGTTAAAAATAATATCACTGCAAACAATTAAACCAGATTTATAAAGCGTCCTGAAAGTTTAAAATCAAGTGTTAGCACAATTTACCAGCCGGGAATCGTTAACTAAAACCGCGACCGCTAACATGCTAACGTCGTCGCAGATTAAAGACCTAACAAGCAAACAACACTGCATAGCTGTAGATAGGTTATTGGGGTTATTGTCTCTAGTTAATGGTTGTCTTCGTATGTGATTCAGCTAACGATCTATTCATTAAAATATTTGTCATCGTAAATGCAAATCTACTGTTCTTTATATTTAATTACTCACCGCAGAAATGTGAAGTATAACACAGATACATAAAACAATGACATGACATTCAGTCATACATAATGAATGACAATCAGTCAGTCAGTAACCATAATAATGTTGCGTTTAGCTGGCGGCCGAAAGACATTATCATGCTCTTTAGCTTTTTCCACTAGGCAGACGGTACTTGATTTTTTTTGTCTTCTTCCGTAAGAGTGTTTGGAACTTAGAACTTGGAACGTGCACACAATTTCCAGTAGTTCAGTTTTTGAGACACAATTTCATGAAGAAGTAAATGAGAAATTTTTGGAAAATGCGAGGAGTGTGAGGTCATCAATGACCCTCTCTTCAATGGTCTGCATAATGTCATTCATTGATAATGGTACCCCATTCCATTCATCGTCATAAACATTTTCATGTACATCATTAATATGTCATACCCCTCTCCGTACCATCGAATAACTCGTTGCTTATTCTCCTTAAAGATTGAACATCTGACAGCGAATTTCAATAATTTTAATGCCTTTTGCGTTCAAGAACTGAGTCATATGTTACTTTCACACATGGTGGGCGTTTTATAATTGAAAACAGTAAAATGGTAAAAATTAAAACGAGACAAATCAGTTATATATATTATCATTATATATGTCAGAACACTAGTTCAACTTAAAATGTCATAAAGAGCAGGAAGACTACAGTTTGAAGTTTTGTTTATGGACCATTGTGGATCCACTTCTCCTCTTTTGACATAACTAATGTTCATTTTCTTGTTCCACTCACAGACTGCTTTTTGTAATCCATTCACTGTAGTTGATATGATTCATTGTACTTGTTAAACTGCAACTATCAGTATATTGTGTATTGTAGCGGTCTCAGTGGGTTTTGAACTGAACCGTAGTACTTAATTTTTAAGAGTAGGTTAATGAACCTAGAGGAAGGAAAAAGTGTGCTAGAGCTTAACAGAGTGACAGGATTTGCAATCAACACATTTTAACATAATAACAAGATTTATTATGTCTTACGTTGGTGACACAACTTAAGCATTGATAAACTGTATGGGGCTGATTTAAAAGATATAAAACAGACATTACAGAATACCCCTTTAACCCAATGTTCAAGTTTCACATCATTCTTTACAGATAGTTATTAATTTATAGCATTTATAAATAGACATAAAAGATATATATTGCTACGACAGCACAGAACAATCTACGCGTTTATCGAATATGCCAGAAGGATCTCGATGTAAGCGTGTGGTGTACATGCTACTAGACGCATTTTGCGAAAATCTTCTCGACTGTGCCGGGCTTCGCTCGGACTGTGTCAAGACCGTAGTAATTACGTAGTTCATGAGAGATAAGACGCAGTTTGGAAGCTTCTGGTGTGTGAGCATGACTATAAATACATCGGGTAGCGGCCTTAGTTTTCAGTTCCATGAGAGATATTGGATAGTGCGGTTCAAGAGTATTAGTGCGATATATTTCCAGAGCGATTCGATTTATTACTGTGTACGTTCAAGTAGTTATTATTGAAGTGTTGCGTTTTATAATCAGACGGTATAATTGTAATATAATTGAGTTTTAATATTTGTGGACATTTTATTGCGTGTGTACAATTTTCATTTGATTTGTTGTAGAGACTGTGTTGTTAATTACGAACTGTTTTACTGTAACAATTAAAGGTGTGATTAGTGACTTAATTGGTGTCTTGTACTTATTTTGTTTCCACTGTACCTACGACGATCGAATAGACCATCGTAACAGTGGTGTCACTTAACAGTGGAAACAGTGGATACTTTGTACAAGACGAGTGTAATTCGTAATTAATCGAAAAACAATGGATGCCAGTCAGATGATGGAAAATTTCCAGGCGCTGTTGTTGCAGACAGAAGAACGACGATGACAGGATGCAGAGAAAGCGGAAGAGAGACAGAAAACCCTCCTGCTGGAAGCAGAGGAAAGACACAGACAGGAGGCGGAAGAAGCAGAAAAACGACAGGATGAGAAACCTGTATGCGGTCCGCCGTGTGACTTCTCAAACTTGGTTACGTTACGCGTTTCAAGGCGTATGCCTCATCATCAGACGTTTAAAAACCAAAAACACATATCACACAAAACTGCGTTTGTCAAGAAATAAAATTGAGTAGCAGACAATATTGAGTATTGTCTATATACAATACTCAATATTGTGTATTGAGTATTCTCTACTCAATAGAGTATTTTGTCTACTCAAAATACTCTATGCTCTTGAACATAGCAGACAATGTTCAAGTATTGAGTAGCAGACAATACTTGAACGGGTGCGCACCCTACATCACGTGCACATAATATGCTTGTTTCTGCAATTTTATTTCTTGACAAACGCAGTTTTGTGTGATATGTGTGTTTTTGGTTTTTAAACGTCTGATGATGAGGCATACGCCTTGAAACGCGTAACGTAACCAAGTTTGAGAAGTCACACGGCGGACCGCATACAGGTAATCATTTACTACTATATAAAAGTGACTTGGATACCATATGAAACATGAATGTTAGGATGAGAAATGCAGGCAGGATGCGGAAGAAGCAGAAAAACGGCAGGATGAAAAACGTAAGCAAGAAGCAGATAAAACGGAAGATGTCTTTGAAGTTATGCAGAAACAGTTGCAAGAACACAGTACTGCAGAATTGGGTGTCCTACGAGGTGAGCTTAATAAACAAGTTACTAAAATATCGGAGTTACAAGAATCAATGACATTAAAAATAGCTGAAGTAGAAAAATCTGTCTTGATTGTTGAAGAATCTATGTCTACAAAAATATCTGTTATAGAAGAATCTGTGTCAAATAAAATATCTGCAGTAGAAAACTCAATGGCAAACATAAGAGAACAAATTAAAAGTGAAGTCGAACAGTGCATGAAGATTCAACCAAAACAAGTTTCTGAACAGACTGTACCAGTGATAAAGACAGAAAAAGACGCAGAAAATAAGTTAATAGAGAAAGTCACTTTGCCTGCAGTAGGGACAGTTCATGTCAAAGCTCCAACCTTTGACGGAAGCAGTCACTGGGCAACGTACCTCCGCCAATTTGAAGCTGCTGCATGCGCAAATAATTGGACAGAGAAAGACAAGGCTGTTTCACTCGTTCTCTCATTAAAAGGACCCGCTGCAGAACTATTACAGAAAGTGCCACCTGACAGCCAGAACACCTATGCCGAGTTGATAAAATCTCTGGAATTACGGTATGGTGATAAACATTTGTGAGATGTGTACTGCACCCAGTTGAGAGCAAGGCGACAGCATTCCAGGGAGAGTCTTCAAGAGTTTGAAGCAAGTATCGACAGACTAATTAGACTGGCCTATCCTGAAGCGCCAGAAGATTTTCGAACGCATTTTGCAATGCAGACATTTACTGCCGGTGTCCGAGATAACGAACTATAGCAAGTGTTATGAATGGCAAGACACCAGAACAGTGCGGACGCCCTGGTACATGCTTTGCAATTTGAGGCTGCCAAATCAGCGTCTGGTTGGACAAGTCATAAAGTGCGCGCGCTAAAAGATCGCGACAGCACAGACGATGAGGAAGAAGGACAAGGAACAGAGACTCGACGGTCGATGCCACAGAATAAGATAAGAAAGGATTGAAGACCGAAGTGTTATCGATGTGGGAAACCTGGACATCTACAACGAGATTGTCGGGTTAGAATTCAGCAGCAGGGAAACGAGCAATAGTCGGTACAACGGGGCGTGTGCTGACTAACTGGAGGAACGAAGCACCTAGAGAATACACAATTTCTACACTTCAGAAAACCAGCGGTAGCTTGGTAGTTACCGGATTTGTTTAAGAAAGGCCAACCTCGATTACAGTTGACACAGGCGCAACAGTTTCTATTGTGCGCCCCAACGTGGTGAAAGATCTCAAGCCAATCTGGTGCTCTTGCAGCTTGCGAACAGCTACTGGACGGGCTGTAAAAGTGTATGGAAAAGTGGAGATACACCTACGCCTCAGTAGACTGGAGTTTAATCATCAAGTACTTGTTGCAGACATTGTGGATGAAGCAATTCTTGGTGTGGACGTTATGAACGCATACGGATTTATAGTCGACTTCAAAAACAATGTCTTGAGAATCGGAGGCGAAGAGGTAATGCTGTCAACAATGACGACAGCAGAAAAATCGATGTACGTCATAAACCAAGTGGCCGTAACTGTTCCGCCAAACTACGAAAAGATCATCATGGTTAGAACTGCGGTAGATACTAGGGGCAATCAGTGCTCTATATTCAAACCCCAGGTAGTCAGCACACCGGGCATAATAATTTCCAGAAGTTTAGTAAACCCTGACGAAACCGGAAATGTACTATTAGAGTGGCGAATATTTTGGATCAACCTATCACTTTACAAAGCAATACGCTCCTAGGCAAATTGACTTCTGTGGCCTGGGTAGCCGGAATAACGCAACGAAGACCCAGTTCTTCGGATACTTCTAAATTACCAGAGGAACTGCAAGAATTATTGAACAGATCTTCTAACGACCTCTCAAGTGGTGAGGTAAAAGAACTCGGACAGTTTTTACACGAATTCAAAGATTGTTTTGCAGTTTGGGGACAGTCACTGGGAAGAACCTCTCTTGTGCAACATCGCATCAATACCGGGGACACAACACCGATACGCCAACCTCCTCGAAGGCCTCCATTATCTAAACAAGAGGAGATTTCTCGGTTAGTACAGGACATGTTGACAGAGGGAGTAATCGAACCTTCGTCAAGTGCTTGGTCTTCACCTGTAGTGCTGGTAGCGAAGAAGGATGATGGATTGCGTTTCTGCGTAGACTACCGGAGGTTAAATGACAGTACAAAGAAAGACTGCTATTCATTACCTCGCGTTGACGATACACTCTACACGTCCGGACCACAGTGGTTTTCCACAATGGACCTGAAGAGTGGATATTGGCAAGTGGGTATTCATCAAGAAGACAAGGAAAAGACCGCTTTCTCGACCCCAAGTGGCTTATTCCAATTTAACGTCATGCCATTTGGACTCTGTAATGCACCGGCAACATTTGAGAGATTGATGGACCTGATACTCTGAGGCCTGACATGGAAAACTTGCCTTGTTTACTTAGACGATGTCATAGTGATCGGGAAGACTTTCGAAGACCATTTGGAAAACCTTAAGGAAGTTCTAACTAGAATTCACGGTGCACAACTGAAGCTGAGCCCGAAGAAGTGTTCTCTATTCCAGAAGGAAGTACAGTATTTGGGCCATCTGGTTTCGGCAGCGGGTGTTAGCATGGATCCTAATAAAGTAGACACCATAAGAGACTGGCTAGTTCTGAAGAATAAACACGAAGTTTGGAGTTTCCTGGGGTTATGCTCATATTACCGACGTTTTGTGAAAGGCTTCGCTACTATTGCTAAACCACTACATGAACTAACGGAAAATAAACGAAACTTCCAATGGTCGAGAGAGTGTGAACAAGCATTTAGAACGTTGAAGATTGCATTATGTTTGCAGCCAATTCTCGCTTTTCCAGCTTCCGAAGGGAAGTACATCGTAGACACAGACGCAAGCAATACTGGTCTAGGAGCAGTTTTGTCTCAAGTGCAGAACGGTGAAGAACGGGTAATAGCGTATTACAGCAAGACGCTTTTTAAACCAGAGAGAAATTATTGTGTTACAAGAAGAGAGTTGTTGGCAATTGTCAGAGCTTTGGAGCACTTCCATAAATACCTCTATAGGAGAGAGTTTTCACTATGTACCGACCGTGCTGCACTTGCATGGCTCTTGATATTTAAAAATCCGGAAGGACAGTTGGCAAGGTGGCTTGAATGTCTGCAAGAGTACAACTTCAAGGTACAACATTGGCGGGGGCACCTGCACGGTAATGCAGATGGCTTATCACGAAGACCATGCCTGGAAGACTGCCGATATTGCCACAGAAAGGAAGAACAAAACTCAAGCGAACATGTTCAAGCCATCACTGTAGATTTCCTGGCTGGTGGCTGGACAACACAAAACTGTCGACAAGAACAGATGACTGATGAAGACATTGGACCGATCTTGACAGCAAAAGAGGAAGGTCGCCGCCCAGATTGGCAAGATATCTGCCATGGTTCCGAAGTGCTGAAGGGCTACTGGGCACAATGGGAATCTCTCACCTTAGAAAACGGATTGCTGAAAAGGGCTTGGGAAAGTGCAGATGGACGAGACGTGGTCATGCAGTTGATAGTTCCCCGAAGTAAAGTGCAGTCTGTTTTGAAGGAGATGCATGATCTGGAGGCCATCTTGGCGTTAACAAAACCCTTGACAAAATACGGAAGCGATTCTATTGGCTTCATCTTTGCCACGACGAAGAGGAATGGGTTCGGATGTATGAAATATGTGCTGCAAGCAAGGGCCCACAAACCAGAAGCAGGGGAAAAATGAGACAGTATAACGTTGGACAACCTTTCGAGAGAATTGCCATAGACATTGCTGGACCATTCCCAGTTACTGATGATGGAAACCAGTACATCATGGTTATAGGTGACTACTTTACTAAGTGGGTGGAAGCCTACGCAATTCCAAATCAGGAGGTTACCACTGTGGCAAAGCAGTTAGTTCACAACTTCTGTTGCCGTTATGGAGCCCCTATGGAAATCCATACGGATCAAGGGAGAAATTTCGAATCAGGAGTGTTTAAAGAATTATGCCGTCTACTCGGAATTCGAAAGACCAGGACAACGCCTCTGCATCCTCAGTCGGACGGGATAGTTGAGAGATTCAATAGGACACTTGAGCAGCATCTTTCGAAAGTTATTGACGAGAACCAAATGGACTGGGACCAACGTATACCACAATTCCTCATGGCGTATAGATCATCAGTACACGACACAACCGGCATGACTCCAGCAAAATTGGTGTTTGGGCGGGAGATTCGTCTTCCTGGGGACTTAATGTTCGGATCAACTGAGACTCAGTCCCAAAAGCCGCAGAACTATTCCTCACAATTAGAAAACCAACTGCGAGAAATGAATCGCTTGGTAAGAGGACGGCTGAAGATTACCAGTGATAAAATGAAAACTCGGTATGACATTCGCAGCAATAGTGTGGGTTTCCAAGAAAGAGATCAGGTCTGATTGTTCAATCCAAAGCACCGTCGTGGTCACTCACCTAAGCTTCAGTCTAACTGGGAAGGACCCTACACTGTGAAAAAAAGAATTAACGATGTTGTTTATCGGATTCAACAGGAAGGACAGTGAAAGTTCAAGGTCGTCCACCTAGATCGCCTGGCTAAGTACAAATTTAGAGATGCTTTGCCAGTTCTTGACGAACTGGATTAAGGAGGGGGCAGTGCTACGACAGCACAGAACAATCTACACGTTTATCGAATGTGTCAGAAGGATCTTGATGTAAGCGTGTGGTGTACGTGCTACTAGACGCATTTTGTGAGAATCTTCTCGACTGTGCCGGGCTCTGTCGGGTGCTCGGACTGTGTCAAGGCCGTAGTAATTACGTAGTTCACGAGAGATAAGATGCAGTTTGGAAGCTTCTGGTGTGTGAGCGTGACTATAAATACATCGGGTAGCGGCCTTAGTTTTCAGTTCCATGCGAGATATTGGATAGTGCGGTTCAAGAGTATTAGTGCGATATATTTCCAGAGCGGTTCGAGTTATTACTGTGTACGTTCAAGTAGTTATTATTGAAGTGTTGCGTTTTATAATCAGACGGTATAATTGTAATACAATTGAGTTTTAATATTTGTGGACATTTTATTGCGTGTGTACAATTTTCATTTGATTTGTTGTAGAGACTGTGTTGTTAATTACGAACTGTTTTACTGTAACAATTAAAGGTATATGAGTGACTTAATTGGTGTCTTGTACTTATTTTGTTTCCACTGTACCTACGACGATCGAATAGACCGTCGTAACATATATATATATGAGGGGTCAGGGGGGAACACAAGGAATGTCACAATAAACAAATTTTTCAGAAATCAATTTTAAAGACTTTATTTGTTTATAGTGATTACTCTTAAACTCATAATACAGATATATTTTTTAACAGAAAATATGTTTTTTTGTGAATATAATAAAGTAATTTAATCCTTAAATTTTTAGTGACCGTCAATCAATGAATGTTTTAGTGGATGGTTAGTGAGGATCGGTCAATAATACAAATTTTAGCTATTTTGTGTCGACGTTTCGACAATATTTATTGTCATCTTCAGGACCTGTGTATGAAATACAATAGAAATATCAAATATTAACGAAACAATTAAATATTTGGGTGAATATGTTGGTGTATGTGAGTGTATGCGTGCGTATGTATGTATCATTTTATATGTGAAGACTTATGATAGTTTGTTTACATCTTCAAATTATCTTTAAGAAAACGAGCAAATTATAGTATGAGAGAACTTAATTTATACAGTATTACAATTTAAATTACTAGATGTAATGATATTTTAATTAATTAAACAAACAGTAATCAACAATTGGATATTGGATTGGTACATAAATTGTTTATACCTACAGCAGTCAACATATAGCAAAGTAATATATTACCTATAACTAAAACAGATTAGGGGATGTTCACTATGTAATTATTAAAAGTTATTTTTACCTTGTTTCACTCCCTACTGGTGTTAACAAACAATCATAATTTAGAAACATACAATGTACACAATACTGTAGAACATTACGACTTAAATCAGATATTTGACAAAGGTTACAAACAAAAGTTTCTGGTAAATTTTACTAACAGGTAAACTTGGATAATAATTGTAATCATATTATAAAATATAGTCAAGAGTACTATAGAATAATGTAATTTATGTATGTGTCCACAATCACCCTTCTCTCTCTCTCCCATTCTCCCCCTGCCAGTTCTTCTCGCAGCCTCTCACTGTAACCTGAAATCGATCTATCACTCCCACTCGCTCTCTCTCTCTTCTACATCTCACTCACTGTCTCCCTTCTTCCCTCTCTCACTCGTCCACCCTTCGGTCTTTCTCTCCCCCCCCCCTCTCTCTCTCTCTCTCTCTCTCTCTCTCTCTCTCTCTCTCTCTCTCTCTCTCTCTCTCTCTCTCTCACTTGTCATTGTCCACGATTGGCACTCTAAAACACTCACCATTTTTATTACACTATCATCCTCATATAAAATAGAGAATTATGCACACGATAACAGAAATGATTTACCAACTTGTATTAAGGGGTTACAGACTTTATAACACATGTAACAGTACAATTCTGGCCCTACTGTATTTTGGGGAGTAATCGATATAAATGGTATTTTTATTTCAAAGTCACATATCAGAAACTAGTAAAGTTTTATAAAGCTTTGCAACTGCGCAATATCGAGTGTACAGGGTTAGCGTCAAGGTCGAGCGTATACGTCCATAACAACAACAACATTTTGTTAGCCGAATGTGTCAACAGGCTGCACCCATGTATACGTCATACGAAGGTATGCAACTACGCAATGTATGCTTTTGTAAGCAACCAAGGCGTGGATTACTACACAAAGAAATTGGTGACGCAGTTCCCCCCCCACCTCAGTATTGCAGCATTGTAAATCGGCCTCAGTCAAATTATATCAGCATCGCCGGCCGGCTGTGTAACAAAATTTTCTAAAACCAAGTCTCGGACGTCCGTTAGTACAATGTAAAACAGTGAAGTATTTATATAAAATAAATAACAGTGAAACGTAAAATGTAAACATAAAGTTTCGTAAAAATTTTAACACCTAGAGTGCGAGTTTAGCGACGAGACGTCCGGAGGACTAAATTACAGCTAAGTGACAAAATGTGGTCGATACAAAACTTTTAATATTTTGATATTTCAATATTTCATTCACTAATAATAAAATGAGCTCATTTTGGGGAAAACTAAAAAAGAAATTGTACTAAGAATGCGAGCGTGAGTGAATGAGAGAATGTCTAACTAAATAACAAGTGCTGGGTTGTGAAATTACTTATAATTATGGTATCATAAAAAATACAATTGAATATGTTATTTTGGAGGGCTATTGAAATGTTTAAGGGGATTTTTTGGCTTAAATAATGTAACTGCGTCTCATGACGTAACACCTCATGGTGTATAGCAGCGTGCTTGTTTTCGCACGGTAGAGTCACATGTTTTGTAAGTAATATGTTATTAAAAGGTAATGTCATTTGGTAAACATATTAAGCAAGAGTAAATTATTTCAAATAACACATTCCGCTATCTTCTGGTTCGCTTAACCGAATTCTGCCCTTAAAGGTAAGTAAATCGTTCTTGTATGTATGTATAACAAGATGGCACCTGAACAAAATTGTTGATGAATACTATTGATATTCCATATTAATATTTATTAATATTATGGCAGTAATAAAATTAATATAACATTGGTGCCCGAACAGGGACTCTACATAAAATTTTATTTTATGTGGGGTAAGCCTACGGGAAGGAGCGGACAGTTATCTGAAATAATATATATAATTTGAAGATACGTAAACATAAACGTAGAGATATGTTATGTTAAAGATTATATGCATGCATGTATTATAAATAAGCAAAATGAATACTGGTGACGATAATAATGTAGAAGTCAGCATAACTGACGAAACAGTTACGAGTGAGATGGATGTTCCATTAACCCCAATTAGCCAGATCGGTGAATTCAATGCCACCGGATTAGTCGAAGTAAATACAGTTCAAATAACACCCCTCGGGACGAAAATAAAACAGATCAGACAGCTGCCATGATGCAGTTACTATTATATAAATTTGATGAGAAGTTCACTAAATTAGACGAGAAGTTTGATGAGCAAAAAAGCGATTTCAATGTTAAATATAATAACTTGAATGACAAATTTGATGAACAGAGTGTAAGATTTGATAATTTTGATAAAAAATTTAACAAGCAGAAAAATGAAATCAGAAATAGGTTTGATGAAAAGTTCAATGAAATGACAAACGAAATAAAAAGACAAAATTTTAAGTTAGATAAAAGAATCGATGAAATGCATACACATTTCGATAAAATGAAAGAAAAAACAGTAACGTTAGTAAATTAGAAATTTGATAGACCAAAGAATAAAGTAGATGAGAATTATGACAATACAAATAAAAATATGGTGGTAGAAAATAATTATGTGGATATTGATAGTGATAACGAAATTGTAGAGAGAGTAGAAGTTGATAATGAGATGTTTGTGTGTGATGAATCAGAGAGAGAGAGAGAAAGTATATTTGTAGAGTGGATGCAGGGGGTAGATTTTTCCCTGGATATTGTAGTTGGGGGTGAAGTAAAGTCTTCACGTGTGTTTAGGGAGGACGAGGGTTCCTTCAATGTATATTTGGGAGGCGATATGTCTACAAATAAATTTCCCTGGGTTTTTTGTGTACCTCATAGGTGGTGCAGTAATTGTGAGTTAGTGACCCCTGCATATATAGAGAGAGAGAGCGGTACTTGGCGTTATGGTGGGAGAGAGATAGAAAGAGAGTTGTGTGGTAAGAGAGAGATAGAGATTTTTAAGGTAAATAGAAACTATAGAAAGTTTGTGGAGAGGTTAGGTAGAGAGAGAAGTAATAATAATAACGAGTACTTACCTTATAGTGAAATTGAGATAGTAGCAATAGTAGATGATGATAATAATGATAACAAATACTTACCTTGTGAAATAACGGGTGTATTAGTAGATAATTATGAGGACGATAGTAATGACTTTATAACTTACATGATTAAGACAGGTAATACTAAAGGTGACAGGACAATACCCTGCGATGACATGGTACATGATAAATTGATATGGAATAAGCCTATTAATTCAAATGACATTGTGGAAGAATATAAAAATTGTTTGGGGTTATTAAAGTTAAAGAGGTAATTAAAAAGTTAGTCAATTAAAGTTAATGGGAGTTAGATAAATAAGAATTTTGAAATACCAGTAACACACAAAGAGGGTGTTAGATATTTTAGGGACACAGTAGTAGTGATTATATGTAGAGAAGGTGAGTAATAAGTAATGTAAATGGAGATTAAATATATTTGTTGATGATGATATTTTGTAGTAAGGGTAGTGGTGTAAGGAGTGATCAGCATGCAGCGTGGCAAGAGACCAGTGTGCGACGTTGTGGCAAGTGTTAGAGTAGTTTAAGGGAGTGTTTGCCGATATTTTGGAGGGCAAATGGTTAGGAATGTATATGGCCAGGTAGGGAACAGACATCCTAGTATGAAGACGAGCGGTGCCAGAGGAATTGGATAAAATGTGAAGGGAGTTATAATTGAGAGATTGGTGTCATGATATGTAAATCTGGTTGTTAATAGTGGTTGTTAGTAGGAAGAAATGGAGTAAGGCTATAAATGTTAATGCCTATTCAATAAGTCAATTCAATTGCGCAGTTGCAAACCTTTATAAAACTTTACTAGTTTCTGATATGTGACTTTGAAATAAAAATACCATTTATATCGATTATTCCCCAAAATACAGTAGGGCCAGAATTGTACTGTTACAAAGCCCCCTCAATGAGAGGTTTTAATAATTAATATAACATTTAATATGGAATATCAATAATTTTATTCAACAACGTTCAGGCGCCATCTTGTGATATACAAGAACATTAAATTTTACTTACCTTTAAAGGGCAGAATTCGGTTAAGCGAACCAGATGATAGCGGAATGTGTTATCTGAAATAATTACTATTGCTTGAAATGTTTACCAAATGACTACCTTTTATTTTCATATTACGTACATGAATGAGACTCTACCGTGCGAAAACAAGCACGCTACTATATGCCTTTTGGCATTGCATCATGATATGCAGTTCTACTATACAAGTTTAAAAATTTCCCTTAAACATTTCAATAGCCCTCCAAAATAACATATTCAATTATATTTTTTATGATACCATAATTATAAGTAATTTCACAACCCAGCACTTGTTATTTAGTTAGACATTCTCTCATTCACTCACGCTCGCATTCTTAGTACAATTTCTTTTTTAGTTTTCCCCAAATTGAGCTCATTTTATTATTAGTGAATGAAATATTGAAATATCAAAATATTAAAAGTTTTGTATCGACCACATTTTGTCACTTAGCTGTAATTTAGTCCTCCGGACGTCTCGTCACTAAACTCGTACTCTTAAGTGTTAAAACTTTTACGAAACTTTATGTTTACATTTTACGTTTCGCTGTTATTTATTTTATATAAATACTTCACTGTTTTACATTGTACTAACGGACGTCTGAGACTTGGTTTTAGAAAATTTTGTTACACAGCCGGCCGGCGATGCTGATATAATTTGACTGAGGCCGATTTACAATGCTGCAATACTGAGGTGGGGGGGACCTGCGTCACCAATTTCTTTGTGTAGTAATCCACGCCTTGGTTGCTTACAAAAGCATACATTGCGTAGTTGCATACCTTCGTATGACGTATACATGGGTGCAGCCTGTTGACACATTCGGCTAACAAAATGTTGTTGTTGTTATGGACGTATACGCTCAACCTTGACGCCAATCCTGTACACTCGATATTGCGCAGTTGCAAACCTTTATAAAACTTTACCAGTTTCTGATATGTGACTTTGAAATAAAAATACCATTTATATCGATTATTCCCCAAAATACAATAGGGCCTGAATTGTACTGTTACACACAACATTATAGATAACAGATCTATTATATGAAATTGGTTATTACTTAATATTTACATTTTGTACAATGTTATTTACCTGGAACTTGGTCTATACAGAGTACCATAGTCAATGTAGTTTGTATATATGTCGGTCATAATCTCTCTCACATGCTCTCACTATGCTCTCACTATGCTCTCTCTCTCTCTCTCTCTCTCTCTCTCTCTCTCTCTCTCTCTCTCTCTCTCTCTCTCTCTCTCTCTCTCTCTCTCTCTCTCTCGACTCATACAGCACCTTCTCACTCACGTCAACCACTTGGGCGCTCTGTCTCTCTCTCACTCTATTCTAAACAGATATATACCACAAATCTAACATGTAGACGTGTACACACACACACACTAGTACTACATACACACACACAAACACACATACACACACAACAAAACAACCTCACAAGCCAACTACACATTCGAGAATCCATACATAAATATAACACTATTTTATTCTCTTCTTTTTATCATCTAAGTGTAAATTATGCACAACAGAGATGCCCACTGTACTGAGTTTAAAACTGATTGAATATGTGTCTATAAGAAATGTTATATGTTTCTTAGCTAATACTAAATAATATGATCAGTGAGACACTTACAATTGTTGCTGATGCCAAACACACAACTGTAAATTTTCTTGGACCAACACCTTATTATAAAGTAGAACAGACGACCCTTGTACATTTGTAAGAAATTAAGTAACATGTGTTCGGAAGACAGTTGAGAAAGATTTGCACTAGGGGGGAGTGTGACACTAATTAATATCTGACGACAAGCTGGCCATTAAATGACCAACACATCCTGTAGGGAGACTACTGATTATTTCTTCAAAATCATGTTTTGACGGTATGTATAAGTTGAGCATAACTGGACGAGAGGTTTTGAGTATCAGTGCAAAAATTAATGGAGTGAGGGTCACTTTTTATTTGAATCATTTCCAGTACGCATCTTTTGAAATAATTATTTTTGTAATATTTAATTTGGGTGTTGTTGAAGTCATATTCATGGCCGGTGTGTAAATGGTGAGATACTAAAGTGTTGGGGTTATTATGGGGTTTTTTTATGGCAATCATACCTATGTTGATAAATTCTCTTATATAAAAATTGGGACGTAATACCAGTGTATGTGGCTGGACAGTCATTGCATTGGATAGTGTATACGACATTAGATCGTTTGTCTTTGGATGTCAGGTCTTTGAGGCTTGAGAAGAGAGATCGAACAGTATGTTGGTTTTTGAATGCTAAAGTTTTTTGAATTTTTGATAGCCATTTTTTAAGTTTTTTCAGAAAGCCCTTTAACATAAGTTGTAGAAAAGTATGAGCCGGCGTTAGGGTCAGGTGTATTAGATTGGGCAGATGTAAAATTGGGGCTCAGCTGATTTGCACGATGTTTATGAATTACCTGTTTGATTATGTGGTCTAGGTAACCATTGTTTTTGAAAATCTTAAATACTAACTCAGTGTTTTTTTGATGAAATGATTGATCACTTAGACCGGTGGCTCTCTTATATACCGAGTGGATTAAGTTAGTTTTTAGATGTATGGGATGGTTGGAATTAAAATGCAGATATCTACCGGAGTTCGTGGGTTTTATGAACCAATCAGTGACTATAGTACCATCTGTCTGTCTAATAACCTTGGTATCAAGAAATGAAATGGAACTATTCTGTTCGTGCTCTATTGTGAACTGTATTCGTTCAAAACCCATTAGTTTGGAATTGAACAGAGATAAGATTGTGTCATGTTGGTCATATGGAATACGTGTTATAATATCGTCCACGTATTTACATAAGAAGGGGAGTTTAAATGGTAGCATAGGGATAACTGTGTCAAGAAACTGGTTCATGGTAATGTCAGCTAAGATGGGCCCAAGACTGCTACCCATAGCAGTGCCATATATTTGTTTAAAAAATTGTCCCTGAAATGTGAAATAACCATTATTGCAACAATGCGACAGAAGTTTAAGGAAACTATCCTTATCTAATGTTGTATGTGTGGAACTGCAGTTCCAATTTTTATTTAAAATGTTGATCACTGTTTGGATATTTACATTAGTGAATAGGGAGGAAACATGTAGTGAAATTAAAAGATGATTGGGAGGGATTGTGTGTTTCTTTATAGTTTCAACAAAGGTAAAGCTATCACTAATGTTGTACTTTTCAGAAGACGCATTTTTTAGAATATTTGCTAGCCATTTTGATTATACATATTGTAATAGATCGTTATTCGGTGTTAATTAATTTGTATGTACTTACTTTGTGGTTCGTTTAATACTTTTTCTTAATACTTACTAAGTCTACCGTATTCTCGCAGTTCAGTTTAAATTTTCCGCCTCACCGTCTGATTGGTTTCCACTGTCTGGCCGAGTCGAATTTGTTAACTAATGTATTTTTATTGTTTATATCCCAAACTCTTATATTACCTTTTTAAATGAATCAAACATACAGCGGTTGATAGGTTGAAGTTTATTTAACTCTTTTTTTATATAATCAGGTCAATTACAATTGGGAAATGAAACATACATTTATCATAGCTCCGGCGTTTACGAGTTGCGCAGTTGGCAGTCCACTCAGTTTGGTCTGGTTGTAGAGACTCTTAGTAATGGCGTATGTTGCTTCTTATTTTGAAAATTATCTCAGGGAAAAGTTCTTTGGACTACAGAATGTTGGTTTACAGACTAATAAATGCACATAATTTTATAATATTCCTTATAACTAATACACAATATGTGATATTTTAAAATATGAAAAGTAAGTTATTGCAAATGAGAAGTAGTGCTCACTTGGTTAAATTTTTGTTAGCAAGTTACTTTTTTAAAATAGTTTAATATAAAATCAAAATTCAGTGATAGATATGGTTTATCAAAGGTGATTATTTAATCAAGTTCAGTTCGAAAAGTTAATTTAGTGACTGGTGAAGTGAAAATAAAATTGCTCATTTACTGTGGGTAATTGAAAGTTTTAATTTTGGGGTGACGTATTTAATTTATACTCATCAATTCCTTAATGCAGCTTCTCTTGCGATCCTCTTCTTCTTCTGGAAAACGTCTAAGGGTCCCTTCTTGTATGGATTGATTGAGATCCAAGTTCAACTAATCGAAATTCAAGGTTCCGCTTCCATCAAACTTGTAGATTCATCTGTTTCCTCAGGTTGGGTTGGGTATCTTCTGTTCTTCCTCCAGTATTGGTCGTCTATTAATTCGGGTTGCTTCCTTCAAGTTTTGGATATAATATTTGTTATACAATTGTTTTTAATTATTTGGCATCTCATCAATAGTTAATTTATATATTCTTCTTGTAACTTCTTCATTCAAATTTAGTAAAACTTGATGATTTTAGGATTTATTTGTCTTCAAGGGCTCCATACGTCCACCCTCTATGCTAGTCAATAATGGAATAATTAGATTTCAACGGTCAAAACATGTAACAAGCTCTAGTTGTCATGGTAACTCTTCAAGATATACTAGTTTGTAACTTTTATAATTTTTCGGTATATTATTTATTCAGATTAATTTAACAACTTCCACTTACCTTTGGAAATAAAACGAACTAAGGTTTTGAAAGAATTTTAACTCGCAATTTTGTGGAAGAGAAATTAGATTTTTCTTTAATTAGTCTGAATTATTGACATTACAAATCTTCGTGCGACATGTTACGCAATTATTATACCTTACTGACTATAGCTTACCTTGTAATGGACAATTTTACAACTGCATAATTATACACACATAAACAAAAAACACAGCCCAGCTTTGCCACACTCACATTCGTACGACATTAAAAACCCCTTAACATTTTTTAGATGAAGCCCACCCCATCTCTCACGTAAACCGTTGCCACGCGGTTCATACCCGCACTCATAATTTTAAGAGTAAGTTAATTGTTATCTTTCCGCAAAAAATACTGGTTTCACTACTTCAAGTTGGATTAAGCACGGTCACATATACATTTGCGGTAATTACCACTTTTTCTCCTGATAACTTGAAACTTTGTTGGCGAGCCTACGTGAGACCAGCCTGGCGCCAAGACTGCTACTTGTAGACTAGGCTTGGAACTGGTAACGTAACAGTTACATCTTCCTTTCTCTGGCGGGAAACTGTGGTTGTCCACTGCCACTATTTTTCGTCGCTCATTGCTCATATGCTGAGAGATAACCATTTTATATATGGAATATTGAGGTTATATTCCATGTACCAAAGTACAATTTTGGCTTCGGCTCTGCTGACGTCATTGATAGTAAGCACTGTCTTGGCAGTATTTCCGGGAGATCTTGTAGAGACGACGAATATTTTTTACACTCTGGCCATCTTGATTTTTTAGTCAGAGCGTCCTTTTGAGCGCGCTTGCGTGGGTATTCGCGCCTGTGCGTCGACACACTTGCAAAGTTCTTAGAATATTGAAGGGGGCAAATTCTTCAGCCGCATTACTCAACAACAACCTGCGTCTATGCTTTTGTTTCAAATTGTTGCTTAACACGGTTCTGGTATACTGACAAATACGTTGCACAATAATACAGTTTTACAATATTTTATACAAGCCCGCCCGAAAACGAAATAAGTAAAAATATATAAATGCCCTATACGGTTAAAATAAAATATCGGTATGGAGAACCATACATGACTTCCATATTCTAAGATTTATATTTAAAATCATTTTCAGCCAAACAGCCAGGGAAGGAATTTTAACAAAAAAATACTTCTTTGTTGCCAATAACGTAGTACACATATAAAAAAAAATTATCCCCTCCCCCTTCAACTATAATTTTGATTTATAGAAAATTACCCCCAGCCCGTTCAACTAGCCTCTACATTTATAGATATTTCATCTATGTTTCTACAGTGGATTATTAAGATCTTATCAGGATACTTTATCAAAATTAAGTACTTTACTCATGTTACAACAAAAAATGTTTCAGGTAAACTGCCCTTTCCCCGTAACCGATCTTCACCAAAATCAACAGACATTGAGTTCTCTATAGCTCAGGCACATATGTAAAAAATTATTTGATTCTGTTTGAATTTACGGCAGTTATGGTTCGTCATATAAAAAATTACCCATGTTAAAACATACAACATGAGATTTATAAAACATATCTAAGATTTATATTTAAAATCATTTTTGAAATAAAATATTTTCATAGAACCTACTAACGCTGGGGAAATCTGAGGAGCCAATCAGAGTTGGGCCTACCTGTCACTCTGCTGAATTTGGTGGAAAGCCCTGTCACTGACGTCAAAGTATCAGCCTTGACAGGGTCCTCTTTTTCTGCAAAATGGGAGAGGCTTGAGATGGAGTGAGTGACATGGTCCCCACCTCAATGAAGAACCCATTGTTTTATAAAAATATATTTAAATTTTGAAAACTGAAAATTCTTTTCTTGTTGTAAATATTTATATTTTATAATCAAAATGACTTTATTTTTGTTACCTGGCAACAAAATTATTTTATTTTAAACAATTACCATTGTTTCAAAAAGTTTAAATAAATTTTCAAGTACTTTACTCTTGTTAGAACGTAAAAGGTTGCAGGTAAACTACCCCTTTCCCTTAACCGATCTTCACCAAAATCGAAAGTCCTTGAGATCTCTACAATTCAGGGATGTATGCAAAACATTATTTGATTCTGTTTGAATTTGCGGCAGTTATCGTTTGCCATAGAAAAAAAACGTTGCAGGTAAACTACCCCTTCCCCTCAACCGATCTTCACCAAAAACAATAGGTCTTGAGTACTCTACAAATCAGGGCTGTATGCAGAAAATTATTTGATTCTGTTTGAACTTGCGGCTGTTATCGTTTGCCATAGAAAATACACTTGTTAAAAAAACGTTGTAGGTAAACTACCCCTTTCCCTTAACCGATCTTCACCAAAAACAATAGGTCTTGAGAACTCTACAATTTAGGGCTGTATGCAAATAATCTTTTGATTCTGTTTGAATTTGCGGCTGTTATCATTTGCCATAGGAAATACCCTTGTTAAAACATAAAACGTTACAGGTAAACTACCCCTTTCCCTTAACCGATCTTCACCAAAAACAATAGGTCTTGAGAACTCTACAATTCAGGGCTGTATGCGAAACATTATTTGATTCTGTTTGAATTTGCGGCTGTTATCGTTTGCCAAAAAAAAAAAATTTCCCTTGATAAAAAAAAACCGTTGCAGGTAAACTACCCCTTTCCCTCAACCGATCTTCACCAAAAACAATAGGTCTTGAGTACTCTACAAATCAGGGCTGTATGCAAAAAATTATTTGATTCTGTTTGAATTTGCGGCAGTTATCGTTTGCCATAGAAAAAAAATCTACAGACTGACACACAGACACTTTTCGGAAAACGACTTTTTTTCATGTTTTGATTGTAGTAGAATCAGAATCTGCAATAATCTCGAACACGATTTTTTTTGCCATCACCATACTTCCATTCCTTAAGGAATATGGAAGTAAAAATACCCAAAAATGACCCGCTACAAGTTCTCATTGGCCAATATCTTATAACATTGTTATATTCTAACGTTTTATTTCTGTTCAAATTTATAAAAATCCTTTAAATTGTAATTACTTTCTTATGCTAGTAGTAATATTAATTACACTAACACCATTGTTTTGCTTTTTTGCTAAAGATTATTTTGATATCACTCATAGTTACTTTTGATTAATTAATGACATATTTCTTGTTTTTCCTATTGATATTTCTTTATGTAATTATCTTTAAACTGAATATTATTAATACTTTTTTATACCTGATATTCTTACTTAAATACCTAAACATTTTATGTACTTTAATTGACCTTTTGTTATTGTTTTGTTTTGAAACTTACAAAATTCCTTCATCCATGCTAGGCCTAAAGCCTAGGTTTCACAATACTTCTATTCAACATTCTTTACAATCTTTTTATATTCATTAACTTTATTTAGTTGTTGACTGAACATTTTCTAAAGAAACTAATTAACAAAAAAACATTGGTGCTTTTAACATCACACCTTTTATATAATTAACATATTTTCTTACCAGGTCCATGCCTGAAATTAAACTTCTAATTATTATTGTTTTCTTACTTCTATCTCACCTGTCTTCTAAGTTTATTAATACTATGGTTCTTTTAACAACAAAACTCTTATAATAATAATTTTTAACACTACTTTAAGCAACATAACTCACTTACAAATTCCTTCACTAAGATATAGTGTTTCCTTCTCCCACCTTCCACTCTAATATTTTAACTTTTACCTTATTTTTATGTATTTCTTACTTTCGATCACTTAAATTAATAATGATACAATTAGTTTTTATATTCTTACTAGCTAACATACTATTAAAGATTGTTTTGCTATATTAATATAGTCTGCTTTTTATTGTATTTTACAATGTATACACTTACACTGCACTTTTCCTTTCACATGAGGTTTATTTAACTACTATCACTTTTACTTTTACTCTATGTTATTTACATAGTTTGTGGTTATTTGTTTCTACTTGTGTAGTTATATACTTCACCTTACATTTCACACATTGTTTGTGTATTTAGTATATCATCACTGGGTTGTTATTGGTCATTAACATTTGTTTCATTATCATTTAACATTTGTCACTTTTGTATTAATTATTACCTTTGCTAAGCTTGATTATATTTTACTTGCTTTTGGCTAGTTTACTATTTAATAGGGTAATTTTTATTTCTATCTTCCTATCTTAGATTTATACGTTCATTTTTCTTTTCTTTTCATTTAACACACATAATATATCTATTTTATTTTTATGGTTTATATATTTTACATTTCATTTATGCCCTATCTGATTTAGTGCATTTATTTTACATTTTATTTATTAGCTACATTTTGGGGTTACAATGATTGTGGTCACTTTGGGTTATATCATGGTTTCTTGTTCCTTCACCTTCTCCAATCTATTGGGTTAAGTTGTAGTCAGTGTCTTAGTCAATTTTTATTTCGTAGTGTTGGGTTATCAATCTTCAGGTTATAAGTTTTTATTTTTCTTTCTACCTGCAGCTTTTTCTTCTATCAATTATTAGTGATATTTGGTGCTATCTTATGTCATGTTACAATATGTACACATATAACTGGTCTTATACCAAACCAGATCCTCAACTGATATATCCCCCTCTTAGTCGTACTGGATTGCCTTTAGCAAAGTACTGGGTGCGTACATATGTGCTTTACTTATCTTAAACATAACACCTTAACTCAAATAAACATTCCTTATTTTACAAAACCCTAACCTCATAATATGCATCATCAATTTTAAGTTCACATAAACATTTCATATTTACCTCTAAATAAAATTCCCTCACATTACTCAACTTTTAATTGTTTATTTGGCATTATCAGTTCAAATCAAACATAAATTATTTAAATTTCATTCATTTAGTAAAATAACTACGCCCATTATCAAAGTTCACATTTTAATTTAATTTATACCATCTGTTTCAATTAATCATCTTAATTGCATTATTCAAAACCACTCAGTGAATTTTAACTTCATTTTGTATTTATACTTCGTCATTTCTTCCATGACCTTTAAATCAAACTTTCAAATCTACTTTCAAAATTTTCCGCTATTAAATGAATTTAATTTTCATTATAAATCTTTATAATCATATGCAGATAACTGTTACAACATAAACAACTTTTTACTATCATCAACTCAATTACAACTACACGTGGTTACAAAAATATAATATAAACACTATGAATCAGCTGATACATTATCAACCTAGCATCACCTCATATAGAGAACATGAAAACCAAATACAATCTTTACTTCAAAGAAAATTTTTTTTTTTTTTTTCCTAAAATTAACTGAATTTAAATTTCAGAAATATATATATTCTGACAATTAATCACAAGAAATAAAATTTCTACTACCATAAATTTAACTGAAACTATACATTGATTATACAAAACATACTATATATATATATAACACCCGGCAGTAGCTGATGTCTTATTAACAGGTGAACAACCTTCGTTTAAGTATACTGAATACAAGTAGAACAAATACACAAAATTATATAATACGAGGGCTATCCAGAAAGTAACAGATGTTTTGACCGACCGTGGCGGTGGGCGGGGATAGAGCCACCATCTTGGTGTCAGAACGTTCCTACACTCAGTACGCATCCAGCTGTGGTAGCGTGCGGTCTGTGCCCCTCTTACTTTGCTCTCTGTGACGTGTTAAAATGTGCGCTGCAATAGAAAATCCCGCCACTTGTGAGGTGCGTTCTGTGATTAGGTTTTTGTTGGCAAAAAATCACAAACCAATTGAAATTTATCGCCAACTTTGTGATGTGTACGGAAAAGGAATAATGAGTGAAAGCCGAGTGAGGCAATGGTGCAATGATTTTAAAAATGGCCGTACCAATGTTCACGATGAGGACCGCAGTGATAGACCTAGCCTTGTGACTGACGAACTGATGATGAAAATCAACGACAAAATTCGTGAAGATCGTCGTTTCACGATTACGGAACTTTCGAAACATTTTCCCCAAATTTCACGGAGTTTGGTGCATGAAATTGTGGGGGAAAAGCTTGGTTACCACAAATTTTGTGCTAGGTGGATTCCGAAAATCCTAACGGAAGACCACAAAAAACACAGACTGGCTGCAGCACTAACTTTCCTCGAAGATTACGACAAAAATGGTAACAAAGTTATCGATCGTATCGTAACTGGGGACGAGACTTGGGTGAAGCATGTCAATAGTGAAACAAAAAGGCAGTCTATGGAATGGGGACACACAAATTCTCCCAAGAAACCAAGGAAGTGTTTGCAAACACTGTCAGCAGGAAAGATCATGGCTACTGTGTTTTGGGACTCTGAAGGAGTGATTCTCGTTGATTTTCTTGAACGTGGCACAACAATTAACTCAGGTAAGGTATAGTGAAACACTGAGAAAGATAAGGCGCGCAATACAAAACAAGCGTCGGGGAAAACTTAGTGCGAAGGTTTTGTTTTTTCACGACAACGCACGTCCACACACGGCCAATCGTACCCGAGAGGTCTTCGATGGTTTTGGATGGGAGGTGTTCGATCATCCACCATACAGCCCGGATTTGGCGCCGAGCAACTATCACCTCTTCCCAGCGATGAAGACATGGCTCGCTACACAATGCTTTGATACTGATGCCGAACTGCATGCCGGTATAAACCAGTGGTTGAAATCGCAGGCGGCAGATTTCTACAGAGACGGTATTGAAAAACTTGTGCCACGGTATGATAAGTGCCTTAATTTGAATGGCGATTATATAGAAAAATAGCTTAAGAGTGTACCTTTCAAATGTATATAATAAAATTTTGTTTTTTCATTTTGTAAATTTTTTATTTCAAAACGTCTGTTACTTTCTGGATAGCCCTCGTATAAAGCATCAAATGTTCTTGTTACCTCTCAAATCATCATAGTCTTGAGTACAGCACTTCAAACCATGGATTCTCATAATCAAATGTTCATTAATAATCATTGAATCATAAAACACATAGTAACCATTACAGAACAATAATTGGGTAATCAATAACAAACTCTCTAGTCAGAGTAAGCAAACTTGATTGCACCGTGATTACGGTTAGTAATTCTTTAACTGAATACTCAGTTACCTCTCCTTCTACATCATTTTATTATACCCCCCTTTAACCCAGTTACAATTAGGTAAATCACCTGACGGGTAAACCGGATCAAGCATTTACCTTGTGCATAGATGCGATATCTATGCCCCTGGCTTGTAACGGCCAGCTCCTTTTCCACACACACTATTTTTTCCTGATGGTGGACTGTAGCGCCCATTTGCATCCACAAGAACTGAAGTTTAATTAGGGTATAGACGCTGCCTACACTGTTCTTGTTTCAGCGTTATAAAAAATTCGGCATTACTGATGCCCGAGGACACCAGTAATCCTACTAAAATTTACTTATATGCCCTTAACACGGCACTACCACCCCCTTCGATGATAGCCGCTGTTCCATAGTTCTGGTGATTCCCCTGAGTTACCCCCTAGTTAATTTCTAGAGTCACCAATTTTGAAAATAATAACAAGTATGGCTAGGGTACAATCTGCCTAACCACACTTGCTACCAATAATCCAAATCCACGGTCAGGGTTTGGTGACGCCGTGACCACCCGAAAGTGGGGAATCACATGTAATTAATATATTGTTTAAAATTCCTACACACTAACATAATAAACATAATACAACATAAACATTCATAAAGAACATGAACCTCATTATATTAAAATAAACATCTCATTTGCATCTGAATAAAATTTACAAACATTCCACTTTAATTTCAGTTGAACCTTTTATTCCTCAACCTTTGATTATTTATTATTTATTGTACCATTAAATTCTCCAAAAAATGCACATCAACATTTATTCTACATAACATTTACACACCTTCCCTAAGTTAACTTATTTCAAATTCATTTAATTTCTTTATTGAAACATTTTACTTTACTTCCACTTCGTTATACAATTCCTACCTACATATGGTCAATCATTCAACCAAATAAAACATGATTACTGTCATAAACTCCCAAATATAAACCTTTATCACAACAAATCTCACGTACATAACCATATGTACCTTCTGATACATTATAATAAGCATATGACTCCATACCTAAACATTTTACTTTTACTCATTTATTATTTATTATAAAGTATAACTCTCAGAAAAATCATTTAACTTTATTACCAAAGTTCATTTATACAACATTAGTTAATTAATTAATTCATCTCAATTTTATCTAATTCAATCAGTTTTTTAAAACACAAAGTTACTATAATCACCTCACTTCAAAACAATTACAATTCATTTGCATTATAAACTCTCGTTATTTATTTAGTCTGATAAAATATTATTATTATTAAATCAATTCTCCTTGCATACATACATTGTTTACATTACCTACTGAGTACAATATAACCTACTACACAAGCACAATTAACTTCCCTATAAATTTATCTACAATTTTTTCGTCATTATTTTATTGTTTACCCCATTTTATTATATAAGTTAGCCAAGTAATTACCATAAACTAAAATAATTAAATGTTCATTCACTGTTTATCTAACCCCCATCATCGAAAATCCATCTTATCTTCACATAATAATTTTCATCTTTATTTACACTTATTACATTATTATTTTTAATATAATGCCCCGTTAACTCTGTTTCATTCATTATACCATAATAATGTATAGGATTCTTCCTTATTATTATCTCATAAACCTTGTCAACATCAGTTATTTTTGTCCAGTCTCCCTTAATATTATTCGTTATCCCCAGGTAAGTTATATCATCATATTCGTCTACTATATCCATCACATCACAAGGTAAGTGCTCATCATCTACAGTGGTATCATCAAAATAATCATCCACATTTACTACAACCGGTAAGTATTTCATATAGTTTACCCCCTCAAATTTTAATCTCTTAACTAACCCCTCATAACCTCTATTTAACTTAAATAGCTCTATCATTCTCTCTCTCTCTCTCTCTCTCTCAAAATATTTCTCATCATAACATTGGTCACAACACCTCTGAACTACTTCACTCCATGCAAAGGGCACCACAAACTCACCATCACACTTCCTGGCTTTTCCAGGACAACTCCACAAAATTAAGGGACTATTTGAAGACACCTCGTCTTCCACATAACCTCTGGAGGAACCTTTGTCCTCATACAACATTTGTGAAAATTCTATTTCACAATATACTCGGGGAAAATCTGCCCTTTGCTCGCCTAACCTCTCTTCACACCCTCTCTCATTACTACTCTCTACTTCCACTAAAACTTCATCGCCACTATTATGATTCACTTTATTTTCTAACACCCATTTTTGATTATATCACCACTATTCTCACTTACCTTTTCAACTACTATTTTACTCGCACTTAAACTGCCACCAATATTATTTGTAATTATCTGTCCATTAAAATCATCACTTATTTTAACCACATTACTCACCTTGTTCTCCGTTGCTTCATTAATTACATTCTCACTACACTTACCGGTATTTCTTGTAACGTTATCTACATCATCTTGTATTTGTTTTATAACTGTCTGGAAACGTTCATCAATACGTTTACATAATACATTACTCAGATAATCAAACTTTACATTGATACTATTCTCAAACTTTGCATTCTGTTCTTTAATTTCTTTAAAATTAGCATCATTTTTAACATTCTGCTCTTCACATTTTATTTTCTGTTCTTC
Source organism: Magicicada septendecula (assembly GCA_034769895.1). Lineage (NCBI taxonomy): Eukaryota > Metazoa > Arthropoda > Insecta > Hemiptera > Cicadidae > Magicicada > Magicicada septendecula. The sequence goes on along the minus strand of CM068371.1, from coordinate 76,199,971 downwards.
AAATTTAATATCGTTAACATCAAATCTATTATTCATATTCTCAGACATGGTTTTCACAAGGTTAAATATATCATCTATTGAATACTCTTTTCCTTTTATTTTAGTCGCTACGGGCGTGGATTTCGCTTCTGCGTTATTTATTATAATGGACTCGGTGATGTTATTTTCAGTTACTGATTGTAATGGGTCTAAATTTACCTAAATATTATTGTGTAATTTCATAAATTCTATAACATGTAAAGATGAGGCCCCTTTGAGGTGACGCAATAGCCAGTAAATAATTTCCATGGCCATATATGATTATGAGATTATAACCAAAAATCTATTTTTAGCCAGTGACCAACACATCAAGTATTTTGTTGATGAAAAACATTTTGCGACGAAGTTAAAAAGGTGATGTTAGGATCATCGAAACTCTTCAATGCTGAGGACGAGACGAATAGTGGGGAGCGGGGTGAAGCAGTTTGAAGACGCAAAAAACGAAAATTTGTAACACTGAACGCCAGTCGACTTCCATCTTTTCCTATCTGCAGCAGCAATCGCGGGCGCCCGCATACAACAAAAATGTGAATCTTTCTATACATTTCAAAGTGACAACCGTATTTGGCTAAATTTTCATCAACAGTAACTAATTAAAACAAATTGACAGTTCGGCAGTAACACATAAAAATGTAACAGTGAAAACAGTAAAACAACGCATGCCATGTGGTGAAATTCTACACAGATAATCAAGGGAAGTACACATTTCAACAATATATATACCATTTCAACATTTTAAAATACTGGTTTTTTCCTAAATTATAAAGTTGAGCTCAACAAAATTAAAAAATAAGTAAATGTGTATGTTTGTGTGAATGAAAAATTATGAAAATAGGCCTAACTTTGATATACATAGTAGTATTTTGATGTCGTAGTTTATTGATAATCAGTTTTACGCTTTAAGGCGGAATAAGTGTGTTCATGATTTTTGTCATGTTTTTGAGAGAAAATAAATAAATAACGTTATATTTTACTTGATATACGCATTATGTTATTTGTATTTGCCCACCGTTCTCTGCCTAAGTACACTAAACAATTCCCTGGACCAAACATTACATATAATATTCATTTTAATAACTAATTGACCGATAACACTTCAGTTGGTGCCCGAGTAACAGTGACATTGTAAATTTACATTATTTAAATTAAAGTTGATTTACAATTTAGTCGAAAAATGGCAGAGAAGGACGCAAATACAAATTTAGATGAAAGTGCAGAGGTAGGATCAGTGTTGAATGTTACTCTAGATCATATGGTAACAACTAATGAAATTGTTAGTGAGAATGTTGTAGAAATAGTAGATGTAATGAAACAGTAGTAGCTGGGGGTAGTAGAAATAGCGAGATAAATATATTTAACCAATTAGCGTTGATGATGGAAATGATGTCAGGAATGAAAACTGAAATCAAATCAGAGATAAATGCAAATAGTGTAGAAATGAATAATAAGTTTTACCAACAAAACACGAGTTTAAATGAATATAAAACTGAAGTCAAATCAGAGATAAATGAAGTAAATAATAAACTTGACAAATAAGACGAGAAATTACGAGACATGAATAACGAATTTGTAAGCATAAGAAGTGAAATAGAAATGAGTAAATTAAGTATGAATAACCAATTTAAAAATATAAGTGAGAATTTTAATGGAGTGAGTGAGAAGTTCGTGGAGATAAATAATAAACTAGAAAATATAGGAGTTGAATTAAACCAGATGAGTGGGTGTAGTGGTGTCAAAACTAGTGACACGGGCGAGGGTGACGAAAATGAAAATGACAAAATAACATACGACCATGGTGTCAATAATAAAATAACGAAAAATTACGAAGAAATAATTAACGAGGTAGGTGTTAGTTATAAAAATAAATTAACCAGTAGTAGTAAGATAGTTGAAAATGAGATATATAAAAGTAATACAAAGAAAATAAATAGTGATCATGATAATATAGAAACAGGGAGAGAGAGTGAGAGAGTAGAAATCAGTGTTTATAAGTTAGAGAGAGAATATGAAGAGAATTATTTTGTGAATATAGGGCAGAGGGTAGATTTTCCCCAGGTTTATTGTAAACCAAGATGGTTACAAATGTTTTTGAAGGGCAAGAGTCCCTTAGAGGAAAACAATGTGTTTTCAAGTAGTCCCTTAATTTTTAGTAGGCATTTTTATGATTTAATACCCTCTGTATGGAACGATAGAAAAAGTATGAAATGGTGTTATGATAAAAGGTATTTTGATAGGAAGATAGAGACTTTTAAGGTTAGTAGAGGTTATAACGAATTAATAGAGAGGTTAGATGTTGAGAGAGTTAGTGATGTTAAGTACTTAGATTGTGAAATAGTTAGTGCAGCAAATGATGATAAGGTCGATGATATTGATTACTTACCTTGTGTCGAAACTGGTACAGCAGCAGATGATAATAATGATGAAATTATAGTTGACCTAATTGTGACAGATCGTACTAAAGGTGACTGGACTATACTCGGTGGTGACAAATTATATGAGGTAATAATATGGAATAATCCTGTTAATTGTTTTGGTATTGTGGAAGGGTATAAGAAGTTGAATAATCTTTATATTGATAGAAATGATATGGATTTAATAAAAAAATGAATTGTGTAGACGTAAGACCAGGTTATTATACGATGATAATAATAATAATAATAATAATATTTATTACCAATTTTCCTTTACATATAATAATAATTATACAATAAAGGACCTATAGGGGGCATAAATGCCCGTACATAGGTTGGTCCTTAGAATTAATATTTATATACTTAATACTAATTGTGAGTTTTACCTCACCGATCATAGTAATATATTAAAAATAAATTATTTTTAAATTTTAACAAAATTTTAGTTTGTACTATAATACAATTCAATAAATAAATGAAAAAAAAGACAAAAAAAGGTCATATCATAATAGACTGTTTTTTGATTATTCAATAACAATGTTCCTAATTTTTTCTTTTATTTTTTTTTTAAGCACTTTTATATTTACACTTAGATTTTTCAGTTCATTAGGTAATTCATTAAAATATTTTATGGCATAATACACATAGCTTCTTTGCCCAATACTTAATAGGTGTCGCGGCAATATAATATTTTTATACCGTGTGTTGATTCGATTTTGTAAAAACTCACTTTTTAGATCATTGTATTGATAAACTATAGAATTCACTACAAACACCTGTTTAATATTTAATGGTTTATTCGAATCTTGTTCATTGACTCCTATAATTTTAAGAATACACTTTTGCAGCCGATCCAATGCGTCTAGAGATGATTTATATAGACCCCCCCAGCCTATGATAGCATACCCTGCCACACTATGGAATAGTTCATAGTATATTTGTAGTAGTTGCTTTTTTGATAAATTTTGTTTAAGTCTGTAAAAAACGTAGACTAAGTATTTGGTTTTTTTTACAATGTTAGCCACATGTACATCCGACTTCATGTTAAAGTCATATGTTATTCCTAGATATTTACTAGTTTTAACTCTTTTCAATTTTTGACCATTTATCTTAATTTCAAAGTCATGCGGAACAGAGTCTCTATAATTTCCAAAGGTGATAAAAACAGACTTGCTTATGTTGAGTACTAGATTACTGTGATAGAGCCAAGAGTATATAATATCTAATTTAGTTGACATATCTGTTGCAAGTTCAGGCCATGTCTTTGCTTTCATTGGTACTGCTGTATCATCAGCATATGCTATTAATACATCTTGTAACACTAGTAAGTCATTGATATATAAAATAAACAATAAAGGTCCTAATATAGAGCCCTGGGGCACTCCAACATTTGTTTTAATAGGCTGACTTCTAGCAGGGCCGTAACTAGGCGTTGGCGAGATGTGCCCCCGCCAAGGGCGCAGGTACAAAGAGGGCGCAAAATTGACCATGAAAAATATCTTTTTTTAGAGTTAGATTGGTACAATTTGTCAAGCAAATAAAAACTCCACGTTATTGGAAAAAATCTTTCAGTTTCAGATTGTTTACTGTACGTGAACTGTCTATATTTGTGTCTATTATACAATAAACAAAAAGCAACTACGTAAATTTAGTAACTGCACTGGACGTTGCCCTACTGATGGGCGCGGAGTCGGGCCAGGCGCAAAGCGAAAATCCCTTCCCCTCCGCCCAGCCATTGATGTGTCAGTCACTGGGTCACTGCACTGCACCTGCGCCTTCTTGGTTTTAGCAACGAATATAGACGTAACTAGAAGAACACTTCTTATGGAGGGAGTGGGGTCAGCTTTCTGGGGTGATAAACAGTAGTTCAACACCCCGGCAACTAGATGGCGCTGGCGTTTCCAAGTAATTTTTTGTATTATACCGCGAAATTTAGTAAATTTCAAACATTTTCGTTAATATATAATTGGAAAAAGCTACAACTTATCAGATAAAAAGTGGTAGATGAAAAAATGTTTGTAGGGGTTAGACTAGACACAACCTCCAAAATTTTTTCACATTTGTTTGACACACTGGGTACGAAGGAATGAATCAAGTAAATGCAGCCTACTCAAAAAATGCACTTTTGATGCATTCATTTATTATGCAGTGCGCAAAAGAATTTTAAAATATACAAGAACATGCGTCTTATTAGGCCTATTACAAACATGTTTTTCATCTACCACTCTTTTATACAAAAAGTAGTAGCATTGTTTCAACTACGCTTTTAATAACCCAGAAGTGTGCTTCTAGTAACGTCTATATTCGTTGGTTTTAGCAAGCTTGTCATAACTTGAATATTACTCATACTCGTACCCCTCCCCCCACGCCTGCCACGGCCACGTCAATCTATTGCTCTATTCTAGTTTGTTCTGTTGGTTTTGTTGAGACTCAGTGTAATTACAGCCGCTGGTATTATTTTCTATTGTAATTTGTGAACTAAGTGATTTTCACACTCAGCGATTAGACGACACTTATAGTGTTTGTGTTGTTACTTGTTGATGTTGGCGTTGCTTCTGTTGTACGGGTAAGAATGATTTCAATAAAATGTACCATAGCTTAGTCTACATTAACCCTAGAATTGGCGCATGTTATTCCCCGTGGTGGCCTATTTTTTCCCTTTTTGTACAGTTTTTGAAAACACTACATATTATTATTATTATTATTATTATTATTATAACACGGTATTATTGCAAAACAATACATTAATTATACTATTTACTCTTCAACATCACGAAAACGTCAGTGAATCAAACAATCAATGGAGGTTACCGTGCGAAACTTGACTCCAGCTGTCAGAAATAATTTCCCAACATTCGTTCTGTCTTTACTGCCAGACTGACAAAGCCAAATAGGCCTAACTAATATCACTGTGTTCGCCGTTTAATTTTCTAGACCTACAGAAAATAAAAAAAATACCGGAAGAAAGAAGAAGAACGGGCCCGTTCCATTGGTATAACTTATATTCCTATTGGTTCATTTTTAGCGGAAATGGTCGTGGTTGTAAATGTCCAATTTTCAGCAAGTGTCAGCTGATTTTGTTGCGCAAGTCTGCTGACTAAAATAGTCCCGATTTCAAAATTAGTTTACGTAAATATTTCAATCACAAGTTTCATGAATATGGTATCAATTTTATTTTTATAATTGGATGAGCGATCGCGTACACGGAAAACCCGAAGCACTGTAAATACAAGTGAGCCTCTCGCGGTAAGAAAAAAGAAACGATGTCTGCTACGTTTTAACGCTATCGCCGAATTTTTCGGTGAACGCAACTGTCGGCACTGAACATAAACACGAATTTCGTAATATTTCCTGTTTATGTTCAGTGCCGACAGTTGCGTTCACCGAAAAATTCGGTGATAGCGTTAAAACGTCGCAGACATCGTTTCTTTTTTCTTACCGCGAGAGGCTCACTTGTATTTACAGTGCTTCGCGTTTTCCGTGTAATCCTATTACTCAGGATTCAAAAAAACTTTTTGGCCGTCTGTGTGTCTGTAACAATGACAATGACAGCGGCAGCGCCCAAACAAATTTACCGATTATGACCAAACTTGGCACACAGGTCCTTGGTCAGTGGGCACAGTATCTAGGCGGAGTTCGTTAATGTTTGAGATCGGTCAAGTAGTTTTTAAATGGCAGCCATTTACAACTGTAATACAATGTAAATTAAATGGGAATGGTTTGTTTCAGAAATGGGGCCAAAAAACCTTCTGGAAGTGAATTTAAAAAAATCAAAAAACGAAAAGAAGAAGACGACGAAAAATTAGCATCGGCGCTTGGAAATTGGCTGCGAAATGAAGAGAAAGAAGTAGGTGAAAGTGATAGTGCCAGTAATAGTAATGCACTTCAAGAAGAAGAAGAAGAAAAAGAAGACGACCAAGAAGAAAAGGAAGGAGAAAATGAAAAAGAAGATAGCAAGACTGAGACTGTTTCAGAAGACAACCACAGCCAGATCACTCCAATGGAGTTCGTCACAAACGTCATTGATTTTGAAGAAGGAAGTGATCCTGAGCTAAGTCATTCCACAATGGGCAGGCAATCTACTGATCTTGAAAAACCCAGCACATCTTGCACATCTAATTATAATGAAAATGATGCATTAAATACTACTGATGTGGGAATAGAAATTATCTACGAGGATCCCAAAAAAATGGCCAGCAAATTTTCGATCAGACACAGTTCGTTGTAAACTTGTTGAACGAGGCCCACAAACTACAAATTCCCCTTAGATAGCTACAAATTCCCCTGTGCAGATGATGGAAGACACTTTTCTCAGAAATGGGTTTATAAAATTCTACCAAACGGGGAAAAAGTAAAAAGGCAATGGTTGTTGTACAGCCAGTCTAAGGACGCACTGTTTTGTTTCCCTTGCCTTCTCTTTTCAAAAGATGACAAAAAGGACAAATCTGCTTTCTCTAATATTGATGAGGGATTCAATGATTGGAGACACTTGAACCCATTTATTGTCAATCACGAAAGGTCGATACCTCACCGACATTCTTATGTCGATTGGAAAGAATTAGAAATTGGACTGAAACCTAGTAGATCTGTTGATGCAAAACATCAAACATTGATACAAGCTGAAGCAGAAAAGTGGTGCAATGTTCTCAAATGTATTGTGGATGTAATTCTCCATTGTGCAAGGAATAACTTACCTTTAAGAGGAGGTTCCGATTCGATCAGTGACAGCAACTGTGGTGTATTTCTGAGTACATTAGAACTTATTAGTCACTACAATCCTCAACTATCTAAGCACATAGAAAATGTTAAAAGTGGAAAACATGTCACAAGTTATTTTTCACCTCTAATTCAAAATGAGGTCATAGACATTTTGGGAAATAAGGTTCGATCTGAAATACTGAAGAATGTAAAAAGTGCTAAGTATTTCTCTATTATGTTTGACTGCACCCCGGACACAGCACATTTAGAACAAATGAGTGAAATAATAAGGTATGTTAACATTAAGGATGGGAAATGCTCAGTTGAAGAAAGTTTTGTGGACTTCATCATAAGTCACCAGAAAAAAGGAAGAGGGTTATCACAAGAAATATTGCAAAAGCTAAACAATGACGGCTTGGATATTCAGAACTGTCGTGGTCAAGGCTTTGACAACGGCTCAAACATGGCAGGAAAATATGAAGGCGTTCAAGCGCACATATCCCAACTAAACGACCTTGCTAAATTTGTGCCTTGTGCAGCACACAGTCTTAACCTCGTTGGCGTGCACGCCGCGGAAGTGTCAATTATGATGACAAGTTTTTTTGGAAATGTGTTGGAGTTTTTCAACTTCTTTAGTAGCTCTACCTTAAGGTGGGAGGCTTTGATTGGTTGTCTCAAAACTACCCTTAAGAGACATTGTGATACAAGATGGTCTTCCAGGCGTCAAGCTGTGACAGCTCTTAAGAAGAACTTATCATCTGTACACAAAGTTTTACAAAACATGGCTGATAAAGACAACGACTGGAACACTGACACACTGTCTGGTGCTATGAAACTTCTTAGACAAATTGATTACGAATTTGTGTGCCTTTTAGAGATGTGGTCTGATGTTTTGATAAGTTTGGACTGCACCAACAAGTCACTGCAAGGAAAGGGCACAACTCTTGACGTAGCATCAAGTTTGCTCTCAGGTTTGGCAAAAAAAGTTGAAAACCTACGTAAAGAAGGAATTAAAAAATACACAGAAAAAGCCAAAGCTATTTGTGATTCCATGGCCATCCAAAGCAGTTTTGCTGTAAGAGGCTGAGGAAAGTCAAGAGGATGGCTGGGGAGACGGCTGAAGATGAAGCACACTTGTTGAGTTCTGATAAATCATTTGAGATAGAATGTTACACTGTATTTGATAGAATTGTAAGTGAAATGGAAAAAAGGGCACACATTTACCACACAGTTTCATCAGACTTCAGTTTTTTGTCAGGAAAGTCCTTAAGTGAATGCTCTGTTTCTTTTCTTGAAAAGTGTGCAGCTGATCTTGGTGCGATATATAGCAGAGACATTGATAGAGTTGAGCTAGTTAACGAAGTAGCTGCTTTCAAGTTTCATGCAAAAGAGCTGGTGAAGAACATTTACAAGGCTTCCCATTTGGATATTCTGAAAGTTATTTCAAACTATGGATTAAGAGATGCTTATCCAAACATCGAAATAGCATTGAGGATATTTTTGACAATGCCCGTCAGTGTGGCGTCTTGCGAGCGTACTTTCAGCAAGCTGAAGATAATCAAAAACTACTTACGGTCAAGTATGTGTGAAAACAGATTGACAAACTTAGCTATCCTGTCCATAGAATATGAGATTGCTTCAAAACTTGATTTTAGTGAAATAATTAGTGAGTTTGCCTTGCTGAAAGCAAGAAAGGTAAAGTTTTAGTTCCATGGCTTTTCTGCTGTATACTGTATGTAACAATTTGTAAAAGCAATATATTTGTTTACTGAAGAGTTTCAATTTGTTATTTACCAGCCCCCAGAGCCAAAAAAATGGTACCTGCAGTTACAACAACAGAATGTTGTAAGTGCAAGTCCTGAAGTCCTGTGTAAAAAAAATCGAGATAAATTATAGAACTAAAGCACCGACTAAAGTTATGAATTTTTTTTACTGTTGTATGAAATTTACTATTACAAAAATACCGAATACAATGTGAGAACGTATTTCCTGGTCGCAATTTGCGTCAAAGCTTGCTTAAGGGGGCTGCATGGTGTATCACGTGATGAGACATCCACGAATCACAGTACAATATAAAAAGAGCTTTTTTTTTTTTTTTTTTTTTTGCCTGGAGTTGGGGGGGAAGCGACATAGGGCTTGGGGGGGATCGGCACCACTGTTGGGGGCGCAGCTTTGTCAAAATTGCCAAGGGCGCAGGAGTACCTTGTTACGGCCCTGACTTCTAGTCCCATTCACCTTTACAACTTGTGTCCTGTCATGTAAATAACTGGCTATCAGGGATAAGCTTACACCTCTTATTCCCATATTCTGTAATTTGGATATAAGTATGCCATGATCGACAGTGTCAAAAGCTTTGGAGTAGTCCAAAAAAGTTACAACAGTTGGTATGCTAATACTTAGATTTTCATAAATAAATTTGCTAAGTAGGGCTATAGCATCATCTGTACCTTTCTTCTTGAAAAAGCCAAATTGTTTAGCACTTAACAGGTTATGTTTCTTTACAAATTTAAATAATCTGGTAAAAATAATTTTTTCAAAAATCTTAGCTAAATTTGATATCAGTGCGATCGGTCGATAATTGTTAACCAAACTTTTTACACCTTCCTTATATATAGGACAAATTACAGCTTTCTTAAATTGATATGGACATGTACCTTGTATCATAGCAGTATTAATAATGTGAGTCAAAGCAGGAGTTATGAATGGAGCAGGTAGCTTAACTGTATAGGCATGAATTTCATCACACCCACCAGGTTTATTTTTGAGTTCACGAATAGTTTGGTAAACTTCTGACTCATTTGTTGGTGTTAGAAACATAGTATGCTGATTAATTGATATATCTGGTATTTCATGCTGCAGAATAGGAGGAGTCGCACTTTCATTCAGCCTAGATGCTATTGTGCTGAAAAATTCATTAAAATAATTAGCCTTTGTCCAGTCATTGCTGTTAAGTTTATTATTAATCAAAATATCATTTATTTGTCTATTTTTTGAATTACGATCCAATTTTAGATGAACATATCTCCACATTTTTTTAGAATCAGCGTTTTGTAGTTGTTTTTCTTCATGCCTATTTTTAGCAGTCCTAAGTAATGATTTAAGTCGTTTTTCGTAATTTAAGTACAGCTCTTTTTTTAGCAAGTCGTCTTGACTATTCTTCCAGGCTTTATATAATTTGTTTTTGTTATTAACTGAATTAATGAGAGCAGGGGTAATCCAGGTCTTTCTTGGTTTTTGAATTTTTGGCTTAGTTTTGTGTGAAAGTTCATTGATAGTTTGAATCTTGTTTATTAACAATTCTAATGCTTCATTGTTATTTGGTGTATTACAGACTTGTTGCCATTGTTCTGAAGCACACAGCTCCAAAAATCTTTTTTTGTTTATTTCAAAAGATACTGTAAGTTTGCATTTTATGTTGTTTCCATGTAGTGATATTAAAACGGGGTAGTGGTCTGTGATTGAGTCAATTAATTTACCAGATTTTGCTGTGTATATTCCTTTCATGAAAATATGGTCAATGCAAGTTCCATCTTTATAATTCTTTATAGGATGAGTACAAGTATTTATCATCGATTCATAACCATTTTGCAGTAATTGGTAGAAATAATCCTCAGTTTTTTTCATTAAACTCAATGAGATCTAAGTTAACATCACCCAAAATCATGTGGTTTGCAGCAGTTTTGTTACTTAAGATAAATTTTTCATGATCTTTAATGAATTTGTCAATCTGATAATCATGACAACGATATAGTCCAGAAATTTTGAAAATACTTTTATTTGTTAATTCTATGAGCAGACTAGTGATTTTTAAATCATTAAATTGTTCATTAATGGTTTGATACTGTAGGTTACTTTTTACATAAATAATCACTCCATCTGCTTTATTTATTCTGCTGTTATTTTTAAAATGTGTATAACCTGTTATATTTATAAGCTTTATATTATCCATGAGCCAAGCTTCAGTGCATATTATCACATCTGGTTTATGTTTAAAAGAACTTAACATAGTTTCAAGTTTTAATATATTTTTCTGTATACTTCTGATGTTGACATGTAGGGTCAGAAGCTCAGAGTCACAAAAAATGGGGTTGAGATTTATCTCTTCTCTACTATTAAAAATTAATTCATCATTAAGGTTATATTCTTGTATTTCCATAAAAAATTTATTTATAGGTTAGTTTTGATTTTTGATTTTTCCTTTTAAATACAAAATTTTATCTAATCAACTAGTTGTAGGCCTAATGTAATTAAATGGAGGTTCTGGTTTCCAGGGGTAGTTTGTATCACAAATATACTGCTCCCATCTTACTTTAAAACTTTCACAGTTTTGAATATCATTTGCAGAATGATCTATGGATCTTTTTTTAGTTAAGTATTTGTTAGCATTAATACAATTAATACATTTATTTATATCAGAGGTACATACTGTAGCATCATGGTTACCTGAACATTTGTAGCATGATTGTTGTCTTTTAAAAGTGTCTTTGCACTTTCTCAGTGAATGGTTATACCCACAACAGTTTTTACAACATTTGATATTAAAATTGTCATACACTCTGCAGTTTTCATATCCAATAAAAACAGATTTATTCTTCATTATCTTGGCATATGCATCAGAGGTTACTTCTGCTAGCGCAGCATGATTATTGTTTCTCTGTTTGTATTTGTGTACAATGTTTACACTATTTGATGGTAATTCATTTCTATGTATGATATCGTTCTCGAGTTGTACTTTATCGACATCTTCTGATATGTTTGTTATTTTTATTTGCGGATTTTTTTTAACACATGCTTCAGCTGTCAATATTTCACTGTTTTCACTGTTTATAACCTTTAGTATTTTTTCAGAATCTTGCTCATTTATACACTTTAGAAAAACTGTACCATTATTGACTTTGTTAATTTTTAAAACTTTGGCATTAGTTTTGGTTGAAATTTGCACTTTGATAATATTTAGGGCATCGCCTTTGAAATTTTCCTTTGGCTTTATTGTCAAACGAGCACATTCTTGCTTTTTAGGTAAATTTAGCACAGCATCAGCATACGAATTTTTAATGTCTACATAATTTTTTTCAACATTTACAGCAGATGATCTTAAGAAACTGTTATTTTCACGCAACTCATGGTTATGTTCACGTAACTCATTATTTTGTTTCACTAATTCACTATTAATTTTTTTTCATAGTTTAATTCTCTCATATAGTCCTGACAATCCTCACATTCAAAATTTTGTTCACACTTACGGTTTTTATTTTTTTCACTGGCAATTGATACGATAGATATAGCATCATCCTCACCTTTATCATCTGTATCCATATTATCACTTACACCATCTTGAGTCACACTTAGACCATTTTTAATATTTTCTAGATGTTTTTGAATAATTAACAATTTTTTTTTGACATTACTATTTTCAATATCAGTATCCTGGTCACATAGTTGAATGTCAACAAAAGATAGGTTAAGATGTACAGGGCACACAATTATGTGTCTAGAGATAAAGAATCCTTTTCCTTCGTTCACTTCTCTTGTAAAATCAGACTTGCAGAAAACACTATCACATATTAAACAAGTAACAAGTCCAACTTTTCTATTTGGATGACAAATATGATTAATATGATCGGGTGGTATATCGTGCGCGTCTTTACTTGTCCACGCCATTACGATCCCCCCATTATGATGGGGGGTAAACAATTAATGTTTATGAACGTTTAACTATGTGATTAATGGTTTTGAATTGGACTGTTTTATGAAATGATTTGTGGTAAACGACAACAAATAATAATGTGTATTGTATACTTTTGTGTTGATATTAAATGTAATGATGTAACAAGGTGAAGTATACTCAACTTTGTGATTTTGTTAAGGTAATGAAATATGTTTGACAAAATATTGTATTAATTTGAAAGGAGAACAAATGAAATATTGTATAAGATGAATGTTAATAACAAGTTAAAAACAATTTGAGAATTTAATGGTATAGTAAATGGTAAATGATTGATGATTGATTAGTAAAAAGTTCAATTGAAATTAAAGTGTAATGTTTATAATTTTATATGCAAATTTAAAGATGAATTGTTTATTTTGAGGTAATAATCACCATGTTTAATGTATAAAATCTTATGTAAAATGAATGTTGATAATAAATTTGAATTTTTGGAGAATCTAATGGTATAAGAAGTGGTAAATAATTAAAGGTTGAGTATTAACAGGTTCAATTGAAATTAAAGTTTTGGAATGTTTGGAAATTTTATTCAGATGCAACTGAGATGTTTATTTTAATGTAATGAGGTTTGTGTTCATTGTGAGTGTTTACTATGTTTTATTATATTTTATTATGTTAGTGTGTAGGAATCATAAACATATATTGTATATAAGATGTATGGTCACTGCGATTCCCCATTTTCAGGCGGTCACGGCTTCACCGCACCCTGACCGTGGATTTGGCTTAATATTCTAAATTGGTGAACTTAGAAATACAACTGGGAGGTTTAGATCCAGGGAATCTAAGATTATAGAACTTTGGAACATGGCTATATACCTAAGTATGGGTGATAGACCGATTAAGGGAGTGTGAATATTAATATAGTAGGATTACTGGTATCCGGGATATCAGTAATGCCGAATTTTGAATAACGCTAAAGCAAGGATGGGGGAGAAAGAAAAGAAAAAAGTGTTCACCCCTTCCGCTTCAGTCCTTGTGGAGGCAACTGGGCGCTACAGTCCAGGGGGGGTAATAGTGTGTGTGGAAGGAGGAGTTTAAAATAAGTTCATAATTTAATAAATTATAACAAATTATGTGATGATGGAGAAGGTGGTTACTAGGTTGTTAGTAACGAAATATTAAAGATTAAAATGAGTTACATCAATAATGTAGAGTATGTAATTAATTTTCTGATGTAAACGAATGATGTTGTGTTGACGAGGAGTATTTTATTTTGATGTATTAAGGAGTAATATGAAGGTACTTAACGATTGTTAAGTAAGTAATTTGTTCTAATGTAGTTGATTTAATGTGTTTTACTCTATATAAGGAGTTTGTTAATTTTGAAATGTGAATGGAATATTTATAATGGGAGGTATTTATACATTGTAATGGAAATGTTTATTTAAAAGTTGATGGGAATCAGAGCGATCATTTTGAATTTTGGGGTAAGAGGTAACTAGAGAAGGTTATACAGAATGTTGGTATGTAATTCTTAATTCTTATAAGGTATTATACTTAGACTAAGTATTCATCCATATGTAGGAAAAAAAAAAAAAAAAAAAAAAAAAAAAAAAAAAAAAACACCGGTACTTCTTAATGCAAACCAACACAGCTAAGGGGAACCAGATCAGTCAGGGATATGCCATTATACCAGCCCACTATTTGATATTTTTTGATTTCATGTTTCAGTGTCTAGTGATGCTGTGGCAGCGGTCCTGTGCTGGCCTGCGTGTCAGAGCAGGAGCGTCAAGTGCCGGTCTGGCCTTGCGGTGTTGGGATCTTGAAAGAGAAGTCCAGTAAGGTCATTCAGGTACGGTCACAGTCACTAGACTGTAGGGGTAAGTTAACCATAATTTTGAATAAAACGTAAGGGGGTTGTGGCGACATATCTTGGCTGATCCCTTTAGAAAGTATGAGTGTCAATGAGAGCTTTTATGCTTCGGCATAAAACCTCTCATTGGGAGGGTATTGTAATGAGTCTAAATTTACCTAAATATTATTGTGTAATTTCATAAATTCTATAACGTGTAAAGATGAGGCCCCTTTGAGGTGACGCGATAGCCAGTAAATAATTTCCATGGCCATATATGGTTATGAGATTATAACGAAAATCTATTTTTAGCCAGTGACCAACACATCAAGTATTTTGTTGATGAAAAACATTTCGCGACGAAGTTAAAAAGGTGATGTTAGGATCATCGAAACTCTTCAATGCTGAGGACGAGACGAATAGTGGGGAGCGGGGTGAAGCAGTTTGAAGACGCAACAAACGAAAATTTGTAACACAGAACGCGTCGACTTCCATCTTTTGCTGTCTGCAGCAGCAATCGCGGGCGCCCGCATACAATAAAAATGTGAATCTTTCTATACATTTCAAAGTGAAAACCGTATTTGGCTAAATATTCATCAACAGTAACTAATTAAAACAAATTGACAGTTCGGCAGTAACACGTAAAAATGTAACAGTGAAAACAGTAAAACAACGCATGCCATGTGGTGAAATTCTATGCAGCATAATCAAGGGAAGTACACATTTCAACAATATATATATACCATTTCAACATTTTAAAATACTGGTTTTTTCCTAAATTATAAAGTTGAGCTCAACAAAATTAAAAAATAAGTAAATGTGTATGTTTGTGTGAATGAAAAATTATGAAAATAGGCCTAACAAGAAGTGTTGAGTTTGCATAATCTTTGATATACGTAGTAGTATTTTGATGTCGTAGTTTATTGATAATCAGTTTTACGCTTTAAGGCGGAATAAGTGTGTTCATGATTTTTGTCATGTTTTCGAGAGAAATTAAATAACGTTATATTTTACTTGATATACGCATTATGTTATTCGTATTTGCCCACCGTTCTCTGCCTAAGTACACTAAATGATTCCCTGGACCAAACATTACATATAATCATATTCTATTTCTTTTATGAATTTGCTAACTGCTATAATTTTTTTATTGTTCGACTAAGCTTTTCGTCATTACTGACATCTTCAGGTCTTAAACAACCTGACGCAACAAACGTTGTTTAAGACCTGAAGATGTCAGTAATGACGAAAAGCTTAGTCGAACAATAAAAAATTATAGCAGTTAGCAAATTCATAAAAGAAATAGTAAGGATGGCTGCTAATTTAAACAATACGAAGAATAATCATATTCGTTTTAATAAACAATTACTGAGTAACACTTCATGATTGAACGCTCGAATCAGCTGTTTGAATTGACTGACCTAATTCACTTACACTCAGTGACGGGTTCATTGACCCAAAACCACTTTCACTCATAGCTGAGTCTATTGAATTGATTTCTTTTTCGTTCTCAGACATTTTTTTATTGTTATTATTTACTTGCTTATTGACTAATTATTTAACCTTATAATCAAACATGCACAATTTATCAACACCACCTTATTACGTATATATGTTACATAAATTTTTACGTAATTTATTCTCAATTTCCGCCAACCAGATTCCATTCTCTGTGCTTTGAAATAGGCCAATTTGGGATAAATATAATTTTTATCCCAAATCCTGGTCACGGCACCATTGTAATCTTTTAAATTTTTCTCGAATTATTAAACAACAACAAACTACCACTTACCTTGAATTTTTTATTTATCTGGCCAGATCATCTAGTGGTGGAAACCCTTTTTCGTATAGCGAATTTACCAGCACAGAAAATGAAGTTTGGTTGTTGAAATGATTATGTTAACACATATCTAGCAAGTTGAAATAAAATATTATTTTATTATACTTTTATATGACATTCTTTGTTATATTCCCATTTACATAAAGTATCCTTCGCCCTCTCTTCTACGTACTTTTGTATAATTACGTTTCAATATACTGTAATGGTCCATGCAAGGACATTGTCCACTAACATATTTAAAGGAAAAACACATCTTGAAAAACAGCTTAACGTATACTACAGCTATATATTAAGGCAACCCAGCCCTTGCTCACTCACTCTTTCATACCTTTCCCCCCTTTTTGATTTAGCGCTTTTTATTAAATTTTCATAATTATATTGGTTTAAATTATACGGTTACTTCTCTGGTGGTGTCCCTGAAGACCACATGTTGCAATCAGTACATTTTAGTTCAATTGTTCGTCCAAATTACGTTCTCATTATTTAAATTTTGACCACTGCCGAACTGTTAAAGTTTAATTGTTGAAAGTTAAATCACATTATTATTTATACTCGAACTCCATTCTTTAGCACTTTTGTTTAAATTTAGGCTCGAGAGCCTGTTACAGTAAACCGGTGCTTTTTTATTGTTTATGTACACTCTTTATGCCGGTCGGTCTACATTTTAAAGTAAGTTTTCAATGGACCGCGCGTACACGCAACTGCGCAGTTTTGATGTTGGATGCTGGCTGACGCCGAATTCGACATTTTCAAGATGGCCAAACATCCTCCGGTGTGCGGATACTTGCTTCGGGATAGGCTGGGCGGGCGTCACGTGATATCTCATACTTTTGATGTAGACTCGCGCTCGCCGACTAGAGAAATTGGACGTGATGTTCACGCTGTGCGGACAGGCATACGCGCACTCTGACATATTCCAACGCACCTGGATTTGTCGCATGTGGCCTAGCTGACAGAACAAACATGCAACTGGGTGTTTCGAAAGTTACACACTGCTTTAAAATTGAAACTCTGTCTGGGCGATTCCCCGTTATTACCACTGATAAACTAATAAAATAAACCCCTTAATTCTATACCATTACAAGGAATGTCCACTTTATCATCAATTATCTTCAGCTGACAAAACAAGGAATTCATTATTATTTATTTACTTTTATTTATTATTATTTAATTATTGATATTTGTTAATTGTGTGGCAAGCCCATATAATAGTCTTTTGCTTTTTGGTGACAAAATTTCATTAAGCTTTTCAAATCTTTATACTACAAGTTACTGACAGGTAAGAGACCTGAAAATAAAGATAACTTTAATTAAAAGAAAACCAATGTAGCTAAGTAGGAACTGAACATATTTTATTAACATTAGCAGCAAGAAAGCAAATAGAAATGAATGAACTTTTATTACCTTCATATGCTGGTTCTGGCATTTCAAAGTCTCCACATCCAACTAGATGATTTCTCAGAATTTTGTGGAAGCCTGATCACTGCTGTTTCCCAGGAGCCATGGTATGTATATCGGTATTTTACAAGACGACTGTCTTGCCTGAATTGTATTTCTTTAATCGGTTGTGTTTTGAACGGACATTGTTTAACATCAAATCTTCCAATGAAATTGGACCATCCCTTTATATCATCACTTTCAACTGGAACTACTTTATAAGGTGCCGGTCTACAACGAGATTGTTTTATTAATTCATAGAAATCATCCCGGGTTTCCATTTTTGTTTTTAAGTCTCATATCTCTGTCGCATTCTAAATAAGAATGTCCACGTACTGGAAACATTATAGTTATACAGTCATATAATTTTATTTCATATACCACATAATGAAGAAATCTAATTATCATGAAATTTTTATTTTGACCGCCCGCCGAGTCGCAAAATATGTGCAAATCTTTTACTGTACGATCAACATAATTAATTACGTAATGAAATAAAAACAATGCCACTTCATTTGATCCTTTCTTCGCATTTACTTCTGGGTAAGAATAAAAAACAGCATTGTTGTCATGTAGTGAGTGAATATTAAAAGAATACATTGATAGCTGCCTTTTATAATAAATATCGTTAGTAGATATGTTAGGTAAACTAACATTTTTTTGATATTCCATTGCTATTGACAAAAACATTTTATCTTTTCTTGCTAATTTAGCACACTTTTTCTTGCGACTGTAAAATACTTTTGCTTTTACATGTAAATTATGGTCAATTGAGAATTTTTTTATTTCATGTTCTTTGTTCTGTGACTTCAAAATCGTTAAAGTAGCTTGGAATTCATCACAAGTGGAACAAGAGTCTACATGAGGATATTTAAACGATATATTAAATTTCTCATTAAAAATCTTTCTATAAGAGTCATACGAAACATTAAAGTTCTTGTAATCATTATGACATTTAAACATACTGTACATCTTTCTTACATTCAGATCTTCAGGAAAATAAATTTTGCTCGAATGATTTCTACCATAATGATTTGGTGTACTTAAACTTTTAAAAGATTTTATGTGGTTCACTATTGCATTTTGAATTTCAATATTAAGGCTTTTATGAGAGCCTGAAGTTTTACCCCTTTTATTCTTTGGAGCCAAACCAGTATGCTTTAAACTTTTTTGTATAAATCCTAATTTTCCCTTAGTGATCCCAAAAATTGTTAGAAAGGCCTTAAAACAAACAGGTATTCTACAGCTTTAGACACACCTTCACTCTCTCTTAAAACTGTAACCGTGTATGAAAAAGTAACATCTTTGTATTTCGCCAAATTATCTGGTAAACGAGATCTCCTTCGTTGTATAGGTACTACATTAACCATACTAGCCAAGTAAGAATTTTGTTCATCATTAGAGTTCATTGTATTTAAGTTATTTATCAAAATTTTACGGTCCTCAAAAATAACATTCTCAAAACATTTGAGACGCGTACATTGACAGTCATAGCCCATTTTGTGTGATTGTAACCTTACTTTCTTCATTACATCAGACATCCTACCAGTTATATTCCTTTTTTTACCTGTATTTTTATCAGCACTCTCTACTTCACTTACACTGTTATTATCAATATCACGTTCAAGCATTGTTAAAAACTAAATTAACAAACCCTATAAACAAGCACTGTAACCTCACAACGCACGCACGACAAAACAAAGCGATACTAATAGCACATGGCTTCACTGCTATAAGGACATTTCCTGTTTTTATGGCTTACGCGTGGACATTCCTTGTTGTTTGCGCTTACGGCTACTTACAAAATAGGTTATAACTAGTGACACAGCTACTGTTTTTAACTTTTACATATACCATTGGAACTGTTACTACTTTAGCCACCAGATTTCACCACAATTGCAGATTTGGTACATTTGTGACAGTCCTTGTTTTTTCCGCTGACCCCTCTTTTATATATTTCCAGACTAGCATACCCCATGAGGGATAACAACGGGAACATTAACCCAGTAGAAATGATGGAGCATACAGAAGTTAACCCTACCACTTAATTAAAAAAAAAAAAGACTAAACCTTTCAAGAATAATTATAATAAAAATAATGAGAATAAAGATAATCTGACTCCAAATAGCTTAAGCAAGGCAACCATACTTTGGTAGAACAGTTTAACCACCCCTCATGGTGTATGCTAGACAGTTACAATGGAACCAGTTACGACTTTTGCAAACTTGAGTTCTTATGACCTTGAGGTATTTTCAGTTCTTAATAAGTTTGTTACACGGATTGAGTTGGCAGATACTTAATGTCGAAAACAAGGGTAGCCAGTCTATGGAGTTGATGTAGTTAGAAGAGGCACAAATGAAACACTCCCACCTGTAAGTACGTAGCGACAAACTCAAGTTGAAACAGGATGAACTGTAGACGAGCAGAGGTTCCAGAAATTGTCCATATGCTATGGTGAATGCTTACTGGAAGTCGTTCCTGGTCTTTCTGGGTCTCTCTAGGTGTATTTCTTGGGATTTCCATGTGCATCTCCCGGTCTGATGGCTTCGGGGAGCGCTTTAGTGTAGAACAGGTCTGCTGGTGGTCATAAGTGTTAGTGTTCCCCTTTCTTCCTGATGGTGCAGGGACCCTATAACATTCTATTTGGGGATAAGTCGCCAGTTAAGACACTCAGACATTACACTCTCTCACCCCGGAACACAACCACTGTAACCACTTCTACCGTCTTATAGTGTCCACATTTACTAATTCACAATATACCTCTTTTTACTGTACTCAGTTCAATTAAATTCAAATTATTTAATTTCATTAAATAATAACAACTAACTTCCATAAGTTTTAACTAAATAAGCGTTAACAAGAAACAATATCATCCTTACACAGGAAGTATCAAGTACATTAAAATTTTCCAAACATAAGATTCTACAATAACGAATAATCCAGGCCACACACACGCTCACACCATTGTAACACACAATACATAATTAAATAAAAACTGAAATAATATTGATAAATTATACACACCTGAACATGCTGAGGAATCTACCGATGCATTACAGATAACAGACACACATGACCTAGGCCGTCAGACCAAGGAACGTTCTGGTTGAAGGCTTTCAGAAAAATGAGAGCAAGACAATAATTGTGTGTAGGTCGTACCTGTCTGCATAAAACAAAACCTGTCTCAGTTTGTCAAAAATAAAGCCTTTGGCTAACCTCACTAGACAGCCACCCTGAAATCCAAAAACACAGCGAACAGCTGACCACAGCAACCAAATCGCGTCGGCATAGTTTTGACGAAAGCACAGCCCGGCAGTGCTGCCAACCGTGAGCCCTGAACCACTACACGCGCTGGGAAAATTCTAAGTCCCGGCACAGTATGAAGCACCTTTATATTAATTTCAGGTATTCTTTCTTATTGCTGATATTTTAAAAGTGTTACAGTAAAAACTCATTTATCCAAATCACGTTTATCAGAAAATCCGGATTATCTGAAACAATTTTTAGTAAATTTTAAAAATACACAGAAGCATTTTCCTGTCCTTTCGTATTTGGAGTGACAAGATGAAACTTCTCCTACAGAACTTCTAACAATGAAATGATTTTGAGATTGGGCAGCCAGCAAATGAGCTTCAAAGCTTAGGCAAAAAACTAGGACTGTACGAACAAGCAATAGGGCTGTTCCAGTACTGTAGAAACTATAATTTACAGTGCGGTGTTATTTTATAGTTTATTGTGTCATATTCACTGTAACTTTTAAATTATTATTATTCAATAAAGTTACTGTACTTACGTATATATTATTATTTAAATAGAAGTTTCGGTTTATCCGAAATTTCGTTTATCTGAAACGGGCGCGGTCCCATCAAATTAGGATAAACGAGTTTTTAGTGTATTTAAATCATAGTTTTATGTTTGTTAATAAAAGTACAATATTGATTTAAATGAACATGGATTCTAACAAACAAAACATGAATCTTTTTATAGCACTGCTCCAACAATTGGCACTATTATTCTTACTCTCAGCACTGTATGTCCATGAACAAAAGTAGGTGTGTCAGTCATCTGCATTGAAACAAAAGATCCATAGTACTGTTACTTTGTCATCTAACTAACATAAAGAAACTTTATGATAAGAGATTGTATATTAATTTTTGATTTATACAGTAAATGTATACAATTTATATACTTGTATATGTAATAAAAGTAATTCATTTTTCAGGTGCAAGATGAGTTTGATTGGTCTGGCTTGTCTGCCCATACACGATAGTCCACAGTTATTCAGACAGAATTCACTAGGGGATGTATTTTGCCAAGCACTTCAGAGAAATAGGAATGGGTTTCCAAACAGACTGATCAGTCTATCAGACGATGACTTTGAATTATTGAAAAATTGTGAAAATGAATGCACCAAAGCAGTAGAACTACGAGAAAGTATTTGCACAACAAATACAACAAATTTGAGGAAATTATTTAGAGGTAACATTTAGTTGTTCAGATTAAGTTAAGTTGTCTGTAACGGTACAGGTAAAACCCTCCCGAGAAATATTGAAAATGTAAAGAATTTATTTATAAAGTGTATTGGGTAAAAAACAATGTACACGATTTTGAGTCAAGGTCAACGAGTTAACCGCGGAAGACAGTTATTTTTAGCATTACTGAACTCTGAACTTTGCATTTTGAAGTCACGCTACATGACGTCAAGAGCCGAGCCCAGAATTACATAACACTGGAATGTGAGGCGAGGTCGGCAACGCCTTGGAATATGTCGATGTAATACAAGTTAAACAATAAAACGAGAGGACGTGATCGCCCCTCCAGCTCAGACTTTTGACCAATTTGGCTCAGCTCAGTTAAAATGATACTCTCGAGTGTACAGCCGTAAAAAGTTCCGCGGATAAAAGTATGGGCACGCCCAAATAGAATAAAATTTTTAAATGTGAAAGAAGTCAATATAAAAGTAGTATAAAAGTATAAAATAAATAATAGTATAAAAGGAACGAACCGTTCGGATAAAATAGTGAATAAACGAAAGTGAAAGTAAGCAAAATGTGTGGAGTGACAAAAAACACGGAAGGAGGCTGGAATGTTTCGGATCGCTAAAGAATTTCATGCTAAGTAACACTAGGGAGGATAAAACAAAAATTGTAACAAGGGCCAACCATAATTTCAATATCATTCTTTTTAATTTTGATAATTAAAATGGAGATCTAAGAGCATTGTGTGTGTGTGTGTGTGTGTGTGTGTGTGTGTGTGTGTGTGTGTGTGTGTGTGTGTGTGTGTGTGTGTGTGTGTGTGTGAAGCGCTGGTTTGCGAGAAATAAATTTAAGTTTGTATTTAGTTACTTTTTTATTATAACCAACATATGGTAATATTATTAAACATAAATTTGTAAGGGAGGGAGAAGGAATATTTTTTTTTTTATTTAATGATGGTATTTAAAGGAATGTTCAGTGTTTTTTGGAAAAGATTTATGAATTGGATTCTCATTTAATAAAATAAGATTGATTTGAGAACAAGTAAATGAATTATTTATTTCCAATAACCATTCTGCTCTACAGCTCGCTCAAACGAACTTTGGACCCAGGTAAGTTGGAAATAATACAGTTGGCAGTATTAAAAGATGGCGTCCGAGTAAATGGACACACAACTGAGTTTTTGTAAAGAAACAAAGTAAAAGTGTAAAAATAAATAAAGTTACAGTTCACATATTTAACATGCATATTTTTTATAATTATTTTGTGTGCATTGTTTACAATTATTTTTAGTAATGTGCAATTAAATTGTAACGTAGTTTTCATTTGTTTATTATTAATGTGAAATTGTCATGAATATGTAGCAAAAATTTGGATTAAATGTATTGGTGGCGGATATATATGCATACTCATGGGCTTACTACTGAAAGGCATTAAGCTAGTGTTGGTAGGTATGCACTTGATAATCCACCATATTCACATGAACCCTGAATGAATCGCCTATCCCTGATCTTCAATGGTTCATTGCCTGGCACACAGCAGACAACATCCATGGTGGCGGTTTCCTGATGCTTGGCTAGCCCACTGTCCGCATCAAGATTCAGCACAGACAAAGCAGATACAATCGCCTGTGCTGTACTGTCACCCTATCATGGAAAACTCATGAAACATGCTAGTGCCTCCTTGCAGGAACAATCTGCTTCAGTGTGGCAGTTCATCATTACTGTCGACCCCTTATATGACCATGCCTATCATCCATGCCAGTGTGGGCCTGTGCGCCTGTGGATGATCTTAAAGGGAGCCACAAAGCTGCACCCCAGGCATGAAATCAGGCTGGAGTAATGCATATACACAAGTTCTTACTTGCACAATCTATTGTGCAAAGAAGACCTGCTCCGAAACACCCTTGTGTTGAGAACGCATGACTATGTTGCACCACAAGAAATTAGCATTATTTGGACAATGGAACAGCAGGACGCTAAGATGCTATGCACAACTTCTGTCTGCCAAATATGTAACAGTAGTGTCACCAAGCAGGTCATGTCTACAATGAACAGAAACAACAAATATTTTGATTTGCCATCAAAAACTGAGCCAATTAAACAAGTCTTTGTTAATGAATTTTTTGAAACAAAACAACAACTGTTGTTTTAGAGCTGCTCGGTATAACTTATCAAATGGCTGGAGTAGTCTGTAGCAAAAGATGTGACATTTTCCTATATTGTGTGAATTTTAACAGCAAACCTTTTTGTTTGTAGGAATAAACATTCTGTCAGTTGAAAAACTCATGATTATTGAAACTTTTAGAAATACTTTTTGAAACAAAACAACAACTGTTGTTTTAGAGCTGCTCGGTATAACTGATTAAATGGCTGGAGTAGTCTGTAGCAAAAGATATGACATTTTCCTATATTGTGTGAATTTTGACAGCAGACCTTTTTGTTGGTTGTAGGAATAAACATTCTGTCAGTTGAAAAACTCATGATTATTGAAACTTTTATGAATACTTGTAATTATACACTTACCTACCACATAATAATTAAATAAAACTCATCTTACCTTTTGTATGCCAGGGTACACACAAACTCGCAGCCTATAAACGTGATTTAGGGTTATGTGTTGTAATAAACTCGACTCTCATTGTAATTGTTAATCAACTCAATTTTTGATTTTAACCTTCTTTGATACTCTTTTTGAATTTACTTGCTTTCCATTTTTCTGCTCAGACTATTACTGTTTCTTTTAATTACTTTTTTCTTTTAAAAATACAAAAACAAACATTTACTTTAACATTGCTTCACTTATTCTAATAACTAGTTTAAATAAGGCAACCCATCATTTGCTCATTTATACCTGCCATTCATACTTTTTCCCCATCTACTATTTAGAGCTCTTTTTTAAATAATTTTCCCCATTGAATTGAATTAAAATGTTATGGTTTTACTTCTCTGGGTGTGTCCAACACGTGCTGTAATTAGTCTGTTTTTTCGTTCACTGGTTCATCCCGAAAAAGTTTCTGCTGGTTAAATTTGGTTCACTGAATAAAAATGTTAAGGTTTCACTGTTTATCACATTATTTGCTCTAGTTGACTCACATTTTTAGTAATTTTATCAAAATTAGGCCTGCGAGCCTGTATATTGAACCGCGCGATTCTACTAGTTGACGATGAGTAACTTTTTCAAGATGGCCAAAGCTCCTTCTTGAGTGTGGCTACTTGCTTCTGATAGGCCGATCAGGCGTCACATGATATCTTCTGGCGTGTGAGTTTGTATACCATTAACCAGCGTTCAGAGGCTCGCAAAAAGTTCGTGCAAATTCATCTGTGCGGGCAAGCATACGCGCACTCTTTCACATTCCTCAGCATCAGGAATTGTAGCGTGAACCCATTCTGACCGAACAAATCTGCAATTGGGCATTCCGTAAGTGAATGTCAATGAGGCCCCATGTGGGTAACTCCCTTTTGTCGCATTTACAATTTAAATAAACCCAATCCCCCAATTCTGTCCCGTTACATCCTTTTTGAAACAAAACAACAACTGTTGTTTTAGAGCTGCTCGGTATAACTGATCAAATGGCTGGAGTAGTCTGTAGCAAAAGATGTGACATTTTCCTATATTGTGTGAATTTTGACAGCAGACCTTTTTGTTTGTAGGAATAAACATTCTGTCAGTTGAAAAACTCATGATTATTGAAACTTTTATGAATACTTTTTGAAACAAAACAACAACTGTTGTTTTAGAGCTGCTCGGTATAACTGATCAAATGGCTGGAGTACTCTGTAGCAAAAGATGTGACATTTTCCTATATTGTGTGAATTTTGACAGCAGACCTTTTTGTTTGTAGGAATAACATTCTGTCAGTTGAAAAACTCATGATTATTGAAACTTTTATGAATAATTTTTGAAACAAAACAACAACTGTTGTTTTACAGCTGCTCGGTATAACTCATCAAATGGCTGGAGTAGTCTGTAGCAAAAGATGTGACATTTTCCTATATTGTGTGAATTTTGACAGCAAACCTTTTTGTTTGTAGGAATAAACATTCTGTCAATTGAAAAACTCATGATTATTGAAACTTTTATGAATATTTCCTTCAGTTTATTAACATTAGAAATATAATTAATTTCATCTGCAAGTTATACTTATTTGTCTCCCATGCATACAGATCAATGCGGCATCATACGAGATGATAGAAGAATTAAAAAAGTAATCTGTGTGTGTGTGTGTGTGTGTGTGTGTGTGTGTGTGTGTGTGTGTGTGTGTGTGTGTGTGTGTGTGTGTGTGTGTGTGTGTGTGTGTGTGCGCGCGTGCCCTTCTGGAAAATATTTTGCACCAGCTGACAGCTCATTCTGGCTATAGGCCTGTATGCCTTGGTTACGAGAAAAGAAAGCATATGTCATGAAGTAAAAGAATTTTAATTATGTGAGTAGAAAATTTATTATGTAAAAATATAGTTGTGAAATGTAGATAACGACAATTGTATGAACACAATAATGGAATCTATATCAGATTAATTTTAAACTTCAAGTGATGTGTTCACAAATTTTGTTACCTATGATGAAATATGTTTTAAAACTTTAAGTAAAGTGAAATAAATGAGTTAGGGGAAAATGTATGATGGTGTTGCCAAGTTGTTTGACAGGTAAAAACCTTTGTCTTGCACCAGAATAAAAACAATTGTTGGTTGCAGAAGTATTGGGATTCATGGATCGTCTCTGTTTAAGTCTTACCATATCCCAAAACTGAATGACCAATTGAAAGTGGTTTAATTAAACTGAAGTGCATCCTGTAAATGAAAACAGACAAATAAATTGTGTACTAATTGGGAAATATAAAAATTAATTGTAAAAACCAATATGATGTCACCGGACAAAAGGCTTGCCGCATGACAAATGGCGCCAATCGCACACACTAGTGTTTTTGGTGGCCCTAACAAGGACCAGGTGGCGAGAAAGCTGATGTTGGTCGTGCCGTGCTGATATGTTCGGCGGCAGCGCCCGCTGTTCGTGGCATACTGCAATCCTCCTCTTCTTTCGGCATCGGGTGTAGAGTCGGCTGCCAGCCCAGTGACGTCCTATCGCTGGCGCGGAACTGGAGGGCGAAGACGCAAGAATGCCGGTTCTATTCTTTGGCCATTCCTTCCGGCTGACTCCCTGCCGATGTGTCCAAGAGAGGAGAGGAGATGAAGTGCGTCCGATGGCGTGGCGATCGAGTGTGCGCAAAATTTTCTGTCCCGGGTTTTATGCATTAACCAGGATCGCTGATTGGCTCGCTCTGAGCATGTAGTTGGTCACATCTCGGCTGCTGATCCCTGATTGGCTCGCTGTGTCCACCGCTGGTACCGGAGAGCAGATGTTCGCATACCGCTTTCGTCACAATGAATAAATCACACAACACATTTTAAAATAATAATATTGTATTTGAGTTCTTTAAACTTAGTAGTTTTTGAGCCAGTCCACAAGTTATCCAAGAAATGCAGTCATAGAACTAATTCTCAACTGTATTCGTTTTCAATTATGTTACTATTTAAAAGTGTGTGTGGTGTCATGCAGTACAGTTTTAAATAAATGTAAAATGTGTTGTTGACAGTTGCTACCAATGAGAAGGCAGAAGTGAGGGAGTGGTCAGAAGTGCATCCAAGTACACCCAGAAAAATCAACAGTCGCAAAAGTGGTACTAAAAACTGGCAACTGTCAAAACAGTTTCTAGAAGGATGTGTAGATTTTTTGGCATCTAAGCTTTTATCTGTATGGGATGTAGATGAGGATGAATGGGCGGACTTAGAAGAAGACAAGAAGGAAGAGGAAGATCCAACACAAAAAGTTCGCAGCTGGCTGGATTCTTCACCAATGAAATTTGACACAGGTATGAATCCTTAGAATGTGAATTTATACAGTGTTTGTCATTTCTTTTTCTGTTTATTAATTGCTGCTAAGCATTTTAATTGGCAAACTAACATTTTCCATTGGCCTGCTGTTTGTTCTTGACTTTCAGTATCATTCAGTTTATCTTTAGGCTTTAAGTTATAATAAGGATGTCAAAATTACTACAAAATTATACTAGCAAGTTCCCTGAACTGCAGAACTTGCTCACTGTTTGAAAAAAATTCTTTTTTTTTAGCTGCGAATGAAGTTCTTTGTATGTATGATTCTTAGCATTAGCTTAGAAATACTGTGAGGTGACCATTTGTCATTTCGCATATTTTATGTTTTTTATTTACCTTTTACTTTTTGTGTTTATTATACTACACAAGAGGTTACATTTAATATGTCAAGTATCAAATTTAATGATTATTTTATTTACAAAACAGAAACCTTACGCTGTTTTAAAGAATTGTAGTTGTCATATAAATGCCCACTTAGACTTTTATCAAAATATTGACTTCCACATTTGATCCATGGTGCCCGTACAATTAAATAAATTTCAAAATAAACACTATATTTAGATTTGGGTTAAAATTTCCATTAGCCTGATATTCAGCATTTTGTAATATTTTTCAAAATGTTGATCCCTTTTAGTACCCAGATGTCCCAAACCTTTAAATTTCTAATATTGAACTTTAGAAATTATTATTATTATTATTGAATATTTAGACTTTGAATAAAATTATTTTTTAATTTGATACCCCCACATGGATTTTGTGATTTTTTTCAAAATTTTGCACACAACATGTTTGCCTGCTATCCCTTGATTGAGGGGGGGATAAATCTCAAAAACAGTAGAGGTTTGTGGGGTAAAAGTGTGGAAATGTATGCCAGGTGTTATAAAGTCTGTGTTACATTCAAAAGTTATTGCGAGTCATCCCCTCAAACAGATACACAAATACCAAATGGTTGAGTTAAAACTAAGAGCTAGCTTTTCTCATTCAATTATACTTGTATATTATTCAAAATGAATGTTATCTTACTGTCTGTGAACAAAATTTTGTAACTGATGTGTTTATTTTTCTGAAATTTAGTGAAGAATGGGCTTAACAGCTAAAAATGTGCATTTTGGTTGACATTTTTCTGAAGTGAAAAAAAATGTGCTGTACTGGACAAGAACTTTTCCCAACCTCAAATCTATTAGAATCGATAGTCAAAATTTTTGTTCCTATGGTGACTAAATATGTGGAGAATTACAGTCACAAACAATATTTAGTCACCATTTGTTACAAATATATTGTTTATTCAACAGTCATCAAATTTAATCCATCTGCTGTGCAAATACACAGCACACCAAGAACAACAAATGTAACGCATAACCATCACTATCAAATACCACAACAATATATAACAATTTCATAAATTAATTCAGTAATGCTAACATGTTTACCAAATTTTAATACAGATAAAGTATTGTTAATATTTGACAGGAACAATAAAGCAGTTTATACTTAAAAGGAAACCTTGATGACTACTATTTCAGTTCATCACTGTATGTGTGGTTTAGGATACCATCGAGAATTATCTAAATAGAATGCATGACTTCCAATTATGAGTTACAATATTTTACTTATATGTGTGGTGCATGTTAGACTATATTAAAATTTAATATAGTCTAACATAGTGTTTAATTTGATCCAGCTTGCTAAGATTCCATTTTTTTGTTTAGGTATTCCTGGAATAGAACCTCTGGAGGAAGAAGGAATTCACACTGACAAAGAAACATATAATAAAAAGCAGGAAGCATTTAGCACTATGAAACTATCTATGCATACAAACAAGGTTAACAAAGACAAACATATTAAACCTCAAGGTATATCACGATTGAGTGTTGATGATAATATCTCTATAAGATCTGAATGGACAGTAAAAAGACGATTAAGTATGCCTCTGTTTCCAGTAGTGGCCACTAGAGGCTCTGCACAGTTAACACCTATAGTGAAGAAAAGCAAATTACATGACAAACAACCTACAGATATTTTAAGTGAAGGCTCTGT
This sequence comes from Magicicada septendecula, assembly GCA_034769895.1. Classification (NCBI taxonomy): domain Eukaryota; kingdom Metazoa; phylum Arthropoda; class Insecta; order Hemiptera; family Cicadidae; genus Magicicada; species Magicicada septendecula. The sequence goes on along the minus strand of CM068371.1, from coordinate 76,169,632 downwards.
AAATTCTCTGTCATTACCAAAAAGAAAATTTACCAAAATGAATTCACCTGAATTGAAATTATCAAAAGTAGATGTTTCTACAAAGTTAAATACTGAGTATGATATACGATCAGACCGAAGTTACCCACTTACTCAGAAAGCTCATGATTCACAGATGTATGGAAACCGATCTCCAAAACCTGGTACTCCTTTTAAAATAAGGAATTTGTCTCCCATAATGTTTGGATCTGAACTGGGAAGTGTCAAGGCTGCTTCTATTGTGTCAAAGAGAGAAATGAATATTGCACAGGTAACAAAATTGTCTCAGGATGTTAGCTCACAAGATATGTGTGCAGGTATGACACCTCAGAGATTCCAGTTTGATTCTGAATTCCCTGTCACACCACGTTTGTCTCAGAAACCCACTGCTAAGACTCAGAACCCTCAGTCAGCAAAGAAAATATTTGTACCAGGTTTTTAATTGCTTGACAAGGTGTGTAAGGTATTAGAATATTTTATTAATAGGTGTATAGTAAAGTCTTGAACTATTTACAGGAGATTATAAGCTGTTATAAATGAAAAAAATAAAATTTGACAGAAGTAATGAGCCAAACGGATTTTAAAAACAGCAGTCTGCTCTAATTATGAGTTTTTTAATCTGATAAGTTGTAGTTATTAACCATGAATTTACATTTTCATGGAATTAATAATACTATTGATTCTTTGTATTGCGTACTACAGTATAATGATATAAAATGTATCCTTTGTGTACTACTGAAGTAGCTTAGAAGAGACAGGGTAGACTGACTGCCTGTGTGAGCTATTCGGAATACAAGAAAGTAATGTGGCCATCATTATGCTTCATTGTTTGGTTATTTTGTTATACCTTCATTGGTGTAGCCCAGGAATCTGGCACCTTTAGATTAGTAGCCAACATATCATACAAAATGTAAAATATGCAATGCATATTGTAATATAAATGATTAGTGCCGATGTTGAGATTCTACTCGTTTGTAGTTAATTATTTTAACTTAGTTAAATTTTGTAAAATTGTTTTAATAATGTTTAATAAAAAAAGTCTGATGACGAATTATTCGAGTCGATTCCCTCGCAGGCGCACGTGGATAGGCGTAGTTTGTCGCAGATCCTAATGTGGCTGAAATAAACACAAGTCATGTACTCACCATGTACTTACTGAAGTTGATGTTCTAGTTGGTTAACAAACTCGTTAATGAGCGAATAGGTAACTCTATTCTCATATGTCAGAGTTACACGGTGCCACCTGTGGAAGTACTACTGGTAATCTAACTCGTAACAGTACTGTCTATTCAATAAAAGTCGTCAACTCTTTTTCCGTTACACAGTTTGAATTTATTAACATTTTTTAGTTTAATAAAATTGTAAATTATTGTTTGATATTTATTACTGGCTGTTTGCCTCGTTAGTCATTGACTTTATTATTTATTAGCTCTTACTCTCAGGGTAATTAAAATAATTTTATTTAAAATAAATTTTAAAATATAACCTTGAACTTTTGTTCACTAGGTTTATAAATTCTCAGTGGTTCCTTTGAGACTGCAAGATACATAACATAAAACGTCTGCACTACTGTTTAACATGAGTAGTCGGAATTAATTATTATAAACAACAATAATAACTACAACTATATTCCATAGTTTGGCAGGGTATGCTATCATAGGCTGGGGGGGTCTATATAAATCATCTCTAGACGCATTGGATCGGCTGCAAAAGTATATTCTTAAAATTATAGGAGTCAATGAACAAGATTCGAATAAACCATTAAATATTAAACAGGTGTTTGTAGTGAATTCTATAGTTTATCAATACAATGATCTAAAAAGTGAGTTTTTACAAAATCGAATCAACACACGGTATAAAAATATTATATTGCCGCGACATCTATTAAGTATTGGGCAAAGAAGCTATGTGTATTATGCTATAAAATATTTTAATGAATTACCTAATGAACTGAAAAATCTAAGTGTAAATATAAAAGTGCTTAAAAAAAAATCAAAGTTAAAATTAGGAACATTGTTATTGAATAATCAAAAAAACAGTCTATTATGATATGGACCTTTTTTTCATTTATTTATTGAATTGTATTATAGTACAAACTAAAATTTTGTTAAAATTGAAAAATAATTTATTTTTAATATATTACTATGATCGGTGAGGTAAAACTCACAATTAGTATTAAGTATATAAATATTAATTCTAAGGACCAACCTATGTACGGGCATTTATGCCTCCTATAGGTCCTTTATTGTATAATTTTTATTATATGTAAAGGAAAATTGGTAATAAATATTATTATTATTATTTACAATTATATTAAAAGTTTTCTCAAATCATTAACATTGAATTATATCTTCGACTATTGTCATCATTATATTTACTTCAGGCGCACTGAATTAAGATTTTGAAACAAAATGACATGAAAAGTTTTTAAAATAATTAACCTATGGTTATGAAATTGACTGTTGTCAACATTAAATTAACTTCAGACATACTGAATTGGTACCAAGTATTAACTATTCAAAATATCAGGTAACTCCTTAACTTCATACATAATAAAATACATAAGTGATTATAATTATAAGTCCATTTAATGTTCGTTATTAATTATCATGTCCGTTGCATGCGGCACTCTTAGTCAGGTAAACAATTATGACCTGTTGCTTAAATAACTTTCATCAAAATATTCATTGATTGTTATGTATTGTAACACTCGACATCAGCAGTTTAGATAACCTGTACTCGAGCTCATACTATTCATTGTTTACTTCTCTAAGTTGTTTAACTTTTATAATATAGGTCAAAAAATATTTATTGTTTCTATAAAAAATATTCATATAAGGTTCATTAATGTTTGTGAATGAAGGTTATTTAATTTATTCATTCACTTTTTACCTCTATGAGATATCATGGTTACTTCCATGTCTCAAATGTAAAATCGTAAAATTTCTGTTTCCAGTTAATATTCAATAATTATAATTAAACACCATACTTCCTGTTATTTCGCTTTATTGCAGCTTATTATGCACTCTTCAATTATAATTCGCTATGGTATAAGCGTTTTTTCGATGCACTCTCCACTTAAAAATTTGTTAGTTAGATTGACCGCATTTGTTTACTTTTAGACTCTCACAGCTGATTTGTTTTGAATACTACTTTTTTCGGGCACAGAAAATAGCTGTCGTCTCGCTTCGCTAGTCTGAGATGAAGTGTATGTAAATTTGTTCCTCTTCGCTGTTCCAATTTTGGGAGCACATACCCCTCGGTCGATTTTGATCGATTCCATTGGTTTAAAGATGCTGCTATTCCTTATAGCGAGGTCACTCCCTTGGCGGAGTAATTAATTTGCAGAAAATTGCTAATGATTTTGGTTTGGAGAGTATCATTGTTGCCCCCTCGTTTTTTGTCCAAAATAAATAGAATATCTTTAAAATTGGTATAACGTCCTTGCGTTATGAGTAATACTAAAAAAAAAGAAACATTGGTATAGACTGAGCAAGCTGAGGTCAGATCTGAGTTAAATGAATTCAATTAAAAATTAAACTTAATTACATTTAAAAATTATTTTTTTTATTAAATCAGTTTGATTAAATGTCTAGATTCAGGTTATTAACATATCTAGAGGTAAGAGTGTTTTAAATGTGTATAACACCGTATAGCTTAAGAGATGAACTTAATAATGAGTGATATCTTGATCGGAGATTGTTAACAATGTTTTATTATTTATAATGCTTGTTAAAACAATAAACATGAAATTTTAACTACTCATAAATTTACTACTTTTATTAGAGTTACACCTGGTATTGTTATAATTATTTACAACCTGCATATACAAAAGGTATCGTTGTATAATTTTGGGTCCCAAAGAACGTGGGGCCACATACATTACAGTATATCAAATTTACGTTATGTATCGTTGTATAATTTTGGCACTCCAAAATCGTGGGGCTCCACAAAATAAATTATATAAAATAATTTGTGTTGTTGTGTAATTTTGTCGCCCGTTAACTTGGGGCTCGACACGCCTTACATTTAATAATTAATGTATGCTCTATGATTACCAGTGTTTGATAATTTATATGATATAACTAGATGATATTTTAATTATTTTTGTATGTTAGTTATTTTAAATTGTTGTGTGTATTGTATTGTAATAACGCAACTGGCGCCCACCCCAACAAATAGGTTTAATTGGAACAGGAGTAGATAAAAATAAATAAATAATAATAATTAAACAATAAATAAATAAAAGTTCGCATACGGTTCACCAATAATAAATTATAAATAAATATTTTAATAATAATTCATTATGTCAACATCAGGAAGTATTAGTATGGAGGCAATCATTAAGATGATGGGAAACATTATGGACGAATATGGAATAAGACAAAATGTATGTGCTAGATTAGATAAACAAATAGAAGAGTTTAAAACTGATAAAGCACAATTAGGTAAAACATTAAAAGAATATAATACAATACTAAGAGTAGGAGCAAAATTAGAACAAGATATCGTAATTAATACTGCGCACTTAGTACCTACAGATATCGACCATAATACGTGTATAAATGCACGCAAAAGTAATGTTAAGACAGCACTTGATAAACAAGCTATTAAAATCAAAAAGGAACTTGAAGGAATGTTAATATTTAATAATGATAATTCTAGTGAAATACTAAACACTAGGGAAGAATATAACGTAGGATATCGACAATCATACCTTAGTGATAGAAATATCCAACTCGCTGTGCAAACTCACAGTAAAACAATACTTGTGAAACAATTTGCGACAAGAACACACACAATAATTATCACTGTAACGAGAAACGTAGTAATAAACCATCTATACAAAACACTACGCAAAATTGTGATAATTATAATATTAATTATACACACGATAAGTACCGAACGAGTGATAACTATAATAACCGTGGGCGTCGTCAGCATAAAATTATTGGGGGGGGACACATTAGAGTCTCAGGAGGGTCCAAGACTACCCCCCTACGGAAAAATTACCTTTTGCAAATCATATTTTGAAGCATTTTTTACTTAAAATGGGTGCAATAGGTTGTTGACAATAATATTGACTGAGTTTGTTATTTTTGGAACATGATTAAATGCATTTTTTTACTCTATTTATTACACAGTAAATTAGGTCAAATGAACACTTTTACATTTTTAAAACTAACTTACCAAAATAAGGTAAAATATTGTATAAAACTTAACTAGCCTAATCAAGATTTGTAAAAATAGTAAAACAAATCAAAAATGAATTTAAAGTAAAGAACATGACTTATGATAGATATATCATATATCATATATTATGAGCAAAGAGTAAAGTTATGGCTTACTATCTAAACCTAAACCATTTGTTATTATTACACTGAGCCAAATACATTCCTCCTTGCTTCACAATTGCATATACATTTTTTTGCTACATTTCTATCATCTAATTTGTCCAACAGTGTTTTGTGCACGTAACAAACAGCTACGTATTTCAGCCTTTTTTGAGTCATAGTTGACCGTAGATAGGTCTTCAGTTTTTGTAAAGCACTAAAACTCCGCTCTGCTTCACAGCCTGAAGCTGGACATACAAGCATAAGCCTAACTAACACTTCAACATTGTAGAATAAGTCCCTAACTTCTTTTGCCATCGAAACCAACACATCTTTAGCGTCTTTCAGGCACTTTACTTTATACCGAAGATGAAAGAGTTGGAGTTCTGTTTTTAACGAATGGTCGTTAATTTCCGGATAAGGAGTTACTACATCATATCCCTTCTTTTCTAGAAGTACCTTTTCTAACAGAATCTGTTTCTTCATACTAGCTTGTTCAAGTATTCGATTCTTAAGGCCTTGTACAGCAGTGTCAATTACTTCAAAATATTCTCGTCTGTAGTGTTCCTGTGGTGAAATATATTTGTGTCCATCAATGCCCTCAGACATCCTCTTGGGCGGGCACCCTTCTTTCCCTGGGTAGTCTCAGCTCTTGAAGACCAAGCTCTAAGATTTTTTCATTGCACTCTTGATATACAGATGAAAACTTCTCGTTTGTTCTGAGTTTTTCAAGACCATCAGCAACGTGCTGAACAGGTGCACATCTGTAAGTGCATCCAGTAAGAGTTCTTTTTTCGCCCTGAACACTCTTGTTTAAAATTTCGAGAAGTTCAATAACTTCTCTCCCCATAATCAAACCTAGATATGTTCTCCCACCTTCAAAAACACTTAACAAACCACTGGCACCTTCATATCTCTGCTCCGTAAGCTCATTCAGTGTCTTTAGAATTAGAGGATATTTCTTCAAAATTTCATTTACTTGTCATCGCCGATATATCCACCTTGTGGGACACAGAGGTTTAATTTTTGCTATATTACTGACAGGACCTTGAGCTGCATCCTCAATAATGTGTTTGTACTCGTCTTTTGCTTTTGTGTTTGAAAGCAATATTCCCAGGTGATGGGCCCAATCCATGGCGTTTTTAACGGTTCTTGAACTTTCGCAGCTTGCTTTCATCACCAGATTAATGCAGTGAGCACCACAGTGAATGTAGTCCGCAAGTGGTTGTTTATCTACTACAACTGATTGAGTCCCTTTATGGATACCACTCATGTTACCTGCTCCATCATAAGTCTGCCCGCGAAGATTGTACAAAGGGAGTTGCAATCTAAATAGAGCATCAAAAATAAGAGCTGCTATGTCTGTACCACACGTCTTTGCCGTTTCGTAAAAACCCAAAAAACTTTCATGAGGATCCAGATCGGCATCAACCCATCTAACACAAAAACTAACTTGTTCATCCCCTGAAACATCTCTAGTCCCGTCACAAATAACAGAAAACATCAAAGGAACAATTGATTTAATGCTTTGGACTACACTGGACAGAATTTTGTTTCCCAAAATCTGGATTATTTCGTTTTGTATTGTAGGGTGTGTATAATTAGTCACTTTTTGAAGCCACAGTTTCAAAGAAGGCTTATCTTCACTGCGAACTTTCAGCAGTTCCATTAGGTTTCCTTCAAAATTCTTGTGTCCTCTAATGGCCAGACCTTGCCTAACAAGGTACTTTAGACTTCCTATAATTGTCATCAAAGACTCTAAAGCTAGTTTTTGTTGTTGAAGTTTTATATTTGATAACTGTCTCTCAATAGGTGCTTGTAACTGAGTGTGGCTCAAAACAGCTTGAGAATGGGCAGCACTTTTCTCTTGCATTTTAAACTTTCCAATAGCTTTCTTCCAGGTTTTAAACCCCTTTTCACTTAATGCCTTATCCCCCTTTAGTAGCCAGAGTTTTGTGTGGGCACAACTGAGCGTATCTCGTGCAGTAAAAACAGCTTACCAGTTCCAATTACATGAAGCCAAGGAAATGTTTCATACCAACTTTTCTGAAAACTTAGTATTCGGCCGGATAGTTGCTGCACTGGGAAGCCATCAGGTAGAATCTTAGGCTGATGAGGAGAAGTGTAGCAAACGAAACTATCGACAGATGCCATCACGTCTTCGTTAGGCGTTTCTTGTACTTTAGTTGCAGTGACCGATGGTGCTGGTGCTCTAGAACGTGGAGAACATGGTAAGATTTCCTCTTTAAGTGTAAGTTCTTCATCATTTACTTTCGATAGCACTGAGACCAAAAATAAATGTTAACAATAATACAATAATAAAAATAAAAGTAATAGCCAACAAATAAATAAATGCCTATACAAGAGTTGTTAACGATTTTTTCATACAAAACTAGAATCGAACAATAAATTCATGAAAATGTTTATGAACTGAAAAAACCCGGTTTGTTTATGTATTTCTTTTTTTTTAATATATTAAATATATATGTAATACATAAATCAAAATTAAATTGTAATAACACAGGAAGTTGATACGAAATGATACAAAATTTGGTCGACGTAAGACGTAAGTAAGCATGCATTATACTACAGTGAAAACCGTTTAACACGAAGACGGTTAATACGAAATATCGCTTAACACGAAATATGGCTCAGGTCCCGATCGCTGCTTGTATATTACAGTTACAATTTGTACTGTTAACACGAAAGTTTTACGTGATGAATATCGGTTAACACAAAAAATTTTTGTTGAAAATAATTTTTTTGTTGGCATTTCAATTACTGGTTAATAAATAAATCCATACATGCACGCCCAAAAACGTGTTTTAAAGAATTTAAAGGAATCCGTTCGTCCTCTCTAAGAAAGTGTAGGTAGTAGACAAAACAGCTAAGCTGTTTGGTATGTTATGTCTGGACCCTTGCTATTGTATACATTTTGCAGTACCAAGGACAAGAGCAGACAAGAAACCAAATGTTTACATTAGCCAGCGACAGTTGTTGCAGAGGTAATGGGGGAGTTCAGTTTAGTTTAGATATTTGACAATTTCATCTTCTTACCTTAAAAATAAGTTTCATTACCGCCGATGTACATACAATAACTGTACAAGAAAACCTAAATCGTTAAGAACAGTTTGTAGCGGGGCATTTTTGGGCATACCTGGGGTAATAACAGGATTTGTATTTTTTAATAATAAATAACTTGTTGAGTGATAGGGACAGAAATTATAAATTTTGTAACCGAGAGGTAAATTTGTTTGAAATGAAAACAACCGTGGCAACATTGACTGTGCAGAATTGTTTAACAATGTTTTGTAAAACCAGTATGAACGTATTTGATAGCCGACAAGCTGTACCAAGGTCAACAAATGACGAAAACAACAGTAAACAAATTATATAACCAGCATCAGGCGAGCGTTACGTCAGAGCCTATCCTGGGTGTGTCACGCCAGCAACTGTGTGACGCACCGAACAGAACAAAGTAGTCAGCTATCAACATCTCAGCGGACCAGACGCTAACCACTGTGCGTCTGCCCGGCTCTCGCCGGTTTGCGGGCGAAGTTATTGTGTTCGCCGATGGGCCCGCATACAATAAAAATGTAAAAATTTTTAAGATTTGATCATCTAAAACAGTATTTTGAAACCGAATAGATACAGTGAGAAATTAATAAGTAAATAATCATGTGACAGTTCGGCAATAAATCAGTGTGTGTATACGAGAAGACATTGAAGGAGGGTACCTTCAACGTAATAACAGGAAAGTAAATTAACAAATTTTATTATTTTCATACAATACAAGAACAGAGGGGGAAAATTAATTTAAAATATGAGCTCTAATGGGAATATAACTTGTTTAATGTGAAAGTGTGTGAGTGTGTATGGGTGAGTTTGAATTACGTAATTACAAAAGCGCTGGTTTAAGTTAAGAAAAATTAGTTGAGTATTATTTCTTTACAGCATTTGTTTTAGTGTTCAACAGTTTAATTATCAATAATGTTTTGAAAGTTGTAGTCAGAATAAAGCATGTACACTGTCAATGTTAAAATAGTAAAAGTATAAAAGAGGAGTAATTTTGTCATTGTCGTTAAAATGCAACAGTAAAACTAAATTATGAATAAACACGAGTTTGTTTGAGTATAGTAGAGCGAAGTAGTCATTTCAAACAACCAATTCTGTTCTCCTAGTTCGCTGAAAAGAACCCTCATTATTTATTTTCTTGCAGTTGGCAAGATGGCGCCCGATAAATATACAATGTTTATGTTAGTGACTTTTATGTGAAGGTAAGTAGCTTCACATTTGACGCCCAGAACTAGGGACTTAATTCGTAGCATCACATTTGGCTTCCGAACTTAGGGACGATTTATATAATAATATTATATAAATATAGGCTTACTTAGGAGAACAGAATGGTTGTTGAGGTAGAATAAATTTTTTTTTCTTTCGTACATAAAATAGACGCAAGTATGGGGTTATGTTTTGATAGGGTTATGTATGTAGTGCATTATTTGTTTATGTGTTTATGAGTATTGTGAGGGTAATTAGTGTGTATGAGATGAATTATATTATATAAAGAGTATTATAATAAAATCTTTTAAAATGGCTGAGATACAAGATAATGATTTAATCAAGATGATGAAATTGCTGTTTAATGAACAAAAAAACGAAATCAATGAAAAGTTTGATAGTTTTGAGGAGTTATTAAAAAATCAGCATAAAGAATTGAAACATGAGATACAAGAAATGAATAAACATTTAGAAAGCACTCACGAAACAATAAGAAACGGTTTAAATAAGTTAGAACAGAAGTTCGAGAAATTAGGTAACAATGTTTTAAGCAAGACAAAATGTAAAAATGACGAAATAGTAGACAATTTTGAGAGTATAGTGGGGGTGAAGAATAATGATGAAAATATAAAGAATGAGAGTACTGATGAGTTGGTGGAAGGTAGTGATTATGAAATGGTAATGTGTGTCAGTGAGTTAGAGAGAGAGAGAAAAAATAATGTTGTAGTAGAGTGGGGACAGAGGGCAAATTTTCCCCTTTTTGTTTATAATGATGATGATGATTTAATGTTGTTTTTCCAGGGCAAGAGACCCTTATTGTTAAATGAAGTAATGTTGTATAATGTTGTACCCTCTGTCCGGAATAATTGTGAGAGTGTGATGTGGTGTTATGAAGAGAGAGAGGTAAACAGAGAATGGTATGTAACAGAATTGTATAATTTGCATAGAAAATATGATGAATGGAAAGAAGGCTTAGAAATATATTTGAATAATAATGATTACAATGATTTGATAAAAATAATTAGACCGATAGTGACTGAATGTAATGACGGAGACGTAACAAAAATACTTAACGTAGACTGGTTTAATGAGTATTCTGGTAAAATGAGTGAATTTGGTTGTTCTGGTTATGACACACAAAGTAACCATTTGTTTGTAAATAAAAAGCAACAGTGTTATATAAAACCAAGGTTGATTTGGGACGATGGAGGGTAGACTGTAAGACAATAAAAGACAATTAAACATTTTGTTTTATGGTTGTTTGACATGGCAGATGTGGACATGAAGTGAGATACACTTGAACAGTTTTGACGCATATTTTGTAAATAATATTGAATTAATTTGTGTGTATTGTGAAATGTTAGAAAAGTAATGTGTATATGTTTTAGAAAATGTTGTATTGATAATAATAATATTATTAATATTTTTGCACTCAAATTAAATAACAAAATAGTTATGAAGACAATAGTTAATGATTTGTAGAATGTTGATAATAATGGAGATATGTTATTTTAATAATCAAATGAATATTCAATTTTAATAATAAATTGAAGTAAATAATTTGAGATCTTTAGATATTGTGATTGAATGTTATGTGTTTGAATTTTATAAGGTAATTAAATTGTGTAATGAGATTCTGATTTAATAATAATTAATAAATAAATAAATGTTAAATGGTTTATTTTGTGGAATTTTGTGGAACATAATGATTAAAAATATATGTTAATAATAAATTTTAAGCAATTGTGAAAATCTGATTGCAACACAGGATCAATTCATAATGATGATAAATAAAAACAGTTAATGAAAATTTTAAATAATAATGTTTATAAATTTTATATAAATTATTTAAAAGAGAATTGTTTGTTCAAGGTATATTTGTGTATTGTGTTATGTGATGTCTTATAACAGTGTAGTGTGGAACTGCTATGGGGGAAGGTTGTAGATGTTGAAAAATTAGATGCACTAGATACTTCTTAGATTGTGTTATTGTGTCTTATTGTGTTGTTTGCATTTAGTATGTTAGGAATAAGTATTATAAAAATATAATAATATGTTTTCAATGTGTTTACAGATTTTAAAATAAAATGAAAAATAGTTGTAATAAGTAAAATTTTCAATAGGTTGTAAAAGATAGAAGTGGGTGATAGTAATTGTTTGAATAAAATGTTTGAGTCAATTCAAGTTGAATTTTGTGGGACATAGATTTGTCCAAATCGAAGTAAAAGTTAAAGTAATAGTGGAAATGAAAATAATGCAATGTTGTTTTGAGTTAATGTAATGTTATAGAATTTGAGAAGTATAAGTGGAGACACAGTAGAAATGGAGATTTTATGTAGAGTTTGGAGCGATATATTGTTTATTTGTTGATGTTAATTTGTTGTAATTGTAGTGAGGTTATGAGATTGAGATTTTTTGGGGATGGTAATTTTGTAGTAGTGGTAGTGTAATGTGGGAGTCCGCAACACAAGGGTTGGGACGGGATAGGGACCGATTGGCGCCGGAAAGGGTTACCGAGGGTGAGTCCAGGGACCAACATAAGGGAATGAGTTTTGGGAAGGAAACACGTATCCTATGTACAAAGGGTTAGAGAGTATTTTTTTTTTTATAAGAGTAGAAGGTGGCGATGGGAGTTAAAATAGTAAGTAGTTAGAGGTAGAGAAGGGTTAGTAAAATTTTGATAGTGGGGTGTCATACTAGTTAAAGATTTTGTAAGGGAGCATTAGAGTAATAAAAGGGGTAAGATTATGAGTAAATGCCAAATGGATGAAGTAAATTATAATGAAATAATGAATAACGTAGAATCACCCAAAGTAATGAAATGGAATAATGATGGCCAGAATTGAAAAAAAAAAAAATAAATAAAATAAAAAATTTTGTAATTTTGAGAAACGAATTAATAAGAGTAAATCAAGTTTAAAAGTAATTTTTTGATTTTATATGTCAATTTAATGATGTAAAGTGTGTAACATTTTAATTGTAAGTTGTTTATTTTAAAAGGAGTTATTAATGTACTGTGTTTTCTTATGTTAAGTTATGTTAGGTATTCTGATATATACATGTTAGTAATAAGTGAGTAAAAACAAAACCAGTGCTTCTTAGCGCAAACCAGCACCGCTAGGGGGGAATAGATCAGTTGGGGATATGGTGTTGTATAAGGCCACTATTTAATATTTTGATTTGTTGTTTCAGTGTTTGGTGATGCTGTGGCGGCGGACCTGAGCTGGCCTGCGCGTCAGGGCAGGGGCGTTGAGTATCTGTCTGACTCTACGGTGTTGGGATCTCGAGAGAGAAGTCCAGTATTGTCATGCAGATGCGGTCACAGTCACCGGACCAAGGGTGAGTTGATTATATCTTTGTAAACCGTAAAGGGGGTTGTGGCGACATATCCTGGCTGATCCCTCTAGCAAGTATGAATGTGTCAATGAGATTTTTTATGCTTCGGCATAAAATATCTCATTGAGGGGGTATTGTAGCGGGGCATTTTTGGGCATACCTGGGGTAATAACAGGATTTGTATTTTTTAATAATAAATAACTTGTTGAGTGATAGGGACAGAAATTATAAATTTTGTAACCGAGAGGTAAATTTGTTTGAAATGAAAACAACCGTGGCAACATTGACTGTGCAGAATTGTTTAACAATGTTTTGTAAAACCAGTATGAACGTATTTGATAGCCGACAAGCTGTACCAAGGTCAACAAATGACGAAAACAACAGTAAACAAATTATATAACCAGCATCAGGCGAGCGTTACGTCAGAGCCTATCCTGGGTGTGTCACGCCAGCAACTGTGTGACGCACCGAACAGAACAAAGTAGTCAGCTATCAACATCTCAGCGGACCAGACGCTAACCACTGTGCGTCTGCCCGGCTCTCGCCGGTTTGCGGGCGAAGTTATTGTGTTCGCCGATGGGCCCGCATACAATAAAAATGTAAAAATTTTTAAGATTTGATCATCTAAAACAGTATTTTGAAACCGAATAGATACAGTGAGAAATTAATAAGTAAATAATCATGTGACAGTTCGGCAATAAATCAGTGTGTGTATACGAGAAGACATTGAAGGAGGGTACCTTCAACGTAATAACAGGAAAGTAAATTAACAAATTTTATTATTTTCATACAATACAAGAACAGAGGGGGAAAATTAATTTAAAATATGAGCTCTAATGGGAATATAACTTGTTTAATGTGAAAGTGTGTGAGTGTGTATGGGTGAGTTTGAATTACGTAATTACAAAAGCGCTGGTTTAAGTTAAGAAAAATTAGTTGAGTATTATTTCTTTACAGCATTTGTTTTAGTGTTCAACAGTTTAATTATCAATAATGTTTTGAAAGTTGTAGTCAGAATAAAGCATGTACACTGTCAATGTTAAAATAGTAAAAGTATAAAAGAGGAGTAATTTTGTCATTGTCGTTAAAATGCAACAGTAAAACTAAATTATGAATAAACACGAGTTTGTTTGAGTATAGTAGAGCGAAGTAGTCATTTCAAACAACCAATTCTGTTCTCCTAGTTCGCTGAAAAGAACCCTCATTATTTATTTTCTTGCAGTTGGCAAGATGGCGCCCGATAAATATACAATGTTTATGTTAGTGACTTTTATGTGAAGGTAAGTAGCTTCACATTTGACGCCCAGAACTAGGGACTTAATTCGTAGCATCACAAGTTATAGTATACCGACTTTATTATTTTTAATAAACTGTTCTTTATAACCTTAATAAACTATTCTTTATTGATTTACTTTACTACACATTATAGTAAGTAACCTACAGTATTCGCTCATCTCTTTTTGTTTCACATTTGTTCGTTTTACACTAAATTCGCTTAACACGAAAAAAGTAAAGGGTCCCTGTCATTTCGCGTTAAACGGTTTCCACTTTATAATGCTATAATGATTATTCATTAAATCCCAAAAATGATTTATAAAAAGTGGTATTATTATTATAATGCTATAATAATACTATAATGATTATAGTATGCTTACGTTGAGTTGAGTTTCTATATAAATTTTCAGTAACTAATAATATAAAGAAAATTCTTTAACGAAATTTCAAGTGAAAATTTAAAAAAATACACTAAGATTTTAATATTGTTTTTAAAAGTGCTTAAATATAAAATTTGTTGCTTTATTGTTTTTAGCATTAAATATAATTAGTTTAAAATAAAAATGACAAATTATTCACTTACCAGCGTCTTCTGCTTTCTTTTGTCTTTTAAAAAAAGACAATATATCTTGTTGGGTTTCTGCTCGCTTCATATTGACACTGACACAGACACAAATGAGTAATGAGTATATCACCAGGCACTGCAGTGAAGGGAATACCGTCCTCTTGTCGCACCACTGGCACTGTGTTCGCTGGTCAAACCGTTTTGTTTATTTACGGACGGGAATAGCCCAGTTCTAGAAAAGCCAGGCTGTGCGATATATCATATCTCATGTACCGGCTCCTGGCTCCGCTACTGCGAAACACTTGTTACTCATTCCATTCGCATTCTGAACGATGCCATACGATGGTACAATGTAAGTTTAAAATGAGATTTGTTATGATTGCCTATATTCAAATATGGGGGGGACATTGACCTACGTTCATAAACATTATGTGTATTATGTATATTAATAAACAACAAAAAATACACCAACAAAATCATTTTCTGGCACAGGTATGTGGATGATATATTACTTTTATTCAATGGCAATACAAGGCAGGTTGAAAACTTCCACAAATACATAAACACAATACACCACAAACTAAAAGTTACACTGGAAATAGAACAAAACAATAGTATAAATTTTCTGGACCTAACAATTAACAAAACAAACAATACACACGTGTATAAAATATACAGAAAACCAACCACAACTGACATGGTTATACACAACACATCAAACCATCCAACACAACAAACATGCAGCCTTCAACCATATGCTCCATAGACTAACTAAAATACCATTAAGTAAACAGGACTATAACGATGAACTCAACACAATCAAATATATAGCATAAAAAAATGGATACAACCCTAATTTAATAAACAAACTATACAAACACATCATAAACAAAAACAACAAAACACTAAATACTAACAACACACAACAAACTAAATACATCACACTCACATACCATAACTCCAACACACACAAAATCGCCAACACATTCAGAAAACACAAGTACAAAATAGCATACAGAACAAACAATACCATCAAAAAACACATCAATGATACAAACACGAACATAGACAAATACAACAAAACAGGTGTTTACAAATTAAATTGTAATGATTGCAATAGTTTCTATATAGGCCAGACGGGAAGATCTTTTTCATCTCGTTACTCTGAACACCTAAAAGCTTTATCCAACAACAATATACATTCTGCATTTGCCACACACATACACACAAAAAACCACAGCTACACCAACATAGATACTAATCTTGAGATATTACACTACTTACCCAAAAGTTGAAAACTTAACACAGCAGAACAATATGAAATATACAAACACTACAAAACACAACCAAACGACATACTTAACGACCAATTAAACTATAAATCACACACACTGTTTGACACAATTATACATAAAACTAACAATAATTTGGATCCCTGCGCCAATCCCCTTCCTCCACACACCACCACCACTAAACCTTCCAAACAAAAACCGTTACGTGTTACTGGCCAGTCTGTCTCAAACTGCTGACGAAGGCGAATACCACGCCGAAACGTGTATGGAAAGAAAAAAAAGTAAGTTTCACAATAATTATATAATTACCTTTTATCCACTCAAGCGACACAAAGTTTCGTCTAGTTATGACGCGTTTCGGGCACAAAGTCCCATCCTCAGATAACATTGATATTAATTTAAAACTAACTATAATATAAAATTGTAACCATGATTTTGGTTATGTCATTTAAATAAAAATAAAACTTCAGATCGCATGTGAAATTGTTAAATGAAGCACGGCCGGAGCCCCCGCATGCGTATACTCACTACCACGATCGTCATGCGACTGGTCAAAGATTAAAATCTAAACCGATGGCAGTGTCGAACAAGTTGTTCGATGCAAAATTTATCTGATCATTTAATAAATTATTTTTGGTTGTAGTATTTTTTATAGCTTTATAAATTTCAAATTCTTCCAGACTATCCATCCGTTTACCTTTTTTACAAAAATGTAACGCTGTTAAATTTTCTTCAAAGCTAGTATATTTGTGTCCGCTTGATATTAAATGTTGCGCAAAATTGGATTTATTATTATTCGGCTTGGGAATATGTTCTAAAAATCTCGTATAAAAACATCTGCCTGATTGACCGATGTAGAAAGCCTCACAATCGTCACATTTTATTTTGTATACACCGGATTTCTTTTTTACAGGTACTTTGTTCTTGTTTTTGAAGTAATTTCCCAAGTTATTATTTGTTTAAGATATAGTGAAAGTTCTGTATTCTATATTATTTAGTACTGTGAAAAAAGAAGAACAATCAAAACAAGTATAATATGTATATAAACGAGTGCACAGAGTCGGCAGACACCAGAGCACCGTCACGGTGCGACGGGAGACGCAACGCAGTCTGCGGGAGGATATCGGTATCGGTTTGACGGTGGACATAGCGGGGGAAAAATACGCACTTGAACGAACCGCTCGACAGTAACGGTGCCGTTCCACTGCAGTTCGTGCAAGACCACTGTCTTAGTCGACGACGACGATCGAACGCAAGATTCCAGCGGCGTCATCACAAGAATAGACGTTAAAGGTCGTCGGAGCTCCCGCCGATCTCAAGGACGTCGTCAACAAGCGGTACGTAGACTACACGTGCTTACGTTTCACAACACCGGTACCGAAGAAGAAGGACGGAACCGCCGCCGCGCGCGACCGCCGCATACAATCTCTCAGCGAAACGATTCGTGCGAGAGACGCCGCGACCAAAGGATATGTAGACGCGAAGGTTATACCGCGGGACGTACAATCTAACCTGTCGGTGGGGAACGTGCGGATAACGCAGTTAGCACCGTCCATGAACAACAAGGACGCTGTGAACTTGGAATTTTTGAACGAACACGATCGCTTCGTTGAACGGGACTTGGTTCAACGCGCAAGGAAAGACTATTTTAAACGTCGGCGACGGCGGTCGGGTCATGGACGCTGTAAATTTACGTCAATTGGAGGACGTGAGGCGGTACGTGAAAAGCGATATGTACAAACTCGCAAACGTGTTCCAAAGACGACGGGAGAAAGTAGTTTCGTACATCTATAAATTGGACGCGCACGCAGCGCGGAGTTCACTCAACGCCGAAGAGGCAGAGTTGATACACGCTAACAACGAGGAGACGAGCGAATTAATAGCAGAGTTGGATAAGGCCGGAGGGTAAGACAATGAGTGGAGATCCGTTTACATGGTCGATAAATAGTATTCATGTACGAATTACGTGGTCATAGTGTTAAAAATGAAAAAAGGGGGCGTGGTCCTATCAGAAAAGTGCTTAAAAGCGTGATACCTTTCGTCACACAGTCAGTACCGACTCTGATCAATCGAGCGGTGGACATGTTACCGGCGGAACTGCATCCGCCCGGATACAGGTTCTACGGACCGGGAACTAGACTGGAGGAGAGATTGGCACGCGGTGAACGCGGACTCAACGAATTGGACGAAGCCTGTCGTGAACACGACATCGCGTACGCCAAGTACAAGGACAACGAACGCAGACGCGCAGCGGATCGCGTGCTAGACGGCAAGGCGGGGGAACGAGTGAAGGATTTGAACTCGGGTATCAGCGAACGAGCGCACGTGACCGCGGTAGCTGCAGCGATGAAAGCAAAATCGGTGTTAGGCGGCGACGGACTGTGCACCGGACGTAAACGTCGTGGTCGTCGCAGCGGAGCGGTCGTCAAACGGAAAAAGGTACCACGTACGACCGGGAGGAGGAGAACAACGACGAGGACGACTGGATCGGGAATTAAGCGTCGACGGCGACAGAACGGAGGAGGAGGAGGTAACCGTAAAACGGCTTCAGGACTGTACCTGCGTCCGTTGTCCGACCGTGATCTGTACGCGTACGCGAAAAATTGAACCTACCTTATTTCAGAGGCGTGTACATGCGCGACGATTTACCGCGCTCGCCGCCGTGGGAGAACGAGAGCGCCGTCGTGAATCTCGACGATACCGCCGGACCGGGGACGCACTGGATATGCTACAAGAAGCGAGGCGACAGGGTAGTATACTTCGACAGGATCGCCAATTTGCGTCCGCCGGTCGAGCTGATGCGGTATTTCGGATCGAACGTGGCCGACGTGCGTCACAATTACACGCGTAAACAACCGCTGGACACGGTCGTCTGCGGACATTTATGTTTAGAGTTTCTGTCGTCAAACGATCAGTAGACGGGTAGGCTACGGATCTGAGCGCTCTCGTCTGTGACTTTTTTCCGCCTCTCGACCTGACGATGGGTGAATGGTACGCTGGACTGTTGGATTTCACCACGTAGAACTCTATACCGAACGTGGAAAGCGGCAGAAACAGCGTCTTTCCCGTACTGAAGGGTGGTGGTGGTGGTGGTGGTGGTGCGCGTAAAACGTTAGAGCTCATCGAATTACGGATCGGCGCATACGAAATCGATGATATCGAAACGTACCTGAATAAAGCGCTAGTCAACCCGAAATTCAGTCTGCGCGCCAACAACACGTTGAAATGTGAACTTTACTGTTCTTACAAGATCAATTTCGGTAGTACACAACACGGAATTGGTGCTGTGCTGGGTTTCATCAAGACAACCAAGTTGGAAGCATATAAATTACACACGTCGGACGCGCCCGTAAACATTAACAAAGTGAACGTTCTGGAGATAAGGTGTAACGCCGTGAGGAACCCGCTTTAATTGTCACAATTAACAATTTGTAATCAACAGGATAGTCTCTTAAAACAATTCTAGTAAAAATTGTCCACACGCAATAATAATGTCAACTATAAAGAATTCCGCACTAATACAACACTTCGCTACAATACTTCTACAAACATTCGATCCGCGATAAAGAAATCGCTCAACTCTACTGAACTAACAACCCGGCTGCTATGGCTTTTTATAGGTAACGCAGATGTCCCGTTTAGCTTTCCCTCCTTACTTCACGCCGGCTTAATGCATATTTTCTCAAGCGTTCTTGAACACACTAGAATACCTACTTGTGATCGGCCTTGACACACACATATATATATATATATATATATATCCAATTTCCTTCTTCTCCTCCCTTTTTCTTACTGGGTGACCACAGGATACTTGTGCGATGGCAACTGTCATGCGCCCCTAACGGTGCCATGCTTCTGCACGCAGCGGAAACTTCCTTATTAGAATAATTTTAAAGGTTTTTGTGAAAATCAAGATTTTAATTAAGTTTATTTAAAAGTGAAAATAAACGTAAACTAATACACAATTTAAGCCAAGTAAAAATTACCGAGTAAATGAAAGTGACTGGATATTTTGGATTTTGAGATTTAAGTGTTTTGTTAAAATTTAAATGTTTAGTTAAAAAGATTTAATTTATTTAAATAATAAAAGAATCGAGTTACTTCGTTTCTTTATATTGATGATTACAGAGCTTGTCTTTATTTTTAATTCTTATGTCTTATTATGTGTGTATGTGTAATGACAATAAACCTATCTTTTGTATGAAACAAGCTGATGTCGTTTTATTTTTTAATATTCAGTACGCCTATGTATACACAAGCACCTAATATCAAACGAACATAATAAATGCTGCTTCTTAATGTAAAAAACTGCTGTCCGGCTTTTCGGGCAACGTGTCCGACTACTGTCGGTGGGTGAATGTGAAATCGCGGGGTAACACAGACGTTTCTGCTGGTACACAGTTTCACACGCCAAACTAACCCGGCAGAGATAGCCCAGTCAAAATAGGTTTTTAGCTAAAAATAATTTCAACCGTTTTGAAACTTGGCACACTTACTTAGAGGTGTCTAGTGATGAATGACACAAAAATCCTGATAAATCGGAAGTGAGCTCTAGCAGCAGTGACGTGAAACATGTCACTTTTTTCGGTTTTTCCTTTTTATCTCGGAAAGTGTTGGTCCTGGCAAAAATATAGTCGTGTACAAAAATAACACTTATGAAATTTGCTACAAAATTGATCTTATAAATTTTTTTCCTATCTGTAATAGTTTTCTTGTAAAAGCGCGTCGAATTTCAGGCAAATGTTTCGCCCGCGGCGGGCCATCGCCACGCTAAAATAGTTCAAGCGCATCATTCACAAATTATTCAATCTCCAATAACTTTTGTTGTAACCCAAATATTTACATGGAACAAGTCTCAAATTAAAGAGCAAAGCCTACAGTTTTTGATTTAGTATATTAATGTTCATATAATTTGTTATTGTTAATTATAATAATACATATATGTATATAAATTTACTAAAATGAACAAAAAACCTTAATTGCAAATATTTATAATAATAATTAATAAAATATTGTTATATTGTAATAATTTGATAAGAACACCTTGTAGTATAAGATCATATTTTAAAAAAATTTTTCAAAGCAACCATTAAAAAAAATGTTACTTTAATTATCCAGAAATTAAAGTTTTAAAATCCACACTTATAAAATTTTTAAAAGTTCAAACTTAAAACGCGTGTATCTCGGCTAATTTTCAAGATATCAGTATTAAAGAAAAATCGATTTAAAGCTTATTTGATGTACTTTAAGGATGTAAAAATTATTTTTTATTAATACATCATAGTTTTATTACACTTATTTATTTGTAAAGCGGGCCCCAAAAGTTATATTTTTTAAATGTTTTATTAATATAAAACATTTGATGTTCCCTCATCAAAATGTATGTCCACCGACTTCTTCAGGTTGTATCTTCGGCTTTGTTCAGCTCTCTTAGTACTGCACTCGGTGGAGGAGTAACCGTCAAACACCACAGTACAACGTGTAACAATAAAAAGGAGGCCGAAAATATATTAAATTAAATAAAATACACTACCAGGACTTTACCTGTACGCAATCACAACTTACGTGTTATTTGAATTTTACCAGAAGACCAAGGTCGCCACGATTATTTTTTCTATAGGTAAAATATCGAAAACCTTTACACTCCACCTTAAATAAAAAGGACAATTTTGCTATCTGACCACACCCAATTAATAATTCAGAAAGATTCCGGTCCGTTAGACGAATTTTTGCAACACAGAAATGAGAAAGTGGTAATGACGAAATAACTTAGTCTAACACATTTTTATCTGGAAATTAAATAATTTTAATTACTTGAAAATTAGTTTAAATATTTTGACAAGAACCCTACGACCAAATGTGAATTATACCTTTAGGTATTATGTTTACATTGAAATATTAATGCATTAAGTATTGTATTTAAATATTCATTATAAAGCAGCCCATTCTGCCATCCACTCATTCACACAGTATAATATATATTCCCCTTATTTTTTGCTCGAGTCTTAAATTTGTGATTGAAAATGAATAATAGTTCGTGAATAATAATAATTAAAATTGAATAACCATGGTGGGTTACGTAACGCTTGGAGTTCCGTTCGCCACGTGCTGATGGATAGATGCATCTGAATATTTGTCCGTCGCGAACACTTTTAATTTTCCTATGTCACTTCACTTATTATCATTCATAGTGTCACTCCACTTATTCACGCCGATTGATCTTTTTCCGCTAAAACTTAAAGTTTTTTAGTAACCGCGAGTCTTGGCTAGCGTCCGGCCGCCGCCGCGGCCATATGTAGACTGTTAACGTGGACCGCGAGCGGGAGGAAGCGGCGGTTCACTGCCACCTGATGTTCGTCGTCGTTCAAGCTGAATTTGTTGTGGCGTATTCATTCTATGCATGGAACATAGTCGTTATATGTGTGGTAACCGGGGACGATATTTGCCTCTGTTATACTGATGTCACTAGCAGCGGGCGGGGCTTAAATACATTTCCTGTAGCTGGCTGGTTGGTTTTCCAAATTGTTCTTTCCAGCGCCATTTTTTGCATCGACGTTGGAGTTTCACGGCGTCACTTCAGCGCCCCGTCCTGAGATGTTAAGTGCGGGCGTCGTCACACATATACAGAGTTCTGAGAATTTTTAGGGTGGTACGAATTCCTTGCCGCCTTACTCAATAGAGATTGCGCCTCGCCTTTGTCTCAAACTGTTCTACTTGCCATGTGTTCTGTTGTAATGGAAATAACGTTTGCCGTATAATAAAACTTTCACAATAAATCTTTTATAAAATCCCACACAAAATGAAATAAATAAAAATGCAATTGCCCCATACTGTAGGAAATAAAATAACCCAATTTTGGACACGTTACAAACTTTTTCCGAAGTAATGCTTGAGAAGGTAGTTGATGTAGCAGTGGCAAATTGTTAAAATTTTTGAATCTTTGGGCCACAATACCTTGTGCAGCAAGAAGCCACCATCCACAACAATATCGAAGTCGGGGAAGTTAATTTCTGCAGTTGACACTTCAAACACACCATACAGGGCTGATTTTTTAGTTTTCCGCATCCCAGTTTCGTCAAACAACGATAATGGAAAGGGAGCCAACTCATAATTCATGTATGTCTTTAGGTCTTCATCGCTCTGCTTGCTGATGCTTATCCTTTGGAATATCATCAAAGGGTCTATCACCACAGTTTCACCCCGAACTTTAACAGAATTCGACATACTTGCCAAAGGGAGAGCTCGATGTTTTTTTGACAATTGACGACCACGTGTTTTACTCTATTTTCGTTTGTATAGCACGAATGCTGGACTACCGCTGGAGACTCGACGCATGCGCGCTGCCGCCCGTTTAGTTGCGCGACTCGGCCGCAGCCGGCAGATGTTCAAGGTCAAGCAGCGTTATACTTACATTTCAAATCCATTGTATACAAAATGTATACACCCAGGTATAAATGTATTGCTATACCTCGATAGTAGCCTATAAAGTCTATAATAGTTAATCCTAAAATTTAAACTTATAAAACTAATGCATGAAAAAGTTATTAATAAAATATTTAAAAAAGGCAACTTTTGGGGCCCGCTTTACAAATAAATAAGTGTAATAAAACTATGATGTATTAATAAAAAATAATTTTTACATCCTTAAAGTACATTAAATAAGCTTTAAATCGATTTTTCTTTAA
This sequence comes from Magicicada septendecula, assembly GCA_034769895.1. Taxonomy (NCBI): domain Eukaryota; kingdom Metazoa; phylum Arthropoda; class Insecta; order Hemiptera; family Cicadidae; genus Magicicada; species Magicicada septendecula. Next base: position 76,145,847 of record CM068371.1, on the reverse strand, counting down.
TACTGATATCTTGAAAATTAGCCGAGATACACGCGTTTTAAGTTTGAACTTTTAAAAAATTTTATAAGTGCATAAATTTCTGGATAATTAAAGTAACATTTTTTTTAATGGTTGCATTGAAAAATTTTTAAAAAATATGATCTTATACTACAAGGTGTTCTTATCAAATTATTACAATATAACAATATTTTATTAAGTATTATTATAAATATTTGCATTTAAGGTTTTTTGTTCATTTTAGTAAATTTATATACATATATGTATTATTATAATTAACAATAACAAATTATATGAACATTAATATACTAAATCAAAAACTGTAGGCTTTGCTCTTTAATTTGAGACTTGTTCCATGTAAATATTTGGGTTACAACAAAAGTTATTGGAGATTGAATAATTTGTGAACGATGCGCTTGAACTATTTTAGCGTGGCGATGGCCCGCCGCGGGCGAAACATTTGCCTGAAATTCGATACGATTTTACAAGAAAACTATTACAGATACAAACAAATTTATAAGATCGATTTTGTAGCAAATTTCATAAGTGTTATTTTTATATACGACTATATTTTTGCCAGGACCAACACTTTCCGAGATAAAAAGGAAAAACCGAAAAAAGTGACATGTTTCACGTCACTGCCGCTAGAGCTCACTTCCGATTCATCAGGACTTTTGTGTCATTCATCACTAGGTACCTCTAAGTAAGCGTGCCAAGTTTCAAAACTGTTGGAATTATTTTTAGCTAAGGTCCTTTTTTGCCCTTCGTTGACTGGACTAAGATCAAGCTTGAGATGTCAAGTATTCTAAACTCGATGATCCATTGAACACTTCCTTTTTTTATTATTTCCACCAAAACAACCTAACATTCAGTTTTCTCTCGCGCAAAATTTCACCCTAAAACCTCCTCAAGGGAAATTTCTCATGTTTCGGCATCACTGCCGGACTTTGATATTCGCTGATATAAACAAACCACACATGTTTGAAGTGGAGCGCCGAGACAGTGCGCCAGGATAGTAAAGGGTAACGAGCACGGTAAGTATAGAATTATTTATTATTATTTCAAGAATTAGAATTATTATTTCAAGGAGGAAATGTTTGAAAAAAAAATTGTATTAGAGTTTTTAGTATCATATTTTTAAATAGAGTGAATTATAGCCTATCAGCAAAGTGTTGCAGTTTTCATCTATGAATCTCCAACTTGCATTGAATGATCTAAATCAGTTTCTAAATGATTAAAGGTCTGATGAAAATTTCAAAGAATTTGTAGAAAGCTCAAAATTAATTACATAAAAATTTGACGCAGAATCTGTACTTTTTAGTACCAGATCACTGAGGCGACGTAAAAAGACAACACGATTTGATTACAAACATGAACATGAGAGTATAGTAGATCCTAAAATTTAATTTAAAGTAAATTGTTTTCTCTGCACAATAGATCAAACAGCAGCATCTTTGCAGGAAAGATTTACTTTGTTCAAAGAGCGTATGAATAATTCATTTCAGTTTTTGTATTTTATTAAGTACTTCAGAAAATAAAGAAAATTTTACTATCTTGTAAAAAGTCACAACGAAAATTAACACATGAGAATCGTTCAGACGTTGACTAGATGATTTATGTGAAGGAATTTTACACTGTCAGTAGTGTGTTAGGGTGGTACGGAAACAGTGGATGTGGGGGGTGGTGGTGATGACGTCACGATCCTGACCTACCTCAACAGCCAGTGACGGGGGGGATTGTCCGTCTGTGTAAACGAGGCTCGTTAGCTATACCGTTGGATATATATTATAATATAACCGGTTTGTCCGTATCAATCTTTCTAGACCCTACTGTTGTAATTCACCTTATAATGTGTCTTATTTCAATATGGTCAGGTATAATAATGTTTAAGTATATCCCAGTTTCTCCCTTTTTTTAATATAATTGTGTTATGGTGGGTGAAAATTATGTGTATAGTGTGTAATTCGAATTTTTCGTTCAAGCCTATTCTGCGTTGAAGAGAAGAGAAGGAATTTTTATTGTATTCTCATTCTCTTTAATACCCAAGCAGTCCGTGAATAGCGTTGTGGTTCCCAGACAACTGAAATTTGTAGGTTAGCCCACCGCGTACGATAATTCTCAGTTACACTCTCTACTTATCTTATATCTTGTTCACACTACACTAAATATTATATAAATGAGAAGATATCTGAATTCTGAAAGGATTCTTTATTAATATTTCTTGTCCAACAAAGTTGTTTCTTTTACGGAGATACAAAAGGCTATATGTTAGAAGTAATCGATTATCGATCGGATTCAGGGTTTTATATTATTTTTAGTTATGATTTTATATTTCTTTAAATACAGAGCGTGAAGGTTCTTTCAACTGTTAGTAAGATCAGAAAATGCATAAATATGAATACAAGGTATTACAATATAGAATTAAGTTTTTATTAAATAATATTTAAAATAATTGTAGTTTACCGTCCTCTGGACATCGTGACTCGATAAGGCAGTGTACAGATAACCTCGTCGTTGTGTTTGGTCAATAACAGAAAGCAGATGAATTTGTTCTCGTCAGTCTTCGCTCCAAGTTGAAATAAAAGTCGAATTCTTGGTCCTGGGATGATGCAGAAATACCGCTCCTTTTGTTCACCAATGTCCGAGTTTTTTGGTTACGTGCTTCGACGAATTTCGAGTCCAACTACGTTTTTTCTATTGAATTGTGGAAACTGAAGTTCAGATATAATTTAGTGTTTTCTTTTCGGTTTCTTTTATGTTATAGGATTATATCACTTTATTCAGGTAGTTATTTCCCTGTTTTGGTGGATTAATTAAGTTAACATTTGTTCATGATATTGAGTTTTACTATTAGAGTTCTTCCTTTGTATTTTTCGTTAATTTTCTTGTACAGGTTTAAGATTGTTCAGATATATAAGACGGTTGAATGATAGTGGGCCATACTATGGTGATTTATTATTCATTTTGGTTCCCAATTGTATTATTTGTATTTAAATTGATCAAATCTTTTTTGAGTGTCTTTTAACTAAACCGTCTTCGTTCATGTAAATTTATTCAATAATCGAATCAACAAATTCTAGCTCTCTCGTCGTCCCTGACAACCATCTTTTCTATTCTTATTGGATATTATACTATAACCATTTCATACAATGTTCTTCCACTCATCAAAATAATCCTTTTCTAAATTTCCATTATATCCTATTATAATTTTACCTATTGCTTGTTACTAAGTTTTATATATTTTGCTGTCGTTTCCTCTTAGTCTACTTACTTTAACAAATATTATTTTTCTGTTACAAAACATTATCTATTGGTATCATTGCACTATGGCATTATGAGAATTTATTTAATTTGAATTTATTTATTTGTTATTAGCAATTATTATTAACTTCTCCTAACTCATTAGATTTTATTTAGTATTTGTTACCAATTTCTTTACCTAACCTTTCTGATCTGACTTACTATATAATGTTACTGGTTGTTAGGCCTTTCATTATACCTTGACCTACTTCTGAGTTTAACTTGTTACTATCTGCATTATTATAGAATCCTTTATTTATTTATGACATGGTTATACTAAACCCTTTTGTATCTCGTTAACAATTATAGCCTTTTTGGCCAAGTTTACAATTATAATCATCCTACTATCTAAGTACATGTATACAAATAATTAACTCTATAAAGTCTAACAAAAGCTTTATCATGACATATGGATAACACATAAAATGAAATTAATCAGTAATCAATTAATGAGTTTAACAACAGCTCTATAATGGTAAATTGATAACACATAATACTTATTTACCTGGTATTCTGTTAACAGAATAACTTCACTTGCTACACACAAAAAATAACATCACTATCATGATAATAATATAACATGATACAATTATTAACAGGTACATTTGTGTAACCTAAGTCATGTAACATTTACTCATTCTCCTCTCCTTTAAAACATCAATTATTATGAAACAGTCTAAATTAGTTTTTACATTATTTTTCAATGTCTGTTGTTCACACCTTTCACTGAACTTTGAGGTTTATAATTATTAACATTATTAATTTCTTTTCTTTCTACCTTGTATTCTTATTTCATATATGCAATTATGGGTTGGGTTTCTGACCTTTTACAAGTGTGGATAATTAATATTTTTATTCTATTTTAAAGCTTATAAGTTGATTTATGTAACGTAGGGGACCGTATTTTCGTTACGTTACAATATATATATGTGTGTGTGTGTGTTTCAAGGCCGATCGCAAGTAGGTATTCTAGTGTGTTCAAAAACGCTTGAGAAAATACGCATTAAGCCGGCGTGCAGTAAGGAGGGAAAACTAAACTGGACCTCTGCGCTACGCGAGGTCATAGCAGCCGGATTGTTAGTTCAGTAGAGTTGAGCGATTTCTTTAGCGCGGATTGAGTGTTTGTAGAAGTATTGTAGCGAAGTGTTGTTATTAGTGCGGAAATCTTTATAGTTGATATTATTATTGCGTGTGGACAATTTTTATTTGAATTGTTTTAAGACACTATCTTGTTGATTACAAATTGTTAACTGTGACAATTAAAGCTGGTTCCTAGTGACTTCATTGGTGTCTTGTATTTTGTTTTCCACTGTACCATACGACGATCAGGGAGACCTTCGTTACAATATTATTCTTATTTTGTTTGTTTAGCCGCTTCCTGTATTGTTCAAAGTATCGTTAAGCCGGCTATGCACTATCCATCGCCGCTGTCCAGCATGCTCGACGTCGGTAATGGATGTGCGCACTACACTATCGTGTAACTCGTCCAGCGTGCCAGACGTTCTCGTTGATAGGATACGTCCCACAGACATCTATTTAATTTATATTTTTCGATAAATTTTGATGTTATTTCACGGTCCATTATGAACTGTAATTAAAACAAATTAATAATAACAATATTTAAAATAATAACTGCTAAAGATATTTGAATGTATTATGTAAACGAAGAATAAACTAAACTAAATTTTAAACTGAAATTTCATCTGAATCGTTACTTATTAAATAAAAACTAAAGAATTAATATAACGTAAAATTAAACAGTAAACATTTATTAAACGAATGTGCTCTAAAAACATTTACTTACTTAATCGAAAATGACGATTTGATAGACAGCAAGCGTATGCATGATCAAACATGAACGATTCCTTGACATCCGTCAACACTACACACGATCCATCCGCCCGTCATGCAGCTTGAGCTGATGGTCTTGCTGGACTCATTTTTCGTGGTGCACATCCTTCAAAAAATACACGACGTGCGGATGGATGACAAAGCTACGCACTGTCGTTTTTGACTTGCTGTCCGTCATGACATCCATCGGGGATGGTTAGTGCGTAGCCGGCTTTAGCCTGGCTGTCAGGCCATGGTCTAAACATGTTAAGCACAGACGTTTCGGAGATAACGAAACAATTTTGTACTGAAGAGACCGAAACGTATGTACTTTAGACCACGGCCTAACAGCCCGGCTGACGACAGTGCTGACGCCGGCCGTGAGAGTCTCAAATCAAGAGTAGGCCTACAGGGCATCCCGCGGCTAGGTTTACACCCAGCTTCGGAACTGCAAAGGGCGGCCCTACATGAACACATTGGCTGTATTTTGCGTATGTGTGTAGTATCTCCACACGCACACACACACGTACTACTTGCATCACCTCTTAAAACAGTGATCATTATAAAAATAAAGTATCTACCTCCTCCACAATATGCCTGTGTATTAGTAGCGTGGCGTGGGTACGCAACACCTGTTGCCGGTTGTGTGATAGGCCTAAAACTTAACCGAAAAATTAATTCCAATTTTTTCTTGTACTAAGTGTTGTTTTTAGAGCATTTTCTATCAGTAGTATAGGTTTGTATGTGCTGGGACAAGGTCAATGACCCCGGAAGTAAACAAATATGGCCTTGGCCCCGGAAGTAAACAGATGACCTTGACCCCGGAAGTAAACCGAGATGACCTTTACCTAGGTCGCGGGCAAGACCAAGGCCAAGGCTGGTTATGATGTAAGCAACGTGATCTCCAATCACGTTCAAGGAAATTACGCAATAACATGTGAATTCACGTGTTGACCTTTCGATTAAACCGCGCCCAAGGAAATTACGCAATAACACGTGAATGCATACGGTCGATTAAACCACACCCAAGGAAATTGTGTAATAACACGCGTTTTCATCATAATCGAAAGGTTGACGTACACGTGTTTCGGGTTCGCATGTTTTGGGTTCACGTGTTTACATGTAATCGTTTCCAGATAGCGTTTAAAATACGTGTTTTTAATATATTACTTTTTTATGTGACGATTGTCATTCTGTAGTAAAACGTGACGCGGAAAGTTACGTTTATTGTATAGTGGAGGAAGAGAAGGAGTCAACAGGTGATAATAAGGAGAACGGTCTATTTAAAGAGCACAGCGTGACCGATTCTACATCTACCCGCAGAAGAGTGAAATTCGACATTGCAGATTGTGTATCCGCTCCTGATAAATCACATACGGACTTATATGAGAGGAGGTTATCATTTAGGAATTGGCCTCTCATATATTTCTCCAACAGCTTTAGCAGCCACGGGGTTTTATTATTATCCGCGAGTTTCTTACGACTGTTGCGACTGTGGTAATAGCAGACCGGACGATAGAGTACACTGTTATTCCTGCGGGGTCGAATTAGGTCTTTGGAAGGTTGGTGATGATCCCTCCATGAACATGAGAAGTGGTCGCCGAAATGTGAAGAAGTACAGAAAAGGAGTGATACATTAAAAAATCAGTTATGTCTGGAAAAATTGTATATTATTTAGATGGGACAGCGGCATGTTTCAAATCGAGCATATTGACAAATCTTTATCAAAATAACGTTTGTTTTACATCCTCATCCGATTTGACTCAGTTGCGAAACGAATTTCCAGAGTTGTATACTCGCACCGATGGAATACAACTTAATACGATTAGTTGGTGATCTATGTATCAGACACAACTATTTTTAAATGGTGAAATTGGAAAAAATTATAAAATAATGTGTTGTGACAGATCGCCCATAGCACCGTTTGTGTATGGTATAGTTAATAAAAAAGGTGAAAAATTAAGTGTTCCAGAGTTACAGGAAATTATACCTTCGTGGATGTTAGATTATTTTAAATCGACTAATGTGTTGATTTTAATAGATTTAGATATTAAAAGTGTTAAGGAACGAGTATTAAAAAGAAACGGTTTTGACATTAATTTAGCAACAGATGAATATTTTTTGTTACAAAATTATTATTTTAAATCTATTGCCGAAATTTGTAATATTATGTGTTGCGGTAAAACGTTTTCAGATGTTTATACATATATTGAAAACTGGATACTGTATAAATAAAAAAAACTGATTATAAAGTTTTTATTTTTTGTTTTTCCTAGATGGCGCACCCGTTTTTCAATATTACTATTTTTCAGTAGTGATTAACCATCAGTTGATTGTGTTGTGTGAACATGAAAATTATTATAATTTTAGTATTTATTTTACCAGTCTGTTTAATGGATAACGCAACGTTGGAACAAGTAAAATCATATTTATATAAATATGGTTATCTTCAAGTGAAAGATAATACTTAGAATTATTAAACGAAACGAACATTTTAAACGCTTTACTTATTTTTCAAGAATATTACAAGTTACCTGCGGATGGAAAATTAAATAATGAAACTCAAGATTTAATGCTAAAACCCAGATGCGGTAATGAAGATAATATATCCGATTTTCGTTTAACAGCTTTTAAATGGAATAAACCATTGGTTACATGGCATTATTATTTAGCTAATCAGGAGGTTTTAGAATTAACAAGTAAAGCTTTTGCTGTGTGGGAACAAAAATCTGGTATTCGTTTTAAACATGACAGAAAAATACTGACATTTTAATTTCTAATAAATGTCTAAAACATATGATGGAAACACAATTAACACAGTGTACGAGAGAGTTTGATGGTAAATCGGGCTCGCTAGCACACGCATTTTATCCAGATTATGTAAATTCAAGACGGGAAATTCATGTAGACGAGGATGAGATATGGTCATATTCTGGCGACAAAATTCAGTCTCCTGGTTATACAAATCTGTTTTCAACGTTAATTCACGAAATCGGACACACGATAGGGTTATCACACTCCGATGTGCCGGATTCTGTTATGTTTGCATATTATAATGGTGAAATTGAATTAAGCGATGATGATGTTTTGGCTATTCAAAATTTGTATGGTAAACCACAACAAAATATGTTACCAGTTTCTACAACGCCTATATCACCAATTGAAGAAGAAGATAATTATTCTATTGTTGATAGTAAAATCGATCTTTGTCGTCTTAAAAACCTTAACACGTTTCTAATAGCAGACAAACGATTATATATATTATACGAGAAATGGTTATGGATAGTAAACACCGATGATATGATATATTCTAAACCGATTATTATAACGGATTGGTTAACATTTTTACCAAAAACCTTTTCAAGAGTTTTAGCCGTCTATCAACGCCCGTCTGGTGAGATAGCGATGTTCGTTGATTCGCTTATTTATATGTTTGACTTAGTAAGTCTTCGATTAATTCATGGTTACCCAAAATATCTTTCATCCGTGTTTAATATTCAACCAAGTAAATTGCATACTGTATTCAATAGTTATACAGGTAAAACTTTTATATTTCATAATGATAATTATCTTAGAGAGGTTGATGAGTGTTCGTTTACAATTAGATCGTGGGGATATATATCTCAACGTTTTCCAGGGATACCTCCTAATATCGACTCGTCGTTTAGGTTCATAGATGGTAATATATATTTTTTTAAGGATAATACGATTTTCGCGTTTAACGAATTTACTGGTAAGCTATTAAAAACGGAAAGAAATAATCTTTCAGTGTTTGGATTGGAATGTGTAAATGATGACGTATTATATCAATTAAAAGATTTAATACAGAAGTTAATAATACAAAGGCAAAATTAATTAAAGGATTTAATACAGAAGTTAATAATATAAAGGAAAAATTAAAAAAATATTTATACCGCGCTAAGCGATTAGTTGACCTCAATATTGTGTAATTACCAGAAAGTGAATGTGTTGCATAAGCCGGTCGACTACATCCAGCTTGCATTGCAAAAAAACAGCACGTGTTCCACTTGCTATATAAACTGTATTCGATTTTACACAAAGCACACCGAGGCGTTAACGCTTGCTGGATCAAGAGATCGTAAAACGAAAGCCCATCTCAATGGATCAAGCTGTAAAACGGAAGGAGGAGGAGGAGGAGGACTGTCTTCTTCATAAATGGTTTTTTTCGCCAAAAACGCTAACACCCGGAGAAATTGCAAAATTAAAAATGATAGTCGACAGACCAGACTCAACTATAAGACCATTTATAAAAGAGTTCATAAAGGATTTATAGTTTTAAAGTTTTTGTTTAGATATTTATTTTTAATCTCCTATTTATATATTTTCATCATACGCTTTCTGTGGGGGTATATATATCCTCTTTTTATAAGTTGCATTCAGTATGGCTTTGCAGAGTGATACGGAAAATGTGCACGCTTTGAATTGGTGCGTTTATTTTGTAGATCACTTAGGTTTAGGCGAGTATTCTTTCAACGATGTATGTTATCTAATAATTAACGAATTTTCTGAAGCGGATGTTATGAAATTTGAAAGGAAAGAGTGTATAATTAAGATTCATTTTCCAGTATCTTATTCATATACAGATGTGTTGAGAAAATTAGAAAGATGTCGTTACCAACTACTAATAGACATAGACTGTGAAGAAGAAACAAAAGATATAATCGGTTCAAGATGGTGACAATATGCGAAAAGATTTTATTCGATTTTTTTGAAAATGAGGGTTTTATTCATACACCAGGTTCAAGAATTATTGTTTGTAGCGAGTGTGGATTTAAAACAAAAAATTATTTTACTATCACATACTCAATTTATACATAAACTTTCACATCCAAAATGTAAAAGAGTTCGTTATTTGCCTTACAAATATGAAAACTATGCAAAATCTAAAAAGCGTATTGCAGATTATTCAGATGCAAAGATGTGTGTTAATGTAACTGAGGAAATGATGGAAGCTACATTCTGTGCTTGGCCAAAACGTTTACCAGCTGCCGATAAGCTTTTATTAGCAGGATTTTTTTATACAGGAAATATCGATGAAGTAATGTGTATAGAATGTAAAGTTGTTCTTGATGAGTGGGAAGCGACCGATGATCCTTGGACTGAACATCAAAAAGCATCACCAGATTGTTTACTAGTAAAATTACATAATTCGCAATTGTAAAATAAAATATGCGACTGTGCAATTGTAAATAAAAATGCGATAATAGAAATAGTATGTGTTTATTAACTGATTTTTCAACCTATTTAATCACTTTGTTCCTGTATTTAGAATAATAATGAGTGTCAGACAGATTATCAGCGATGAACTACACAAACAAGCCAGACGGAATTTTCCAACACGTAATGTCGATTTGAAAGGCGTTCACGATTTGTACCAAGCCGACCTCGTAGACATGATATCGTTTTCAAAGTTAAATAAAGGTTATAAGTATATATTAACAATAATAAACTGTTTTAGTAAATATGCGTTCGCCATTCCTTTAAAAACAAAATCTTCAAACGATATTGTGGAAGCTCTTTCACCTATCTTACGAGCGAACAAAATGAAACATTTACAAACCGACCACGGAAAAGAGTTCTATAATTTACACGTTCAACGATTGCTTGGTTATTATAATATAAACCATTATTCTACTTATTCTGATCAAAAAGCGTCCATAATCGAACGTTTTAATCGCACATTAAAAAACTATATGTGGAAGTGGTTTACTTCTAGTGGGGAATATACATAGATTGAAATTCTTTCCGACTTATTACATAAATATAATAATAGCGTACACAGAACTATGAAGATGAAACCAATAGATGTGGGTTTACATAATGAAGAGTTAGTCCTATCACAAATAAATAAACGATTACTACTTAATAAGAAACCGCCTAAATTTAAAGTTGGTGATAGTGTAAGAATTAGTAAATATAAGAAAGTATTTACAAAGGTTTATTTACCAAATTGGACAAACGAAATATTTACAGTTGATAGTATTAAACCGACAGCACCCAGAACTTATATTTTAAGAGATGATAAAGGAATCGTATTAGATGGGGGGTTTTACGAACAAGAAATTAGTAAAACAAAATTTGGAGATATATTTTTAATCGAAAAAATATTAAAGCATAGAGGTAATAAATTATTTGTTAAGTGGTTGGGATATGATAAATCTAGCAATAGCTGGATTGATAAAAATTGTGTTATCTAATCTGTATTAGTTATTATCAAAATGAAGTTTGTACAACAAACAAAGAGACTGCGTATCTGCAACTTTGGTAAATCGATAGAAAAAGAGAACAAAGTTCACAGCGATTTATTACCAAATAATGTCAGATGTCTTATCATAGGCCCCAGTGACACAGTAAAGACCAATTTAATGTTAAATCTGCTGTTTGATCCTAACGGGTTATATTTTGAAAATGTATATTTTTTCAAAATCGCTCTATCAAACAAAATATAAATTTTTAGATATGTTTTTATCCGATATGTCGGAAATATATTATTATAAATTTTCTGAAAATGATCAAGTTATTCATCCTGACTATGCTAAATCAAATTTGGTTATTATATTTGACGATGTAGCGTGCGAGCAACAGGACAACATTAGAAACCATTTTACAATGTGTAGACATAAAAAAAAAATGTTATTTATATATGTCAAACTTATGTTCGAATACCAAAACATTTGATACGCGATAATGCAAATTTAATAATTATTTTTAAACAGGACGATTTAAATTTAAAACATATATATAGTGATCACCAGTGGCGGCGCTAACGAAACGGGCCGCCCCCCCCCGCGAAACTAATTAGGAGGCCCTATAAAAATGGTTAAATTTTGTATACGTAATAGGGGAAAACGCTCAAATGAGTTTCTATTTACGTGTGTTTCACAACAATGGTTTGTGAATACTTTCTCGTCTATCACAAAGCGTTTGCAATTTGTAAAGGATGTTTTACACGTATACAAACTCTTAAAATTCATTGTTGCTAAATAGACAAAGTTCTATACAAACTATAAAAAAACCAAAATAAAAAGAATTATTTATTTTTACGTCAAAGATCTAAATTCAGACTATGAAACAGTACCGCACACAGAGTGTTAAAAATTTATTATTTAAAAACGAATATCAAAGTAACATTCTAGCTTTTTTCAAACATTTAAATTAGTTTGTAACTGAATTTGTGAAATTCTTGAATATACTCTATACACGTTCTCCTTAAGTCTAATCCAGTTCAATAACACTCGAACTCAAGTAATGTACAATATTTACAGATGAGGATCAACCAAAGTTCACTGTTTTCCTAAGCCTAGTCTTCTTTTTTTAATAGCTAAGAACTTTTCAACCACTTCGTTGATATTAGATTTCTGTGTCTCTTCATGCTCAATGCTTAACAGTGTCAAGTCACTCAACCGAGTTTGGACCATGGCACTTCTTAAGTATGACTTAATTAATTTAAGTTTTGAAAAGCTTCTTTCCACTGTAGCTGTTGTGACAGGTATGGTTAAATAAAGCTGCAAAGCTGTAGTTAAGTCTGGGAGGCAGCTGTTTTCTTCAACCAGTAAATTCATCATTTCTCGAATGCTTTTCTTGTGTACAATTTCTTTGGCCATCAGAGCTTTGAAGGATATTACTTGGTCAGGCAGTGATGTGGAAAGGTCACCAGGATACACATTTACCAGAGCCTTACTTTTTGAAAACTAAAATCAAATGTTAAGTCATTAAACTTAAATGGCGCTAAATTACGAAATGAATGCAATACAGTACTATCGCGCAGGAGATGCGACGCACTACTGAGTACTGAACTACATTGTGTTGTTTGTTTACGTCTCCTCAGTGCCGAGTGATTCATCGCACGGACGTACGGGCACCACAAGAGATAAGATAAGCTTCGCTTACAAACTACAAACAGTAATGTCATTTCGGAAAACGTAGTTTTTTTGCATGTCTATACACTTAAATAAAACGTATATTTCGTATTTTAAATACAAATTTGCCGGTAGTCGGACCCCATTAAAACTTTTTTTCCTATTATAGCTCGTTTCATGTTTTTTTCTAGGGGCCAGAGTGGCGGGGCCCCCAGAGGGTCGGCCCCCCCGCGCCGCGGGGTCTGTGGGGGCCTTATCGCCGCCACTGGTGATCACGTAAATACAGACATGATGTTTGAAATGTTTAAAGCTATTTGTACAAAAGCGTGGACACGACGGAAAAAGGGTTTCCTTGTAATAGATAAAGAAAGCAATATGAACTGTGGAGGGCGTTACCGTTTTGAGTTTGATATCTATATTAACGACTTGTAATTGTTCGTTCAATTATTTTTCATCATGGCACCGAGAAAGTCACGTTCTCTAGATGAGTGTGAGAAGCTCGCTAAAGAGATTGGGAAGATAAGAAAGAATATTCGAAAAAACATCAGACTTTAACACAAAACATTATTGATGCAGAAGAACTTGCAGAAAAATCTTTAAGGCCCGTTGTCGCTCCATTACAAAAGTTAGTACAAGAAAAGAACACAGTTACACCGCCAAGTAAGGAGAAAGAACGAGATGCAGATGTTGAAATGGACGATATTCAGGAACGATTAAAAAACAAAAGGTTTTCAGATGAATCTGAAAACAATACATTACCGAATAAACGCCCAGCACCACCGAATACGACGCTTCCGTTACCACGTGAAGAAGAAAAAACGTATGAAACGCTACCTACAGCAGAAGAATTGATATCAACACCAGAAGGACGAAAATCGATTGATCATTATATTGATATATGGTTTAAAGGACTGCTAGCGAGACAATATATGCGTAAATTTTTTGTTGATGATAACCACGATATCGATCATGTTTTTGGTCCGTATTTTACGAATGGTACTACTTTAATGTTGGGTAAATACCCTATGAATATTGAAGAAAATGATGACATTATAATCAACGGTTTTACATATAAAGGTACACCTGGTTTGTACGATCTTATTTTCAAAAAAAAACACCCGGACGCATATTTATATTCGGAAGAAGACTTAAACGCATATTCACATATGATAAGTAAAACAGGTGCATATTTAAATTTAACAACAAATAGAGTAAAAAGCAGCGCTAGTTACAAATATAAAAATATAATGAAACCGATTATTTCGACATCTAAACCGGAAAATTGTGGTCGAGGTTTATTAAAATTAAATAACAACAAGCCTAATTATGTTTATTGGGATGATATAAACGAATTATGTAAATGACTACAATTGTTAATCGCTTCTCAAAGTGCTGGTCATTCAGGTCATAGCAACGAGATATTATCGATTATAGAAGAATTGCATGAGGCGGGGATAATAAAAGAAGACGGCGCATCGTTTGAGGCCATATTTTCAAAATGAGCGTTGACAAATTCGGACACTATAGTGGAGAACTGGTGACATGATCAAAAATTCAACGTGGTCTGCCAGGTGAGGGGTTTAAATTAACAAAGGATGGAAATTTTAATATAAATAACAAAAGGCTGTGCAATGTTGGAGACCCGAAAACGGATAATGAAGCTGTGAACGTTAAATATGTGAAACAAAACTCGATTACTTTATCAAATACTAGTAATCATTTCGACGTTAAAATGAAAAAAATTACTAATTTAGCCGACCCGCAAGAACCTTTTGATGCTGTGAATAAAATATATTGTGAAAATACAATGAAAACTTCTTTAATTAATAGAATTCCGGTTAAGGTGAAAGATGGTTCTGTTTATTCGTTTAAAAATAATCGTGTTACAAATGTTGCTTCACCCATATCTAAACTCGATGTTGTAAATGTGGAATATTTAAGAAACAATACTATTATATTTAATAAAAAAAGAAACTCTTTTGATGCTGAGAATCACGTTATCGAACGACTACAAAATCCTAAAGAACAAGAAGAAGCTACAAATAAATTTTATGTGGCTAATAAATTGCCCAATTCGCTTGTACAACCTGGGTGTTGTGACTTTAGGAATAATACTGTAGATTAATTAATGTGGCCGAACCTGTTGATTTAATCGATGGTATAAATAAGCAAACTTTAGACAATACTTTGAACACTTTAAAACATGAGGTTGAAGAATACATAGACAAAAGAGTAGATTTTAATAGTGATGGTGAGCTGGATTTTAAAAAAGCTAAACTTGTTAATATTAGCGAGCCTGAAAGCGATTATGGTGTTGTAAATAAAAAATACGTATATGATCAGTTTCTCGAATGTGATACAAAATTGCTAAATATATTGTACAAGTTATATAAAGAACTTACAACAGACAAACCTATTAAAAGTAGACACGAATTTTATATTATATATATGGTACAGAGTTTGTATGAAGAATCATAAATGCGCGTGTATCGGAACTATAAAGAGAGAAGCGGGCTAGTGGGTGACATTCTTGGTACTGTTATTAACAAATCGATTGACTTATTACCAGTCGAACTTTATATACTGGGTTATCAATATTGTGGACCAGGTACGAAGTTGGCTAAACGCTTGCAACAAGGAGATCCTGGAATTAAGAAGCTCGACGCAGCGTGTAAACAACACGATATCGCCTATTCTAAATATTCAGATTCTACAAACCGTGCTAGAGCCGATAAAGAATTAGCTGAAAGAGCTTGGGAACGTGTTAAATCAGAAGACGCTTCGCTCGCGGAGAAAGCTGCCGCGTGGGCTGTAACTAATATTATGAAGGCGAAAAGCAAATTTGGTGGGGGTGTAAAGAAGAAGAAGAAGGTTTCAAAAAAGAAATGTTGTTTGATATGATTATACTTACGACCGTATAAAAAAACGGGTGGAGGCGTTAAAAAAAAAATCAAATCGACGGCGGCGGAAATAATTAAACATATCCCGATTCGTCCACTTTCAACGAGCGAGTTATTGTTATATATTAATCGATTAAAAATTCCAAATTTTAGAGGTGTGTTTATGCGTGATACGTTACCTTTAAACAGTGGTATATGGAAAAATGAGGCTGGTATTGTTAATTTAGACAGTATTTACGGTCAAGGCACGCATTGGGTGTGTTACGTAAAACATAAGAATAAAATTAATTATTTTGATAGTTTTGGTAATTTAAAACCGCCTACTGAGCTGATTAACTATTTTTCTTCATCCATAGAACATCCTATCGAAATTAGTTATAATTATACACGAAAGCAAAAATTGGGTTCAGTTATTGTGGACACTTATGTCTTCAATTTCTTGCGGACGATGTTTTCTTTAAGTGGCAAAGGACCTGAATTAGAATGTGACATTTTTCCACCAATTGAATTAAATAATAACGAAAAATGGGACCTTGGATTAATCGATTTCATGACATACAATTCAATACCAAATGTGGAAGAAGGTGTAAATAATATACTATATTTTGATAATGATAAGAAAATTGAATTACCTACAGGTTCTTACGAAATATCAGACATTGCAACATATATTAATGATTACTTAATTAAAAATTGTGAACACGTTCGGGTGGTGATAAAGGCGAATAACAATACGCTGAAAAGCGAAATTTTGTCTAATGTACTAATTGATTTTAAAAAACCTAATTCTCTTGCCTCCATATTCAGTTTTGAAGAATGTGTGCTTGAGCCTAATAAATGGTACAGCTCAACCTTACCAATAAGTATTGTTCGAGTAGAGGCCGTTCGATTAGTTTGCAATCTCGTTAGTTATTCATTTAATAACGGTATTGAAGGTCATATAATACACGAGTTTTATCCTACGGTTCCACCAGGATTTAAAATAGTTGAAATACCAACAAATGTAATTTATTTACCAGTAAACACATCGAGAATACATCATATTACAGTAAGATTAGAAGATCAACAAGGAAGTCCGATTAATTTTAGAGACGAGATAATAATGTTACGTCTACACCTGAGAAAAAAATGAGGCTTATTTTTTGCTATGGTAACACCGATAAAACGGTTGTTAACGATCTGAATAAGATCAGTAGAGATAAAAATATTAAACGGTTAACACCTCAAAATAAGAAATTTTTACAATTATTGGGGTTAACAGTAATAAGTGAATATTCGAAAAAATGAGTAGTGGTATTTTAAATATATTAAACAATCCCGTATATGAAGATGATGCAATAGTAAGATTAAAATATCAGACCCATCATCCATATACTTCAAGCACGTATAATAATAACGATGAAATTAGAATACCAATCAATCAACAAGATGTTTTTACGTTTCCACACGATAGTTATCTCTATATACTATTAGAATACACAAATAATTTAGGTGTATTTGATCAAACGTATAAATTAGTTTCAAACGCTGTGGCATTTTTATTTGATGAAATTAGATACGAAATATGTGGGTCAGAAATTGATCGAATTAAAAATGTTGGAATAACGACAACGATGCAGAATCTATTAACAATTAAACTCTTGGATTTCGTTGTCCATGACGTGTCCGTTACTTAACTAAATATCACTATAATATTGACGACTCGGAACACAAAGTTTTTTATAAGTAAAAACGTAAAGTTTTACCTTACAGCCTAAACCGGCTTTCACCTATAGAAGGCTTCATCAGAGGCTGTCGTTAGTAGCGCTGCTCGTCTTGTTGGCGACGAGAAAGTGTTTCGAAAGATTGAAGCTGTGTGTGTGTGGTGAGATGTGTTCGAATAATGCGTGCGATTTGAATTGTGTCTGTTCGTTTAGGATGTCGTTTTTATTTGTTTTTGTGTGTTTGTATATTTCTAATTGTTCTAGAGTGTCTAGTTTTCGGCCTTTTGTGTGTACGTGTAGTATGTTCATGTTATTGTCGATAATAACATGAACATACTACACGTACACACAAAAGGCCGAAAACTAGACACTCTAGAACAATTAGAAATATACAAACACACAAAAACAAATAAAAACGACATCCTAAACGAACAGACACAATTCAAATCGCACGCATTATTCGAACACATCTCACCACACACACACAGCTTCAATCTTTCGAAACACTTTCTCGTCGCCAACAACAAGACGAGCAGCGCTACTAACGACAGCCTCTGATGAAGCCTTCTATAGGTGAAAGCCGGTTTAGGCTGTAAGGTAAAACTTTACGTTTTTACTTATAAAAAACTTTGTGTTCCGAGTCGTCAATATTATAGTGATATTTAACAATTAAACCTTATGAAGTTAATACTTTAGAAAATGCCGCTTGGAATGAAAATTTATATGGGGCTCTATCGCCATCTGAAAAAGATCTCCTATTCTGTATTCCATTAAAAATGTTGTTTGGATTTGTTGAGGATTATAAACGTATTCTGCTAAATATAAAACAACTAGTTTTAATAAGAGCATCGACCGATAGTAACGCTGTTGTTTTACCAGAATCGGTGACTGGATGTAAATTTACAATAAAACAGATATCATGGATAATGCCATATGTGTATGTAAATGATGAAAAAAAATATGATTTTTTTTAAATAATAGAGCGTGATGAACCTATATTGATCCCCTTTAGAAAATGGGAGCTTTATGAGTATCCGTATACACCACAAGCGAAGCAGCACACTTGGACTGTCAAAACGTCATCACAAGCAGAAAAACCTCGTTACGTTATTGTCGGCTTTCAGTCTGATAGGAAAAATAATATACACAAGAATTCGGCAAATTTCGATTCCGTATCACTACGTAATATTAAATTATATTTGAATTCAGAATACTATCCATACAACAATCTAAATGGTCAGTTGTTACTTTTACACGAATTTTATAGACGATTTCAATCTTCATATTACTATGGTAGTAAGGACGCGCCAATGATGAATCGTGAAAATTTTATAACTCATACGCCTCTGTTTGTTATTGATTGTTCTAAGCAAAATGAATCATTAAAAACAGGTTCAATAGATGTTCGTCTTGAAATAGAAACATCTCAAAACATACCCGAAAAAACCGCAATCTACTGTCTTATTATCTATGATACAATTATGCAATACACACCATTATCTGGTTCCGTAAGAAAATCGCTTATCTAATTGAGTAATCGTTTTATAATGAAGCATGAAGAATATTTTTACAGTATTCACGCTTTTGCATTCAATAAGAATGGTTGAATACGTTGTCGATTTTCAAGGTTTCCGAGATGATGGAAAAACTTTATTATTAAAGAGTTGTGTATTGCAAGAAATAGAAAACGCCAAGCTTGTTGGCGTTAGAGAACATCATTTATTTTTACAGCCATTTGATTATAAACATGTATCAAATAAAAAGAAAAAACATACAAACTGGCTTAAAGAGAGATTACACGGATTTAGTTGGAACTGCGGGCTTCAAGACTACTCTGAACTACAAACGATTTTCGATAAATTATCCAAAATTAAACGTATCTACGTGAAAGGATCGGAAAAGAAGCTGTTGTTGGAAACACAACTAAATTTGCATGCTGGAATTGTCGATATCGAAACTTTAGGATGTCCGTCTTTAAATATTTTGAAACAGCAGAGTGTATATAGTGTTAACTGTCCTTATAAACATAATGTAAATAAATGTGCTTTAAATAATGTTTGTTATATAAGCGATTGGTTGATGTATTATTGGAACAGTTAATATGATAAACACCAAAAAGTTAAAAGACTTAGATGTTGGGACTGTGTAGCGGAAATAAATAAATATGTATAAACTTTATGTGAAATAATAAAAAACTTTTATTATGTTATAAAGTGTTTATTATTATAACATCATCATCATCATCATCATCATCAATAATCTGTATTGTTTCTTCATCTGGTGGTGGTGGTGACGGTCCCCTTCGTGGCCGTACATTTCGTACTGATGGTGGTGATGGTAACCGCCGATGCATCGGTCTTATGACGGCTACAGGTCTTTGCAACCTCGACTGAGACGTATATATCGTCACCATCAACAAGATGAAGAAATTGATAAAAACCTCAGTTGGTTCCATATCTGTAATTATATATAGGTTTTATGTTTGAGGATCGTGTTTTTAAAAACTAGAGATAAAAATTGTGTTAAATTTTTTTTATTACATATAAGTTTTACAATATATATACTCAATTTTTAAATAAAAAATACAAGATTCTTATGCTTGAGGATTGTGTTTTTAAAAACTAGAGATAAAAATTGTGTTAAATTTTTTTTATTACATATAAGTTTTACAATATATATACTCAATTTTTAAATAAAAAATACAAGATTCTTATGCTTGAGGATCGTGTTTTTAAAAACTAGAGATAAAAATTGTGTTAAATTTTTTTTATTACATATAAGTTTTACAATATATATACTCAATTTTTAAATAAAAAATACAAGATTCTTATGCTTGAAGATCGTGTTTTTAAAAACTAGAGATGAAAATTGTGTTAAATTTTTTTATTACATAAAAGTTTTACAATATATATACTCAATTTTTTAAATAAAAAAATACAAGATTCGAGTTAACAAGGAAAACATTAAAAATTTTTAAATTTTGTTTTTTTAACATTTTTAATATTTGCCATATTTTTTGCAACATTTAAAATCATTTTATATAATTGAACGTATTTCAAGTCTTTAGAAGAATCTACTAAAAATGTAGCCCTGTAGGCGGCCTTAGTCCATCTATTGTTTTTAGCAACTTTACCAAATTTTTTGTATCAATTATTTCAATTTTTATTAAATACCCCCCTTTTTCACCAGGTGTGGTCAATGTTTTCCTTGTCTCCCAGTTTGAAACATTACAGTTTGTTCAAAACGGAGATTGTTTTTGTCATTTTCGTTAGTTTTTACAGATGTAAAAACTTTATCAAATTCATCCTCATTCTCCTCCTCCTCATTATCTATGTCTGTTGTAAACTTTTCACTATCGTTATCACACATCATATTATTTTTTATTAATGAATTAATAATTATAAATGTCGATTTTAATATATTTTTTCTTTAAAGTTTATAATTGTCGTATTTAAATATTCATATATTTCATCAATATCAAACAAATAATTATTTAGTAGTGATAAATCCTTTTGTGAGCGAACTGGTTTTAATTCTAAAGCAATTCTAATATTTTTTGTTATTTCTATTAGTCTACTATATAAATTAAAAACATCTACATCATCAGAATTGATAATATCGGTTTTAATTTTCTTTAATACATCTTCCCATAAGCATAAAGATGAAAGTCCATAAAAATATAA
This sequence comes from Magicicada septendecula, assembly GCA_034769895.1. Lineage (NCBI taxonomy): Eukaryota > Metazoa > Arthropoda > Insecta > Hemiptera > Cicadidae > Magicicada > Magicicada septendecula. The sequence goes on along the minus strand of CM068371.1, from coordinate 76,124,554 downwards.
TAGTTTAACGATATCTTCTAATGAAACATATTCCTCGATGTGGTGAGATGGTCCAGCGATGTCCATTGCTAGAAAAACAAAATTTATTAGCCTTCCGCTAAAAATTTATCGATTTCTAGCAATAATTCTTTATTTTCATCATTATCATTCAATCCGCTTATCCCATCCGTAGAACCAAAACCGTTATCACCTCTCTCAGTACTATCTAAAGTTGATGTCTCTCTCAGTTCCGGTTCTTCAATCTTTTCACAAATCAGTTGCGCGATTCGATCACCTTTATTTATGTTAAAATACGCTGACGAATGGTTAAAAATAACCACACCTACGTTCCCTCTATAATCTCTATCTACCACACCAGCTCCAACGTTGATGTGATATTTAAGAGCCAATCCTGAACGTGGTGCAATTCTCCCGTAACAACCGTCAGGTATTTTAACAGCTAAATCAGGTTTTACTAATTCTTTTCCATTAGCATTAATTTTATAATTATACACACTACAGAGATCAAAACCCGCAGACTGATTAGTTAACTTTTCAGGTGGATAAGCGTTTTTAGATAATTTTTTAAAATAAAGAATTGATGCGGCCATTATTGTTTCTATAACATACAAATAATCGTTTTTGTTACATAACTAATTTGTAAATAAAGTTTTTAAGTATACAAAAAAATAATAATTACCTAATAGAGTTTGCTGTATAAAAACGATGTAGAAACAACTTGTTGATTCTTCTTATTGAAGCAGTTTGAGCGTGTACAATACAATTCTAAGGCGCTTTATATATACTGTTTTTCGCTATAGGAAAAGCTGGTTGACCTTTCGATTAAACCGCACCCAAGAAAGATTATCTTGCATTGCAAAAACGGTGCGCGTGTTACACAACAATAGTTCAAAGTATAAAGATTAGATCACTCTGTTGTTCTACTTTTTACGCAACTATATAGAGATAGATAATACAACCACACACATAAGGAGCTGACAATACAGTTTACTTTACATAAGAAGAACAAGTAACTGAAATAAGTATAAAAATTATACAAGGATAATAAATTTTTATAATTATAGAACCGATATGAATATTGTTTGTTTAAATATATTTTTATAGATTGCAATAGACAAAAATCTGCCATTTAAAAAAAGACAATTTGTCAGAAATAATGTTGAGGAAGAACATGCTTCATCTCGTGAAACAACACCTTCACCACAACCTGGTCCGTCATGTATACAAGATTTGGAGTCAACAACAACATGGTCAACACCACCATCATCTCCAGCATCATCATCATTATCATCATCAATAAATTTAAAATTAAAAACAGCGAGATTACAACAAATTGTTGAATCAAATAGTTTCATAGAAATAGAGAATGCGTTTAAAGGAAATTTAAAAACATATTTTTATAAAAACACTAATAATAATTATAAGGACATTTGTTTGTTATTAGATTACATTAAATTAAATATAGTCACAATTTTAAGTAACATAATTTCAATGTTTGGTCCAATAAAATTCAACATAGTTGTTGAATGTACATACATAAAACCTGTCATAAATGAAACACAGGACAGATCATTTAAAACAAAAAACATTCCGGTTTTAGAAAACGATAATTTAAATATGATATTAAATAATTCGATTAGAGAGATTTGTCACGATGAAAACGTACATATGGGAAAAGGTTCCGGATGGAGTCTTCACTGTATAGACGGAATTTTACTAAGAATAAATCGATTTAAACCATTAAGAGGTGCTTCATATATTCCACTTACAAAATTCTTACAAAATAAGAAATGTATAATAAATCCAAAAAATAATGATATTTTTTGTTTTAAATGGTCAATCCTGTGTCGTTATGTTACTGGACCTCACATTGAACGGGTTAATTTTCGTTATTTTAACTTAGAAAATAAATTTGATTTTAAACATATAGACACCTTTTCCTACACCTTTAAACCAAATTTCTCGTTTTGAAAAAAATAATGTGTCTATAAACATTTATTCTATCGATGAAAAAAAAATCAATTTTTCCTCTTAAAGTGTGTAGGGAAGAAAAGAATAATCATTTTGACCTTTTAGTATTAAATAAATTGAATAATGCTAATTACCATTATTGTTATATAAAGGATTTTTCCAAGTTAATAAGACCGCAGTTAACAAAACATACAGAAGTAATTGAAATATCTAAACGTTGTTTTTCGTTTTTTACTAAAAAGTCAAAAAAATTAAAAATTCATAGTAGATATTGCGGAAAGTATTCGCCTGTAAAAATAGTATTACCAACTACTGACAACAACATATTAAAATTTAAAAATTTTCATTATCAATATAGGGTTCCTATTGTGGTATATGCAGATTTCGAATGTATTTTGAAACCTGTTAGTACTTGTTTGCCCAACCCTGAAAACAAATTTACTACAGTTAACGAATTTCATATTCCGATGAGTTTTTGCGTATATTTTGTTATAGATAGCAATATCTCTGAAAGTATTAGAAACCAATTACCTTCAGAACCTTACTTATATCGTGGTAAAAATGCTGCAGAAAAATTTATGACATATTTAGTTGAAAAAATTAATTTAATCGGTTTACTTATTAAACAAAATATGCCTTTACATATGAATCGAGATGATACAATAAAATTTAAATTGGCTACACATTGCGAAATGTGTAACAAGGAATTTACGTTATTATATCCCAAAGTTCGCGATCATTGTCATTTAACTGGTCAATTTCATGCGGCATCATGTAATACGTGTAACTTGAAACGACAACACAGAAATTTGTACCAGTTTTCATACATGGTAGTTCTAATTATGATTCGTATTTTATAGTGCGACAATTGGGCTATGATGTAACAAATATTCATGTAATTCCTAATACTAGAGAAAAATATATTTCTTTTGCAAAGAAAACACATTCGGGTTTAAATATTAGATTTATTGACACTTATCGGTTTATGAATTGTTCGTTAGCTGAGCTCAGTAATAATCTACCTAAGGATAAATTTTTTTATACTGGAAAATTTTTTTCTGCAGACAGTATGCCGCTAGTTACCACGAAAGGTGTGTATCCTTATGAATATACGAATTCCTGGAAAAAGTTGGAAGAATGTAGATTACCTCCAAAAGATTGTTTTTATAGTTCGCTAAATGATTCGGAAATTGGAAATGATGATTATGAACACGCGTGTAAAGTTTGGAATCATTTTAATATACAAACTCTTGGGGAGTATAGCGATCTTTATTTAAAAATTGATGTTTTATTATTGTGTGATATTTTTGAAAATTTTAGATCTCTTTGTATGCAATATTATAAACTAGACTGTGCACACTACTTTACAGTACCAGGTTTTGCTTTTGATGCAATGTTAAGTTATACAAAAATGAAACTGGAATTATTAACCGATTATGAAATTACTTACTTTTTGAAAATGGGGTGAGGGGGGATAAGTGTTTGCATAAAAAAAGAATCTGTTGCTAACAATAAATATATTCCAGAAACATTAGATGTAACTAACCCAATTAAATTTTTAACTTATTTAGACACGAATAATCTGTACGGTTGGGCAATGAGTAAATGTATGCCATATGCAGGTTTTACTTGGAAAGATCCTAATGATAATTTTAATATACTAGATATTGCAGACGATTCTCCCGTTGGTTATATTTTAGAAGTAGACATCGAGTGTCCTCATCACTTACATGATCATCAGTGATTTACCGTTTTTACCAGTTAATCAATGCGTTAAAGGAACAAAACAACAAAAATTGGTAACAACATTAGAAAATAAAGAAAAATATATATGTCATTACATTAATTTAAAACAAGCTGTTAAACACGGTTTAAAAGTTCATCATATTATAGAATTTTTGCAGGGTCCTTGGTTAAAAACGTACATCGACTTAAATACAGAAAAATGAAAACAAGCTAAAAATGATTTTGAAAAAGATTTTTTTAAATTATTAAACAACTCGGTGTTCAGTAAATGTATGGAGAACGTTAGAAAAAGAATTGACCTTAAACTTGTAAGTGATGAGAAAAAATTATTAAATTTAATTACACAACCGGTATTTAAAGACAGAATAATTTATAATAAATCGTTATGTGCGGTATTATCGGATAAAAAAACGTTTATTTTTAGATAAACCAATATACATCGGATTTAGCATATTAGAAATAAGTAAAACGTTAATGTATGATTTTCATTATGATATAATGAAGAAAAAATATGGTGAAAAGCTTTTGCTCTTATATACAGATACAGATAGCTTTTTTTACGAAATTTATACAGAAGATTTTTATAAAGACATATTAGATTCAGATTTATTTAGATAAATAAATACACACTTTGATACATCAGATTATTCGCCCAAACATCCATGCTATTCGGTTGAAAATAAAAAAGTTATTGGTAAATTTAAAGATGAATGTGTCGGTGTACCGATTAAAGAATTTATCGGTTTACGCTCTAAATTATATACATTTAAAACCGCAGATAACAAAATTAAAAAAAGAGCAAAAGGAATTTTAAAAAAAAGTTATTAGCAAACATATAAGCTTTGAAGATTTTAAAGAGTGCGTCTATTCTAAAACCGTTTTTAAAAATAATAAACCCATAACTATAAATAAGGTACAACAAATTTATTATATAATTTAAATTTGTGGAGCCCCACGATCTTGGAGCGCCATTTTTATACAACAATATGTATATATAATTTAAATTTGTGGAGCCCTACGATCTTGGAGCGCCATTTTTATACAACGGTACAATGTTATTAAATGTAAGCGTGTCGTGCCACACGTCAAGGGCGACAAAAAATGTAATAAGTTATATATTCTGTGCAATTTAATTGGTACATTAATTGAACTCATACACTTTATATAACATTACTAACAACATGTACGTGTATTTGGGGTTCAGGTGTAAATATAATAAGAGTATTTTTATTATCAATATTATAACATCGCCAAATTCAGGTCATATTTGATAACAATAAGTATGTCAAAAATGCTAAAAAATAATATATTTTAATAAATAAATAATGAAGAGAATAAAAATATAAAAAGTAATTAAGAAAGAAGGAGAAAGAGTTATAAACCAAAAGTGATTAGTAAAGAAACTCAACGACTAGACTGACAGACAAACGACATTGACCGAACCCCAGAGATTGGCCAGATAAGAACCAAAATAAAAGTAAACAAGATGAGAAGTGAAGGAGAAGAAAATGAGTACAAAGAGGGAACAACCAACGATGAAGAAAATAAAATGAAACACGTCAAGAAACACAGACAAGGCATAGAGAATAGAGAAGGGAGAAATAATGTAATCAAATATAATAAAGAAAAGAAAACCGGTAAAGAACCAATATAAATGGTAAATTTAATATTGAGTGAGTGACAATTGTAATTAGTCATTAATAAAAAAAAAACTATAGCTAAAAATACACTAGCCAAAGAATTAGAAATACATGTAAGTTTTTAATAGAGAAAGACATGATATTAATAATTATATATATAATATGTATTGAGAAAGAGAGAGATATTGAAATAGTGAGAAGTAAACGGAAGTTAACCTAGTGAAATTGAAATTACCCTAAAGTGAAATGATAGGAAAAGAAACACTAAGTAAATTATAATAAACACAAAATAATTTAAAAGTGCAAGTGATAAATAAAAAAAAATATTGTCAATGATAGTAGTAGTGAAAATAGGGAAGGCTAAGATAAACACTTAGTAAAAGTAACAAACACTTAAGGTTTGATAGTGAACAATAACATTTAAGAAAGTTATTGAGAATAATATTTAAAATAAACCATTGATTCAGTAATAATGAACACTGAAGGGTGATATTAACTGTAGTGATTATAAAATAATATTATTGTAGAACTTAAAAATGTATTGTAGGATTTAAAGGTGAGAATCACATGACAAAGTAATAACATAGTGTTGACATGGAAAAGAAAGCAAAGAGTTTTTATAAAATAAGTAGTTTAAAACCAATAGAGGTGAGGTAGTTTATCACCCGAACAATAAATCAAAAGTAATGAATTGTACACCAATATTAAATAATAAGTGTTAATTAATTGTATAAACAATTATTTATGAATAGGATATGGATTGGATAATTATCCCAAACATAGACCTAAATGTTATATGTTATATGATGAAAAAATAGTAATGAATAGCCGTATTGTTGACATTGGCAGAATAAATAAATGAGAAAAGAAAGCAATGTTTAAGTTAGAAAAGAAAAAACCGTTAGTAAATAATTAGCAAGAAATAATGAATAAAACTATTGTAACACAATAAAATCACACAAAAACTGAACCAAAACACATCCATAGATAATAAACATAATAATAAGAACAAAATAACGCTCTAGGACAAAATGAGATATAATGTGTATGAAATAATAAAAAATCAGTAATGGCTACTTAGACTTGAGACAGGCCTAACGGTCAAACACCAACAAATACTAATTGTATGAAAATAGCCAAGTAATTAACAAATCCAAGGTGACAAATTAACCAAGGATAAATGGTAAATTTTATTAAAAACAAAATATTAAAATAAGGAGTTATATAAGCAGAGAAATGTAATTAGTAAATATTAAATTAATTGTAAACTTAGAAAACATGAAACAACCCAATATTGTGGGATACCAAAATAATCTTTGTGAGAAAATACAAATGACAGTGCTAATAATTAATACTTAAGAAGGAAGATAAGAGAAGGAAGAAAGTCAGAAGATATAGGAAGATTTGAAAAGAATTCAAATTTTGATAACAATGGGTTTATATCAAGCTAGCCCAATCAGATTCCTTTGGTAACCATGGAAACCACGGATGAATACGAATTTACTGTTGAATATCGTTACTAAAAAAGTGACGCTCAGGAAAAACAGACGCAAAAATTCTGAACAACCAATTTTCTTATTTAAAATGTTTTAAAAGTCAAACAAATTGTCCAAATTGAACGAGAAGGAGGCTGACTATCACTGAACTAAATTACCTGAGGGAGAAGACTTTTTATTTCAAGACGAAGTGAATAAATGAATCCAAATACTTTGAAAAAGATGCCAGAAGCCCGAATAAACGAAAACTGAATTATATTGCGGCCACATTCCTGTGTTCCAGACCAACAGATTAATCACATGCTACGAAGCTGTTAAGTATCCAATAAATTATCTAAACTTCCGAAATAACGCACTTTGAATATTTCTCACTATACTGTATTCTGAAATATCACTGAATCAATTTTATTCTCTTTCAAAGATTAAATAAAAATATTAACACACTGAGAATTTGTCAAATTATAAAGCTAACCTAGTATTAATGTACGAATCTTTAAAACACTTTTACTACACTCCAACAAACCATTTATAGTTACACGTTATAATATTTAAGTAGCAACATTGTAAGGTTCTGTATTTTTATTATTGTAATTGCATCTGAGCCTTTTAACGTGATCAAAAGAATCCATACGATTTGAACGAAAATTTTTGTTTACCACTTACAGTAGGTAGAACGCCATACTGTATGTTAGTCACGTTTAAAATCGATTTGTAAAACCCAGAGAGAAACTGTCTCATAAATAAATAACCGGTGCAAAATTATATACGAAATTAAATACAGTTTGTGCCTATGAAAACAGTGATAACCAATCGTTAATAAATCAATACTGTGTATATAAAAATGTGTTTTATTTTCAGTAGGAAGGTGTATTCTTAATAGTATAAATTATAGCTGACGTCAATGAAGTAGTAACTAGCGCTCAAGCAGCGAATACGGCAAACTGCTGGCTTGATCATACAACTCGATAAGCGGCGGGACAAATTGAATTCTTCACACCGCCTGAGCAACCGCTGATAATACTTTTTAATTTTTTTAAATAAACAATTTGGCGCCACCCGGGAATCATACACTCCTAGTGAACCTCAGGGCAGTACTACGATATCTGGTTATCCGTACGTTCGCGACGGACTCAAGCATCGTAAGTTACGTTACCGAGCGAGGACGAATTGGTAAGACACACATACATAAGTTACACTCTGACACACTTCTACATTTTACAGAGATTTATTATAAATTGACGCATCCAACGTGTGGCATTATAACACGGGAGACACACACACAGTAATATTATAAATTGGCGACCAACTGGTGGGACTAGAAGAAAGGAAGATACGAAATTCTAGCGGCGGTCACGAAAGGAGATCAAGATGCATACGAGAGGATTATCGAAAAAATTGGCGAATGACAAAGAGATGGAAGAAAATAGAGGGGAAGAAGATGAAGGAACATTGATCGAAGAAGTGGAGACAACAATAACCACAACAGAACCAACCTAAGACAAAGAGAGGGAACCACAGACGGGTGACAGGGAAGAAGCCAGAGGAGGCATGGATTTACAACAATTATGGGAGTTGATTAATAGAAAATTAGACAAGAATCAGGAGAATAATAAACTGACGAATGAAAAGATAGACAGTGTGAAGAAAGAAACCAGTGAAAATTTTAAGAAACAGGAGGATAATTTTCAGAAGCAGAAAGAAGAATTGAGACAAACCATTAACCAAAATAACGAAACCCTCCAACAACAGCTGAAGGAAATCAATGAAATAACCAAGGAAGAGATACAGCAGCAAGTAATCCAACAACTAAGGGAGTATCGAGAAGAAACCATACAACAGATCACCGAAACGAATGAGAAATTGGAGGAGACTTTGGAGAGACTAGAGAAGACCAACGAAAATATTTCAGAAATTCGTGAGGAAGTAATCAACAAAATAAACAACGTTGAAGGAGAAAATAAAAGGTGAATTGAGGAATGCCACGAAGAAACAGCCAAAAGATGTGAACAGATGGACCAGGACATACATCAAGTCCGGGAAGAAAACCAAAAGGAGATAGCAGCTGTACGAACAGACCTGGGAGAAAGAATGGAAGGGGTGCAGCAAGGTAGACAAAAACAAACAAAGGATTGACGAGATGCACAGACTAGAAGAATCATTACGGGAAGAAGTGGACGCCTGGCGTGACCGGCCATGTAACAGTAACCATATCATTCACACGGACAATAAGTATACGATCAACTTCCGTAATTATAAAAGGAACCCTATTGAATTCCTGAAGAGGGTGGAAGAGTTGATAATAAAAAATCGAGAGACCCGATGGACAACAGTGAGAGGAATGCTGGACGAAATGTTCAAAGAAACCTACGACAACTGGTGGACTGCCACAAGACCAGACATCCAAAGCATTCAAGAATTTAAGACCCAATTCAAGGCTAAATACTGGTCTGAATCGACCCAGAACATGGTCCGCAACAACCTAAGCAACGGGAGGTATGAGAGTCAAAATGCACAATCTCTCACATCCTACTTCCTGGGAAAGATCTGCATGGCAAGGAATTTGGAACCACGCATCCCGGAAGAGTGTCTTGTGATACAATTGTCTTACCATTACGACGACGCCATACAAAAAGCACGGATGTACAGTCAGGTAAAGACCATTCAAGACATGGCTAGTTTGTTAGAGAGCCATGAGCACGAGTGGCAATACAGGAAAAATCGAGTCTCAAGCTTCAGAAGTAATAGAATAAACGAAGGACCATCATCACCAAACCAACAGGGTGATAACAAGCCACCACAAAACAACCCTAATAATTATCAAGGGAACCAACGGGGCAATAATATACCCAGAAACTTCAACCGAAATGGGAACAATAATAACAACTTCAGAAACAACTACAGGGGTAACTACCCACACAATGGTCATAATAACTATTATCGCCCTGGAAACGGTAATAATAACAACAACCAAGGATACCGACCACAGGTAAATTACGTAAGAGGACAAAGACAACGGAGTCCAGGGAGAAACTATTCCCAAGCTAACTATCAACGAGCGTACTTTAACCAGGTACCCGACACAAGAAGCCACCCATTCGAAGAAAATACCAGGAACGACGTAGATAACAGGAATAATCGACAGGAGCCAATCACTAACCAACCATTAAACACTAATGAAGTTAGAGATAATGAGGCCAGCCCTCATTTAAACGCCTAAGGTCAGTGAAAACTGTGAACAGCCCATCACTGGACCAATCTCTTGGGGAATGTAAGACGACAAAAAATATAATCACTATAATACAAACGAATTATCTAAAAAATATAAGAGACGAGTTGATTGAAGAAATTAATCAACCAATGCCTAGCCGAAACAGTGAGATAGTGTACGTAAATGCCCAAATAAACGGAATCATGTCAACATTAATGATCGATACTGGATCTAATATATCTTTAATGACCAAGTAGAGTTAAGCAGCAGACTACAACAGGAAAGTAGTGTACCTATACCGACTCTACCAATAAACAATGTGACCATCATCGGTGCTACCGGCAGACAAAACAAAACTGTCAGGAAACAAGTGTCCCTGGAACTTAATAGTAAAGGCCTAACATTCACTATGTCTTTTCTTGTTGCCAGCGGCCTACCATTCTCAATACTTGTTGGATGTGATGTACTCCGACAACACTCTGCCATAATTGATCTGAGGCAAGGAGAAGTGTCACTAAACACTGAACATGGAATATGGACAACAAATATAGTGAAGGGTAGTAACTTACCTTCAATAACCAACTGTTGCACCATGTTACAAAACAATTATTGCCGACAATCACATGGAAGGATAGTAAATGAATGGAAGGATGAAGAACTATGGTCAACCAAGCTGGAGGAGATCAGACAATTCCAACGAGAAGTACGAGATCAACAGATTAGTGTTCACCAGGCAGAGGATCTCATAAAAATTTACAATAAATATCGACACATTTTTTCTGATGCCCCGGGCAAGGTAAAAGATTACCAATGTAAAATCATATTCAAAGAGCCCGTTGATTTTAAGAAAAAATCATACCCTATCGCCTGCTCGCAAAGGAATGCAGTGAGGGCCGAGATCAACCAGATGATGGAAGACGATATAATAGAATTAAGCCAATCACCATATACAAGTCCAATAGTGGCGATACCGAAAAAGGATGGAAAAGTAAGAATATGCCTCGATGCTAGAGAGATCAATAAAATGATCGTAAATGATAGAACATCCCCAGGCGAAATTGAAGAGATTCTAAAGAAGTTCCATGGTACTAAATACATCAGCGCATGGGGTACAGTATGTGGATACTGGCAGGTGGAGCTACATCCGAACAGTAGAAAATACTTAGCTTTTCTGTTCGATGGGAGGAACTACCAATTCAAAAGACTGCTATTTGGACTGATCAATTCGGTTGCAGTATTCGTCAAGTGTATAGATCAGGTATTGGGACAAGAGGTACTTAATTTTACTACTGTATACGTAGATGACTTGCTGATCACCTCATCAAATTGGCAAGAACACTGTGATAGAGTGGAGACAGTATTGAAAAAATTATCAGATAACCACATTACCCTTATTTTTATTTACTCATGTTACACTTACACCTGTTTATTTTGTTGAGCGCCAGTTGTGTTTTAGTACACAACAATTAACATAACATACAATTAATGTTTACTATAAATAATTATTACATATAATATTAGTTATATCATATAACTCATCAAACATTGGTAATCATAGAGCATACATTATTAATTATAAAATTATTAAATGTAGGCGTTTCGCGTCCCACGTTCATGGGCGACATTTTTTATACAACAATATGTATATACAAATTTATATGTAATTTAATTTGTATAGCCCCGCGATCTTGGAGCGCCATTTTTATACAACGATACAATGTTATTAAATGTAAGCGTGTCGTGCCACACGTCAAGGGCGACAAAAAAATGTAATAAGTTATATATTCTGTGCAATTTAATTGGTACATTAATTGAACTCATACACTTTATATAACACTAGCTGACCCGGCGAACTTCGTACCGTCTCAGAATCAATAAATGTTGTGTTAACTTATTAGCTGAATTAAATTCAGTTTTTTATTAAGATAAAATGAGTACTCAAAATGAATTAAGTTCAATAAATGTACAAAAATCAAAATGAAATGTATTTTAATTACATTGAAATGATTCGCGTAGCATTGTTGTATTACTTTCTGTTAAACTATTTGCTGGATGGGTTGCACTCGGGTCGATTCCCTTCATTGAAGCACCTTGTGATATACGACATTTTTCGTTTTGTTGTCAGGTGCGAGAACGAACAAAGCGGATGGTTTACCGACACGTGAACATGCTACGTACAATTGACCGTGAGAGAAACATTTATTTTCTAGATTCAGGCCACAAACACTCAAGGATTGGCCTTGTGATTTGTTGATCGTCATGGCGAATGCAAGACGAATCGGAAATTGTATTCGTTTAAACTCGAATGGCATATCGCTTGGGATCATCGGAATTCTCGGAATGAGAACTTCCTCACCTTTGAACTTTCCTTTGAGTATCGTCGCGTGAATCACATTGCCCATGAGTTTTCTCACCACCAACGCGTTCCGTTACATAGTTTTGGTTGGTTCAGATTTCGAAGCATGATGACTACCGAGCCAACCTTCAGTTGTAAATTGTGCGGTGGCAAGCCAGGCAGATCCAATGAGTTTAAAAATTCAATTGGATAGTTGGTTGCTTCGTCTTCGTTTGTTACAGTGTCGATAGATTTTAAGGAATGCAGTGGACCAAGGATTTGATTTTGAATTGTGAAGTTTAAGTGATCTACATCTTTGTTCTTTGCAGCGAGAATTGCTCGTTCGTTCAACCAATTGTGAGCGAAACGAAATCAATCCGTTCGATTCGTCGACAGGAAAACGGCCATTACCGATAGTCAGCAATTGCTTGGAGAAATCTTCGGCAGATGGATCGTTTAGCAATGCAACTCGCATGTTTGTCGTCAGCTGAAGTTTCTTCACATAGCGCCACAGAGTCGATGATTTGAGGCAAGCGTTTATTTCATCGGCAGCGGTCGATCTTGGAATGACTGGTAGTGTTTGGCGGAAATCGCCAGACAGTAGAATCATTGCGCCTCCAAAACATCTTGAGTCATTGCGCAGATCTTTCATAGTTCGATTGAGTGCTTCCGATGCGCGTTTGTGCGCCATTGTGCATTCATCCCATATGATGATTTTACTTGCTACCAAAACTTTGGCCATTGCTGAGTGTTTCGGAATGTTGCATGTCGGTTTTTCAGTCGTTTGAAGGTTTAATGGCAATTTCAACGCTGAATGAGGCATCCTTCTAGCAACGTGGCCGCTATCCCAGAAGAAGCAACTGCTACAGCAATTTCGGATCTCGCACGAACAGTGGCCAAAATCAATGACATGAGGAATAATGTCTTCCCAGTTCCACCGGGCGCATCGAGGAGAAATAAGGCACCATTTCCATCATCAATTGCCTTCATTAACGTATCGTACACTTCCTTCTGTTGGGGGTTCAACAGTGGTACATTCGTTCGAACTGATTCGTTCAATGCATCTCGATCGTATTCACGTTCACGTTCCAATTCTCGATTGAAAGCGTCGTTCATACCACGATTTGGCGTTGGCATTCCTAACTTTACTAACAAACTGCCGCACATGAGGTAACACATGTCTTCGATCAAAAGCAAAGCCTGGTTATGTATCTCCTCATTCACCTCGAGATCGGGATTCCCTGAACTGACACGAATTCGATGTAAAATGTCTTCTGACATGTCATCCTTGTACTTGTTCCACAGTTCACGTGGATTCGATGGGAAGCATGTCGAAATAATGATAGCAAATAATGTGCGTATCTGACTTGGAGATGCAGAAACAATTGCTTCAGCGATTGTCATGTCCCAATGAGTATCGTTTTCAAGCAAATTGAGCTGTTGACATGCAGCACGAAATGTTGGGCACACTACACCATTGACAGTTCGAACTGATTCAACTGATGTCGGCCCACGAACATTCACCAGCAACAACTGCAAGTAGAAGCATTCGTCATTCTTCGGATGAACTGTGTAAATGCGACCAAGAGCATCAGTAGAACGCACATCCGGATGATCAGGAACCGCATCGCCTTGCTTCCGACGTTGAAATTTCTTCGATGAAGCGTTCCAAGTGTAATAACGTGGCATCTCAGAGTAGAGCAACGTTCGTGCAAACGGATCGCTTTGGCAAATCGAAAAGAAACTTGTCAATGTTGTCGCTGGAGGTGTTTCAGCACGTTGAGCAACATTTGATGCGTTGAAATAAACTCGTTGACCATTCTCCAGATGCACCGCCAAATGTACAACAGTGGGATGACGTTCATGAATGGGGAATGAGAATATACGCCAAATCGCCTCATTGCAGCTCACATATCGACCAACTTGATAGTGCGTGATTTCATCGTTGGTATTTGCAGTTTGAACGCCAAAAACCGCCATATCGCTGCCTTTCATAACATATTTGCAGATGTATTTGATGGACTTCACTGAATTGCAATACTCCACGTTGCAATGCGCCTTGAATGTTTTGGAAAGAAGTGGCGAATACGGAACAATCCAAGTGTTGTCGACCACGAAATCGTTTCCTTTCACTTTCGTTGTGATAGTTCTACCGTTATCATCGGGTGATCGACGCCGATACAGTGGATAACCATCGTTGCCAGTTATAGTCTCCGCCGTCAAATTTCGTGGATAACGCTTGGAACACTTGCCGTCGACCATGCACGGTGATTGGGGGTTGATGGCGCCACACGGTCCGTGAATCATGTTCGTAATTACAACATCATGCAGGTCTGGATCGTTTCGGGATCTGGAATCTCGGCACATATGATGTCATCTATTTGGTCTGGTCGAATTCTTTCGACTAACCAAATAAGAATGTGTGCATGCGGCAAGCCTCGTTTTTGCCATTCAATCGAATACATCCAGCATCGAGTATCCCCAAAGACGTGATGCTTAACAATGTAGTTCATCAGCGACCGGATTTTTTGTTTGAAGATACGTGCGATGATGTCGTGCCGATCACTTGATGTTTGTCCGGGGAGCAGCAGTTGAACAATTTCTATCCATTTCGGATTGCACGTAAAGGTGATGAATAGATCTGGACGACTGTAATGACGAACATATGTCATTGCATCTTGCGCATATTCGTGCATATGACGCGGGCTGCCAATGTACGTCGCCGGTAGAATAGTCAATCGACCAACATTAGCTGCATCTCCTTCGGTGCTGATTGCATCGCGTAAATGAATATACTCCTCCGAACGCAGTTTGGCTTGGTTCAACCGAATGAAAGTGAGGCGCTTCGTTTCGATTTTGACGTACATGTCGACGCAATATTGCTGAAGCAATCGACGAAATCGCAGCAAATAGTTGTCAGCATTTTGACGAATCATCAAACGATATGCGTAATAATTCATCGAGCTAACCTTCTTGGTAGTTTCCTCACCTGAAATGAAATCAGTGAAATTAGTGTCATGTTGAAATGAAAATTATGATATCGATACTCACCGCTCAATGGATTTATCATTTTGATATTGAAGTGATATCCATCGTCTCCGTGCCAAAACATCAGCGGGTATTGCAATGCATCGTATGAACGGTGTGTTTCGTATATTCGTTGCAGTTGTCCAGTGTCGCGACGTGTAAGCACAATATCGCGCGTTTCCAAGTTTTCACCAACAATCACAATTGCGACTTCATCTATTGTTGGAGCGTTGAATTGGCGTTCGTGTGTTCCAGCTGGTCGTTTATCCGCTCTGATCACGACTTTGTAGTCATCACTTGGCATGCGATCCAACGCAGTTTTGAACAACCGAACCAATGCATGATGTTCATGAAGTAGTTGCTGCAGATCTTGAAGAATTGCTCTTTTCATTGCCGTATTGATCGTTTGACGCCGATCAAGTTGTTCCTCCACATTGCCCATGAAGTAAATTTGGATGAATTTATGCTCTGCGTCTTCAAGCGGTTGCAATGATCCAATTCGATGGTGAATTTGGCCTTGGATCTGTAAAGTCGAAGGCGAAGTCAGAATTACTGATTTATGAAAAACAAAAGAAAATTAACGTTTACTCTCTCGAGCAGAAATTACCTTGAATGTTGGATTGAATCCGCGTTCTTCGATAACGTCTGCTCCAAATGAAGTCATTTGGAAACATCCGTTGTACCTTTGAGTGTTCGATAGAAAATGTCGTGATTCTGGTGTTTCGCCACGAAGCAATGAATGCAGTGGCTCAGGTGGCGGAGGCAATAATGGCAATTTCACCTTGCCACTGAGACAGCACAATCCAGGCGTTTCTCCAGCGAACTTCAATGCACCGCAATGGTCGCACACAACCTCCATTGGGTCAATTCGAACGAAAGGATGAGAGCTGTAGTCAATTGTGCAATCATATTGAAACGCTACTCGATTCAAATCAACACTTGAAGCATTTCTTGTTGCGCGTCGAAGATTATCACGTTGTTGATCTGTGTGATAAGCTCGACGATTTCTTATTGCCAACCTTGCCGTTTGACGTACTGCCTCTCTTTGTTCTTGTGTTTGTGAAGCACGAAGTCGGCCCATACTAACGCGGCGCTCTTCTCGTGCTATTTCTTGTTCATCTCCAGTGGATTGATTCGCAATATTCCGAAGTCTAATTGCATTACGGCTTCGTTGTGAAAGATTAGATCTTCTGGCTCGCGGCATTGTAAATAACACTGGAAAATTAATCACACAAAATTAATTACATAATTACACAAAATTAATCACACTTCTAAATTACATAATGAAGCAATTATCGATGCGCGCACAATCACAAATGTGATAACCTCACAAAGTGAACATCTTCGAAGGCAACTTACCGTTTGAAAATCACGATCGAAAATAGAATTCCACAGAATTACGAACGAATCCGCCTGAAAAATTAAACACACAGTCCAAAATTACCGATTGTATTGATTGTCGATGCGCGCACAATGACAAACGACATAACCTTTCACAATGTGCACTTCGTCAAACTGAACTCATCTCTTTGAAATCACTTTTCGCTGATGAATTTAAGAAAAAATCGTTTGAAGAGAATGAATTGAATCGAATTCAAATGTAATAACGGTCGAAAACTGAATCAAAATTGGTGAAAATTGGTCTGCACAGCTAGCTCAATGGTATGCAATGAAAGGACCGCGCAACTGAATCAGCTGTCAACCAGCATACAACGCCATGTTCATTTTGTTCCTTTTTTTGTTTCTGTCATGTATCAGAGATGGCGTTGTATATGGATTTTAATTTTTTGTGATTTTCTTACTTTTCCAATGCGCGAGGAAACTTCTCGAGACCGAGACGAACGAAAAAAAAATTCATCGAAATCAGTCAATCCGTTCTCGAGATATCATCAAAAAAGCCGTTCCATACAAAATGTATGAGAAAATGAATTTTCTTCATAAATTTTTTTTTGTGAATTTTTCCCATGTTTTAATAGTTATTCTGTTATTCGGGGCGGAGACAAATCCAACAAATCAAAGATCATAAAAATCGGTCCAGCCGTTCTTGAGTTATAAATGGTGTAACTAACGCGACTTTGTTTTATATATATAGATTACTAACAACATGTACGTGTATTTGGGGTTCAGGTGTAAATATAATAAGAGTATTTTTATTATCAATATTAAAAACTCATATTTATTATTTTTTCATTATTAAAATTATTCATAAACATCATGAATTTGTCGGTCACGATATTGCTCATTATTTAATGTTTATATCTTACGATATGCAATATTACACATATTTAAAAAATTCTTATATCTAAACATGTTAAATAATTTTTATTAATTTATTATAAAATTAAAACATTCTTATATTGAAATAAATTGTCTTATCTCAGATCTGACCTCTACTCGCTCAGTCTATACCAATGTTTTGACTTCAATTTAACTTTATATTAATTTCTTGTAGACTGGCTTTTTTGTTTTAATATTCAACTTTAAATTAATCTTTCTATACTTCAAATATCTAATTACTTTACTATTTATTTTGATAATAAACTCTACTCTCTTTACTTTAAATTCTCTTTCATTTATTACTGCTTTTATGTATATGCGATCGCTCATTCCTACGACTAAACATTTATTTACATTTTAACATATTATTACTAAATATAAACTTTCTCTGTTTCAATTTACTGTCTTTTGAAATCGTCTTTATGAGCTCTTTTATTTTTATAAATCATTTCAAAATGCATTAAGCATGTCACCTCGATTTCTGATGATCTTACGACTGTTGTCCGGGGTTCCAGCGTTGTCTAGAGTTAATTTTCCATTCCTCTTGTCCTGGCGTGGTCCTAGATACGTCTAGGGTCCAGCGTCGATCTACGACAGCTTCCCTGGATACGTCTAGATGTCCAGCGTCGATCCACAGCATATTTCCTGGATATACTCTTGATAGACTAACTATTGCTGTATTTACTTTTCCCGTAATATTGTCGTGACTTTAATAAACGTCATTTCGTTTGTTACTGCGACTTGTAATAGGATAAAAAATATAAACTGTTTTGCCGACGGACAGCATGTCCGGCTGCAACTGAGTCTTGACATGAAGAGAAGGGTTTTTGGTCGAACCCTTAATTTATACCCTCTCGAGATTCCGCGCTGGTCGGCTCCAAAATCGTCCTGTCGATACCTGCGTATCTCGTGACAGCCCCCACTACCGAACCTTTTCATCTATTTGCAACTATTAGCAAATAGCAATGTTTTGCACAGAATCGAGATAGCACAAATCGTAGCTACTTCGATTAATCACTCACTATATTAATTCGAGCGTCTTAGGGTAATTGGCATACTTTTTAGCACGTTTATTTTGCACTGTCTTCGCATAACGTGTTCTATTAACGTCATCTTTTCACTGGGGATAACTATAATTTTTACCCACACTTTGGTGCCTTTGGTTTGATCATACATTAATTAGTTTTCTCACAGTGAATTAAAACAATTATTTTATTAATTACTTGGGGCGGGTTGCTGAGTTTCTTGTCTATGCCTGATTCACTCACACACACAAGATACACGTGTAACACACATACAATTGAGCAGGTGTTCACTGCGTGTCGGCACAGGTTAATCGCTACCCTAATCTAATAATGAAATATTTCTGCAATCTCAGACTTGTCCATTTACCTGTAACTTATATACAAATTATACAAAATTTACATTTATTTAAATTAATGCCTAATACAGCTATGGCTGTATCGTTGCAAAGGATAATAATAAAATAAATAGATATAGAATGATGAAATTATTCCGATCGAAAAAACATTTAGTTGAAACGATTACGTGCAACAAATTGGCGTTAAGTAATTTAGACAATAAAAGAATCCTTTGTGATAATAAAGTAGATACACTGCCCTACGGTTATTATTCATTGGTGAATGATGGAACAAGTTTTTAACACGCGAAACAAATATAATCGGCGGAAGAATGTAGTTTATAACATTTATGATACTAAAAATATTGGGCTTAAAAATTGTAATATGTGTGATTGTAAAATATTTAAATTTGTACCTGAAAAGGTGAATGAGTACAAAGTAATGTTAAACATACAACATAATCAATTTAAGCTAGTTGATAGTATACATGATGTTACTAATGGTCTTTATAATCAGCAGAAAGTTAATAAATGTAGTTATCAACATTATGTAAAAACATTATAACAATTGTATGTTTATGTTGAAAAAAATAAAGAAAAGAAATATGTATATTTCTAAAAAATTTTCTTTTTTCCCCACATGATTTAGTAAGATATTCAAAATATGAATTAGCCGTGTAGATTAAATCGTTGTTTCTTAATTCGGTGTATAGTTTCATAGGTTCGATCCCGATTAATTCGTATTTTTATTTTTCAAAATATGGACGTCGACTTTTCTATCATGATGAAAACGCGTGTTATTACACAATTTCCTTGGGTGTGGTTTAATCGACCACATACATTCACGTGTTATTGCGTAATTTCCTTGGGTGCGGTTTAATCGAAAGGTCAACCGCGTGCATTCACATGTTATTGCGTAATTTCCTTGAACACGTGATTGGACATCACGTTGCTTACGTCATAACCAGCCTTGGCCTTGACCTTGACCTAGGCCGAGGTCATCTTTGTGTACTTCCGGGGCATTGACCTTGTCCCAGCACATACAAACCTATACTACTTCTATCATTCGCTGGGAGAAGAAAAGGGTCCCGGTTCAAAGGGATCTGACCCCATTATTCTTACACAGAATAAATCAGAGCACAAATAATCGAATTAAAAATAATAAAGTCAAATAGAGAAACGCATGACTAAACGAACAAAACACAAATAGGTACGTAGTATCTGCTGCACGTGAGCTTCGAAAACGAACATAGCTGCTAGCTGAGCATTTGCCGGTGTCTATACACTACATTTGTTATATTTCTATCATAATGAATTTTAGTTAGTATTTTAATTTTAAGTCATCACATAGCATACATTTTTATTGTCCCACGATTCCTTGTATTGTGTCTACAATTTTTATTGTAGCCGTTCGCCGCAAAGTAAACGCGAAAAAGTTCTAGTTATTTGATAAACACAACAATGCAAACATTGCTAGTCGTCATTTGAAGGCAATCGGCGTATCTTTAGAGTAGATCTAGTGTGCGTGAATGTGTTCAGAGTTAAAATAGGGAGGGGGCGGCACTCATAAATACTGCACAGGGCAGCAGAAGCGCTGGGGCCGGCCCTGGTCACGGGAACAATATCGTCACCACATGCAATGCACTGCGACGTTCATAATTCACGTCAGGGTTTATTGGTAGCTGCCTTACTACTATCTCTACGCATATATTGAAAAGGTGAGTAGACAAGACAGCCCATTGTTTTACTCCTTTTTAAACATGGAAATCCTCTATTAATTCTCCTTCTACTTTTACTTTCCATCTTGTAACTTTCAGGGTCATGTGAACCAGGTGTATTAATTTGCTGGGTATTCGGAAGCATTGAAAGATGCGACATAATTATATCCTTTCTCTCTAAGGAATCGAATGCTTGTTTTTAATCTACAAACAGGTTGTGCAGCGACTTTGTGTTCGTAAAATTTCTCAAATATGTGTGTCATCATAAATATTTGATCTGTGGTGGAACGATTTATCCTGAAGCCGCACTGATAGTGTCCGACTATATCTTCCATAAATGGTTCTAGCCTTACTGCCAGTACACTGGTGAATACTTTATGGGCTTAATTGAGGAGGGTTATAGAACTATAGTTTTCACACAAGGTATCTCCTTTCTTGAATGCTGTGTGTATGGCATTTTCTTGAATGCAACTGGCATTTTCTCCTCCTTCCAAATGGCTGTTACAAGTTCATGCAAACACCGAACTATGATGTTGCTTCCAAGTTTCAGCATCTCTGCTTTTTCCGTGTCTCCTATTAAGTTTCCTTCAGCATTTTTACACAAGTCAGCACTAGGCTGGTATCCCTTCCTTATTTCTTTCGTTCGTCTATAAAACTTTTGAACTTCCTTAAGTTCTCTCTGTGTTTCCGTTGTCTTGTATTTTTTCATTTTCAAACTGCCTTTTCTTTCTCCTACATATTCTAGTGGATTCACTTCTTGCTTGTTCTACAGTATTCCTCGACTGTTTGATGTGTTTTCCTTTGCAACATTTTCTTCCTGACATTGTTTCTTTTTTTAACTGAAACTGCACATTCATTGTCAAACCATTCTTCTCGTTTGTTCCTTTTCAAAAAACCCACAACTTTCTCAGTCGTTGTTAAAATATTCTTCAGTGCACTCCACTTTCCTTGCAAATCACTTATTTACCACTCAGCTTTAATTTCTTCAAATCGCTCAGATATTTTCTCTGGATAGTCTCTTTGTTTCTGTTTGTACCTGCTCTTACCTCCTTAAAAGGTTCTTCTTTATCAACCTGCTTGCACTTATCTTCTATCTGTACTTGTATTACTGTATGTCAGTGGTGAAGCGTCCATATATGCGGTGTATGCGGCGCATACAATTTAAAATTGTATGTAAAATCGTATAAAGTTTTGTAATTAATTTTAAATTATTTGAGATGTAAAAGTTTGTCATCTCAAAAGCCAAAACTTAATTTTCACTTGAGCGATATAACGCCAGTTAATAAAGCATTACTGTTTACAACCAGCCGCACAGTATGCGTTGTAGCTAAGGAATACATTCTCTCGATAGCGGTCATTAACCCATGCAGCAGATTTTCATGTGTGAACAGGCAGGCTGCCCTTGCACTCCCACTGTCTGTGACTGTGAATAGCTGTAACGCTATGGTCTGGACTCTGGATATACAGCAGTGCTTAGTGCGTACGCAGACCGTGTTGTTTAAAGTTTTTTAATTATGAGTTCGTTTGTAGTAGAGCCTGTGGCGGGAACATCATCGTCGTGTGTAGTTGAGTGCAATTGTATAATTGAAAGTTTATTTATACAGCCATTCAGTAGTAGAAGTTTTACAGATAAACTAAACATTATTTCTAGCGGTAGACCAACCCCATTAATTCCCACGTTAACGTCAAAAACAAAAAAATTATACACAACATTTAAAAACAACATTATGAAGTAAAAACGTGGTTTTGCGGCTGTAGAAAAACTTCAAAATTATACTGTTGGCCATGCATTCTTTTTTCAACTGAAAAAAATGTCTGGACAAATTCAGGAGTTTCTGATTTGAACAACTTGTTTAATTCACAAAAACGCCATGAGATTTCACAGAGTCATGTTGTTTCCCTTCTTGCTTTAAAACAGTTCGGTAAAACCAGAATTGAATATGCCCTTAGTGAACAATTTAAAATTAACATCAAACAGCACAAAGACATGGTAAAACAAAACCGGTACATTCTTCGCTGTCTAATTGACGTAGTGTGATTTTTGGATGAAAATGAACTCCCATTTCGTGGACATGACGAATCTGTGGCATCATCAAATCGAGGAAATTATGTAGGGCTGTTAAATTTGTTACGAAAGTACGACGGAATGTTAGAAACCACCTTAGAAACTCTACAGTCTTTTCTGGTTTATCTAGCGATATTCAAAATGACTTGATTAACTCCATTTCTCAAGTCTTATTAACAGAAATAAAAAATGAAATAAAACAAAGTCCCTTTGTAGCAATATTAATGGACGAAACAACAGATATCACAAATACGTGCCAGGTGTCAACTGTGTTTCGTTATGTCGATAGTCCGGAGCCGTTCAGGAAAGACTTACCGGTTTTAGCGATTTTAATGACGATCGTACAACTAACGCGTTGGCAAACTACGTATTTAATGTCCTGACTGAATACGACTGTGAAGAAAAATTAGTTGCACAAACGTACGATGGTGCTGCTGTTATGTCTAGTGAACATAGAGGGTTACAGGCCCTGGTCAAAAGTAACTGCAGCCAAGCAGTATTTATCCATTGTTATGCTCATAAAATGAACTTGGTCTTAAAAAATTCAGTAGATCACATTAAAGAATGTAACATATTTTTTAGCACATTATCTGGTTTAGCTTCATTTTTTTCAAAATCATCCAGACGAACTCACGCACTTGATCAAGAAGTGAAGAAGCGATTTCTATCATTTGCACCTACTAGATGGAACTACAACAGCAGACTAGTGGCCACTGTAATAGAACACAAGGCTGACATCATAAGTCTCTTCGAGTCTACGATTGGGAACAGAGATAAGTGGGACAACGAAAGTTATACTGGAGCAATAGGTTTTCTTGCTACTCTTCAAGATTTTGACTTCACATTTTTACTTCATCTGTTCAGTTCAATACAGGCGGATTCCATATTCGAAATTTTGCAGAAAAAAAGTTCTGAAATCAGTTTTTGTATGAACGCATTGAAGACTTTGATAAATATCTTAATTATTTAAGGAATAACTACAACAAATTCTGGAGTGACCGGAATGAAATTCAGAATATTCCAACAGGGAGGTTGGACAAGCCTACAAGCGCTCACAGAAGTAAAAGATTACGTATTGATAACATGTCGGATTTGGAAAGCTCTTATCGTAGGCTGTAGGCCTATTATGAAGTTATTGATTCAGTAAAATGTAGACTTAATCAGAGGTTTGCAGATATAGGTCAACTTGATTTTATCGCTCTACTAGAATCACGACATTTTCCAGAATTTTGTAAAAAGTTTCCAGAAGAGCATTTAGAACCTCTAAAACGCTCGTATGGCCAGTATTTTGATTTTTCGTTACTAAGGAGTGAGCTTTCTGTAGTTTATTCAAATGAGCAGTTTTGTAAAAATAGTGTTAGTGACTTTTAAAAGTACTTAACATCAGCAGATCTGAGTGACACCATTTCTCAAGTGTGGAGGCTTGTAAACCTTATAATGCCAATTCCAGTTACAAGCTCTTCAACAGAAAGATCGTTTTCAGCCTTGAAGATAATAAAAACGTATTTGCGTAACTCGCTAACTGAACTCAGACTCTCGGCTCTATCAGTGTTATCTATTGAAAAACCGCTTCTTTTGAAACTAAAAACTAATTCTGCTCTTCCGATACGGTTGTCGACTTATTCGCTGAAACAACCAGGCGCATAGAACTAACGTTTAAAAAATAACTCCTACAACTAACGCATTATAATTAACGATAATGTGAATAATAAATTATTGTGAGCCGTTACAATGAATGAATTAGTGTCGTTGTGGACGATTTCAATGACCATTGTGATCTGTATTATTTACGTATGACATATTAAACAGCAGATACAAGATATTATAAATTATTTTAAATAAATAATTGTGCAGTGTGTTTGTTTATGGATTCTGTGGCTGTATGTGAATAAAACAATTGGAAATAACAGATGAATCGGTACCACCAGACACCACTCATCGTACTGGTAAGTTCCTAATACAGTCTGCTTGATTTAATACAATTTATATAAATATAATTAAGATTATTATGTTGGTCTCTATTAGAAAAAGGAAAAATTGTAATATTTAGCCTACTCTTTTCTTATCTGTTGTTAATACTGTTGACCGGGTTTGATTATCACACGGAGAGAGAGGAGTTTTTTTATTTTTTGATGGCTGAGATAGGTATAACCGCATACACATTCTAAAAACTCACGCCTTGCCACTGCTGTATGTGCTCTTTTTTAAACAATTTGTATTATAGTTGTGCGATATATTAAGAGTCGACGGAATAAATTGTTTTAGCGTTATATGCGAACAAAAAGTTAGATTTTTAATTAGAAAATCATTTCTTAAAGTTTCCATGTTTTTACGTAGGCCTAATAAAAGATTCTGTTATATTACAGACGTATAATAACTGTAGTAAACCCATTACGGACTGTCAGCCACAATCTCTCTTACACACACACCTCAAATCTTGCAGGTGTACCCTATCCGTTCAATTCTGAAAACTCGGCGAGTATAATGCAAGTAATCAGGACACTTCCTTGTGTTTGTTTCAGTTGGTCAGCACAATTACAGGACGTCGCCGCAGGCGTGTGACTGAGAGAGAGAACAAACTTTAAGATTCATTTTCCACAAGTATCCAAGTCACTTGAAATTATATTCAGAAACTTACGTAATAGTTCCGTCAGTGACTTACTTTTTTTGTAAGTCAAAAAAATTAAGTCATTGACTGGATTGACGGAACTGTTAACGTAAGTTTTTGAATAGAACAAACTTCTTACCACAGATTCAGCCAATGGGAGTATTACTCTATTAAAATCATTTTAGCCGTGGTCAGCTCGAGTGCGTCACAAACGTTTTCAATACGCACTCCTCGAGTGCGTTATTAGTGTTCTTGATTGCGTAAGGACACTAATAATGTTTTCAATAATTCGTGTTTCTAATTTATTTAGTCTGTAGTAATATTTTAGAGTTTATTTAAAATAAAACGAGCGTACTTTCGTATACATACTGTGTACGTATACACCTTGACTGTAAGAAAGTATGGTTGTTTTGCTGGACTAGTGGCTTCACCGGATAGTGAAGAAACGAGATGCGACGCGTCATGAAACCAACGGTATAATTGTGAATCAGTGAAAAGTGAATATAGTGCATTCAAAGTGTTATAGCCTAGTGAATGTGTGTCTGTGTAGGCATTTTAATACTGTGTAAGGAGACAAGAAGCATGGATATCTTTTTACAGGTAAGTTTTAATGTAATTATTTCTTTTGGTAGGCCTAATTGTGTCATTTCTCAACTATGCTGGTATTGGGGTGACATATTTTGGGGGGATTTTTCAAGGTGATTTTTGTAATTACAAAATCAAATTAGATTATCTTGATCAGGCCTAATATACTACGAATTATGTTACGCCAGGTTTTACCAGGCTTTTACATTTCTCATAATTTAGTTATTGATTAGGCAAACTAGAAAACCTTTTTGTATTGATAAAAAGAATAACATTCGTTTTTTTTATTCCAATAATTGCTTAAATAGCTTTATTTTTTCAAAAATTTTAAAATAAAGCCTTAAGATCCACCGTTAACTGGGGGTTATTCCATACCCCCGTATTGTGATCTCGTCCTACCCAAAATCGAATTTTGGGGGGATTTCGAAATACTTGTGGGAGAATTCCACCATGGCCTTTGGGGGGATGGGCCCCTCTGATAATAATTCATTATTTTTAACAGTTTATTCAATTACCGAAAATGCGCTGTCTACGATTAAGGAGGGTCCAGCCCTTGCCCAAGCGCCGTGAACTGCGGTACTCAGATCCATGAGAATTTACTGGCTACGATATGGCAACTTAGGTGTAAGAATTTTTTTTACGTAAGAGGAGGAGAATAATTTGTAAATTTAGTAACGTTCAACTTGCCTGTTTTAAAAGTTATCAAGTACGTTCCTTTTTGGGAACTGGAATGTGTATTGAAGTGGTTAGTTAGGATTTTGTTGTTAAACTTGAAAGGGGAGGGGGCACGCTTGAAATCGGTCCTGGTGATGACCTTAAGATATTGTTATTTTGCCTTGGAAATTTTAAACAATAAGCATATGACAGAAAGTTTAAAAGATGAAGTCGATTTTTGGTTTGTTTAAAAGTATGAGATTAGTTAATAAAGTGTACGTTATAAAATTTAATAAATATGCACCGTCTTCATGAATTTAATTTTAATAAAACTTTTAATTTTTACAAGATGCATATAAGTTCAATAAATGACAAAATTATAACTGACTATTAGTGACACGTCTGATTATGAATATATTTTTACATTGATCAAAGACATAAGAGATACTAAATAACAAATCTCTTATTAAGTGAAATATAAAATTCATTAAGTGAAAAAAACTTACATTTTGTTAATTGAGTATACATCAAGCAAAAAAGAACAGTTATTCTGTTTGCATTATATAATTTTAGTTGTTGCCACAGCTGTAAGGAGGGTTATTATCTAAGAAAATACTAAAGTATGAATTAAGGAAGGGTAGCAGGGAGCCTGCAAATGGGCCCAGAAAAAGAGTTACGGCACTCCACTCCACGCATAGGACATTTTATCTACAATAAGGTTCCCAACGTGTGATATACGTATTTAGTCCTTTGATCACACGGTTCAGCATTCACTAATACGGAAGAAAATATTATAGTAGACTAATTGTAATGAATAACATATGCATGTGTCAGCAATATGAAGAAATTAAATTCAGAAAATTTTCAAATAATTCTTTACGATGGGCGAAGGTGGCGTTTTAATAATAATTTTTTCGTATTTTTTAATTTAATTCTTCATTACCATCACCAAATTACAATTAAACTCTTAAATGGTCCGTTAATCAATACACACATTGTAACGAAACAAAATGTTACAAAAGAATAGTAAATAATAGTGGAATCCGATCCAGAGAGGAAACAAGAAATAATAATTGAAAGCAAATTAAAGGAAACCTAGTTGGTTTGACTTATTTAATATTATCAAGAAACCCAGAAATAACCCAGTAGAATAGGGCAGTAAACCAATCAAAATTAAATAAATAAACCTAGTAGGCCTAAATAATCAAATTACCCTGAAACACAACTAAACCTAATAAAGAGTACCTATCCACAAAATAAAAATTGTATTAATTAAAATCATATAGGCCTATAATTAAGGATAGAAAAAGGGACACAAACCTTTACAGTGATGAGTGATATAATAATAAATAGTGGCACAAACTATAGTTAAACAGTGTGCTAATTATTATTTATAAAAAGTGTTTTATTATTCTCACACAGACGATAGTTTAAAAGTATGAAATAATTAAAGTTGTTAAAAACAATTATTATTATTAAGAGTTTTGTTGTATGTTATAAGATTTTATGTCACCAGTTAATTTATGTAAATATATTTATCTCAGGTAGTCAAGGTAGAAATTACAATCAACCATAACAAATTGTTCCACCACACATCATAGAAATTCAAATTAATAAGGTTTTACAGTTATAAACTGAGGCATGTTTAGTATAAAATTGTTTATAATTATATAATTAATCATCATGTAAACATTGCATGTATCATTAGAGTATAATAATAAAATTATCTATTAAAGGTAATTTATAAAAATGTAAAGTAGGTAATGGGTGTTGATCTTATAACACTTAACCTGTACATAAATGGCCAATCAAAATTTAAGAAGTTTGTATGAGTTAGGTAACTAAAAAAAAGAAGAAATAACACTTAATTGTTAATTGTGAAGGAGAACAGTTGAATAGTGCGTGTCTAGATGTAATTAAAATAACTATATAAAAATAGATAACCCGTTTGTGAAAGAAGATCTGAATGACCATCATTGAAGATAATAATCCCTCCACTACAATTTTCATGAACAAGTAACACACACAAGCAAGAAATTATCCAGAATAAACCAGAAAATCTTCAGCAATATCATCTAGATGTGTAAAGTATAATTTGACAATATTTTTATCCAACAAGGAACAACCACTAGACAATATAACAATTTACACTAACACTAATCACTAGTAAACATTTTAAAGTGAAAACAAATTCAATATCTAAACAAACAGTGATTACAAGGAAAACATTTATTGTACACATTAATAAACTTCATTATTCTCTGACACGGACAATATAGTAGCCATGATGTTGACATCGCTCTAACCTACATGCTTTTACGAAGCGTATTGAATATCGTCAAACCTTGTATGTTACTTAATATATAATTTTTGTAATTTTTTAGATTATAAGTAATATATTGTTTGTAAAGGTACTCTCTATTATTAATTATCATGTAAAGGAACTTTTCGTAGCAGCCACAAGAATTCCCACGAAATATATTAAAATTATTTAATTATTAAATCCTGAGATAAATATCGATTGTGACAACTGTATGTATCGAATGGAATTTTCCAATAATTTGAATTTATATTACAGAGATTAAACCATTATGTTATTAAATCATATCCATGCGTTATTATTTCAGGAACGTAATATATTATCAGCATTTATTTTATAATTAACAAGGATAAGAAGAATTCGGGGAGTCATTGGAAGTACGCAAACTGCAAAACCAAGATTAACCTCAAATAATAGGTTAAAGCCTAATATCGAAGGTGACTTGAAAATTTTGGGATGACTCGACCGCTATTTTTTGAATTGATTTTGGAGTTCTAACTACTGAATTGGAATAATTATAATTCTGATTCAGAAACCAAGGCAGAATAATTCAATTCTTTTACTTATATATTTAAATCACATTCGTAAACACACAACATAATATTCCACGATCAGCTGATACACTATTTACAACTATTTATTACAAATTAACTTATACAAGGAATAACACGGGCAAATCATTATACCATTAAGATACTACGGGAACACGAGTCGTATTATAACGTAAACCCAAGACCGGACACAGATTCAGCAACGTTTACTAGTGGTGAACTGATTTGTATATGGTACCAGGTTGTTTTTGAGGACTAACGAAAATTTTGGATTCATTTCTGTGGCAAAACACGTAGACCGTTTTATTTCCATTTCTGGAAATTCACAGAAACGTACTCGCTACGGTTTTAAGGTTTAACATATTCATACAATAGTAGGCCTAAGCCCCTGGGCTACAGAACTCGGTCACTATTTTGAACGATTTACGTTTATTATTACATAAATTTCGATATTAGTTCATTTTTCAATTACAGAAAAAACTAAAAAAAATCCTGATCGCCCTAATATTTCTTTAGTAATTATATAACGACTGTAGAGCATACAGTGATACATAAAACACTAATTAAATGCTTGCATTTGAGTTACAACTCCTTTTAGTGTGACGCCCTGTTGGATTTTCACAATTTTTTCAAATTTTTGATCTCCTTTTTGGTCCTAAAATTTTGAGAATTCCAAAACTGAACACTACATTCAGATGTTAGTTGAAATTCTGTTTAATTTAATACTCACATGAATTTTTGTGACTTTATCAAAATTTTACCCTCTTTTGAGTCCTGATATCCAAACCTTTTTTAATTTTTCAAAAATGAACACTCTATTCAGATTATGGTTAAAATCCCTTTAATTTAATACTGCACATGGGCTTTTTATTTATTTATTTTTTTTCAAAATTTTGACCACTCACATTTTTGGCTCATGCTGCCCTATTTTTGGGTGGATTAGTCACAAAAACAATGCGGGTTCTGTGCGGTAAAAGTATGGACACGCATGGAAAGTTTTATGCGTTCAAACGTTATCGTGAGAATACCCCAAACAGGTGTACAGTAGGTAGGCAGATGGACAAACGCTAAACAGTCGAGTTGAAACTGAGAACTTGCTTCTTTCATTCAATTAACCCTTTATATGGCAGTACTCAGTGGATATAGAAGAATGGGATTTTTCCTATTTTGTCATTACATACTGTAAACAATAAATATTAAAATTTAGTTTCATATTTCTTAATTATATGGAAAATGTGGGGTGGTAAGTATACTTACCAGAGTGCATCTGGAGGACTGCCGACGTATAATGTTCACTGGTAACCATACTTACCACTTATTTTGGAATATTGTACTTCTTGTTAGAACTTAGCAATAATTTATTTTATACTATTCCCAACAAAAATATTAAAATATGTAACTAACACACAATGGAGTAAACCGTTTTGAATGTTGCACATAGTTTCTTTGTCTTTGCGAATTTTTGTTTGTGAAAAGGCACAAAACACTCTGTACAAAGTGTGACGTTACACTCTACACATCATATTGCTGTGGAAGGTTTCTGATGTTCCAAACTACTGCAGTGTGGACCTTCAAGGTTGACATAGAAATTGGACATGTACAAAAATAGAGAAACAAGTATTCTCTTACAAGGTGGTGAAATATTAGCTGTGGCCTTTCCATTTATGTCTCTTGTAATCAGATAATTGCAAATAATGCATTTATTATCATACAGAGGCAAAATTTCCACAAAAAAGAAAATCAAAATATAAATTTTCTGGTGCAGTAACCTCCAAAATAATAAAAAATTTTCAGTAAATTAATAAAATAATTTTCAACAAAGTAAGAATAAAATTAAAAAAAAAATATTCATATTTCTATCTGTTATTATATATTGTACTATGTAGAATTATGGAAGATAGATTGTTTCTAATTTGATTGAATTTATATTCAGTTTACTAAAAGAAAACAAAATTAAATTGTTAAGTAAAAAGTACACACACATTCATAACCTGTGCTACATTTATGAACATCTTGTTCATCATCTACATTCACGTTCATAAATGAACAAATAACATCTTAGCCAGAGAATAATAAACAAATATAAGTACCAAATGTGAATCTACAGATATTTGTTTACCACAAAAATTACTAGTGTTAATACAAATTTTTCAATTTCAGTCTTGAATAATGGAAACAAAACATGACTGAATTTCTAAAACTTCATAACATATAAAAATATGATGGTGTTTTACTGATTTGTGTTTTGTACATTTTAACACATAACACAAAACTGAATAATTAATTACGTATAGAATTTTGAAATAAATACAATACATATCTTTATTTGTAAAGATATTGTGCAAAGATCTTTCAAAAATTACTCCTTTTTCCAACACTTTGAAACAAAATGAACACACAGCATATTCACAAGTGCTCTCTGGTAAGCATGGTTACCACTTTTCTTCTTCTCTGTTTGTTTGTCAAGCAAGATGGCAGTGGAAGAGGGAACTGTGAGAACTTATAAGTACAGTATAATTACCAGAAACCATTTAGAGAATCCGTTAAATGATATAGCCTAAAGCAAACATGTAGTTTACTTTCATTAGTACGGTATATTAGTTGTTACTGTCTAGTAATAAGAATACTTACTTGTAACCAATAAATTAGCATCTTCAGATGATGGGATACAGTTTCTGTGTCTGTTTCTTGGTAACATGTATTTTATTTATATTGTAATGTAACATGCCATCTTTATTGTTTCATGATTTTGTTAAATGTTAGATGTCTATTAATGTAACCCATATATGTCCACAATTACCTCCTTGTTTGTAACAAAGTAAATAGCAAACAACGAGTTCTTTTACTTTTAATTCTTGTAGTTTTATTCATAACTCTAAACTTCCCGCCCCCTCGCACCAGGTAGGAATCTTGGCTGTACCACTGTATTAGTATAGGTGTTTTACTGATGTAGGTATATATTCAACCTATTACACATGATTTAATTTCAGTATAGTATTTACACTCTGGAAAAATCGTCATAGATATATCTGATAAAACAATTTGCAACTTGTGTAACATCCCATAATTCCATAAATTTCTGGTAAACCGTGAAAATGTCTTATGATATGAGGAGTCAAAATATTAAAACCTTCAGTACCAGAGTCAGTCTCGTCTCATTAATATATTGTTCAGGGCTATTGGGCTGTGTGGAAGTACAATTGTTTATGGTAATTAGTATTTTTAATTTGTTGAAACTGCTGTATAGTCTAATGTGTTTGACTGTGGTCAACAGTGAAGTAAGTTTATGTTCATTCAGAGTTTTTTCTTTTGAGGAGATTCTACTAGTAAGGTTGTTGTACACGCAACATGTTAGGCGGTCCATACTAAAAGAAGATTTCAAAAACGAACTATAGCCAGTTGTTATACCAATAACTTTATCACTCACATTGTTTACCATCAGTGCTTACAAAATATAGTATCATAGTAAATAAGTTAAAAATAAGGGCAGTTCACTGTTCCACTTTTAATGTTGTACAGTTTGTTATAAAGCAATATGTTCCACCTAGTAACAAAGGCAGAAATTATTGATTCACAAGCAAATATTAAAACATTAATTTATCTGGTCCATAACTATGGAGTCGTGGAGAGAGATTAAAAAGTAAGGGACTGAGGAATGTAAGGCACTGCTATATAACGCTGTGTGAAATAAACAATCTCCACAACAGTCTAAAAACTGTACCAAATAAAATGGCTTGGAGAGACACATCTACTTGACTCGCAAGTGTTAAAGACATATTGTTACTCTTTTATATGGAGGAAACAAAAAGACTTGGAAGGAAGGAACATTTAATTACTGTAAAGTTAGGTTTACTAATTATCTA
Source organism: Magicicada septendecula (assembly GCA_034769895.1). Lineage (NCBI taxonomy): Eukaryota > Metazoa > Arthropoda > Insecta > Hemiptera > Cicadidae > Magicicada > Magicicada septendecula. Next base: position 76,091,130 of record CM068371.1, on the reverse strand, counting down.
ATTCATAATCTGCGACATTTTTAGAGAATGAATTTTTTTCAGAAAATGTGGGAACAACAATAAAACATAACATCATATATTTTTTTTGTTATTATTATTCTATTACTAATATTATTTATTTTATTGTTATCACACACACACACACACACACACACGCGCGCGCGCGCGCGCGCACACACACACACAATATAATAATAATACTTACATTTTTATGCTTCTGATGATGAAATCTTCAATCAACTTTTGATTTTCAGAATGTGTTTATATTCAGAAACATTCAAATTGTATGCAGGTAATTTCAAAACTGAAGAGAACTTGAAGAATCCCAGTCAATGTGTTTACTTCTAACCTAACCTGTTTTTGTCATCAGACCATTGCATCTGCATATATGAGAATATTCATTGTATGTCAGCATTGCCACGAATGTGAGTTACCAGTCAACAGGTTTAGAAGTTCAGACTGTGACAGCTTTTTTGTTTTGGAATTTAAATTGTGAAGCTAAGCTGTTCTTTACCTTCTCATTTTAAAAAAAAAATTAACCACTTTTCATGATTTTTTTATCTTCCATTCTTGCTTTATTTCATCCTTATCAATAAAACAAAACCTCATACAATCAGCATCGCAGGACAAAACAGGTCAAATCAGCATCCTGGGACACTAGACAAGCGTTTACAATCTGTGACAAATTTACGGGACATTTTGTCGCCCTAGTAAAGTAGAATTATATTGGCAAGATAAGATGTGATAAGAACAAAGTGAAATACATTGAATCAATTAAGATATGCCAATGGGTAGACAGGCATTATTCAGTCAGTCAGTTAGTTAGCAATTTTTTGGTCCAAAATACAATTATGGATATTGTTTAGTGTCATAACTGTGTAATAATACAATTTTATTTATTATTTGTACATAAAAATAAATAAATATAGATGTTTTATATATATTACAATTTGTATAAATTTAAAAGTACGTAAATATTACATACATAAAAATTTTTAAATAAATATTTAAAGTGTAGAAATATACAAAGTTCTTTTTTAAGTAACTACAAACTCGCAGGTTCCGTGTACATCTTCCAGTTCATTTGAAGTAAAAGTTCCAGTAACACTGTACTTACCAGGGCACATCAATTTCCACTGGCATGTACCTTGAACAGTACTATTTGGTAGGACATTTCTGCAAACAAATAAAAATATACGTACGGTACATTTATAATTAGAAAATCATTTCTTAAAGTTTCCATGTTTTTATGTAATTAATAAAAGATTCTGTTTATTACAGACGTATAAAAACTGTAGGAAATCCCATTACGGACTGTCAGTCACAATCTCTCTTACACACACACACGCGCACGCGCGCTCGCGTGCGTCTCAAATCTTGCAGGTTTACCCTATCTGTTCAATATAAGTTTGTGCGAAATGTTTACCTGCGGTCTTCAGATTACTAATGCAAAGTAAAAAGTTATAATATCATACACAAATAAGTTATGATAGTAATATACTAACTTCTGATACCACTTTGAGTGAGAGTATGTACTGGCATTACTATAGAACTTTGTAGGTTATACTTGTAGAATGTAGCTATAAAGATGATTTATTCCTCCTCTTATAATCTACAATACTGGATAATCATGTAAGCTTAGAGGTTCCCAAAGGAAAGGAGAGAGGATGCGAGGAAAATTATATACAGTGTAGCATGACAGATTATCCACTTAATGATGAATGAAATATGATCATAAATAAATATCAATAAAAATAACTATCAAAGAAAAATCCAAATGAAAACAAACAAGTATCACAATAAAATACTATCATAACTTGAAAAAGTAAAAATAAAGAAAAAAACCACTAGGCAACAAATATGTGTAAAGAAAAATAAACCCCAAAAAACTAAAATAAATGAAGGAAAATACCCAGGTAGCATAGGAGTAAGTAAGGAAGATACCCAGGACAAACCAACGTACATAATAACTATATGGTAATGAAGAAACAAAGAATGAATAAGGAAAATACCCAGAACAAACCAAAATACCTTATAAACAGGAATGAGTTTGAAGATACAAGCCAGTAGGAGGAGAAGACTACAAAAAATAACCAAAAGAGACCCAGTAAGGAGAAAACCAAAACCCCAAAAGAAATGAAATGTCACAAATGAAAGTATAACACCCAAAAACAGAAATAATGTAAAATAAATGTAAACAAAAGTGTTTAGAGTGATAAGAAAAAGTGCACCCATAAAAGTTATTTTATAATGAATAAAAACAAATCTTAAGAGTCCTCCTTCAGAAATAAATTTCTTGATAATATAAAACTATAAAACTGATTAGTGATAGTATCAAGAAATAACAGGGGACAAGTGCAAGTTATAATATTATAGTAAATAAACTTCAATAAAGTGCATTAAATGCTTAAACTTAATAAAAGTGTACCTTTAAATAACTTTAAAGTTTTAATTTAACTTCATGAGTACTATTTAATAGAATAGTATTATGAAAGGCTAATACTAATGTATACTAATACTAATACTAATGTTTCTAATAAAGTGCCACTCTTTATCTAATAACATTCACTGAAATGAGTAAGATAAATAGAGAGCAGGTAGTTAATAAGTAAAGTGACAAGGGATAAATCCCTAAAATAAACTAAAAACAGATAAGACTGCACCCAAGTAATATTAAGAAAGGTTTAAAAATGAAGAAACAAATGTGTTATGTTTCTAGTTAAATCAATGAACTATATACATAAATGTTGAATTAGAGAGTAATGTTCTAATATTCTAAAATGTTTATTATGTTTAATAGTTTTAATCAAGAATGCAATGTCTGAGTGTGGATACCATTCTTTTATTATAAAATGTTTATTAGGAGTTACTAGAAATAATCAAGACTAGAATGTCTGAACTTAAATACCATGTTTTACATGTCAAATAATTGTTATGTATTATTAGTTAGAATTCAATACTAAATGTTCTTGTAGTAAAGTAAGGAATTGTTAATTAACATTGTATTAGAATAGAAGGTCAGAAAGGGTATAAACAAGCTGTATTATTAAAAAACTTTGTATGTAAAACCAGATAAAATCTAGGCCAAATGGTAAATTTCAACTAAATTATAACTGACGAATCAAGTCCAGTAAACTAGTTAAACTGATGAAATTTATGTAAGGTAAATCAGTCACAGAATAATATAATATAAATTATACTTGAAAAAGATATAGTAAAAAGATAGGAAGAATTATGAGAAAAAATGCAAATGTAATAACTGAAAATTCAGAGTGGGGAGTCATAAATCATTGAATAATATTTAAAAGGATAACCAATTAATAAAATTACAAGAAATTAAGGGATGATAAACCTTTTATGTCAATCTGAGATTTAGTACAATCATAAATATAACATATAAAATGGCAAACATTTGGAGAAGGACAGGAAGTAAATTTTGAAGCCTACTTTGTCAAAATGAAGGAAATATAGCATTTTAGATAAAAAACTTTGTAAAACTATCTTATTTGGTATCAAATCAAACAGAAAGAACTAAAGAAAGAGATTGTGTATTTAGTATTTCATAAAATTAAATAATAGCAAAAATATATTCAGTGATATAATGTAAATTTTCTACATGTAGCGGAAGCCAAACAGATTTTAAAACAATGTATTACTAATATTAAATTGGCTAAGACGTTCAGGAGACGAAGGAAATGAGAACAGTTAATTATTGGACCTTGTCGAGGACACTTGAACGAGATTTTTGCTAATATTAACCTATATAGCAGACAAATATGGCGATCGGTCTGTAAACCTATTCTGCAGTGAAAAATCGTAAAGTACTAAATTTTGAACTTAAACCTTAAACTCAGTGAGAACATTTTATACCACAATTAACTTAAAGTAATACGGAACGGTAAATGAGTGAAATAATAACTTAAACCTCTACAATAAATAATTCTTAATAACGAGATGAGAAGTGCAAGTTTCGACCTTATTGAACAAAGTAAATTAAACATTATCACACATATTTAATCAAAGTGAATCACAAGACACTGAACCAGAACCATTCTACTAACACCAGAAGGAATAATCCCAACTGCGTAGATGAGGAAACATTGAAAAGGCACCATTTATTGGAAGAAATTTTCATCGAGCCAACTACGGTTTAACACATGCAGTCCGGGAGCCGCCATTTTCTTGACTCCCACAATTCAAAGCGAGCTTTACCAACCTAATCTCACAGTCTTCAATGGTTCGAATATTTTATTTAATAAACATTATATATTAACTAATAACTTGTAATTTTTAATTCTTAAGCTTTTTACTTGTAAGTGTTATACTTTCCTGACATTACCCTTCTCTGACTATATATAAAATAACCGTTCAAAGAACCTAATCATTAATATAAAATATCGATGTAAAAATGAATCGACGGCCCTGAGAACGAGTCGATACTACTGTTAACTAATCGATTAACACTCGATACATTATACAATTGTGAATAAATCTAAACTTTCTGCAATTTGGTTTCTATTTATTTATAAATTTAATAAATAGCATTGATAAATTGAGATCACGGACTATCCGAAAGGCGGCCTTTACCAAAAAAGAAGGAGAATACTAAAAAAAGAAGAAGAACCGTCTATCGATTAGTGCTGGAGATAATCCAATTAACGCGGAAGTTAATTATAAAAACGTAAAGTGATCCAATTAACAGAAACAGAACCAAAAGAGTTAAATTTTTACACCAATCAATTACGAAAATTAATTTACTAAATACAAACAACAAAAACCAATTGGACAATATTTTACAAAACCACAAAAATTTTTTATTTTTGGTAAACACACATATTTTTAGTTTGTAACCTTGAATAAATAGATTGTTACAAAATTGGCGCCCAATGTGGGGCTTCAATTTGTGATTGATAGGCTACTATAACTTGCCCAATTCCTAATTCAAGCTTGGCAGCGGTTATCCAGTCAGAGGAGTAAGAAAAATGCAACATCGAAGAAACGGGCGGCAGAGGTCAAAAAGGAAATTGAGATGGAAGAGAAGGAGGCGACGCCGGTGGAAGACGTGGAAATGTTATTACCCCCTGGTGGAACCTAAACAAACCGCACAACCAGAGGAACAACCTGAGATACCCAAGCAAACAGAGGAGGTCAATTTCCAAGAAACCATAATGAGAATGATGATGGAAATGAGCAAGAAAATGGATTCCACAAAAGAAGAAAATAGTAAGGAAAGGAAGGAAAATAACCAATCCTTAAGTAAAAAGATGGAAGGAATAAATAAGAACATAGAATCCAAGATGGAAGAGAAGTAAGAAGTTAGAAGAATTGAAGGAGGACAACCAGTCTTTAAAGGAAGAATTGGGTAATAAAATTGAAAATACAAATAAGAAAATAGAGGAAACCAGCAAGGAACTGAAAGAGGACAACCGATCCTTGAGTCAGAAAATTGATGAAACTAATCAGAAGATGGAGGAAACCAGCAAGAAGATGGAAGAAAAAATGGAGGAAAATAATAAAAAGATGGAAGAGAAGATAGGGGAGAAGTTGGAAGAATTGAGAGAGGATAACCAACTACTAAGAGAAGAATTAAGGGAGGTCAACCAGGAGAATCTGGACAAGTTAGATGAAAGGATGGAGTTGTTAAGAGAAGAAATGAGCAAGGAACTCAACGATAATAAGGAGTACGCCAACAAGAAAATAGAAGAAGAAACCATGGTAATAAAACAACAGATCATGGAAGTTGACGGAAAATGTAACCAGACTGAGCGGGAAATACAGGAATTCAAAGAAGTGGTAAACACCAAATTCACTAATATCGAAGAGCACAGTCGCAGGAAAGCGGAAGAACACCGGAAGGAAACTCAGGAAGAATTAGGGAAGGTACGGAACCAAGTTACGGAAAGGTGCGACAGAATGGAAGTAGCGATGACGAATATCACCGGTCAAGTGTGGCAGAGCCAGGAAGAAATGGAAGTAATTAGAAACAGGCCCACTAACTTCACGGGTATCCCCATAAAGGAGAATCGGGAATGGCTGAATTTACGTCAATATAAAAGGAAGCCAATGGAGTTCTTGGCCCGAATTGAGGAATACATTGCCAAACATAGGGGCAACAGATGGATTAATAACCGAGAACTGTTGGACGAATCATTCCGGGAGATGACGGACAATTGGTGGATGGCAAACCGAAGCGAGATCGATGACTACCAGCAATTCAAAAACTTGTTCAAGGCGAAGTACTGGTCGGAGACCACCCAGAACTTAATACGGGACATCTGTCATGGCCGATACAAAACACAAATGGGTAACACTATGACCGCATACTTCCTCGGAAAGGTATGTCTGGCGAAGCATTTGGAACCGGCCATACCAGAAGAATGCCTCGTAAATAAGCTATCGTACCATTACGATGAAGAAGTAATAAGAGCAAGGAGGGGTAGCCAAATAAAAATGATACAGGCGATGACTGAACTGTTGGAGAACTACGAGAATGAGGAGTACTATCGGCAAAGCAGAAGGAGGAATGATCGGCCGGAAATCAGAAATAATCCATACCCGAACAACGGTAATAACCAGAACAACCATGGATACCAAGGGAACCGTTACAATTCCAATTATAATAATGCCAACAATAATAATAATAATAATAATAATAATAATAATAACGGTCCTAGTAACCAAATTGCAAATAGGAATAATAACGGTTACCAAGGTAATCGAAACAATTATTACCCGAATCCAAATATTAATAGTCAGAGAAACCCAAACAATAATAATACCGAACGGTATTATAATAATAAAAGAGGTTACCCACCAAACAATAACCATAACAACAACAGGTTTTCACGGCCCAGGGTAAATTTCATACGAGCCGAAGGAAACAGCCAACGAAGATACACCCACCAGCGGCGTAACAGTTTCCACGAATATGAGGAGCGGCGGAAAAGCAGAGAACGTGATAGTTCGAGGTACAATCCGCCTAGATGAAGTACCAGTCTAGATGACCCAGAACGGAACCCAAACCGAGAACAACTACTCGAACATCGCACGGAGCGGCAGGAACCCACTCAAGGTTTCCCGACTGAAGCCTCAGTCGGTCTGAACGTTAATAACAATGAAAATGAGAATTTAAACGGGAGGAGGCAGTGATGAATTATCATGACCCTTCACTGCTCCTATCTCCTGGGTATCAACAAGAGTTGCAAAGAGCAACTAACTCTAATAATATAACAATCACTAGTTGCAACTACTTAAAAAATATTAGAAACGAACTATTGGAGGAGGATGACACTCGCCTCAATAGTATAAACGATGAAATAATCTATATAAACGTGGAAATAGAAGGAATCTTCGCCCAATTAATGATCGATACAGGTGCGAATGTGTCTATAATTAACACAACTGAATTGGAGAGAATCCAAAGGGAATGTGGTCAAATATTGCCGACTTTACCGATAAATAACATTGTATTAATAGGTGCCACTGGTCGCCAAAACAAAACGATCAGAAGGGAAGTATCAGTAAACGTGATTAGCAAGGGTATAGCTATAAACATGGTATTCTTAATTGCGACAGGATTGGCCTTTAATATATTGGTGGGGTGCGATGTGCTAAGGAGGAACTCTGCTATCATCGATTTACGTAAAAGGGTATCGCTGTTTGCAGAAGGGCTGACCTGGACGGCTGATTTGGTAGGTAGCGAGACAGTACTTCCCAGCAGTATCCACCAACAAATTTGAAACATAAACTATATCGAAAATAACTCCATCATTAACCCAATAGTATACGATAACACGGACGAGGATTTATGGTCCCAAAAGATACAAGAAATAAGGGATTTCTGGGGCGGAATCACAAGGGAGAAACTGCCCATCTACACCGAGCGAATCAGTTGATAAGAATATATGGAAAGTACCACTCAGTATTTTCAGACGAACCCGGTAAGGTAAAAAATTACCAATGTACGCTTCAATTTAGAGAAACCATGGAGTTTAACAGAAAATCATACCCATTGCGCATTCACGAAAAGAGGCTGTAAGAGCAGAAATAAACAGGATGATTAACAGTGACATCATAGAGAGTAGCCGATCTCCATTCACCAGCCCTATAGTGGCTATTCCTAAGAAAAACAGCCAAGTCCGGCTTTGCTTGGATGCGCGGGAAATAAACAAAATGATAATCAATGACAGAACATCACCCAGGGAGATAGAAGAAATCTTGAAACGATTCCACGGTACCAAGTACTTTAGTACCTGGGACACGGTATGCGGTTACTGGCAGGTGGAATTACACCCACAGAGTCGTCAGTATCTGGTATTCATATTCGAGGGGCGCAATTACCAATTCAAGAGATTGCCCTTCAGACTCGTGAATTCAGTTGCCATCTTTGTGACCTGTATGGACCAGATACTGGGACAGGAAGCACTTCAGTTTACCACCGTGTATGTAGATGATCTACTGATTACTTCAGAAACTTGGGAGGAGGAACACTGCTACCGCGTGAAACACGTAGTTAAGAAGTTGTCTGTAAATAACATCATGCTTAAATTAGAAAAATCCAAGTTCATTGCAAGAAAAGTTCAGTTCTTGGGTTTTAACTTGGATGACCGAGGAATCTCACCGTCTGCAGAGAAGGTGGAAGCGATCCAGAAATTCTCTGCACCCAAGAATAGAAAGCAATTACAGTCATTCCTGGGACTCTGTAATTATTACCGCAAGTTCCAGGAATAATATTCGGAATTAACTGCAAGGTTTCAACCACAGTTATCATAAAAAAACAAATGGATCTGGGGTCAAGAGCAGGATGTGATTTTCCAACTGATTAAGGATAAATTTCTGGAAACAATAATACTTGGCCACCCAAATTTTAAACTACCCTTTTTCTTGAACTGCGATGCCAGTAACATCAGCCTAGGAACGACGCTGTATCAAGAAGATGTGAAGGGTCAACATCAAGTGATTAGCTTTGCGAGTAGATCTTTAAACCAGTGCGAAAAGAACTACACTGTAACTGAAAAGGAATTGCTGAGTGTAGTATTTGCTTGTGGTAAATTCTGCACTTACATCTTGGGTTACCCAATTACCGTCCGAACAGACCATAAATCAATATTGTTCCTAAAAAGCTGCAAATTGAATCACGGCAGGCTGACAAGGTGGATACTTGCCCTTCAAGAGTACAATCTAAAATGGGAATACATCCCAGGAAAAAAGAATGTCGTAGCAGATGTGTTATCACGTGTTAATGTGGAAGAGCAAACATTCGAGGGAGAGAAAGAAAGCGTACTCAAAATCTACCACATTATTAGCACCAGAGCCGATCTAGCCACATTATTAATGAACCTTAGCACCCACCAACAAGCGGACCCGAAATTGAGAAATATAAAAACTCGATTGGAAGAAGGGGACGAAACCGTCGCTCAATATTATCAAATAAATAAAGAAATCTTGTTCATTAAAACATCATTAAAGCAGGAGACCTGGAAGGTGATTATTCCAACCCATATTGAAAAGGAGATAATCATAAATTATCATATACGATATGGGCATATGGGCGCCTTAAAGGTGATTAAGGCTCTGGAGGAGAGCTGCCACATAAAAAACATAAACCGGAAGGTCCGGATATATATCAAAAGTTGTCGTATATGCCAACTAGTAAAATCAAACAACGAGAAGAAGGAAGGCATTATGATTCCTATAACATCCCAGGCGAAATTGGAGAAGGTATTCTTAGACATCTGCGGACCATTTCCCCGTAGTGGCGGTCGACACCGATATAGGTACCTGATAATCGTAACGGACCATTTCACTAAGTTTGTTAAGTTATACCCAGCTAATCGGGCAACTACTAGGAAAATTCTGGGAATATTAACAGAACAGTATATCCCAAACATAGGGAAACCAGCTTCGATCATCACGGATCATGGAACCCAGTTTAAGGGGAGAAAATGGCGGGATACCCTATTATCAAGGGGTGTTCGAACATACAAAACCTCGGTCTACCACCCGAGCAGTAATCCGGCAGAGAGGGTGTTAAGAGAAGTGGGGAGGATATTAAGAACTTATTGTCACCATCAACAGAGAAAGTGGCAAGAATACCTAGAAGCCACTGAGGAATTCCTCAACTTGGCATACCATCCAGCTATAGGAATTACCCCATATTCCGCCATGTACGAGAAACAACCCCCACGAGAGATCGAAGAAATCCTAGAGTTCCCTAGGAATAATATTTATACGTTCGACAAGGTAAAATTCTACAACAAAGTGGCCGAAGACCAGCAGAAACGGCAAAACAAATATCAAAAGGCTAGTGGTAAAATAATAACTTATAAAATTGGAGAAAAAATATTATTGAAAAATCGTGAACTACCCAGCACGCTGGAAGGAATAACGAAGAAGTTATTGTTACTATACACAGGACCATATATAGTCTCCAAAATAAAGAACAATAATACATATGAAATAAAGGAGATGGGTTCTGAGAGAATCAAAGGCATATATAACCAGGCTTCCATGAAAAAATATTATGAGGAGTAGAATTTTGAAGTATAAAATCAATCAAATAAATTCAAAAATAAAGTAAGAACAACTTATGAACAAATATTTATAAAAATAATTATGGAAAATAAGAAAGAGAATTTGGAATTTATATAAATCAAATAAATTCTAAAAATATAGTAAGAACAACTTACTACCCATTATTTATGAAATTTATGGAAATCAAGAAAAAGAATTTTGAATAAATAGAACATACAAGTTCTAATACATAGTAAGATCAACTTACTGACAATGATTTATGGATTTTGAAAATAAAAGAAAAGAATTTGGAAGTTAAATAAAACAAACAAATTATAAAATATAGTAAGAGCAACTTACCACAACTATTTATAAAAATAATTTTGAAGAGAAGGAAAAGGAAGTAAGAACCACTGATACAATTAAAGGGAATACACTTGTGTTGGAATAAAAATAATAAAACCTTTACGCAATACAAGGAGACAAGGAGAAACAATGACCACATAAATATTATAATTAAAGAATTCATTTGGATAAAAAACAAGAGCAAAATATTTTTTTGGAAAAAGAAAAAGAAATATATATAAATAAATCAATAATATAACTATGATCATAAAATAAATGTCAATTATATAATAAAGACAATTAGAAGAATAATTGCAAGACATGAAACTAGTGGAACAATTCATGAGAACTAAGAAAAAACCAAAATATCATAAAATATATAATACCAATGACCAGAAACAGAATGTGATAACAACAAAGGATTAACAGAGAATTCACACAAAAAACTTTATACTTAATAACTAGCGATAATTATATTAATAAAAGAGCTTCCCACCATAATAAGAAATAAGATATCAGTAGAACTAACAAGTCAGAAGAATAACTGAGAAGAAAAATAACTGAGATAGAAATATTAACAAATCTGAGCAAATACAAAGTGAGGTATCCAAAGATATTTTTTAATAGTCGTAAAATAGACTATTCTTTTCTAATTTTTATTAATAACTGTCTGTAAATGATTCCAGCAGTATTATTATGTTTTGAGCAGAGGTGAATTTCTCTGATCTCAATGAGAAGTGTAGCATGGCCAGCAGAGTATATGTAGCCACAAGTGCCTCTCTCTGAACTGACCCAGCTCACGTGTTAGGGAATAAATATACCAAGGATAAAACACCAAGTTAAGAAAAATGAAAATAAATAATAATAAACCTCAGATGACTATTACTATCAAGGAAAATCAATTTAAGAATAAAAATATGTAAGCTCAAATATGAAGAAGCAAAGATAGAAAGGGAAAGGAAGTCAAGAATTATAATTATATAATAAGTATCAAGCAATTATTTCAGACAAACTCAAAGTATGGTCTGAACTAATCACTTCTGGAGGAGAGCAATCTGTAGCATGACAGATTATCCACTTAATGATGAATGAAATATGATCATAAATAAATATCAATAAAAATAACTATCAAAGAAAAATCCAAATGAAAACAAACAAGTATCACAATAAAATACTATCATAACTTGAAAAAGTAAAAATAAAGAAAAAAACCACTAGGCAACAAATATGTGTAAAGAAAAATAAACCCCAAAAACTAAAATAAATGAAGGAAAATACCCAGGTAGGATAGGAGTAAGTAAGGAAGATACCCAGGACAAACCACGTACATAATAACTATATGGTAATGAAGAAACAAAGAATGAATAAGGAAATACCCAGAACAAACCAAAATACCTAATAAACAGGAATGAGTTTGAAGATACAAGATAGTAGGAGGAGAAGACTACAACAAATACCACAAAAGAGACCCAGTAAGGAGAAAACCAAAACCCCAAAAGAAATGAAATGTCACAAATGAAAGTATAACACCCAAAAACAGAAATAATGTAAAATAAATGTAAACAAAAGTATTTAGAGTGATAAGAAAAAGTGCACCCATAAAAGTTATTTTATAATGAATAAAAACAAATCTTAAGAGTCCTCCTTCAGAAATAAATTTCTTGATAATATAAAACTATAAAACTGATTAGTGATAGTATCAAGAAATAACAGGGGACAAGTGCAAGTTATAATATTATAGTAAATAAACTTCAATAAAGTGCATTAAATGCTTAAACTTAATAAAAGTGTACCTTTAAATAACTTTAAAGTTTTAATTTAACTTCATGAGTACTATTTAATAGATAGTATTATGAAAGGCAAAGACTAATGTTTCTAATAAAGTGCCACTCTTTATCTAATAACATTCACTGAAATGAGTAAGATAAATAGAGAGCAGGTAGTTAATAAGTAAAGTGACAAGGGATAAATCCCTAAAATAAACTAAAAACAGATAAGACTGCACCCAAGTAATATTAAGAAAGGTTTAAAAATGAAGAAACAAATGTGTTATGTTTCTAGTTAAATCAATGAACTATATACATAAATGTTGAATTAGAGAGTAATGTTCTAATATTCTAAAATGTTTATTATGTTTAATAGTTTTAATCAAGAATGCAATGTCTGAGTGTGGATACCATTCTTTTATTATAAAATGTTTATTAGGAGTTACTAGAAATAATCAAGACTAGAATGTCTGAACTTAAATACCATGTTTTACATGTCAAATAATTGTTATGTATTATTAGTTAGAATTCAATACTAAATGTTCTTGTAGTAAAGTAAGGAATTGTTAATTAACATTGTATTAGAATAGAAGGTCAGAAAGGGTATAAACAAGCTGTATTATTAAAAAACTTTGTATGTAAAACCAGATAAAATCTAGGCCAAATGGTAAATTTCAACTAAATTATAATTGACGAATCAAGTCCAGTAAACTAGTTAAACTGATGAAATTTATGTAAGGTAAATCAGTCACAGAATAATATAATATAAAATTATACTTGAAAAAGATATAGTAAAAAGATAGGAAGAATTATGAGAAAAAATGCAAATGTAATAACTGAAAATTCAGAGTGGGAGTCATAAATCATTGAATAATATTTAAAAGGATAACCAATTAATAAAATTACAAGAAATTAAGGATGATAAACCTTTTATGTCAATCTGAGATTTAGTACAATCATAAATATAACATATAAAATGGCAAACATTTGGAGAAGGACAGGAAGTAAATTTTGAAGCCTACTTTGTCAAATGAAGGAAATATAGCATTTTAGATAAAAAACTTTGTAAAACTATCTTATTTGGTATCAAATCAAACAGAAAGAACTAAAGAAAGAGATTGTGTATTTAGTATTTCATAAAATTAAATAATAGCAAAAATATATTCAGTGATATAATGTAAATTTTCTACATGTAGCGGAAGCCAAACAGATTTTAAAACAATGTATTACTAATATTAAATTGGCTAAGACGTTCAGGAGACGAAGGAAATGAGAACAGTTAATTATTGGACCTTGTCGAGGACACTTGAACGAGATTTTTGCTAATATTAACCTATATAGCAGACAAATATGGCGATCGGTCTGTAAACCTATTCTGCAGTGAAAAATCGTAAAGTACTAAATTTTGAACTTAAACCTTAAACTCAGTGAGAACATTTTATACCACAATTAACTTAAAGTAATACGGAACGGTAAATGAGTGAAATAATAACTTAAACCTCTACAATAAATAATTCTTAATAACGAGATGAGAAGTGCAAGTTTCGACCTTATTGAACAAAGTAAATTAAACATTATCACACATATTTAATCAAAGTGAATCACAAGACACTGAACCAGAACCATTCTACTAACACCAGAAGGAATAATCCCAACTGCGTAGATGAGGAAACATTGAAAAGGCACCATTTATTGGAAGAAATTTTCATCGAGCCAACTACGGTTTAACACATGCAGTCCGGGAGCCGCCATTTTCTTGACTCCCACAATTCAAAGCGAGCTTTACCAACCTAATCTCACAGTCTTCAATGGTTCGAATATTTTATTTAATAAACATTATATATTAACTAATAACTTGTAATTTTTAATTCTTAAGCTTTTTACTTGTAAGTGTTATACTTTCCTGACCTTACCCTTCTCTGACTATATATAAAATAACCGTTCAAAGAACCTAATCATTAATATAAAATATCGATGTAAAAATGAATCGACGGCCCTGAGAACGAGTCGATACTACTGTTAACTAATCGATTAACACTCGATACATTATACAATTGTGAATAAATCTAAACTTTCTGCAATTTGGTTTCTATTTATTTATAAATTTAATAAATAGCATTGATAAATTGAGATCACGGACTATCCGAAAGTCGGCCTTTACCAAAAAAGAAGGAGAATACTCAAAAAAGAAGAAGAACCGTCTATCGATTAGTGCTGGAGATAATCCAATTAACGCGGAAGTTTATTATAAAAACGTAAAGTGATCCAATTAACAGAAACAGAACCAAAAGAGTTAAATTTTTACACCAATCAATTACGAAAATTAATTTACTAAATACAAACAACAAAAACCAATTGGACAATATTTTACAAAACCACAAAAATTTTTTATTTTTGGTAAACACACATATTTTTAGTTTGTAACCTTGAATAAATAGATTGTTACAAAATTGGCGCCCAATGTGGGGCTTCAATTTGTGATTGATAGGCTACTATAACTTGCCCAATTCCTAATTCAAGCTTGGCAGCGGTTATCCAGTCAGAGGAGTAAGAAAAATGCAACATCGAAGAAACGGGCGGCAGAGGTCAAAAAGGAAATTGAGATGGAAGAGAAGGAGGCGACGCCGGTGGAAGACGTGGAAATGTTATTACCCCCTGGTGGAACCTAAACAAACCGCACAACCAGAGGAACAACCTGAGATACCCAAGCAAACAGAGGAGGTCAATTTCCAAGAAACCATAATGAGAATGATGATGGAAATGAGCAAGAAAATGGATTCCACAAAAGAAGAAAATAGTAAGGAAAGGAAGGAAAATAACCAATCCTTAAGTAAAAAGATGGAAGGAATAAATAAGAACATAGAATCCAAGATGGAAGAGAAGTAAGAAGTTAGAAGAATTGAAGGAGGACAACCAGTCTTTAAAGGAAGAATTGGGTAATAAAATTGAAAATACAAATAAGAAAATAGAGGAAACCAGCAAGGAACTGAAAGAGGACAACCGATCCTTGAGTCAGAAAATTGATGAAACTAATCAGAAGATGGAGGAAACCAGCAAGAAGATGGAAGAAAAAATGGAGGAAAATAATAAAAAGATGGAAGAGAAGATAGGGGAGAAGTTGGAAGAATTGAGAGAGGATAACCAACTACTAAGAGAAGAATTAAGGGAGGTCAACCAGGAGAATCTGGACAAGTTAGATGAAAGGATGGAGTTGTTAAGAGAAGAAATGAGCAAGGAACTCAACGATAATAAGGAGTACGCCAACAAGAAAATAGAAGAAGAAACCATGGTAATAAAACAACAGATCATGGAAGTTGACGGAAAATGTAACCAGACTGAGCGGGAAATACAGGAATTCAAAGAAGTGGTAAACACCAAATTCACTAATATCGAAGAGCACAGTCGCAGGAAAGCGGAAGAACACCGGAAGGAAACTCAGGAAGAATTAGGGAAGGTACGGAACCAAGTTACGGAAAGGTGCGACAGAATGGAAGTAGCGATGACGAATATCACCGGTCAAGTGTGGCAGAGCCAGGAAGAAATGGAAGTAATTAGAAACAGGCCCACTAACTTCACGGGTATCCCCATAAAGGAGAATCGGGAATGGCTGAATTTACGTCAATATAAAAGGAAGCCAATGGAGTTCTTGGCCCGAATTGAGGAATACATTGCCAAACATAGGGGCAACAGATGGATTAATAACCGAGAACTGTTGGACGAATCATTCCGGGAGATGACGGACAATTGGTGGATGGCAAACCGAAGCGAGATCGATGACTACCAGCAATTCAAAAACTTGTTCAAGGCGAAGTACTGGTCGGAGACCACCCAGAACTTAATACGGGACATCTGTCATGGCCGATACAAAACACAAATGGGTAACACTATGACCGCATACTTCCTCGGAAAGGTATGTCTGGCAAAGCATTTGGAACCGGCCATACCAGAAGAATGCCTCGTAAATAAGCTATCGTACCATTACGATGAAGAAGTAATAAGAGCAAGGAGGGGTAGCCAAATAAAAATGATACAGGCGATGACTGAACTGTTGGAGAACTACGAGAATGAGGAGTACTATCGGCAAAGCAGAAGGAGGAATGATCGGCCGGAAATCAGAAATAATCCATACCCGAACAACGGTAATAACCAGAACAACCATGGATACCAAGGGAACCGTTACAATTCCAATTATAATAATGCCAACAATAATAATAATAATAATAATAATAATAATAACGGTCCTAGTAACCAAATTGCAAATAGGAATAATAACGGTTACCAAGGTAATCGAAACAATTATTACCCGAATCCAAATATTAATAGTCAGAGAAACCCAAACAATAATAATACCGAACGGTATTATAATAATAAAAGAGGTTACCCACCAAACAATAACCATAACAACAACAGGTTTTCACGGCCCAGGGTAAATTTCATACGAGCCGAAGGAAACAGCCAACGAAGATACACCCACCAGCGGCGTAACAGTTTCCACGAATATGAGGAGCGGCGGAAAAGCAGAGAACGTGATAGTTCGAGGTACAATCCGCCTAGATGAAGTACCAGTCTAGATGACCCAGAACGGAACCCAAACCGAGAACAACTACTCGAACATCGCACGGAGCGGCAGGAACCCACTCAAGGTTTCCCGACTGATGCCTCAGTCGGTCTGAACGTTAATAACAACGAAAATGAGAATTTAAACGGGAGGAGGCAGTGATGAATTATCATGACCCTTCACTGCTCCTATCTCCTGGGTATCAACAAGAGTTGCAAAGAGCAACTAACTCTAATAATATAACAATCACTAGTTGCAACTACTTAAAAAATATTAGAAACGAACTATTGGAGGAGGATGACACTCGCCTCAATAGTATAAACGATGAAATAATCTATATAAACGTGGAAATAGAAGGAATCTTCGCCCAATTAATGATCGATACAGGTGCGAATGTGTCTATAATTAACACAACTGAATTGGAGAGAATCCAAAGGGAATGTGGTCAAATATTGCCGACTTTACCGATAAATAACATTGTATTAATAGGTGCCACTGGTCGCCAAAACAAAACGATCAGAAGGGAAGTATCAGTAAACGTGATTAGCAAGGGTATAGCTATAAACATGGTATTCTTAATTGCGACAGGATTGGCCTTTAATATATTGGTGGGGTGCGATGTGCTAAGGAGGAACTCTGCTATCATCGATTTACGTAAAAGGGTATCGCTGTTTGCAGAAGGGCTGACCTGGACGGCTGATTTGGTAGGTAGCGAGACAGTACTTCCCAGCAGTATCCACCAACAAATTTGAAACATAAACTATATCGAAAATAACTCCATCATTAACCCAATAGTATACGATAACACGGACGAGGATTTATGGTCCCAAAAGATACAAGAAATAAGGGATTTCTGGGGCGGAATCACAAGGGAGAAACTGCCCATCTACACCGAGCGAATCAGTTGATAAGAATATATGGAAAGTACCACTCAGTATTTTCAGACGAACCCGGTAAGGTAAAAAATTACCAATGTACGCTTCAATTTAGAGAAACCATGGAGTTTAACAGAAAATCATACCCATTGCGCATTCACGAAAAGAGGCTGTAAGAGCAGAAATAAACAGGATGATTAACAGTGACATCATAGAGAGTAGCCGATCTCCATTCACCAGCCCTATAGTGGCTATTCCTAAGAAAAACAGCCAAGTCCGGCTTTGCTTGGATGCGCGGGAAATAAACAAAATGATAATCAATGACAGAACATCACCCAGGGAGATAGAAGAAATCTTGAAACGATTCCACGGTACCAAGTACTTTAGTACCTGGGACACGGTATGCGGTTACTGGCAGGTGGAATTACACCCACAGAGTCGTCAGTATCTGGTATTCATATTCGAGGGGCGCAATTACCAATTCAAGAGATTGCCCTTCAGACTCGTGAATTCAGTTGCCATCTTTGTGACCTGTATGGACCAGATACTGGGACAGGAAGCACTTCAGTTTACCACCGTGTATGTAGATGATCTACTGATTACTTCAGAAACTTGGGAGGAGGAACACTGCTACCGCGTGAAACACGTAGTTAAGAAGTTGTCTGTAAATAACATCATGCTTAAATTAGAAAAATCCAAGTTCATTGCAAGAAAAGTTCAGTTCTTGGGTTTTAACTTGGATGACCGAGGAATCTCACCGTCTGCAGAGAAGGTGGAAGCGATCCAGAAATTCTCTGCACCCAAGAATAGAAAGCAATTACAGTCATTCCTGGGACTCTGTAATTATTACCGCAAGTTCCAGGAATAATATTCGGAATTAACCGCAAGGTTTCAACCACAGTTATCATAAAAAAACAAATGGATCTGGGGTCAAGAGCAGGATGTGATTTTCCAACTGATTAAGGATAAATTTCTGGAAACAATAATACTTGGCCACCCAAATTTTAAACTACCCTTTTTCTTGAACTGCGATGCCAGTAACATCAGCCTAGGAACGACGCTGTATCAAGAAGATGTGAAGGGTCAACATCAAGTGATTAGCTTTGCGAGTAGATCTTTAAACCAGTGCGAAAAGAACTACACTGTAACTGAAAAGGAATTGCTGAGTGTAGTATTTGCTTGTGGTAAATTCTGCACTTACATCTTGGGTTACCCAATTACCGTCCGAACAGACCATAAATCAATATTGTTCCTAAAAAGCTGCAAATTGAATCACGGCAGGCTGACAAGGTGGATACTTGCCCTTCAAGAGTACAATCTAAAATGGGAATACATCCCAGGAAAAAAGAATGTCGTAGCAGATGTGTTATCACGTGTTAATGTGGAAGAGCAAACATTCGAGGGAGAGAAAGAAAGCGTACTCAAAATCTACCACATTATTAGCACCAGAGCCGATCTAGCCACATTATTAATTAACCTTAGCACCCACCAACAAGCGGACCCGAAATTGAGAAATATAAAAACTCGATTGGAAGAAGGGGACGAAACCGTCGCTCAATATTATCAAATAAATAAAGAAATCTTGTTCATTAAAACATCATTAAAGCAGGAGACCTGGAAGGTGATTATTCCAACCCATATTGAAAAGGAGATAATCATAAATTATCATATACGATATGGGCATATGGGCGCCTTAAAGGTGATTAAGGCTCTGGAGGAGAGCTGCCACATAAAAAACATAAACCGGAAGGTCCGGATATATATCAAAAGTTGTCGTATATGCCAACTAGTAAAATCAAACAACGAGAAGAAGGAAGGCATTATGATTCCTATAACATCCCAGGCGAAATTGGAGAAGGTATTCTTAGACATCTGCGGACCATTTCCCCGTAGTGGCGGTCGACACCGATATAGGTACCTGATAATCGTAACGGACCATTTCACTAAGTTTGTTAAGTTATACCCAGCTAATCGGGCAACTACTAGGAAAATTCTGGGAATATTAACAGAACAGTATATCCCAAACATAGGGAAACCAGCTTCGATCATCACGGATCATGGAACCCAGTTTAAGGGGAGAAAATGGCGGGATACCCTATTATCAAGGGGTGTTCGAACATACAAAACCTCGGTCTACCACCCGAGCAGTAATCCGGCAGAGAGGGTGTTAAGAGAAGTGGGGAGGATATTAAGAACTTATTGTCACCATCAACAGAGAAAGTGGCAAGAATACCTAGAAGCCACTGAGGAATTCCTCAACTTGGCATACCATCCAGCTATAGGAATTACCCCATATTCCGCCATGTACGAGAAACAACCCCCACGAGAGATCGAAGAAATCCTAGAGTTCCCTAGGAATAATATTTATACGTTCGACAAGGTAAAATTCTACAACAAAGTGGCCGAAGACCAGCAGAAACGGCAAAACAAATATCAAAAGGCTAGTGGTAAAATAATAACTTATAAAATTGGAGAACAAATATTATTGAAAAATCGTGAACTACCCAGCACGCTGGAAGGAATAACGAAGAAGTTATTGTTACTATACACAGGACCATATATAGTCTCCAAAATAAAGAACAATAATACATATGAAATAAAGGAGATGGGTTCTGAGAGAATCAAAGGCATATATAACCAGGCTTCCATGAAAAAATATTATGAGGAGTAGAATTTTGAAGTATAAAATCAATCAAATAAATTCAAAAATAAAGTAAGAACAACTTATGAACAAATATTTATAAAAATAATTATGGAAAATAAGAAAGAGAATTTGGAATTTATATAAATCAAATAAATTCTAAAAATATAGTAAGAACAACTTACTACCCATTATTTATGAAATTTATGGAAATCAAGAAAAAGAATTTTGAATAAATAGAACATACAAGTTCTAATACATAGTAAGATCAACTTACTGACAATGATTTATGGATTTTGAAAATAAAAGAAAAGAATTTGGAAGTTAAATAAAACAAACAAATTATAAAATATAGTAAGAGCAACTTACCACAACTATTTATAAAAATAATTTTGAAGAGAAGGAAAAGGAAGTAAGAACCACTGATACAATTAAAGGGAATACACTTGTGTTGGAATAAAAATAATAAAACCTTTACGCAATACAAGGAGAAACAATGACCACATAAATATTATAATTAAAGAATTCATTTGGATAAAAAACAAGAGCAAAATAATTTTTTTGGAAAAAGAAAAAGAAATATATATAAATAAATCAATAATATAACTATGATCATAAAATAAATGTCAATTATATAATAAAGACAATTAGAAGAATAATTGCAAGACATGAAACTAGTGGAACAATTCATGAGAACTAAGAAAAAACCAAAATATCATAAAATATATAATACCAATGACCAGAAACAGAATGTGATAACAACAAAGGATTAACAGAGAATTCACACAAAAAACTTTATACTTAATAACTAGCGATAATTATATTAATAAAAGAGCTTCCCACCATAATAAGAAATAAGATATCAGTAGAACTAACAAGTCAGAAGAATAACTGAGAAGAAAAATAACTGAGATAGAAATATTAACAAATCTGAGCAAATACAAAGTGAGGTATCCAAAGATATTTTTTAATAGTCGTAAAATAGACTATTCTTTTCTAATTTTTATTAATAACTGTCTGTAAATGATTCCAGCAGTATTATTATGTTTTGAGCAGAGGTGAATTTCCTCTGATCTCAATGAGAAGTGTAGCATGGCCAGCAGAGTATATGTAGCCACAAGTGCCTCTCTCTGAACTGACCCAGCTCACGTGTTAGGGAATAAATATACCAAGGATAAAACACCAAGTTAAGAAAAAATGAAAATAAATAATAATAAACCTCAGATGACTATTACTATCAAGGAAAATCAATTTAAGAATAAAATATATGTAAGCTCAAATATGAAGAAGCAAAGATAGAAAGGGAAAGGAAGTCAAGAATTATAATATATAATAAGTATCAAGCAATTATTTCAGACAAACTCAAAGTATGGTCTGAACTAATCACTTCTGGAGGAGAGCAATCTGTAGCATGACAGATTATCCACTTAATGATGAATGAAATATGATCATAAATAAATATCAATAAAAATAACTATCAAAGAAAAATCCAAATGAAAACAAACAAGTATCACAATAAAATACTATCATAACTTGAAAAAGTAAAAATAAAGAAAAAAACCACTAGGCAACAAATATGTGTAAAGAAAAATAAACCCCAAAAAACTAAAATAAATGAAGGAAAATACCCAGGTAGGATAGGAGTAAGTAAGGAAGATACCCAGGACAAACCAACGTACATAATAACTATATGGTAATGAAGAAACAAAGAATGAATAAGGAAAATACCCAGAACAAACCAAAATACCTAATAAACAGGAATGAGTTTGAAGATACAAGATAGTAGGAGGAGAAGACTACAACAAATACCCAAAAGAGACCCAGTAAGGAGAAAACCAAAACCCCAAAAGAAATGAAATGTCACAAATGAAAGTATAACACCCAAAAACAGAAATAATGTAAAATAAATGTAAACAAAAGTATTTAGAGTGATAAGAAAAAGTGCACCCATAAAAGTTATTTTATAATGAATAAAAACAAATCTTAAGAGTCCTCCTTCAGAAATAAATTTCTTGATAATATAAAACTATAAAACTGATTAGTGATAGTATCAAGAAATAACAGGGGATAAGTGCAAGTTATAATATTATAGTAAATAAACTTCAATAAAGTGCATTAAATGCTTAAACTTAATAAAAGTGTACCTTTAAATAACTTTAAAGTTTTAATTTAACTTCATGAGTACTATTTAATAGAATAGTATTATGAAAGGCAAAGACTAATGTTTCTAATAAAGTGCCACTCTTTATCTAATAACATTCACTGAAATGAGTAAGATAAATAGAGAGCAGGTAGTTAATAAGTAAAGTGACAAGGGATAAATCCCTAAAATAAACTAAAAACAGATAAGACTGCACCCAAGTAATATTAAGAAAGGTTTAAAAATGAAGAAACAAATGTGTTATGTTTCTAGTTAAATCAATGAACTATATACATAAATGTTGAATTAGAGAGTAATGTTCTAATATTCTAAAATGTTTATTATGTTTAATAGTTTTAATCAAGAATGCAATGTCTGAGTGTGGATACCATTCTTTTATTATAAAATGTTTATTAGGAGTTACTAGAAATAATCAAGACTAGAATGTCTGAACTTAAATACCATGTTTTACATGTCAAATAATTGTTATGTATTATTAGTTAGAATTCAATACTAAATGTTCTTGTAGTAAAGTAAGGAATTGTTAATTAACATTGTATTAGAATAGAAGGTCAGAAAGGGTATAAACAAGCTGTATTATTAAAAAACTTTGTATGTAAAACCAGATAAAATCTAGGCCAAATGGTAAATTTCAACTAAATTATAATTGACGAATCAAGTCCAGTAAACTAGTTAAACTGATGAAATTTATGTAAGGTAAATCAGTCACAGAATAATATAATATAAATTATACTTGAAAAAGATATAGTAAAAAGATAGGAAGAATTATGAGAAAAAATGCAAATGTAATAACTGAAAATTCAGAGTGGGGAGTCATAAATCATTGAATAATATTTAAAAGGATAACCAATTAATAAAATTACAAGAAATTAAGGGATGATAAACCTTTTATGTCAATCTGAGATTTAGTACAATCATAAATATAACATATAAAATGGCAAACATTTGGAGAAGGACAGGAAGTAAATTTTGAAGCCTACTTTGTCAAAATGAAGGAAATATAGCATTTTAGATAAAAAACTTTGTAAAACTATCTTATTTGGTATCAAATCAAACAGAAAGAACTAAAGAAAGAGATTGTGTATTTAGTATTTCATAAAATTAAATAATAGCAAAAATATATTCAGTGATATAATGTAAATTTTCTACATGTAGCGGAAGCCAAACAGATTTTAAAACAATGTATTACTAATATTAAATTGGCTAAGACGTTCAGGAGACGAAGGAAATGAGAACAGTTAATTATTGGACCTTGTCGAGGACACTTGAACGAGATTTTTGCTAATATTAACCTATATAGCAGACAAATATGGCGATCGGTCTGTAAACCTATTCTGCAGTGAAAAATCGTAAAGTACTAAATTTTGAACTTAAACCTTAAACTCAGTGAGAACATTTTATACCACAATTAACTTAAAGTAATACGGAACGGTAAATGAGTGAAATAATAACTTAAACCTCTACAATAAATAATTCTTAATAACGAGATGAGAAGTGCAAGTTTCGACCTTATTGAACAAAGTAAATTAAACATTATCACACATATTTAATCAAAGTGAATCACAAGACACTGAACCAGAACCATTCTACTAACACCAGAAGGAATAATCCCAACTGCGTAGATGAGGAAACATTGAAAAGGCACCATTTATTGGAAGAAATTTTCATCGAGCCAACTACGGTTTAACACATGCAGTCCGGGAGCCGCCATTTTCTTGACTCCCACAATTCAAAGCGAGCTTTACCAACCTAATCTCACAGTCTTCAATGGTTCGAATATTTTATTTAATAAACATTATATATTAACTAATAACTTGTAATTTTTAATTCTTAAGCTTTTTACTTGTAAGTGTTATACTTTCCTGACCTTACCCTTCTCTGACTATATATAAAATAACCGTTCAAAGAACCTAATCATTAATATAAAATATCGATGTAAAAATGAATCGACGGCCCTGAGAACGAGTCGATACTACTGTTAACTAATCGATTAACACTCGATACATTATACAATTGTGAATAAATCTAAACTTTCTGCAATTTGGTTTCTATTTATTTATAAATTTAATAAATAGCATTGATAAATTGAGATCACGGACTATCCGAAAGTCGGCCTTTACCAAAAAAGAAGGAGAATACTCAAAAAAGAAGAAGAACCGTCTATCGATTAGTGCTGGAGATAATCCAATTAACGCGGAAGTTTATTATAAAAACGTAAAGTGATCCAATTAACAGAAACAGAACCAAAAGAGTTAAATTTTTACACCAATCAATTACGAAAATTAATTTACTAAATACAAACAACAAAAACCAATTGGACAATATTTTACAAAACCACAAAAATTTTTTATTTTTGGTAAACACACATATTTTTAGTTTGTAACCTTGAATAAATAGATTGTTACAAAATTGGCGCCCAATGTGGGGCTTCAATTTGTGATTGATAGGCTACTATAACTTGCCCAATTCCTAATTCAAGCTTGGCAGCGGTTATCCAGTCAGAGGAGTAAGAAAAATGCAACGTCGAGCAACATCGAAGAAACGGGCGGCAGAGGTCGAAAAGGAAATTGAGATGGAAGAGAAGGAGGCGACGCCGGTGGAAGACATGGAAATGTTATTACCCCCCGGTGGAACGTAAACAAACCGCACAACCAGAGGAACAACCTGAGATACCCAAGCAAACAGAGGAGGTCAATTTCCAAGAAACCATAATGAGAATGATGATGGAAATGAGCAAGAAAATGGATTCCACAAAAGAAGAAAATAGTAAGGAAAGGAAGGAAAATAACCAATCCTTAAGTAAAAAGATGGAAGGAATAAATAAGAACATAGAATCCAAGATGGAAGAGAAGTAAGAAGTTAGAAGAATTGAAGGAGGACAACCAGTCTTTAAAGGAAGAATTGGGTAATAAAATTGAAAATACAAATAAGAAAATAGAGGAAACCAGCAAGGAACTGAAAGAGGACAACCGATCCTTGAGTCAGAAAATTGATGAAACTAATCAGAAGATGGAGGAAACCAGCAAGAAGATGGAAGAAAAAATGGAGGAAAATAATAAAAAGATGGAAGAGAAGATAGGGGAGAAGTTGGAAGAATTGAGAGAGGATAACCAACTACTAAGAGAAGAATTAAGGGAGGTCAACCAGGAGAATCTGGACAAGTTAGATGAAAGGATGGAGTTGTTAAGAGAAGAAATGAGCAAGGAACTCAACGATAATAAGGAGTACGCCAACAAGAAAATAGAAGAAGAAACCATGGTAATAAAACAACAGATCATGGAAGTTGACGGAAAATGTAACCAGACTGAGCGGGAAATACAGGAATTCAAAGAAGTGGTAAACACCAAATTCACTAATATCGAAGAGCACAGTCGCAGGAAAGCGGAAGAACACCGGAAGGAAACTCAGGAAGAATTAGGGAAGGTACGGAACCAAGTTACGGAAAGGTGCGACAGAATGGAAGTAGCGATGACGAATATCACCGGTCAAGTGTGGCAGAGCCAGGAAGAAATGGAAGTAATTAGAAACAGGCCCACTAACTTCACGGGTATCCCCATAAAGGAGAATCGGGAATGGCTGAATTTACGTCAATATAAAAGGAAGCCAATGGAGTTCTTGGCCCGAATTGAGGAATACATTGCCAAACATAGGGGCAACAGATGGATTAATAACCGAGAACTGTTGGACGAATCATTCCGGGAGATGACGGACAATTGGTGGATGGCAAACCGAAGCGAGATCGATGACTACCAGCAATTCAAAAACTTGTTCAAGGCGAAGTACTGGTCGGAGACCACCCAGAACTTAATACGGGACATCTGTCATGGCCGATACAAAACACAAATGGGTAACACTATGACCGCATACTTCCTCGGAAAGGTATGTCTGGCAAAGCATTTGGAACCGGCCATACCAGAAGAATGCCTCGTAAATAAGCTATCGTACCATTACGATGAAGAAGTAATAAGAGCAAGGAGGGGTAGCCAAATAAAAATGATACAGGCGATGACTGAACTGTTGGAGAACTACGAGAATGAGGAGTACTATCGGCAAAGCAGAAGGAGGAATGATCGGCCGGAAATCAGAAATAATCCATACCCGAACAACGGTAATAACCAGAACAACCATGGATACCAAGGGAACCGTTACAATTCCAATTATAATAATGCCAACAATAATAATAATAATAATAATAATAATAATAATAATAACGGTCCTAGTAACCAAATTGCAAATAGGAATAATAACGGTTACCAAGGTAATCGAAACAATTATTACCCGAATCCAAATATTAATAGTCAGAGAAACCCAAACAATAATAATACCGAACGGTATTATAATAATAAAAGAGGTTACCCACCAAACAATAACCATAACAACAACAGGTTTTCACGGCCCAGGGTAAATTTCATACGAGCCGAAGGAAACAGCCAACGAAGATACACCCACCAGCGGCGTAACAGTTTCCACGAATATGAGGAGCGGCGGAAAAGCAGAGAACGTGATAGTTCGAGGTACAATCCGCCTAGATGAAGTACCAGTCTAGATGACCCAGAACGGAACCCAAACCGAGAACAACTACTCGAACATCGCACGGAGCGGCAGGAACCCACTCAAGGTTTCCCGACTGATGCCTCAGTCGGTCTGAACGTTAATAACAATGAAAATGAGAATTTAAACGGGAGGAGGCAGTGATGAATTATCATGACCCTTCACTGGTCCTATCTCCTGGGTATCAACAAGAGTTGCAAAGAGCAACTAACTCTAATAATATAACAATCACTAGTTGCAACTACTTAAAAAATATTAGAAACGAACTATTGGAGGAGGATGACACTCGCCTCAATAGTATAAACGATGAAATAATCTATATAAACGTGGAAATAGAAGGAATCTTCGCCCAATTAATGATCGATACAGGTGCGAATGTGTCTATAATTAACACAACTGAATTGGAGAGAATCCAAAGGGAATGTGGTCAAATATTGCCGACTTTACCGATAAATAACATTGTATTAATAGGTGCCACTGGTCGCCAAAACAAAACGATCAGAAGGGAAGTATCAGTAAACGTGGTTAGCAAGGGTATAGCTATAAACATGGTATTCTTAATTGCGACAGGATTGGCCTTTAATATATTGGTGGGGTGCGATGTGCTAAGGAGGAACTCTGCTATCATCGATTTACGTAAAAGGGTATCGCTGTTTGCAGAAGGGCTGACCTGGACGGCTGATTTGGTAGGTAGCAAGACAGTACTTCCCAGCAGTATCCACCAACAAATTTGAAACATAAACTATATCGAAAATAACTCCATCATTAACCCAATAGTATACGATAACACGGACGAGGATTTATGGTCCCAAAAGATACAAGAAATAAGGGATTTCTGGGGCGGAATCACAAGGGAGAAACTGCCCATCTACACCGAGCGAATCAGTTGATAAGAATATATGGAAAGTACCACTCAGTATTTTCAGACGAACCCGGTAAGGTAAAAAATTACCAATGTACGCTTCAATTTAGAGAAACCATGGAGTTTAACAGAAAATCATACCCATTGCGCATTCACGAAAAGAGGCTGTAAGAGCAGAAATAAACAGGATGATTAACAGTGACATCATAGAGAGTAGCCGATCTCCATTCACCAGCCCTATAGTGGCTATTCCTAAGAAAAACAGCCAAGTCCGGCTTTGCTTGGATGCGCGGGAAATAAACAAAATGATAATCAATGACAGAACATCACCCAGGGAGATAGAAGAAATCTTGAAACGATTCCACGGTACCAAGTACTTTAGTACCTGGGACACGGTATGCGGTTACTGGCAGGTGGAATTACACCCACAGAGTCGTCAGTATCTGGTATTCATATTCGAGGGGCGCAATTACCAATTCAAGAGATTGCCCTTCAGACTCGTGAATTCAGTTGCCATCTTTGTGACCTGTATGGACCAGATACTGGGACAGGAAGCACTTCAGTTTACCACCGTGTATGTAGATGATCTACTGATTACTTCAGAAACTTGGGAGGAGGAACACTGCTACCGCGTGAAACACGTAGTTAAGAAGTTGTCTGTAAATAACATCATGCTTAAATTAGAAAAATCCAAGTTCATTGCAAGAAAAGTTCAGTTCTTGGGTTTTAACTTGGATGACCGAGGAATCTCACCGTCTGCAGAGAAGGTGGAAGCGATCCAGAAATTCTCTGCACCCAAGAATAGAAAGCAATTACAGTCATTCCTGGGACTCTGTAATTATTACCGCAAGTTCCAGGAATAATATTCGGAATTAACCGCAAGGTTTCAACCACAGTTATCATAAAAAAACAAATGGATCTGGGGTCAAGAGCAGGATGTGATTTTCCAACTGATTAAGGATAAATTTCTGGAAACAATAATACTTGGCCACCCAAATTTTAAACTACCCTTTTTCTTGAACTGCGATGCCAGTAACATCAGCCTAGGAACGACGCTGTATCAAGAAGATGTGAAGGGTCAACATCAAGTGATTAGCTTTGCGAGTAGATCTTTAAACCAGTGCGAAAAGAACTACACTGTAACTGAAAAGGAATTGCTGAGTGTAGTATTTGCTTGTGGTAAATTCTGCACTTACATCTTGGGTTACCCAATTACCGTCCGAACAGACCATAAATCAATATTGTTCCTAAAAAGCTGCAAATTGAATCACGGCAGGCTGACAAGGTGGATACTTGCCCTTCAAGAGTACAATCTAAAATGGGAATACATCCCAGGAAAAAAGAATGTCGTAGCAGATGTGTTATCACGTGTTAATGTGGAAGAGCAAACATTCGAGGGAGAGAAAGAAAGCGTACTCAAAATCTACCACATTATTAGCACCAGAGCCGATCTAGCCACATTATTAATGAACCTTAGCACCCACCAACAAGCGGACCCGAAATTGAGAAATATAAAAACTCGATTGGAAGAAGGGGACGAAACCGTCGCTCAATATTATCAAATAAATAAAGAAATCTTGTTCATTAAAACATCATTAAAGCAGGAGACCTGGAAGGTGATTATTCCAACCCATATTGAAAAGGAGATAATCATAAATTATCATATACGATATGGGCATATGGGCGCCTTAAAGGTGATTAAGGCTCTGGAGGAGAGCTGCCACATAAAAAACATAAACCGGAAGGTCCGGATATATATCAAAAGTTGTCGTATATGCCAACTAGTAAAATCAAACAACGAGAAGAAGGAAGGCATTATGATTCCTATAACATCCCAGGCGAAATTGGAGAAGGTATTCTTAGACATCTGCGGACCATTTCCCCGTAGTGGCGGTCGACACCGATATAGGTACCTGATAATCGTAACGGACCATTTCACTAAGTTTGTTAAGTTATACCCAGCTAATCGGGCAACTACTAGGAAAATTCTGGGAATATTAACAGAACAGTATATCCCAAACATAGGGAAACCAGCTTCGATCATCACGGATCATGGAACCCAGTTTAAGGGGAGAAAATGGCGGGATACCCTATTATCAAGGGGTGTTCGAACATACAAAACCTCGGTCTACCACCCGAGCAGTAATCCGGCAGAGAGGGTGTTAAGAGAAGTGGGGAGGATATTAAGAACTTATTGTCACCATCAACAGAGAAAGTGGCAAGAATACCTAGAAGCCACTGAGGAATTCCTCAACTTGGCATACCATCCAGCTATAGGAATTACCCCATATTCCGCCATGTACGAGAAACAACCCCCACGAGAGATCGAAGAAATCCTAGAGTTCCCTAGGAATAATATTTATACGTTCGACAAGGTAAAATTCTACAACAAAGTGGCCGAAGACCAGCAGAAACGGCAAAACAAATATCAAAAGGCTAGTGGTAAAATAATAACTTATAAAATTGGAGAAAAAATATTATTGAAAAATCGTGAACTACCCAGCACGCTGGAAGGAATAACGAAGAAGTTATTGTTACTATACACAGGACCATATATAGTCTCCAAAATAAAGAACAATAATACATATGAAATAAAGGAGATGGGTTCTGAGAGAATCAAAGGCATATATAACCAGGCTTCCATGAAAAAATATTATGAGGAGTAGAATTTTGAAGTATAAAATCAATCAAATAAATTCAAAAATAAAGTAAGAACAACTTATGAACAAATATTTATAAAAATAATTATGGAAAATAAGAAAGAGAATTTGGAATTTATATAAATCAAATAAATTCTAAAAATATAGTAAGTACAACTTACTACCCATTATTTATGAAATTTATGGAAATCAAGAAAAAGAATTTTGAATAAATAGAACATACAAGTTCTAATACATAGTAAGATCAACTTACTGACAATGATTTATGGATTTTGAAAATAAAAGAAAAGAATTTGGAAGTTAAATAAAACAAACAAATTATAAAATATAGTAAGAGCAACTTACCACAACTATTTATAAAAATAATTTTGAAGAGAAGGAAAAGGAAGTAAGAACCACTGATACAATTAAAGGGAATACACTTGTGTTGGAATAAAAATAATAAAACCTTTACGCAATACAAGGAGAAACAATGACCACATAAATATTATAATTAAAGAATTCATTTGGATAAAAAACAAGAGCAAAATAATTTTTTTGGAAAAAGAAAAAGAAATATATATAAATAAATCAATAATATAACTATGATCATAAAATAAATGTCAATTATATAATAAAGACAATTAGAAGAATAATTGCAAGACATGAAACTAGTGGAACAATTCATGAGAACTAAGAAAAAACCAAAATATCATAAAATATATAATACCAATGACCAGAAACAGAATGTGATAACAACAAAGGATTAACAGAGAATTCACACAAAAAACTTTATACTTAATAACTAGCGATAATTATATTAATAAAAGAGCTTCCCACCATAATAAGAAATAAGATATCAGTAGAACTAACAAGTCAGAAGAATAACTGAGAAGAAAAATAACTGAGATAGAAATATTAACAAATCTGAGCAAATACAAAGTGAGGTATCCAAAGATATTTTTTAATAGTCGTAAAATAGACTATTCTTTTCTAATTTTTATTAATAACTGTCTGTAAATGATTCCAGCAGTATTATTATGTTTTGAGCAGAGGTGAATTTCCTCTGATCTCAATGAGAAGTGTAGCATGGCCAGCAGAGTATATGTAGCCACAAGTGCCTCTCTCTGAACTGACCCAGCTCACGTGTTAGGGAATAAATATACCAAGGATAAAACACCAAGTTAAGAAAAAATGAAAATAAATAATAATAAACCTCAGATGACTATTACTATCAAGGAAAATCAATTTAAGAATAAAATATATGTAAGCTCAAATATGAAGAAGCAAAGATAGAAAGGGAAAGGAAGTCAAGAATTATAATATATAATAAGTATCAAGCAATTATTTCAGACAAACTCAAAGTATGGTCTGAACTAATCACTTCTGGAGGAGAGCAATCTGTAGCATGACAGATTATCCACTTAATGATGAATGAAATATGATCATAAATAAATATCAATAAAAATAACTATCAAAGAAAAATCCAAATGAAAACAAACAAGTATCACAATAAAATACTATCATAACTTGAAAAAGTAAAAATAAAGAAAAAAACCACTAGGCAACAAATATGTGTAAAGAAAAATAAACCCCAAAAAACTAAAATAAATGAAGGAAAATACCCAGGTAGGATAGGAGTAAGTAAGGAAGATACCCAGGACAAACCAACGTACATAATAACTATATGGTAATGAAGAAACAAAGAATGAATAAGGAAAATACCCAGAACAAACCAAAATACCTAATAAACAGGAATGAGTTTGAAGATACAAGATAGTAGGAGGAGAAGACTACAACAAATACCCAAAAGAGACCCAGTAAGGAGAAAACCAAAACCCCAAAAGAAATGAAATGTCACAAATGAAAGTATAACACCCAAAAACAGAAATAATATAAAATAAATGTAAACAAAAGTATTTAGAGTGATAAGAAAAAGTGCACCCATAAAAGTTATTTTATAATGAATAAAAACAAATCTTAAGAGTCCTCCTTCAGAAATAAATTTCTTGATAATATAAAACTATAAAACTGATTAGTGATAGTATCAAGAAATAACAGGGGACAAGTGCAAGTTATAATATTATAGTAAATAAACTTCAATAAAGTGCATTAAATGCTTAAACTTAATAAAAGTGTACCTTTAAATAACTTTAAAGTTTTAATTTAACTTCATGAGTACTATTTAATAGAATAGTATTATGAAAGGCAAAGACTAATGTTTCTAATAAAGTGCCACTCTTTATCTAATAACATTCACTGAAATGAGTAAGATAAATAGAGAGCAGGTAGTTAATAAGTAAAGTGACAAGGGATAAATCCCTAAAATAAACTAAAAACAGATAAGACTGCACCCAAGTAATATTAAGAAAGGTTTAAAAATGAAGAAACAAATGTGTTATGTTTCTAGTTAAATCAATGAACTATATACATAAATGTTGAATTAGAGAGTAATGTTCTAATATTCTAAAATGTTTATTATGTTTAATAGTTTTAATCAAGAATGCAATGTCTGAGTGTGGATACCATTCTTTTATTATAAAATGTTTATTAGGAGTTACTAGAAATAATCAAGACTAGAATGTCTGAACTTAAATACCATGTTTTACATGTCAAATAATTGTTATGTATTATTAGTTAGAATTCAATACTAAATGTTCTTGTAGTAAAGTAAGGAATTGTTAATTAACATTGTATTAGAATAGAAGGTCAGAAAGGGTATAAACAAGCTGTATTATTAAAAAACTTTGTATGTAAAACCAGATAAAATCTAGGCCAAATGGTAAATTTCAACTAAATTATAACTGACGAATCAAGTCCAGTAAACTAGTTAAACTGATGAAATTTATGTAAGGTAAATCAGTCACAGAATAATATAATATAAATTATACTTGAAAAAGATATAGTAAAAAGATAGGAAGAATTATGAGAAAAAATGCAAATGTAATAACTGAAAATTCAGAGTGGGGAGTCATAAATCATTGAATAATATTTAAAAGGATAACCAATTAATAAAATTACAAGAAATTAAGGGATGATAAACCTTTTATGTCAATCTGAGATTTAGTACAATCATA
Source organism: Magicicada septendecula (assembly GCA_034769895.1). Lineage (NCBI taxonomy): Eukaryota > Metazoa > Arthropoda > Insecta > Hemiptera > Cicadidae > Magicicada > Magicicada septendecula. The sequence goes on along the minus strand of CM068371.1, from coordinate 76,057,143 downwards.
AATATAACATATAAAATGGCAAACATTTGGAGAAGGACAGGAAGTAAATTTTGAAGCCTACTTTGTCAAAATGAAGGAAATATAGCATTTTAGATAAAAAACTTTGTAAAACTATCTTATTTGGTATCAAATCAAACAGAAAGAACTAAAGAAAGAGATTGTGTATTTAGTATTTCATAAAATTAAATAATAGCAAAAATATATTCAGTGATATAATGTAAATTTTCTACATGTAGCGGAAGCCAAACAGATTTTAAAACAATGTATTACTAATATTAAATTGGCTAAGACGTTCAGGAGACGAAGGAAATGAGAACAGTTAATTATTGGACCTTGTCGAGGACACTTGAACGAGATTTTTGCTAATATTAACCTATATAGCAGACAAATATGGCGATCGGTCTGTAAACCTATTCTGCAGTGAAAAATCGTAAAGTACTAAATTTTGAACTTAAACCTTAAACTCAGTGAGAACATTTTATACCACAATTAACTTAAAGTAATACGGAACGGTAAATGAGTGAAATAATAACTTAAACCTCTACAATAAATAATTCTTAATAACGAGATGAGAAGTGCAAGTTTCGACCTTATTGAACAAAGTAAATTAAACATTATCACACATATTTAATCAAAGTGAATCACAAGACACTGAACCAGAACCATTCTACTAACACCAGAAGGAATAATCCCAACTGCGTAGATGAGGAAACATTGAAAAGGCACCATTTATTGGAAGAAATTTTCATCGAGCCAACTACGGTTTAACACATGCAGTCCGGGAGCCGCCATTTTCTTGACTCCCACAATTCAAAGCGAGCTTTACCAACCTAATCTCACAGTCTTCAATGGTTCGAATATTTTATTTAATAAACATTATATATTAACTAATAACTTGTAATTTTTAATTCTTAAGCTTTTTACTTGTAAGTGTTATACTTTCCTGACCTTACCCTTCTCTGACTATATATAAAATAACCGTTCAAAGAACCTAATCATTAATATAAAATATCGATGTAAAAATGAATCGACGGCCCTGAGAACGAGTCGATACTACTGTTAACTAATCGATTAACACTCGATACATTATACAATTGTGAATAAATCTAAACTTTCTGCAATTTGGTTTCTATTTATTTATAAATTTAATAAATAGCATTGATAAATTGAGATCACGGACTATCCGAAAGTCGGCCTTTACCAAAAAAGAAGGAGAATACTCAAAAAAGAAGAAGAACCGTCTATCGATTAGTGCTGGAGATAATCCAATTAACGCGGAAGTTTATTATAAAAACGTAAAGTGATCCAATTAACAGAAACAGAACCAAAAGAGTTAAATTTTTACACCAATCAATTACGAAAATTAATTTACTAAATACAAACAACAAAAACCAATTGGACAATATTTTACAAAACCACAAAAATTTTTTATTTTTGGTAAACACACATATTTTTAGTTTGTAACCTTGAATAAATAGATTGTTACAAAATTGGCGCCCAATGTGGGGCTTCAATTTGTGATTGATAGGCTACTATAACTTGCCCAATTCCTAATTCAAGCTTGGCAGCGGTTATCCAGTCAGAGGAGTAAGAAAAATGCAACGTCGAGCAACATCGAAGAAACGGGCGGCAGAGGTCGAAAAGGAAATTGAGATGGAAGAGAAGGAGGCGACGCCGGTGGAAGACGTGGAAATGTTATTACCCCCCGGTGGAACCTAAACAAACCGCACAACCAGAGGAACAACCTGAGATACCCAAGCAAACAGAGGAGGTCAATTTCCAAGAAACCATAATGAGAATGATGATGGAAATGAGCAAGAAAATGGATTCCACAAAAGAAGAAAATAGTAAGGAAAGGAAGGAAAATAACCAATCCTTAAGTAAAAAGATGGAAGGAATAAATAAGAACATAGAATCCAAGATGGAAGAGAAGTAAGAAGTTAGAAGAATTGAAGGAGGACAACCAGTCTTTAAAGGAAGAATTGGGTAATAAAATTGAAAATACAAATAAGAAAATAGAGGAAACCAGCAAGGAACTGAAAGAGGACAACCGATCCTTGAGTCAGAAAATTGATGAAACTAATCAGAAGATGGAGGAAACCAGCAAGAAGATGGAAGAAAAAATGGAGGAAAATAATAAAAAGATGGAAGAGAAGATAGGGGAGAAGTTGGAAGAATTGAGAGAGGATAACCAACTACTAAGAGAAGAATTAAGGGAGGTCAACCAGGAGAATCTGGACAAGTTAGATGAAAGGATGGAGTTGTTAAGAGAAGAAATGAGCAAGGAACTCAACGATAATAAGGAGTACGCCAACAAGAAAATAGAAGAAGAAACCATGGTAATAAAACAACAGATCATGGAAGTTGACGGAAAATGTAACCAGACTGAGCGGGAAATACAGGAATTCAAAGAAGTGGTAAACACCAAATTCACTAATATCGAAGAGCACAGTCGCAGGAAAGCGGAAGAACACCGGAAGGAAACTCAGGAAGAATTAGGGAAGGTACGGAACCAAGTTACGGAAAGGTGCGACAGAATGGAAGTAGCGATGACGAATATCACCGGTCAAGTGTGGCAGAGCCAGGAAGAAATGGAAGTAATTAGAAACAGGCCCACTAACTTCACGGGTATCCCCATAAAGGAGAATCGGGAATGGCTGAATTTACGTCAATATAAAAGGAAGCCAATGGAGTTCTTGGCCCGAATTGAGGAATACATTGCCAAACATAGGGGCAACAGATGGATTAATAACCGAGAACTGTTGGACGAATCATTCCGGGAGATGACGGACAATTGGTGGATGGCAAACCGAAGCGAGATCGATGACTACCAGCAATTCAAAAACTTGTTCAAGGCGAAGTACTGGTCGGAGACCACCCAGAACTTAATACGGGACATCTGTCATGGCCGATACAAAACACAAATGGGTAACACTATGACCGCATACTTCCTCGGAAAGGTATGTCTGGCGAAGCATTTGGAACCGGCCATACCAGAAGAATGCCTCGTAAATAAGCTATCGTACCATTACGATGAAGAAGTAATAAGAGCAAGGAGGGGTAGCCAAATAAAAATGATACAGGCGATGACTGAACTGTTGGAGAACTACGAGAATGAGGAGTACTATCGGCAAAGCAGAAGGAGGAATGATCGGCCGGAAATCAGAAATAATCCATACCCGAACAACGGTAATAACCAGAACAACCATGGATACCAAGGGAACCGTTACAATTCCAATTATAATAATGCCAACAATAATAATAATAATAATAATAACGGTCCTAGTAACCAAATTGCAAATAGGAATAATAACGGTTACCAAGGTAATCGAAACAATTATTACCCGAATCCAAATATTAATAGTCAGAGAAACCCAAACAATAATAATACCGAACGGTATTATAATAATAAAAGAGGTTACCCACCAAACAATAACCATAACAACAACAGGTTTTCACGGCCCAGGGTAAATTTCATACGAGCCGAAGGAAACAGCCAACGAAGATACACCCACCAGCGGCGTAACAGTTTCCACGAATATGAGGAGCGGCGGAAAAGCAGAGAACGTGATAGTTCGAGGTACAATCCGCCTAGATGAAGTACCAGTCTAGATGACCCAGAACGGAACCCAAACCGAGAACAACTACTCGAACATCGCACGGAGCGGCAGGAACCCACTCAAGGTTTCCCGACTGAAGCCTCAGTCGGTCTGAACGTTAATAACAATGAAAATGAGAATTTAAACGGGAGGAGGCAGTGATGAATTATCATGACCCTTCACTGCTCCTATCTCCTGGGTATCAACAAGAGTTGCAAAGAGCAACTAACTCTAATAATATAACAATCACTAGTTGCAACTACTTAAAAAATATTAGAAACGAACTATTGGAGGAGGATGACACTCGCCTCAATAGTATAAACGATGAAATAATCTATATAAACGTGGAAATAGAAGGAATCTTCGCCCAATTAATGATCGATACAGGTGCGAATGTGTCTATAATTAACACAACTGAATTGGAGAGAATCCAAAGGGAATGTGGTCAAATATTGCCGACTTTACCGATAAATAACATTGTATTAATAGGTGCCACTGGTCGCCAAAACAAAACGATCAGAAGGGAAGTATCAGTAAACGTGATTAGCAAGTGTATAGCTATAAACATGGTATTCTTAATTGCGACAGGATTGGCCTTTAATATATTGGTGGGGTGTGATGTGCTAAGGAGGAACTCTGCTATCATCGATTTACGTAAAAGGGTATCGCTGTTTGCAGAAGGGCTGACCTGGACGGCTGATTTGGTAGGTAGCAAGACAGTACTTCCCAGCAGTATCCACCAACAAATTTGAAACATAAACTATATCGAAAATAACTCCATCATTAACCCAATAGTATACGATAACACGGACGAGGATTTATGGTCCCAAAAGATACAAGAAATAAGGGATTTCTGGGGCGGAATCACAAGGGAGAAACTGCCCATCTACACCGAGCGAATCAGTTGATAAGAATATATGGAAAGTACCACTCAGTATTTTCAGACGAACCCGGTAAGGTAAAAAATTACCAATGTACGCTTCAATTTAGAGAAACCATGGAGTTTAACAGAAAATCATACCCATTGCGCATTCACGAAAAGAGGCTGTAAGAGCAGAAATAAACAGGATGATTAACAGTGACATCATAGAGAGTAGCCGATCTCCATTCACCAGCCCTATAGTGGCTATTCCTAAGAAAAACAGCCAAGTCCGGCTTTGCTTGGATGCGCGGGAAATAAACAAAATGATAATCAATGACAGAACATCACCCAGGGAGATAGAAGAAATCTTGAAACGATTCCACGGTACCAAGTACTTTAGTACCTGGGACACGGTATGCGGTTACTGGCAGGTGGAATTACACCCACAGAGTCGTCAGTATCTGGTATTCATATTCGAGGGGCGCAATTACCAATTCAAGAGATTGCCCTTCAGACTCGTGAATTCAGTTGCCATCTTTGTGACCTGTATGGACCAGATACTGGGACAGGAAGCACTTCAGTTTACCACCGTGTATGTAGATGATCTACTGATTACTTCAGAAACTTGGGAGGAGGAACACTGCTACCGCGTGAAACACGTAGTTAAGAAGTTGTCTGTAAATAACATCATGCTTAAATTAGAAAAATCCAAGTTCATTGCAAGAAAAGTTCAGTTCTTGGGTTTTAACTTGGATGACCGAGGAATCTCACCGTCTGCAGAGAAGGTGGAAGCGATCCAGAAATTCTCTGCACCCAAGAATAGAAAGCAATTACAGTCATTCCTGGGACTCTGTAATTATTACCGCAAGTTCCAGGAATAATATTCGGAATTAACCGCAAGGTTTCAACCACAGTTATCATAAAAAAACAAATGGATCTGGGGTCAAGAGCAGGATGTGATTTTCCAACTGATTAAGGATAAATTTCTGGAAACAATAATACTTGGCCACCCAAATTTTAAACTACCCTTTTTCTTGAACTGCGATGCCAGTAACATCAGCCTAGGAACGACGCTGTATCAAGAAGATGTGAAGGGTCAACATCAAGTGATTAGCTTTGCGAGTAGATCTTTAAACCAGTGCGAAAAGAACTACACTGTAACTGAAAAGGAATTGCTGAGTGTAGTATTTGCTTGTGGTAAATTCTGCACTTACATCTTGGGTTACCCAATTACCGTCCGAACAGACCATAAATCAATATTGTTCCTAAAAAGCTGCAAATTGAATCACGGCAGGCTGACAAGGTGGATACTTGCCCTTCAAGAGTACAATCTAAAATGGGAATACATCCCAGGAAAAAAGAATGTCGTAGCAGATGTGTTATCACGTGTTAATGTGGAAGAGCAAACATTCGAGGGAGAGAAAGAAAGCGTACTCAAAATCTACCACATTATTAGCACCAGAGCCGATCTAGCCACATTATTAATTAACCTTAGCACCCACCAACAAGCGGACCCGAAATTGAGAAATATAAAAACTCGATTGGAAGAAGGGGACGAAACCGTCGCTCAATATTATCAAATAAATAAAGAAATCTTGTTCATTAAAACATCATTAAAGCAGGAGACCTGGAAGGTGATTATTCCAACCCATATTGAAAAGGAGATAATCATAAATTATCATATACGATATGGGCATATGGGCGCCTTAAAGGTGATTAAGGCTCTGGAGGAGAGCTGCCACATAAAAAACATAAACCAGAAGGTCCGGATATATATCAAAAGTTGTCGTATATGCCAACTAGTAAAATCAAACAACGAGAAGAAGGAAGGCATTATGATTCCTATAACATCCCAGGCGAAATTGGAGAAGGTATTCTTAGACATCTGCGGACCATTTCCCCGTAGTGGCGGTCGACACCGATATAGGTACCTGATAATCGTAACGGACCATTTCACTAAGTTTGTTAAGTTATACCCAGCTAATCGGGCAACTACTAGGAAAATTCTGGGAATATTAACAGAACAGTATATCCCAAACATAGGGAAACCAGCTTCGATCATCACGGATCATGGAACCCAGTTTAAGGGGAGAAAATGGCGGGATACCCTATTATCAAGGGGTGTTCGAACATACAAAACCTCGGTCTACCACCCGAGCAGTAATCCGGCAGAGAGGGTGTTAAGAGAAGTGGGGAGGATATTAAGAACTTATTGTCACCATCAACAGAGAAAGTGGCAAGAATACCTAGAAGCCACTGAGGAATTCCTCAACTTGGCATACCATCCAGCTATAGGAATTACCCCATATTCCGCCATGTACGAGAAACAACCCCCACGAGAGATCGAAGAAATCCTAGAGTTCCCTAGGAATAATATTTATACGTTCGACAAGGTAAAATTCTACAACAAAGTGGCCGAAGACCAGCAGAAACGGCAAAACAAATATCAAAAGGCTAGTGGTAAAATAATAACTTATAAAATTGGAGAACAAATATTATTGAAAAATCGTGAACTACCCAGCACGCTGGAAGGAATAACGAAGAAGTTATTGTTACTATACACAGGACCATATATAGTCTCCAAAATAAAGAACAATAATACATATGAAATAAAGGAGATGGGTTCTGAGAGAATCAAAGGCATATATAACCAGGCTTCCATGAAAAAATATTATGAGGAGTAGAATTTTGAAGTATAAAATCAATCAAATAAATTCAAAAATAAAGTAAGAACAACTTATGAACAAATATTTATAAAAATAATTATGGAAAATAAGAAAGAGAATTTGGAATTTATATAAATCAAATAAATTCTAAAAATATAGTAAGAACAACTTACTACCCATTATTTATGAAATTTATGGAAATCAAGAAAAAGAATTTTGAATAAATAGAACATACAAGTTCTAATACATAGTAAGATCAACTTACCGACAATGATTTATGGATTTTGAAAATAAAAGAAAAGAATTTGGAAGTTAAATAAAACAAACAAATTATAAAATATAGTAAGAGCAACTTACCACAACTATTTATAAAAATAATTTTGAAGAGAAGGAAAAGGAAGTAAGAACCACTGATACAATTAAAGGGAATACACTTGTGTTGGAATAAAAATAATAAAACCTTTACGCAATACAAGGAGAAACAATGACCACATAAATATTATAATTAAAGAATTCATTTGGATAAAAAACAAGAGCAAAATAATTTTTTTGGAAAAAGAAAAAGAAATATATATAAATAAATCAATAATATAACTATGATCATAAAATAAATGTCAATTATATAATAAAGACAATTAGAAGAATAATTGCAAGACATGAAACTAGTGGAACAATTCATGAGAACTAAGAAAAAACCAAAATATCATAAAATATATAATACCAATGACCAGAAACAGAATGTGATAACAACAAAGGATTAACAGAGAATTCACACAAAAAACTTTATACTTAATAACTAGCGATAATTATATTAATAAAAGAGCTTCCCACCATAATAAGAAATAAGATATCAGTAGAACTAACAAGTCAGAAGAATAACTGAGAAGAAAAATAACTGAGATAGAAATATTAACAAATCTGAGCAAATACAAAGTAAGGTATCCAAAGATATTTTTTAATAGTCGTAAAATAGACTATTCTTTTCTAATTTTTATTAATAACTGTCTGTAAATGATTCCAGCAGTATTATTATGTTTTGAGCAGAGGTGAATTTCCTCTGATCTCAATGAGAAGTGTAGCATGGCCAGCAGAGTATATGTAGCCACAAGTGCCTCTCTGAACTGACCCAGCTCACGTGTTAGGGAATAAATATACCAAGGATAAAACACCAAGTTAAGAAAAAATGAAAATAAATAATAATAAACCTCAGATGACTATTACTATCAAGGAAAATCAATTTAAGAATAAAATATATGTAAGCTCAAATATGAAGAAGCAAAGATAGAAAGGGAAAGGGAGTCAAGAATTATAATATATAATAAGTATCAAGCAATTATTTCAGACAAACTCAAAGTATGGTCTGAACTAATCACTTCTGGAGGAGAGCAATCTGTAGCATGACAGATTATCCACTTAATGATGAATTAAATATGATCATAAATAAATATCAATAAAAATAACTATCAAAGAAAAATCCAAATGAAAACAAACAAGTATCACAATAAAATACTATCATAACTTGAAAAAGTAAAAATAAAGAAAAAACCACTAGGCAACAAATATGTGTAAAGAAAAATAAACCCCAAAAAACTAAAATAAATGAAGGAAAATACCCAGGTAGGATAGGAGTAAGTAAGGAAGATACCCAGGACAAACCAACGTACATAATAACTATATGGTAATGAAGAAACAAAGAATGAATAAGGAAAATACCCAGAACAAACCAAAATACCTAATAAACAGGAATGAGTTTGAAGATACAAGATAGTAGGAGGAGAAGACTACAACAAATACCCAAAAGAGACCCAGTAAGGAGAAAACCAAAACCCCAAAAGAAATGAAATGTCACAAATGAAAGTATAACACCCAAAAACAGAAATAATGTAAAATAAATGTAAACAAAAGTATTTAGAGTGATAAGAAAAAGTGCACCCATAAAAGTTATTTTATAATGAATAAAAACAAATCTTAAGAGTCCTCCTTCAGAAATAAATTTCTTGATAATATAAAACTATAAAACTGATTAGTGATAGTATCAAGAAATAACAGGGGACAAGTGCAAGTTATAATATTATAGTAAATAAACTTCAATAAAGTGCATTAAATGCTTAAACTTAATAAAAGTGTACCTTTAAATAACTTTAAAGTTTTAATTTAACTTCATGAGTACTATTTAATAGAATAGTATTATGAAAGGCAAAGACTAATGTTTCTAATAAAGTGCCACTCTTTATCTAATAACATTCACTGAAATGAGTAAGATAAATAGAGAGCAGGTAGTTAATAAGTAAAGTGACAAGGGATAAATCCCTAAAATAAACTAAAAACAGATAAGACTGCACCCAAGTAATATTAAGAAAGGTTTAAAAATGAAGAAACAAATGTGTTATGTTTCTAGTTAAATCAATGAACTATATACATAAATGTTGAATTAGAGAGTAATGTTCTAATATTCTAAAATGTTTATTATGTTTAATAGTTTTAATCAAGAATGCAATGTCTGAGTGTGGATACCATTCTTTTATTATAAAATGTTTATTAGGAGTTACTAGAAATAATCAAGACTAGAATGTCTGAACTTAAATACCATGTTTTACATGTCAAATAATTGTTATGTATTATTAGTTAGAATTCAATACTAAATGTTCTTGTAGTAAAGTAAGGAATTGTTAATTAACATTGTATTAGAATAGAAGGTCAGAAAGGGTATAAACAAGCTGTATTATTAAAAAACTTTGTATGTAAAACCAGATAAAATCTAGGCCAAATGGTAAATTTCAACTAAATTATAACTGACGAATCAAGTCCAGTAAACTAGTTAAACTGATGAAATTTATGTAAGGTAAATCAGTCACAGAATAATATAATATAAATTATACTTGAAAAAGATATAGTAAAAAGATAGGAAGAATTATGAGAAAAAATGCAAATGTAATAACTGAAAATTCAGAGTGGGGAGTCATAAATCATTGAATAATATTTAAAAGGATAACCAATTAATAAAATTACAAGAAATTAAGGGATGATAAACCTTTTATGTCAATCTGAGATTTAGTACAATCATAAATATAACATATAAAATGGCAAACATTTGGAGAAGGACAGGAAGTAAATTTTGAAGCCTACTTTGTCAAAATGAAGGAAATATAGCATTTTAGATAAAAAACTTTGTAAAACTATCTTATTTGGTATCAAATCAAACAGAAAGAACTAAAGAAAGAGATTGTGTATTTAGTATTTCATAAAATTAAATAATAGCAAAAATATATTCAGTGATATAATGTAAATTTTCTACATGTAGCGGAAGCCAAACAGATTTTAAAACAATGTATTACTAATATTAAATTGGCTAAGACGTTCAGGAGACGAAGGAAATGAGAACAGTTAATTATTGGACCTTGTCGAGGACACTTGAACGAGATTTTTGCTAATATTAACCTATATAGCAGACAAATATGGCGATCGGTCTGTAAACCTATTCTGCAGTGAAAAATCGTAAAGTACTAAATTTTGAACTTAAACCTTAAACTCAGTGAGAACATTTTATACCACAATTAACTTAAAGTAATACGGAACGGTAAATGAGTGAAATAATAACTTAAACCTCTACAATAAATAATTCTTAATAACGAGATGAGAAGTGCAAGTTTCGACCTTATTGAACAAAGTAAATTAAACATTATCACACATATTTAATCAAAGTGAATCACAAGACACTGAACCAGAACCATTCTACTAACACCAGAAGGAATAATCCCAACTGCGTAGATGAGGAAACATTGAAAAGGCACCATTTATTGGAAGAAATTTTCATCGAGCCAACTACGGTTTAACACATGCAGTCCGGGAGCCGCCATTTTCTTGACTCCCACAATTCAAAGCGAGCTTTACCAACCTAATCTCACAGTCTTCAATGGTTCGAATATTTTATTTAATAAACATTATATATTAACTAATAACTTGTAATTTTTAATTCTTAAGCTTTTTACTTGTAAGTGTTGTACTTTCCTGACCTTACCCTTCTCTGACTATATATAAAATAACCGTTCAAAGAACCTAATCATTAATATAAAATACCGATGTAAAAATTAATCGACGGCCCTGAGAACGAGTCGATACTACTGTTAACTAATCGATTAACACTCGATACATTATACAATTGTGAATAAATCTAAACTTTCTGCAATTTGGTTTCTATTTATTTATAAATTTAATAAATAGCATTGATAAATTGAGATCACGGACTATCCGAAAGTCGGCCTTTACCAAAAAAGAAGGAGAATACTCAAAAAAGAAGAAGAACCGTCTATCGATTAGTGCTGGAGATAATCCAATTAACGCGGAAGTTAATTATAAAAACGTAAAGTGATCCAATTAACAGAAACAGAACCAAAAGAGTTAAATTTTTACACCAATCAATTACAAAAATTAATTTACTAAATACAAACAACAAAAACCAATTGGACAATATTTTACAAAACCACAAAAATTTTTTATTTTTGGTAAACACATATATTTTTAGTTTGTAACCTTGAATAAATAGATTGTTACAACAGATAAAGGAATATAGAGATGGTTCTTAGGGAGAACCGTGAGAATGCAGGAGACTTATTATGTCACTTTATGAAGATGATGGAAGGAATTGCCACCAGTCTTTCTTACAAGACTGTAGCCCACAAGAGAAAATCCCAATATTACCAATGAACATGATTGTCTTGGAGAGGATGGCATCGGCTCCAGTTCCCAATGATTAGATTTGCAGGTTGGGGTTCACCATATTTGGGAACAAGGAAGTTTTTTATTGAGTCAACCCTCTAGGGCCATGCACAAAACACAGAAAGAATGAAATATACAGTAGAAACTTGTGGAAAAAAACTGGCAGAAGTTTGTCAGAGTAAAAACTGTCACATCCTCCTCCAACAACAGAACAGGGTAGACCCCCCCTTCAATTACCTGTATGTGGAGACCCAGTTGTTATGAAAAGGCATCACACCATGGCACACTTTTGTAAACAACAATACAGAATATGTCTTCCTCGAATTGACAGAAAAACCAAGGCATCATCTGAATGTTGTAACTGGCTCTCAGAATGAGACCAGTGTCGTTTAACACACATTCCTGTAATTTATCATCATTGTCTATGAAATCTGGGTCTTCAGCAATGAAAAAACAAATCAGATAACAACGGCTAGTCACTCCCTTGCAATTGAATCATGCAACAAAAAGGTTACTGTGGAAGGTTTGAGAATGTACAATCTGCAAGTTTCTCTGACGATTTGACTTGTAGCTTAGTACCAAATTTTACTGTCCACTGTCCCACACAACAGTCAGCCAGTACATCTGTAAACAGTCAGTTTATTGGGCTATTCTGTAGGCTTTTTCAATTCATGTTATAAGTGAGTGTTTGATGTTTAGATTTTTTATATTAGTTTTAATTGTGTATGTGTGCTTTTTGCGAGGACAATAATAGTGAACAACTCTTTCAATAATATCCATTTGCATTGTTAAATGTTTATTGTTCGCTAGCTGAAAAAGATAACACATTTTCAACGCAAAAAAATTCTTACAACTAGTTGTAATCATTTTTATTAAAAATAATGTAAACACTAAAGGCTTAAAAATATTACGTTAGGTCACTTATCTTTTAATTTGTTAAACTACAAGAACCTGACAATGAAACAGTAGAGCCTTGTAAATAAAACAATATTTATTTTCAGTGTTACAGAATGACTAATTTGTACACAGTAGTTTATCATATGATGATATAATAATGAAGCCTACCAATTGGCCATCATTTATGATACCCCATATGTGTTTGCGCAGGAGGGTTTAAACATATGATAAAAGGCATAAAGGGTATGATATGATAAAGGGTTTTTTTAAAAGGCATTGAGTCAATGACCGATGCTGCTTTAAAAATATTACATTGGCTCAACAAACCATAGTTGAACTGAACAAAGAAGAAGTAAATGCTGTGCAGGTACCTGTTATCACTGACAACATTGGGAAGTTTGAAAACATGTAGCAATTTTTCCCTGCTAAGTACACATGAAGAGAAATTACCTGTAGGCTTTTTACTGTATGGTAGAACAAGGAAAGTTACCATAAAAAAAAACTGAGTAGCACCCAACTACAACAGCTTGTATACAGCTTATTATGCTCAAATAGCAGTTTTAGAAGAAACCTCGCCAAACTGCAAGACCAGAAGGGGTCTCTGTTAGCACTTTATTTATGATGTGAACAATGGCTCATATTACTGTCAGTGACTGAAGCTGCAAAAATTTGACTTTATAATTTGTATTATCAGTATTGATTTTATTTTATACAGTAATAACTTTTTGTAAACTAGATTTTAGTTCAGTTGGTTTTGGACATTGTTTAGACTTTGCCTTACTTCATTTTTCTGTTTACTCATTCAAAGGGGTTGAGTTAATTTTATAACTATATTTTTTAAGTTTCATGACTCCAAATTCACATAGTGTACTTAATTTATACAGTTTCAAGAATATTATGTAAACATTATTACCTTACTTACAATTTAATTGAGTAATTTTTCTTATTTCTCCAAAACGTTTAGAAAATACTAAAGACACAACTGCAGACATAAGTTAAAGTGAGTACAGATACCATGTGGTCAAAATTTAACATTTTATAGCAGAGTTATCAGTTATCATGTAATGTGTTTATCAGTGGCAGCTGGTGTTAAGGTTGTAAGGTTGCACAACCACCAGTATTTATAGGTGTAACATAACAATGTATATATATATATATATATATATATATATATATATACAATATATATATTGTAACGTAACAAAGTTAAGGTCCCATACGTTACACAAAAACTTCATCACTATCAAAATAAAACAATACCCAATGTGTGCAATAATTAAGGTCAGGAAGGTAAACGTTCATATAATAAGTAAGGTTACTAGGTAATAAAATAATAAAAATGTCTATAAATATAAAATATCAGTGGAAGGTGTAAACAATAAACATAGTGTCCAATGATGTGAATTTACTATAGACAGTTTGAACTAAGAGTAGACTGGTTAATTGGTATTTAATATTTTTAATGATGTACATGTTATTATGTTTTATCATGATGTTTTGTTCTCATAGTATTTATGTTGTCTTTTATACGTAGCAGGTGTGAAGCAATTGCTTTAAGAAAGTATCAAGTAATTGATACTAATTTCATTCATGTTAAACTTTATAAGAATAACTATTTGTGTACTTACTTTGAGTAATTAATGGAGATATCGTTAGATAATATTTGTAAACTTGGCCAGGAAGGCAATAATTGTTAATAAATTGCCAAGGGGTCGTTGTAATTATGTTATAAACAGATGAAGGGTTCAATAATAAAATAAATAATAATAAATTGAAATCAGGATAAAATAAAATTAGAATGATTGGCAATAAGCCAGTGACTCATTGTACAGTAGGTCAGGTCAGAAAAGTTAAATAAAAAATAAAAAATTATAACAAATGTAATAAAACAAATAGGTCTAAAATTAGTATTTTGTAAAAGGAAAATAATACCTTTTAAACTAAGTCGATCAAGAAGAAAATGTAGTAAAATGTATATAGTTTGATAATGCATATTAGGTGAAAGTTTTATATGATTTAAATGTAATTTTAATAAGGGAGTATTTTATTAAATAAGTGCAAGAACATTTTCTAATTACGGCTCTAGGATAACAAATATTATCCAATAACAGAAGAAGAAATGGTTGTCATGGACGACTGAATGCAAGATATCTTGTTGATTTCAACACTTAATTGTTATATGTGAATGGGTTGAGTTCAGTTGATACAAATCCAGAAAAGAAACTAAAAACCTAATGAATAAAGTATAATAAATGAAAATTCAAAAATAGTAATCCATTGAAAGGACAGTGGATCGACTGCCGGAGCTATCCTTCAACAAATATAATTCGATCTACTAATAAATTTAACGAATTTCTAAAAAACAAATTAATCAACCCATTAATGGCAAATGAATAATAATGAAGAGTAACCAGAAATAAATGAAGACAACCCATAGACTGGAGATGCCAAATTAATTAAATATATTAAAAACACAAAGAAATTTAAATAACGTCCAAAACCTCACTTTACAAAACCGAACGAAGTCTTAATACTACACAAATTCCATTGGGACCTGTAACCACCAGAACCGTGAAGATTCACGAAGATCAGAACTGAAACTTCTACTACATCCTGGGACATCAATACCAAACTTTTATTGAGAAGACCGAGGCTGATATTTTCCAGACATTGAATCAACATACTGTTCTCGTCTCTGCGTAGCGAAACACGGCCTTATTAAGTATCTTGTCAAAGTACGGTAAAAAACCAGCTTATGTTTGAACTTTATATAATAAGATTTTATAACTAAATTGTAATACCTAGTAACCTTAAATTGCATTACCTGACCTTACTAATAGTCACAAGAATTCCATGTACCCTGAGATAAAAAACAAATTAAAAAATATAATTAAATTTTAAAACATCTAAATATTAATTCAATGATGAATCGATTCAATCCTGTGTAATCGATGTGTTGTATCTGTGGTATGAGGAAGCATCTGTTTTGAATTAAAAAATATATAAAATAAAGAATCCTTGAATTTGATGATTTCTTGTTATTGCTAGAGTAATTAGTGCATTTTGAATAAGTTGTAATTTACAGAGAAAGGAACGTGAGAAATACAGCAAGCGGAACAACTTAACCTAGAATAACAGGCCGATTGTAAACAACAGCGCTCGTCTGCGGACAGCTGGTGAATACGGGAGAATAGAAAACTAATTCGTTTCATCCATTCTCCTCTCTCCGCTCTCTCGATAGTGTATGCAAGCTAGGCTTGAAGAAATATATTGAATTACCCAATATATTAACTGGAATAGAGCATTATTCCTTCGTAAAGCACTTCAATACTAACTAAAATAGAAATATTATCAATAATTGAATAATATAACCCACATAAAATATTGTCGCCTTATAAATAGATTGAATATATAACAAATTGGTGAATTCAACGTTGGGGCTTTTGAACATTATCTAATCCAATAAGTAACACTGAGTTATTTGTAACAATATATATATTGTACTGGTTTATTTTTTTTTATTACAGGTTTTGTAATAAAGATCTGTACCTACTGTTATTATATTTTTTTATTTACCAGTACATGTAAAGAAACTCTTTTTCTCAGGGTTAATGATTATTAAGTTATTTTATCGTATTTACGATTATATCTATTAATTTCTTTTCTTTAAACCAACCCAGATTCAGTTAATGGGTAGTACTTTGGTAATTAACCATGTAAAAAATAACTAACGTATTAGTGTAACTTAACCGTCTCTGAATTCTTCTAGCTGCCACGGGTTCACTTCTGGTTGTTGTTTACCTTTCTTCAACAGCAATATTCAGCTTGGCAATCTGTTTCTTCACACGAATCTCTTATTGCTCTTACCACTGGATACCGCTCTCCAAGATTACTGCAACACCGATGTCTCCTTTGAATACTTAATTATTCGTTAGGGCCACTGAAACTCTTCTCCAGTCCAAGGTTTTCCTCTTCTGTCATCGTTCTGTTCAGGATATTGTTATATTTTTTGTATTATTATTTATTTATTCAATATTATAATCAAATTCTGAAATCACTATTCAAACTCCTTTGCTTTATTTTCTTTTCCAAGTTACATTACTTTTATGATGTACAACAGTTATTATAATTTAAGATCCTTAATGTGACTCTGATTGAATTAAAAATTAGACTCTATTTACATCATTCCTCTGTTTCATCTTTGTAGTATTCAATATAAAATTAGACTACTCATGTTACTCTCCTTAGATATAAATTTAGACTCATTTTACATAATTCCTCTCTTTCATCTTTATAGTATTTGGTATTAAATTAGACTCATTTTACATAATTCCTCTCTTTCATCTTTATAGTATTTGGTATTAAATTAGACTAATACATTTTTTCTTCATCACTCTCCAAAACAATCTCTAACAATTTACAAATTTGCCACATTGATAATTCCCTACCTTCGTTACATCTTTTTATCATATACCTCTTAAAAACTTATATAACTTTTCTACTTCTTATTAAACATATTTATTTTATTTCTAATATTCTTAATTCTAGTTTATATTTATAATATGATAATTTTCTTACTATTTCCTCTTATTATAATATTCATTTCAAATTTCATATATTCTTTTCATAACATATATCTTTATACTGTTTTATCTCATATAGGCATCTACCTCTATGTTGATGGGTGAGTCAATACAATGTTTTTGTTTACATTTTAAAACATATGTTCCAATTCTAATAAATTTATATATTTTTTCTTTTAAAATTTATTATTTTCCTCTTATGTACTGTGTTGCATTTTAACAGCAGTACATAATACCTTCCCTTATTTCATAATCTCAGATACAACTTGATGTGAGATTTTGAAATAATTAATTTCTTATCACAAACATGGTCGAACATTAATATTGAAAACATATGATTAATTCGCTAATTGTATATCACAAAATTCATTTCATAAATTGGTTTTTTCTTTTATTAACATAACAAGTATGGTTCATCACTATCAATAATCACCATATCTTACACATTCATTTATGGCTTAAAATAACATTAATCAAACCAACTGGTTTTACATCAAAAATAATAAGTATAAAATAACAATTGTGCCTAGTTTCATGGCTAAAAAACTCAAAAACATGACTAAACATTCTCTCTCTTTCGGACCTCACCTTTCCCAATCCGGGGCATACATTTCATTTGTTCTTTTTTGCAGAATTCATTTATTTCTTATCTGACTTATACGGGCGAAGTTGATTAATATTGTAGGTTCCTTTAATTTTTCCATCCTGGTATTTTATTACTACCGTATTGTTATCATTCACGGTATTAATTATGAATGGGCCTACATAACATAAAAATAATTTTTTCATCAACTTCTCCTTACTGCTGGGAAGTTGTCTGTTACGAACCAGTACTAAATCTCCTATGTGATAGCCTATTTGCTTATATCTCTTCTTGTATTGTCGTCTAGCTCTTTCCTCTGCCTTCACTTTAATCCGACTCTCCATAATAACTTGTATGTCCTTCTGTGGTTGAGTGAACCATGTAAAATCAACTAAACTTTCGATAATTCTGGGTGGGCGTTTCTTATACATTGCCTCATACGGTGACACACCAGTACTATCATGATTGGCTAAATTTATAAACTCCTCTGCTTTACTAACATATTCGCTCCATCTATTATGTTGATCATGGCAATATGTGCGGAATAAACGACCCCACTTCTTTGAGCATTCTTTCGGCTGGGTTACTATTGGGATGGTAAACCGATGTTTTATACGTACGAATTTTTATGGCTCTCATAGCATTCTGCCACTTGACACCTTTAAATTGTGTTCCATGATCAGATATAATACTATTAGGCAATCCTACCTCCTTTATAAACTTTTCTTTAATTATTTTAACTATAGTGTAAGTATTGGCCTTCGTGATGGGATATAATTTTGTAAATCTAGTAAAACTGTCCATAATAATCAATACGTACTTGCTACGTCTCCTACCACTAGTTGGGAATGGTCCACAAATGTCAATAAAAACTTGTTCTAGTGATCTCAATGCTTGATTATTTATCCACCTTCCCTCATATCTAACATTAGCTAACTTGACTTTTTGACAAATATCACATGTTTCTATGGATCGAATTACTTTCTTTTCTAATTTATTCATGTAAAAGTGTTCCTTAAGTGCTGACACTACTTTCTTCTGGCCTTGGTGTCCATATCTCTCATGATAATCAACAATTAATTTATTACATACCTCTTCTGGCACTAAAATTTTCCAATCATTATTTCTTTTATCGGTGTTCCTAAACATCATTCCTTCATGAATCATATAATGTGATGTAGTGTTGGAAGTGCTTTCCATCCTTTTCCTCAACTTTTGTATTCTAATATCGGTTGTCTGTAATTTCTTTATTTCTTCCACGATGAGTTTTAATTCTCTTTTATTCCTAAAGCATGCCAAAACTTTACGTGCTTCTTTGGCCATTATTTCTTCTTGATCACCTACTCTGGATAATATATCCGCTACTATATTTTTATTGCCTGGTAAGTACTCCTATTTTATATGATACTCTTGTAACTGGAGCATCCATCTGGTAAGCCTTCCATGTGACATCTTACAATTTTTAAAAAAGGTTATTGCTTGATGATCTGTTCGTACTACTACCTCACTGTTTAATAAGTATGTTCTGAATTTAATTATTGCAAATACAACACTCAATGTCTCTTTTTCAGTTATTGTATAATTAAATTCTGCTTTAGTTAGTGTACGGCTTGCAAAAGCTATTACCTTTGGTTCTCCCTTGTCATTTTCTTGATATAACACCGATCCTAAACTTACTCCACTGGCATCACAATTTAAATAAAAGACTTTACTGAAATCTGGGTGACTTAACGTGACGCACTGTAAAAATCTCTGTTTCACTTCCTTCAATACTTCCTCATCCTTTTTGGTCCACTTCCACTTATTCTTCTTACAAATTAAATGTTGATAATGATGTGCTAAGTCGGAGTAATTACTTTGGACTTCTGTAATAATTACAAAGACCTAAGAAACTTTGTAATTGTTTTACATTTTTTGGACATGGGAAATTCTGTATTGATTGTATTTTATCAGGATCTGCCGATATGCCGGTATCCGAAACTATAAACCCTAAAAACTTAATCTTGCTGGCAATGAATGTTGACTTGTCTAATTTTAGCGTAATTCCATGTTCTCCCAATCTGGTAAGTACCTTATCAATTCGATGACAGTGTTCTTCCCAACTGCTTGATGCAATTACCAAATCATCGACATATACTGTAGTAAATTCCAAAATTTCCTTACCCAATACTTCATCAAGACATTTTATAAATATAGCCACACTATTGACCAGACCAAAAGGTAATCTTTTAAATTGATAATTCCTACTGTTTACTATGAAACTCACATATTTTCTGCTTTCTGGATGCAATTCTACTTGCCAATATTGTAACAGTACCAAATATGGTAGTTACATAATATAAACTAATGTAACGTCAAGTAAGAGAAAAACATGGAAGTATGTCTAGATAAATAAACCTAAGTGTATAAAAGTGTGTATCTACAAATATATTAATAAAAAATCCAACAATGAAGAAGAGAATATTAACACAGCAACATCAAATACAAAATGAAGAAAGAATATGCCACGAGCCAAAACAAAATATCAGTAACCAGACCCAATAGGATCCAACAGTGAGGGGAATCAACGAAACAAGGACCAACAAGCTCCAACAGCAATGGAGATAAATAAAAATAGCGACTACAATGAAAATATTTGAAGAAGAAGAGAGAAGAAGGACCAGGAAGAGCACCAAGAAGAAGAAAGAAGATGGACAGAAGATATAAGGACTCAACATAAACCACATGTACTAAAGACAATATAAGTGACAAAAGAAATGATGATTATAAATGTGAAAGGAAAACCAGTGTTAAACGTTTAAGGAACCACAAACAATTACAATGTGTACTTAATATAAATGTGAAACCTGTGAATAATTAACTAATTTCAACTGAATAAACCACACAAACAATTACAGTGATGAAGTTTACAGTGTGAGAAAATATGTTAATTTCATGATGAAACAACAAGAATTAAAATAGTCAAATAAACACAGACAATGAGTGTGACTAATTTAATAAAATTGTGATCAATACACATAATCAGAAGACCACCAGAATAGAACAAAATAGAACAATTATGTTATTGTTCATAGAGAACTGACAACAAATAAAAAAACATTTGTTATGTATCAAACAATGACAGGAAATTAAATTCCACCAATGACCAGAAAAATATTGTAAATAATACAAAAAAGATTTGTGTTAGTGTTTAAGAAGGAGTTGTATAAACATGTGTAACAAAATAGTTAAAGTATTATAGTAAGATACCGTAGTGAAGTCAGTTTAGTAGTAGAAAAATACTGCACTAAAACAAATGGTACATTGTTACACAACCCATAGGGAAGACACCTATTTCAACAGAAAATGATACATATTAGTATAAATAAATGATCATCGACTATGTTATCAAACAAGAATTTATTATAAATAATAAATCTTAAGAGACAATGTATTATATTGCAAAACAATGCAAATAGAACAAGTCAAACATAATGGCACAGAGATAACAGAGATTGAACAAGTATGCCAATTTAGTTAGGCAAAGTACAGTATCAAAACCAATACCAATGTTTATAAGAGTATTACCAGTAGTGAGATAAATATCTGATAATACATTGAGAACAGATTCTGAACATAATAAGAACAATATTGTAACTAAATTATTGTAAACTAACTAACTATGTACATATGACCAGAAGTAAGCTGAACCATTGTATAGCTAATTAGTTAAGAAAAATACTGTATCAAATATTGAACACAGATTATTAAAGTTATTACCAGTAGTAAGAGGAAATCCCAATGCTACTTTGAGAACAGATTATGACCATAAAAACAGTCATTTTATATACAAACAATTAAAAACCAAATGACTATTATGAAGAAACCAAATGTAAACAAACAATGACAAGCAAGTTATTTATGAAAAATATAACATATAAACTTGTGTAAAAGTAAATGAAAACATTATCAAAAGTTAGAATAATATCTAATGCTACTTTGGAAATCCAAACCAAGTAGAACAATAACAATTTAGTTATTGTATTAACAAAAATAAATGACTACTATGATATGACACAACATAAACAGAGCCATTACTGAAAGATTAAAGGGTTCTGAACTAATTAAAAGATAACCATTGTATATAATAAATTAGGTACTATGTGTGTACACTAATTACAATCATGACATGATATGATTTAAATAGAGAAAACCAAAAATAAGGTGAAAAAATTGTATAAGGGAGATAGAAGAGGACTGAAAATATGTAAATAGTAGGTTAACCACAGTAATATACAAATATTCTAATATAAAATTGTGTAAATAAACTTTACTAGTATTATTAGATTGTAATATTACCGTTTTAAATAATAAAAATTAGTTCTAAGCATATTTATGGAAAAACAAACATGGACGCTTAATGACGCCATAACGAGATTTTGTGTAGGGAACAATTATTCCCAAATTGTAAATCAAACCAATTGAGATATGGAGTCAAAGTGTTTATTTAAGAAGTGTTTTATTATAATTAAGTAAAATCTGGTGTAACAGACTTATAAAAATAAGATACACCAGAAATAATAAATAAAATCGTTATTGTGATAGGAGTGATGGACGGAAAATAAGCATTCTTGGACTTAAATTAACAAGCAGAATGTCCGCAATTCACTGACATCAACCATTTAACGATAGGACGTAAATTAAGAAAGTTATAGTAATTTTAAACTTTTCAGTTAAATTTTTGTACCAGTGCTGACGTCAAAAAGCCTCAACACCAAACTCGATTTTGTCAAAAAATTAAATATTTTAATAAAACAAAGGCTTTTGGGTCAGAGAGTATAATGTTTCCAACCAATAGAATGAATGACTTTCGACAGACTCACAGGAGACGCTTAGAGGAAGCATTACAGTTCACATCTAGCTTTTCGACGGACAGGTCACGCCACTCAGACATCATGAAGAAGTTTTTATTTTGAATTTGTGCGCGACATTTGCATTAAGTAACCGACATACATAACCTTACACTACGCCAATATATACGAGTGAAAAGTGCGGAGTTATTTAATTAAACGAGTACGGTTAATGTATAATGTCAACCGTACTTGCGAGTGCTGTGATAAATAAGAAACAGGGAGTACAATTTTATTTAAATAATACTGAACAAAAATAATAATTTCGTAACCAACTCAATTTTGATACTACGCAAGTCAAATAAGGCAAAGTATTCAAAAACAATGATTAAATTATCAGAATTAAAGAAAAACTTAATTCACAATTATTAAAATATTATAAAAAATATTTTAATTATTTATAATAACTTAAAATATCATGTTTGAAATAATTATTACTGAATACAAGAATATTTAGTCACTCATTTGACTAAACTTATTTTTCTTGAATTTTTTCGATGTTTTGATATATACGTTATTAACTTTCATACCGTATAAATAAATGTAATTCTGATAATAGAATATCAAAGTATTACGAATGATGTGTTTATATGTATAGATTAAGCAATAATAACTGTTAAGAAATACTTATCCATTGTAACAATACCGGTTATAACTAACCTCTGAATCGTCACGGTAACTTGATAATTTCAATATTACCGATCTGTTCTCAAGTAACATCCAAATCAGAAAGAAATACTAACAAGAGTTTTTTGATAAATTTTTCTCTTGTGAATCGATAATTTTTAAAACGAATTATTAAAAGAAAGTAATACATTTTTAACTACTGTACAAGTCATACAGCTTGATAATTGTAAACTAGTATTATAAGATGCGTGCGCATTCCCGCGTACGATAGTACCATAAATATCAGACATATGGTATCAATTTTTGATTTTTATATTTGTTCGCTTATTATTAATTATTGTTAATTTCATATCGTTATTTATATTACATCTTGTGCCTGGTATCATGTTACCTAAAAGAACCTTACGAAATATGGTAATTCACTGAAACAAAATAACATAACCTATTGAAGTTAAATTATTGTACCAATAACAGGTCTACCAGCCTTGAGAATTGGACAGTCTTATTTGAATTTTTAATTGTAATCAGTAATTGAAAGGTTGTTAGTTTTTGATTATTAATTGTCAAAGAGTTTATGATTTATTAAATTGTTAATAAACCTCCACTTATATTACCAGTGAAAAGAGTATCATTTCTATTCTAAATAAGTTCATTTATTTTTTAATCAGTTCTACCACAGGTGGCGGAAGAGTTTAAAAAGATCTAACAATAATTCAGAATATTAATTAGATATTGCTTCATTTATTTTGTGTATGATACTATATTAAATATTCGATCTGAATATTTACTTGTATATAAAGTGCATGTATTTCAGAAGAAACGTCACAGAACAGGACTGAAGTATTCACGTGTGGTAAGTGAGGGAGGTATACAACAGAGTGCGCGAACCATTTTAAAATAAAAGAAGTGGACTATTATTACGCACCCATTAAAAACAATACAATAACTCTAATAACCTTAATAATTACAATTACATCTTTTAATAAACAACATTATCGTAGATACCAGTGCGTGTCTACACTCACACGAATACACCACCCAAAGAAGAATTATTTATATATTTATATATCCAACACTTGTAACACAACACTTGTAATTTTACATTACAAGTCGGTGCTCCATCGCAGGGCAGAAGTGAATGAAGATCCACTAAGAATTTATAATAATAATCTACATAACTACATCTAAATAAATAAATTACTTGTAATTTTACATTACAATATCCAGATACAGCATCCCAACTACTAAAAAATTGTACGTTATTAAAACGTTTTAAAATTTCTCCTATGTTCTCAGGCGACGTCTTATCAGCAGTTATCATCTGATTAATTTGACGTGCATCTAAACACAA
The DNA here is from genome assembly GCA_034769895.1 of Magicicada septendecula. Classification (NCBI taxonomy): domain Eukaryota; kingdom Metazoa; phylum Arthropoda; class Insecta; order Hemiptera; family Cicadidae; genus Magicicada; species Magicicada septendecula. Next base: position 76,032,370 of record CM068371.1, on the reverse strand, counting down.
TCTTAAGGACTTATCTTTTTTGGGAATTACTACTAACGGGCTAGTGTGTTCTGACTGACTTAGTTCAATGATGTCTTCACGAAGCATTTTGTCAATTTCTTCCTGTACTTGCTCTCTTAATTTGTAGGGTATGGGATATGATCTTTTGTTAAATGTCACATTTTCTCTTAGTGGTAACTTACATTGCACTCCTACTATTTTGCCAGGTTTATTTGAAAATACTTTATAATGTTTCCAATAAATTTCCGTTAACTGATCTATTTGCTCTTTGTTTAGTTGATTAATATGATTACAGAATTGTCTGATTTCTTGCATTTTCTCCTCCCACATTGGATTATTTAGTGTTAACTGCTGTAGTGACTTTCTATTGATTGGTCTATCCTTATATGAGTATTCAAATTTATCACTTAATTTGGTTGAATTGACCATTTTCCTTACCTCTTCATTTCTATTTATAATTTTTATAGGTATTTTTTGTTTATCGTATGTAAATACCACCTGATTAGTTTCTAAATCAATAATAGTTTCATACTTCCGCAAGTTGTCACATCCGACTAATATTTCTGTTTCTATATTTTGATATACTACAAATGTTAATGGTATCACCCTTCCATTGAATTGTACATTCATCATTATTTGTTTGCGAGCAGTTCGATTGCTCGTCCTGTTACACCCACTATAATAATTTTGCTCACAGGTAATTCATAAATTCTGTTGACCTTTCCTTTGGATGACGTGATTCCCTTTTCCATTTCTTTTAATTCATGGTATTTAGTCATACTCATCAATGATATTTCGGCACCAGTATCAATAATAAAATTTTGATTGGTTTTCCCATATTGACCGGTAATAGACACTACATCACTTTCAATTATATTTCTACTGATTTTCTCGTTGTCCATAAAATCCTGACCTAAACTGGTTATCCAAGACAGTGATCGGCTATTTGACTGTGGTTGACCACTGCACTCACTCACAGTCTTCTCTAGTTTTCCTGATTTTCATTTATGGTTACTCTCTCCTCTCTCCTTCCTTCCTGTTGACTATTTTCTGATTGGGAAAAGGAACTATGTTGCTCTCTATTTGTTAACTGTTCATAGTTGTTGTTCACCTCACTCTGTCTCTCCTCATTGCGAGAATATTCATTTCGATCAGTCTCCCTCGGGTAACGACCATTGTAAATTCGGGAATCATAGTTTCGGCGTATAAAATTTGCTCGATAGTTATTTGAAGCGTGGTTGCCCCTATAATTATTATTGTAATTATTACCATCATATCTCCGGTCATTCCGGTTATCGTTTCTGAAGTAATTTCTTCCACCTTCCCTATCTTGGTATCTTAGAGCATTTCTTTGGTCGTTCCTTTCTACTATTTGATTCCTATCACGATTTTGTTCTTCCGGATATCTATTAGGGTAGCTGTCTCTTCTCATATTCCCTTGTTTAGCGCGATTGTCATAATTCAATTTCCTCTCATAATCAGTGAGTAGTAGTGTCATTGCTTCTATAGTATTGGCTTGACTGGCAAATTGTGCTAAGCTTACCATTTCAGGAAAATGATGACTCAAAGCTTCCACCACATATCTGTCATCCATGGGTGGGTCTAAATATCTTGCCCTGCAAACATGCGATAAAAAATACGAGGTTGGTGTTTGTCCTATACTTGGATTGTACCTACCATATACTATGGTCTCCCGCACCCTTGTCTGTATGGATCGCGTCCAATATTTATTTTTATAGCTGTCCACAAATTCCTGGTAGCTATTCAAGGTGTTTCTAACAGCATCCCACCAATAATCATTCATTTCATGGAACCCTTGATCTAACATTAGCTTAATTCTCTCCCATCTATTTTCCTTGGTACTATTCAAATATTCCTTCATTCTATTTAAATACTCCATAGGATTTTTTATATATCCTTTCATATGTGGCACCTCATGACTAATATTCTTGTCTTCTCGTATAACACACGTTCGATTACCATTTTGCTCTATTTCATTGACCCTTACTACTAATTGTCCCATGGTATCCTCTATTTTGGTATTATTGCTGTCCAACTGTTGTCCCATGGATTGAATATTGCTCATTACTTCCTGTTTGTGTTTTACCAATTCTCTCGTCATCTGTTCTATGACTTCTTGTTTATTTTCTCCTAATTTCTCTTCCACCTGTTCCTTCAGTGACTGTTGTTTCATTTCTATACTGTCTAACCTATTTTCCATTGTTTCCATATTCAATTTCACCTCTGCAAATTGTCTAACATTCCCTTCCTCATAATTTTTCAATATTAACTCAACTTCAGCCTTTTGCTGGTCTAATTTATTATTCACCCCATTGATTTGTTGTCGAATGGTCTCCTTTAATTCCTCATTATTTTGTTTTAATAAATTTTCATTATCTAGTCTCATTTGTTTAAAATTTTTGTTGGTTTTGTTATTCCCTTCCATTATAATTCTCATCATCTCCTGGAAATTTGCATCCATTGGTTGGTTTGGTTTCTTTGGTTGGTCCCCTTGGGCATCCTCTACTATTATTTCCATTTCAGTTTCTTCCTCTTCAACACTATTACTCCTTAATTCATATCGTTGCTCTAGTTTGTTAGCCATTTTACAATATTGAACTTAATTTAATTACAAGGAGATTTTTATACTAATTAAATTTAACAAAATTGTGTTATTTGGTGCTGGTTTAAAGAAAATCTTTGCCCCACGTTGGGCGCCATTTTGTACTGGTCTATTTTTTTTTATTACAGGTTTTGTAATAAAGATCTGTACCTACTGTTATTATATTTTTTTATTTACCAGTACATGTAAAGAAACTCTTTTTCTCAGGGTTAATGATTATTAAGTTATTTTATCGTATTTACGATTATATCTATTAATTTCTTTTCTTTAAACCAACCCAGATTCAGTTAATGGGTAGTACTTTGTTAATTAACCATGTAAAAAATAACTAACGTATTAGTGTAACTTAACCGTCTCTGAATTCTTCTAGCTGCCACGGGTTCACTTCTGGTTGTTGTTTACCTTTCTTCAACAGCAATATTCAGCTTGGCAATCTGTTTCTTCACACGAATCTCTTATTGCTCTTACCGCTGGATACTGCTCTCCAAGATTACTGCAACACCAATGTCTCCTTTGAATACTTAATTATTCGTTAGGGCCACTGAAACTCTTCTCCAGTCCAAGGTTTTCCTCTTCTGTCGTCGTTCTATTCAGGATATTGTTATATTTTTTGTATTATTATTTATTTATTCAATATTATAATCAAATTCTGGAATCACTATTCAAACTCCTTTGCTTTATTTTCTTTTCCAAGTTACATTACTTTTATGATGTACAACAGTTATTATAATTTAAGATCCTTAATGTGACTCTGATTGAATTAAAAATTAGACTCTATTTACATCATTCCTCTGTTTCATCTTTGTAGTATTCAATATAAAATTAGACTACTCATGTTACTCTCCTTAGATATAAATTTAGACTCATTTTACATAATTCCTCTCTTTCATCTTTATAGTATTTGGTATTAAATTAGACTCATTTTACATAATTCCTCTCTTTCATCTTTATAGTATTTGGTATTAAATTAGACTAATACATTTTTTCTTCATCACTCTCCAAAACAATCTCTAACAATTTACAAATTTGCCACATTGATAATTCCCTACCTTCATTACATCTTTTTATCATATACCTCTTAAAAACTTATATAACTTTTCTACTTCTTATTAAACATATTTATTTTATTTCTAATATTCTTAATTCTAGTTTGTATTTATAATATGATAATTTTCTTACTATTTCCTCTTATTATAATATTCATTTCAAATTTCATATATTCTTTTCATAACATATATCTTTATACTGTTTTATCTCATATAGGCATCTACCTCTATGTTGATGGGTGAGTCAATACAATGTTTTTGTTTACATTTAAAAACATATGTTCCAATTCTAATAAATTTATATATTTTTTCTTTTAAAATTTATTATTTTCCTCTTATGTACTGTGTTGCATTTTAACAGCAGTACAATAAATATATATATATATATATATATATATATATATTGTAGCATGACAGATAATGCCAATAATTCTGAATGGTAGAATGATCAATAAAAATAAAATAAAAACATTGTTTAAATCCGAGAAAGCAAAATAAAATAAAAAATTCATTAAGAACCACCGTGAAGTATAATCATAGATTAAAGTAAAAGTTCATTTAAAACCAATGTTACAATGAGTGATGAATCATCAAAATAAACTGCAAAACTGAAAATATAGAAAAAGGTAATACCCAGGTAGGATAGGAGTAGGTAAGGAAGAAACCCAAAACATGACAACATCCACAAGAAGAAAAGGAAATACTTATATAAGGAACAAGAAGAATAGGAGGAATCAGTGAAGAAACCAGAACAAGACAGCATCCACAAGAAGAAGGAGTGCTCTTATAAAAAACCCAAACCCCAAAAGAAAATGATAAACATGATAACAAATGAAAGTATAACAAAATATCAAATTTAGAAACCATGTAAAATAAATGTAAGCCAAACATACAAATAGAATTGAAAGTGAACCAATGTGAAATAATTATATAATGCCAAAAAACAAACCTTCATTATCTTCTATAAATAGATTTCTTGATTTTAATAAAACTATAAAACTATTTAGAAATAAAATCCAAGAATGAAAAGGAAATCAGTGCAAGTTTTTGTGTTATAATAAATAAACCTTATGTGTAAATATTGCAGTTCACAAACTAAGTAAATTGTCAAATAATACAACTTTGAAGTGTTTATTTGTGTCCATGAATAATATTAAATAAGTATTATCATGACAGATAGTACTGGTGTTTCTGAAATATAACTGCCACTCTTTATATAAAACATTCATTAGAATGATAGTAGATGAAACAAGAGCAGGCCATATAGAAAGTGAAGTGTTAAAGTATCATTACCCCAAAATCAAAAACAGATTAGAACTGAAATTAGAACCTAGTATAAGAAATAGAGTATATGATGGAAGGACAGAGATGTTTTGTTTATTTAGAATAAGTTACTAGTTATAATCAAGACTGAAATATCAGAATTAAATAACATTCTTTAGTTATAAAATATTTATTGTATTACTAATAATAATTAAGTATAAAATGTCTGAGTTTGAAAGACCATTGTTAATTTCAATTATGTATTATGTATTAAGAGTATAAATTATATACTAATTGTTCTTTTGTTAAAATAAGAAAATGTTAATTAATGTCATAATAGAATAGAAAGTCAGAGAGGGTACAAACAAAATGTATTATTTAAAAACTTTGTATGTAAAAACTGTTAGAAATCTAGGCCAAATGTTAAAACTAAACAGCATCAAAATTGATGAAATAAGTATAGAAAAACAATTAAACTGATGGGATTTATATAAGGTAAATCAGTCATAGAGTCATGTAATTGGAAATATAAGTAAGAAAGATTTTGTAAAAAGATAGCAAGAATTATTGTTAAAAATGCAAATGTAAAAACTGAAAATTTAGAGAGGGGAGTCACATATTAATGTATAATATTTTAAAAGATAACCAATTAATCTAATTACAAGAAATTAAGGGAAGATAAACCTTTTATATCAATCTGAGATTTAATACAACCATTAATATAACATGTAAAATGGCAACATTTTTTGAAAAGGACAGGAAGTGAATTTTAAAACTTACAATTTTCAAAATGAGGTAACAATAACATTTTAGAACAAAAACTTAATAAAACTATATTATTTGGTATCAAATCAAGCAGAATGAACTGAAGAAGAAGATTATGTATTTAGTAGTTAATAAATTTGAATAAAAGCAAAAATATAATCAGTTATATAATGTAACATTCTCACATGCACAGGATGTAAAATAATTTTGAAACAATGGATAGCTAATATTAATTTGGCTAAGACTTTTGGACAAGACGAAGGAAGTTCATTATTAGATATTGTGAAGTACACTTGACACGAGCTCTTAAGCAATTTTAACCTAGTAGCTGAAACATAAATGGCGTATAGCGACAAGCCTAGCCTGAAGTGAAAAACGCGAGTTTTGTAAAAATAAATTCTAAAAGTAAATTCAGTGAAACAAACACCAACAAACACTAAACTAACTTCAAACAAGAACAGAACACAGTGAATACACAATTTAAACATTAATTCTACACAACGAAACAAACAGTGCAATTCTCGACCTAACATACGAAAGTGAAAAATAACTTTTACAACACATTTTATCGAAGTGGAACACTAAAACTTAACCAGGAACACTCCACCAACACAAGAAGGAATAATCGCTACAGCAGGAACGAGAAATCGCAGGAGAAGCAGCCTTTATTGGACGCAGAATTAGCGAGGTGTATTCATCCTGCATCTGAACTCGAAGCGGCCATCTTTTTTCTTCCCACAATCCAACGCAACACTGCCTATTCGACTGAACGGTTTGAAAATTTATATACTCACCATTATATATTGAATGACATATATGTATTTTAATTTTTAAGTTGATATATTTTTGTAATGTTATACTTTCCCTACTTTGCCCTTTTTCTCTGACTATCTATGAAATAACTGTTAAAAAAACCCGATAATAAATAATTATAAACATTATTGATATACCCTGAGAATCGATCAATCAATCGATAGAAAATCGACTAAATAAACATTTGTTAATAAAATTCATTAATTACTATAAAATTGAATATTGTTTATTCCTGTTTAATAATTAGTATAAGATATAATTTTAGTTGAGCATTAACTACCAGAATTTCACCACTTAGAAGGAAGATAACCTCCAAAGAAGGAAAATACACTAATCGATTGTTATTGGAGACAATCTTATTAATTGGTGAAAGGAATTACAAATACAGAAAAGGACATAATTAAATTAATACAAATAACCACAAGTTCAGAACACCACGAAACATAATTAAATAATTAATATTTAATTAATTTAATTTAAAAAAATATATATATAAACAACACAATTTTTTTTACACAAACAAAAACAAATAAACAAACATTTATAACAAAGCAATTACAATTTGTTACAAATTGGCGACCAACTGAGGGGCTTTAATTAGTGATTGATAGGCCACTAGAATTTGCCCAATCCCTAATTGGAGCGTGGCAGCAGTTATAAAGTTAGAGAAAAGGGAAAATGCAACGTCGACCAACATCCAAGAAACGGGCGGCAGAGGCCAAAAAGGAAATTGAAATCAATATGGAAGACAAAGAGGCGACGCCAGTGGAAGATGTAGAAATGTTATTACCCCCAATGGAACCTAAACAACCCGCACTACCAGAGGAACAACCCGAGAAACCCTCACAAACAGAGAACACGACAATACAAGATATGTTCAGAGTAACGATGGAAATGAAAGAGGAAATGAGTAAGAAAATGGATTCCACAAAAGAAGAAATCAAATCCAACAAGGAAGAATTGAGTAAAGAAAGGAAGGAAGACAAACAGTCCTTGAAGGAAGATTTGAGCAAAATAAATAAAAACATAGAATCATCAAAAGAAGAATTGGGAGAATTAAGTAAGAGAATAGAGGAAACCAGCAAGGAAATGAAAGAGGACAACCGATCCTTGAGTCAGAAAATTGATGAAACTAATCATAAGATGGAGGAAACCAGCAAGAAGATGGAGAGCGACAACCAACAGTTGAAGGAAGAGTTGAAGGAAGATAACAAGAAAATGGAAGAGAAAATGGAGGAGAAGTTGGAAGAATTGAGGGAGGATAACCAACTACTAAGAGAAGAATTAAGGGAGGTCAATCAGGAGAATCTGGACAAGTTAGGCGAAAGGATAGAGTTGTTAAAGCAAGGAACTCAACGATAATAAGGAGTACACCAACAAGAAAATAGAAGAAGAAACCATGGTAATAAAACAACAGATCATGGAAGTTGACGGAAAATGTAACCAGACCGAGAGGGAAGTACAGGAATTCAAGGAAGTGGTAAACATCAAGTTTACTAATATTGAAGAGCATAGTCGCAGGAAAGTGGAAGAAAACAGAAGAGAAACCCAGGAAGAATTAGGGAAGGTACGAAACCAAGTTGCGGAAAGGTGTGACGGAATGGAAGAGGCTATGACAAACATCACGGGTCAGGTACGGCAGAGCCAAGAAGAAATGGAAGTCTTGAGAAATCGACCCACTAACTTTACCAGAATACCAATCAATGAAAACCGGGAATGGTTGAATTTCCGGCAGTACAAGAGGAAACCAATGGAGTTCCTAGCCCGGATAGAAGAGTACTTTGCCAAACATAGAGGGAGTAGATGGAATAACAACCGAGAGATATTGGATGAGTCGTTTAGGGAAATGACCGACAACTGGTGGATGGCGAACCGAAGCGAGATTGCTGACTACCAACAGTTCAGGAACCTGTTCAAAGCTAAGTACTGGTCAGAAACCACTCAGAACCTGATACGAGACAATATTTGCCATGGACGATATAGGGCCCAACTAGGAAACACAATGACAGCCTATTTCTTAGGGAAGGTGTGTCTGGCAAAACATTCAGAACCGGCGATACACGAGGAATGCCTGGTGAACAAATTATCCTATCACTACGACGAAGATATTATCAGAGCAAGGAGAGGTAGCCAGATTAAAACAGTGCAAGCCATGACCGAGTTACTGGAAAGCTATGAAAATGAGGAATACTACCGTCAGAGTAGAAGGAGGAACGATAGACCAGAAGTGAGAAGTAACCAGTACCCCAATAACAGTAACAACCAAAATGGTAACAACTACCAAGGAAACCATAACCAGCAGAATAGTTACAACAGGAATAATAAACCGCCGAACAATAATAATAACTTTAGTAATAATCAAAATAATAATAGGAACAACAACCACTACCCAAATAACCGTAATAATTATTATCAACCCCCTAACAATTCCTATAGTCAGAGAAACCCTTACCCCGGTAATACTGAATGGTATTACCAAAACAATAGAAATTACAATGCAAACTATAACAATAATAACAGAGTTTCCCGTCCACGAGTAAATTTTATAAGAGCTGAAGATCGTGGGCCAAGAAGGTACAACCGTCAGCGAAGGAACAGTTTCCACGATGGAGATTGTCGGCGAAGGAGCGAAGAACGTGATGGTCCAAGGTATGAGCAACATAGAAGGAGTACCAGCCTAGATGATCCTGGCCGACAACAAAACCGTGAACAGACGTTTGAACAGAGTACAGAGCGGCAGGAACCGATGCAAGGTTTCCAAAACGACGCCTCGGTCAATCCCAATAACGACGAAAACAATAATTAAAATAATTAAATATTTAATTAGACGAGAACCCGATAATAAATAATTGTAAACATTATTGATATACCCTTAGAATCGATCAATCAATTGATAGAAAATCGACTAAATAAACATTTGTTAATAAAATTCATTAATTACTATAAAATTGAATATTGTTTATTCCTGTTTAATAATTAGTATAAGATATAATTTTAGTTGAGCATTAACTACCAGAATTTCACCACTTAGAAGGAAGATAACCTCCAAAGAAGGAAAATACACTAATCGATTGTTATTGGAGACAATCTTATTAACTGGTGAAAGGAATTACAAATACAGAAAAGGACATAATTAAATTAATACAAATAACCAGAAGTTCGGAACACCATGAAACATAATTAAATAATTAATATTTAATTAATTTCATTAAAAAAAATATATATAAACAACAAAATTTTTTGTACACAAACAAAAACAAATAAACAACATTTACAACAAAGCAATTACAATTTGTTACAATATATATATATATATATATAATTACAACACAAATAAGCCAACCCAGTACCAGGGATAAAAACTATATTTATAAATGTAAAAATACTTCATATCAAATAAAATAATTAATTTAAATAAAATATAAAAAATATGACTCGACGAACGACGACTTTGACCTAACCCAAGTGATTGACCCAACAACAGGAAACAAATGAAGAAGGGAACCACACAAATAACCAACGAGAATAAGAGAAGAAAGTGATTGACCCAACAAATACAACCAAAGAAGAAAAGAAGGTGATTAACCAAACCAAAGGAAGAAAGGAAAAAAATTCAAAACCTAAACAAAAAGGAAACAAGTTCATGGGATTAAACGACCCCAAAATACCCAAAGAAAAGGATGGAAAAACCAAAGTATTAATCAAATATTGAAAATGAAGAAGGAGGGAGATAGGTAGAAGTGAAAACCAATAATGATTCACAAACGAGTAATAAAGCATAGGAGAAGGAGAAATAAAGCACTCAAGAAGAATAATGGAACCAAACCAATGGTTATCCTGAGAAAGGAAAAAGTAACGGTTATTACCCATTAATGGACAAAATGATCTAGAGAAGAAACACTATTAAAAAAGGTTAAGGATATTGGTGATAAAAAAGCAACCTAAACCACAAATAAAATTTAGATATAAAAACAGTATTATAAGAATATAAAATTGTTATTAGTATTAAGGATATATTGTGATGAAAGAGAAATAAGTATAGGGATCACCCACTAAAAAACACATAGTATAAACAGTGATACAGTGCAATAGTGTATGTGTAAAAACCCCAAAGTGAAGTGATACGGTACGCTAGTTAAATTATAATTAACTATAGATAATTTAAAAGTGAAGGTGAGATATAAGTGGGAATAGTGTAAGATTTAGAATATAACTATTATAAGGAATAGTGAATGATGAAGAAAATAGACACTTCATAAATCTGTGAAAAACACTAAAGGTTTAAAAGTGGAAAAATAACAGTGAATAAATAGCTGGTGAAAAATAGTATTAAGTATGAATTATAGAATAAAATATGCTGAACACTAGAAAGTGATGATGACATTATTATTTAAGAAAAGATGTTTAATAAATTTAAGTTTAATTATAGCCGATAGTAATTAAAAAGGGAGGATTCCAGGAAAGAATAAATTGAAGGTGTTGACATGGAGAGAATGTAAAGATTGTTTAAAGATTAAGAAATCAGAGACAGAACAAAGACACCTATGTTATAAGGGACTGTTATAAATTTAATAAAAGTGATGTTGTTTATCGCAATAAAAAGAATATGAATTGTAAACAAAAAATTAGCAAATAATAATAAGTTGGAAGGAAGTGATGATATTTTTCACTCAAAATAATAACTCTAATAACTTATAAAGAATTGTTCATGTTAATGTTATGAATAGGATATGGCTGAAAGAAACTTGCAGTCCATAAGCCTAAATTGTTATGTTTTAAATATTAAGATAGAGAAAGCAATATTGACATGTAATCAAAACACCAACAGACTCAAAATACAACACAACCAATAATAATAACAAAGTAAAGCCCATTAGGCTGAAACAAAATGTGATTTAAATGAAATAAGTCAAATACTATGATGGCTACTCAGGCCTAGGAAAGGACATAACTGTCAGAACCAAACAACCAAAAATTATAACAAATTGACTAAGAATTTAGCAAATCTGAGGTGAAGGAATCACCAAGAATAAATTATAAATCATTTGTAAATCAAAATAGTATAATAAGCATTCTTATACAAAAAGAAATGTAATTAACAAGCATTAACATAATTGTAAAAACATAAAATCTAAAATTACCCAAGCTTGTGGGGTATCAAAATAATCTATGAAAGGAAATAAATACTATAGTGACAATATTTAATAACCAGGAAGGAAGATGGAGGAATAACAGTAATCAGAAGATATACGAAGAATTCGAATTTTGATAACAATACATCATCTCAAAATCAACCAATCGGAATCATACAGTTACCATGGAAATGGCAGTTGAAGAAAAAATTACCGTTGGAAAAAAGAGACAAGCGAAGCGTCATTAAGCGAATGTAGAATAAATTGTACGAGCAGCGAACAAGTTGTCATTCACGCAGCAGTAGCGACAATTGTGACGGCCGTGCGAGCGGGAATTATTTGAATGCCCAATACCGCAACGCTGATAACTCGTCTGACAATAATTTTAGTTGTTTTATAAAATGACTTGGCGCCACCCGGGATTAATACACCCCTATAAATAACAGGTAAGGTTACTGCCGTATTATACAGGTGATTACATCAACGCTACGAACATCGCTAGCCACAACATTACTGTAACGACCCCGGTGCGAGGCGAACGCACTAATTATAATTACACATACAAAACTGGTGTACATTTTACAGGTATGAACAGAGCGTCTCGTTACAGATTGACGAACCCATTGCGGGGCTTTAAATAAGTAGGACGACCTTTCTCTACTTCGTTACAGATTGGCTTCCATCGCAGGGCTAAACGAAGACGAGGACGTCTTCAATACTCTCATTACAGATTGGCGACCAACCGGTGAGGCTTTAAAAGAAGGCCAACGGCGACTATGAAGAGACATTCAATGGTTACCAGAAAGGACACACAAAAAGGAATTGAAGGTGAAGGTCAACAAGAAGAGATGGAAGAAATTGAAGAAATGATCGGGGAGTTGATCGGAGAGGATCCTCAAGAAAATCCAACATCAACCAGAACCAGAAGTGGAAGTAATGGTAGGGGACCAACCTACCAAACCCATTCAGAAAGAAGACCTGAGCACACAGGAGATGCTCAGGATGATGATGGAACAAATGTACCAAAACAAGGAAGAATTGAATAAAAAATTAGAGTCAAACGAGGAAGAATTGAATAAAAAATTAGAATCAGACAAAGAAGAATTGAATAAAAAATTGGAGTCAGACAAAGAAGAATTAAATAAAAAATTAGAATCATTGCAAGAGGGAAGGAAGGAAGACAGGAAATTTTTGGAGGAGAACATAGAGCTCCTGAATAACAAAATGGAAAGCAGCCAAGAGGCATTGGAAAAGAAGAGTGAGGAGCTGAAGAGGCAGATAAAAAAGGATCTTGAAGTGTTAAATAACAAGATTGAAAATAATTGTGAAACACTCCAAAAACAGTTGAAGGAAGATGGTGAGAAGAACAGAGAAGAATTAAGATTCATGCTAGTAGAGTTTCGTGAAAAAGTCAAACGGACAAAAACAGGGATGAATAATAGATGGGAAGAAACAAGTTACCCAGTAGATCAACTTCAGGAAACTTTAGACAGTGATTTCACACAATTGAATGAAACACTAAACACCACTTCTGAAGGTAGTAAGGAGATGGAAATTGTAGAAGAATCGAATGTATTGTTTTCTGAAAATAAAGATAACAATAACACCAAGAAAATCAAGCGCATAAAAACCAACAGTAGGAGAGGAAGAAAGAAGAATCGTATAATTAAGAAGATTAAGAAAACAGAGGAAATGAGAAAGGCATATAAAAAGAAGCTAATCAAAACACGAGAAGAAGTGGAGATGATGATGAACGGACTCATTGATGTGTTTAATTTGCCACTTACCTACCAAAGCAAGTTAATGAAATATAAAGATTGTAGGAGGACTCCGAGGGAAATTATAAAAAGAATTCACCACCAACCAGTGGATGAAAAATTTGGCAAATCTATGCTTAAATGGGAATTACAAGAAATAGAAAGGACCCACAACAGAATAGTGTGTCACAAATTACACAGGTTTCTAAAGCACAGAAATCCACCAGCATTGGAAATGCAAAATAAAAATTTAATGACAACATTAATGAGGGAAGTACCATTCACTCCTTTGATTAATAAACCACATCATGAAGTGAACGATGGAACCATGGACACAAATGAACAAATGATGTTAGAAGAATTGTGGTACAAGATAGAAGATACCTATTTCACCAGCAAGGAAGTAGTTATACACACCCAGATTATCCGAACCACAAGTGCCGAGGAAATGATGGACCATGGGTAAACTAAGCGAAGATACCATACACCAAGAAAAGGGACTGATCTTCAAATTACTGACCAAGCAATCCAATGGAATAGAAGGAGGTATTAAAATTAAATGAAGCCACTAAACAATCACCAAAACAGGAGGGTACAAGAAACGACTAAGACGAATTAAATAAGAAAAATTAAACTATAATAAACAAACTCTACTCCTAACATTAATGTCGAAAAAAAAGAGAAATTAATGATTATCCAGAATAAATGTCACAGATCAGACATTTGAAGGAGTAGAGGAGCCAAACAACGAAGAGTCAAACATTGAAAAGAGAGGGATCTAACAAGGAATGGGAATGATAAATATAATAATATAAGGAGCACACAACCAAAAAAGAGTTGAAATGATAAAAATAAATAATAAAATTGACTAAGAAAAGATCAACTTACAAAAAGTATAAAAAACATGGTCTTATATATAGTAATAATGTATAATAATACGTATGGCCACATGTCATCACAAAGGACAATGGAAACAATACTTATGAGATAAGTAATATAACCACCAAGAAAGTAAAAGGAGTTTACAACCAAGCTTCAATAAAGAAGTTCTATAAAGAAAACTAAGTGACTATAAATAAAATACATATGCCAAAATTCAAAAATTATGTGAGGACAACTTGCAACAATATTTCGATGACTTATGAGGCCTAAAATAAAAAATATAAAAACAAAGGAATGAGTTACATAAATTCCTACTAAGTGAAATCAACTTACAGTCTATTAAAAAGTTGATATATGAAGTATATAAAATAATTAAACAAAATGTACCAAAATAGGAATACGCTACAAAAATTCCTATGATGTAAGAGAATTAACTTACAAAAAATATCAAAAATGATATTTAATACAAAAAAAAAAAAATTAAACAAAATAAAATCAAGCTAAAAACTGTTAAGATAAATACCTGAAATAATAATGAATTTAATGTATTCAAAAGAAAAAAAAAACCTGAACTGGTACAAGGGAAAAGAGAATTTATGTATGAATCAAATATACAAGCTATGGCTAAAGCAGAATATTGCTAAATAACTGAGAAAGGAATACGAATGTCTAAGATAATTAAAATGATCACTAGAAGAATAGAAAAACAAAATAATGAAAAGTTAATGATGAAATTAACATATAAATAAATAAAAAACAATCAACTGTATGAGCAAATGACAGTATCTAGCAAAGGTACAGCGGAAGGAAGAATGAGTAAAAGGCCAAAGTGATCTACAAACAAACCACAAGGTGGACAATCCCAAAATATTATTAATTTAAGTCACAAGTTGACAAAAAAGGTATTTAAGATTGACTGTTGAAAAGTCCAGCAATCCAAATAAACTGAGCAGAGATGATGTTCCTCTGGTCTCAGAAAAAATGAGTAGTAATGGGAGAAAGGAGAAACCAGCTACTAAAAAGTTAGGGAAAAAATTGTGTATGAGGGAAAATGCACCAATGGAAATAAATAAAAACAGATCCAAATAAAATGGAATGAATTAAGTAAGAAGAGATATAAAGAATGGTGTTAAGCTACGAATTTACTAACATTATTTAAAATACCATAGAAAATAATAAATAAAAAAAAACCTCCACTTACCGTCCTTGTGTGCTCTTAGGTCCAGGGTCTCATACGTACGTTGGGATACAAGCGTAATTTTCAAGGTTGTGTGAATAACTTATACAATACATCTTGGAAGAGAAATTATTTTTTGTTTGTTTAATAATCAAAAGTGGTGAATTTATAAGTTGTTCTCCAAATAGATTGTTTTACATTTTCAAAGGTTGTGCAACTCTTACATCTTATTTTCTATACCTACATACTATTACTTACAACTTTAAGATAGCCCAGCCTGCTTTACATACGCACTCACATACATTATTTTAAGAAAACTTCATTTTTTAAACCCCAAATACCCTTAACATTTTATAATAAAGCCCCCCTCCCTGCCGGCACGCGGTTTTAGTTCGCACTATGAATTTCGCATCTTGTGGTTAATTAAGCCCGGAATCAACTATGGTATTTTCAGATCTATTGCTCACTCTACTGTCACTTGTTTAAAGAGTCACTTTGTTAAAATTCACTCTTACAAAAAAAAAACTGATGAAATTAAACAGAGCGCACTGGGCCCTGGTGTCGGCCGACACGTATAGAGTACGACTGGGACGGCGTCTTTTTTTTGAGCGGTAGGAAGTCCGTATCCACGGCCAACAGATTTTCGTTGCCGTTTAACATTGAGTTGCTGTGTTCTATTGACTTTATGCATGAAACATAGTAGTTATATCAGCCAAGTGTGTCGACGATCTCTAGGCACTGCTAGTCTGATGTCACTAGCAGTGGGCGGTACTTAACGATATTTCCTGTAGGTCGTCTCGCTGATATCACAAACTGTTCGTTCATGCGCCATTTTTCCTAGCGTCGTTTAAGTTTCTTGGCGTCCCCACGGCGCGCATACGTGAGTTGTTGAGTACGCGCACCCTCACACTCACACACATATCTGAGAATTCGAGGGTGGTACAAACTCTTGGCTTGGTTACACAACAGAAACTGCGTCTTGCTGCTTTGTTTCAACACTGTTTCTTACCACGTGTTCTGTTCCAATGGAAATAACGTTTGCACAATATTTTTTACAAAACCCCAAAAATGAAATAAATAAAATACAAATACCCTATAACCGTAATAAATGAAATGACCATATTTGACACGTTACAATGGAGAAACAAACAAGAGAGAAAAGGAAAAAGATTATATATATAACTGATAATTTCATAAAAACTATGCTAGTGTTTTATCAAAATGATCAATTTTAAAGGAGAGGCATTATGTTACAACACAAATAAGCCAACCCAGTACCAGGGATAAAAACTATATTTATAAATGTAAAAATACTTCATATCAAATAAAATGATTAATTTAAATAAAATATAAAAAATATGACTCGACGAACGACGACTTTGACCTAACCCAAGTGATTGACCCAACAACAGGAAACAAATGAAGAAGGGAACCACACAAATAACCAACGAGAATAAGAGAAGAAAGTGATTGACCCAACAAATACAACCAAAGAAGAAAAGAAGGTGATTAACCAAACCAAAGGAAGAAAGGAAAAAATTCAAAACCCAAACAAAAAAGAAACAAGTTCATGGGATTAAACGACCCCAAAATACCCAAAGAAAAGGATGGAAAAACCAAAGTATTAATCAAATATTGAAAATAAAGAAGGAGGGAGATAGGTAGAAGTGAAAACCAATAATGATTCACAAACGAGTAATAAAGCATAGGAGAAGGAGAAATAAAGCACTCAAGAAGAATAATGGAACCAAACCAATGGTTATCCTGAGAAAGGAAAAAGTAACGGTTATTACCCATTAATGGACAAAATGATCTAGAGAAGAAACACTATTAAAAAAGGTTAAGGATATTGGTGATAAAAAAGCAACCTAAACCACAAATAAAATTTAGATATAAAAACAGTATTATAAGAATATAAAATTGTTATTAGTATTAAGGATATATTGTGATGAAAGAGAAATAAGTATAGGGATCACCCACTAAAAAACACATAGTATAAACAGTGATACAGTGCAATAGTGTATGTGTAAAAACCCCAAAGTGAAGTGATACGGTACGCTAGTTAAATTATAATTAACTATAGATAATTTAAAAGTGAAGGTGAGATATAAGTGGGAATAGTGTAAGATTTCGAATATAACTATTATAAGGAATAGTGAATGATGAAGAAAATAGACACTTCATAAATCTGTGAAAAACACTAAAGGTTTAAAAGTGGAAAAATAATAGTGAATAAATAGCTGGTGAAAAATAGTATTAAGTATGAATTATAGAATAAGATATGCTGAACACTAGAAAGTGATGATGACATTATTATTTAAGGAAAGATGTTTAATAAATTTAAGTTTAATTATAGCCGATAGTAATTAAAAAGGGAGGATTCCAGGAAAGAATAAATTGAAGGTGTTGACATGGAGAGAATGTAAAGATTGTTTAAAGATTAAGAAATCAGAGACAGAACAAAGACACCTATGTTATAAGGGACTGTTATAAATTTAATAAAAGTGAAGTTGTTTATCACAATAAAAACAATATGAATTGTAAACAAAAAATTAGCAAATAATAATAAGTTGGAAGGAAGTGATGATATTTTTCACTCAAAATAATAACTCTAATAACTTATAAAGAATTGTTCATGTTAATGTTATGAATAGGATATGGCTGAAAGAAACTTGCAGTCCATAAGCCTAAATTGTTATGTTTTAAATATTAAGATAGAGAAAGCAATATTGACATGTAATCAAAACACCAACAGACTCAAAATACAACACAACCAATAATAATAACAAAGTAAAGCCCATTAGGCTGAAACAAAATGTGATTTAAATGAAATAAGTCAAATACTATGATGGCTACTCAGGCCTAGGAAAGGACATAACTGTCAGAACCAAACAACCAAAAATTATAACAAATTGACTAAGAATTTAGCAAATCTGAGGTGAAGGAATCACCAAGAATAAATTATAAATCATTTGTAAAACAAAATAGTATAATAAGCATTCTTATACAAAAAGAAATGTAATTAACAAGCATTAACATAATTGTAAAAACATAAAATCTAAAATTACCCAAGCTTGTGGGGTATCAAAATAATCTATGAAAGGAAATAAATACTATAGTGACAATATTTAATAACCAGGAAGGAAGATGGAGGAATAACAGCAATCAGAAGATATACGAAGAATTCGAATTTTGATAACAATACATCATCTCAAAATCAACCAATCGGAATCATACAGTTACCATGGAAACGGCAGTTGAAGAAAAAATTACCGTTGGAAAAGAGAGAAGCGAATGTAGATGCCAATATGGGGAAGAACGTTCTTTCAGTGAAAATAA
This sequence comes from Magicicada septendecula, assembly GCA_034769895.1. Classification (NCBI taxonomy): domain Eukaryota; kingdom Metazoa; phylum Arthropoda; class Insecta; order Hemiptera; family Cicadidae; genus Magicicada; species Magicicada septendecula. The sequence continues at coordinate 76,013,573 of CM068371.1, read as the reverse complement.
TGCAAAAAAGTACTAAAAGTTACAAACCATGATAGCATATGAAGCAGACGACCGTTTGTAGCAGCCAATTCAAGACCCAAGGCAAATTAAACGGGAAATTATTAGAAAAGAACATCTAGACACATTACGAAAAAGACGATCAATCCATTGGAGCCCTAAAATCCATGAAAATCAAACTAATGCAGCCAAAACCTACCCGATTAAACAAACGAAGGCACCGAGACGTACTGAGGTGTTAAGTACCATTAAATTATTTATTTTCCAAAAACCCTAATCACTTTAAATATTATTAAAAGGTAAATTTACCTCACTATAGAACCAATATTTCTCTTTCATAGAATATTTAAACAAAATAACACTTAATAGAAACTTGTTAATGTTGAATATAACCTATTAGTTAAACACGTAATTACAAAACACATTTACGACACAACAAAACAGATTGGAACAGCACACATTATTATATATGTACACGTAGAATAAGGTAATATTTTTTATTGTAACCATTGGAGTTCTTTAGCTCATAGTCACAAGAATCCACGATTTTGGAAACAAACACAATTGTAATATTTCAGCATACACAGCAATGCAAACGCTGAACGTTTCCTTGATCTATTCGCCGAACCTGGAGGCAAGAGTCGAATGTAAACAGTCGGTGCAAATTTATTATTGCATTATTGTCAATGTGAATGTTTTCAATTATCACCTATTAAAAAATAACTATTACAGGGAGTAACCGTCGTTATCATTTCATAGGGAGTGCTATATATAAATTACTTGTGTTTAGTTAAGAATAAATTGTACGAGCAGCGAACAAGTTGTCATTCACGCAGCAGTAGCGACAATTGTGACGGCCGTGCGAGCGGGAATTATTTGAATGCCCAATACCGCAACGCTGATAACTCGTCTGACAATAATTTTAGTTGTTTTATAAAACGACTTGGCGCCACCCGGGATTAATACACCTCTATAAATAACAGGTAAGGTTATTGCCGTATTATACAGGTGATTACATCAACGCTACGAACATCGCTAGCCACAACATTACTGTAACGACCCCGGTGCGAGGCGAACGCACTAATTATGATTACACATACAAAACTGGTGTACATTTTACAGGTACGAACAGAGCGTCTCGTTACAGATTGACGAACCCATCGCGGGGCTTTAAATAAGTAGGACGACCCTTCTCTACTTCGTTACAGATTGGCTTCCATCGCGGGGCTAAACGAAGACGAGGACGTCTTCAATACTCTCGTTACAATATATATATATACACACATACACAGACTAAGTGATACAACATTTTTTATGTTAAAATAATCTTATTTTTCACAGTTATTTTTCAAACGAACTTATTTTGCTACAGCTCGGAAAATGTCGAAATATGTTTAACGCAGCACATTACAGACGAGTAAGTTACGCGTGCTGCCGGTAGTTGGTTTGCACGCGGGTGGTTGTTTGTGCTCTGCAAACCAGCAAACGCGATCGTTGTGATACGACTAGAACACAGCACAGTGACAAAAACGGTGGTAGGGATAAAATACACGGCGGTTGCGAATAGATTCTGGTGACTTGAGTCTGCAGACTGACAGCGTGAAGCCACTCGGGCATTTTCGGCTACCTTCGTTCTCATCTATGCCCGCCTATATTCTGTTAGATGTGAGTTTGGTAAACGTTTGGTTAAAGTTTGTGTATTTATTTTAGCACAATAATTTTATTAAGTTCACGGCTTCAAATACGTAAACTCAAGAGTAAATTTTTCGTGTATTCAAGTGTCTGTGTGTATTCGTGTCTAACCTACCTATACATGTCCTGTAAGCATTTCGATGTTTCATTTTAAAGTTTTGTCATTTTATTTTTAGTGTAACAGTTTTTATTAGGTACACGCGCTGTAAGTGTTCGATGTGAAAATGTGAAGTTCGTGTAAAATTTCGAAAGAGTCTTGTCAATTTAAGGGGGGGTGGGAACCGTAAAGACTACAAAGATGAACTAAACATAATAAAATATCTACCAGAATCCAACGGATACAACAGAACAATAGTCAGTAAACTCCTACACAAAACAAACAACAGACAAAGATAGAAAACAACAAATTCATAACACTAACATACATCAATAACCACACTGGGAAAATAGCCCACAAACAAAACAGAACACACACTATCAAAACACACACACAAAACAAGTTCGATCTACCTGGTGTTTACAAACTAAATTGCTCAGATTTCAACAAAATCTACATAGGCCAGACAAAGATACATTGAACACACAAAGACACTACACTCCACTACCGAATCCACCTTTGCAAACCACCTCATTGAAGCAAAGCAGACATACAAAAACATCGACATTTATATGGATATTCTACACGTACACACAAAAGGCCGAAAACTGTACACTCTTGAACAACTGGAAATATACAAACACACAAAAACGACATTCTAAATGAACAGACACAATTCAAATCACATACATTATTCGAACATATCACACCCCACACACACAACATCGATCCTTCAAAAATCGACACCGTCGTCAAGAACAAGATGGACAGCGCTCTCAGTGGCAGCCTATGATGAAGCTTATAATAAGCAAAAACTGGTTCAGGCTATAAGGTAAAACTTTTACGTTTTTACCCATAAAAAACTTTGCGTTCCAAGTCGGTAGTGATTTATTTATATCCAAAATGGAAAAGAATTACTAATGACAAAGAAGAGTGGAATTTGTTGGTGAATTTAGAAAAAAGGCATAAGTTTTTAAGAAAGTAAGAAATGAAATTAGGCAAAGCAGCATGGGCATCATGAATGTCTATGGGTTTGTTGTGTTTGAGAGAGTGTACTGAAGGTTAGTAAAGAGAAGATAAAGCTTTGCAAGGCTAAACTGACAGGGTCCACCAACCATTCAATCAAACAAGTGATAGTAGTCGAAGAAGAAGTCAAGAGGTGTGGAGAAGAGGAGCCTTGTTGTAGCATGCAGAAATGAAAGAAGAACAAATAAATAGATTAAGTACCAATTTATATGACAACAGTAGAAATGATTGAAAAATCTACTATGTTTGCGGGGGAAAAGTTCTTGCTTGTTCCTCAGTTAAAGGAAGTGCCTGGGGGAGAAGTCGTTGAAGAGGACATTACTCAAGAGCCTGTTGATGAGAGCCAAACTGACTGGGAAGGTTCTTACACTGTAAAAAAGCAAATCAATGACATTCAAGGTTGTCCACTTAGACTGTCTGGCCAAGAACAATTTATTACTGCAAATGCTTTCAATCCTTACTCTATAAATAAAATTTAATATCTTGTAAAACTAAGTCATTAAATCACTTTTGAGAAGTTTTGTATTTTTGAAACAAAAGAAGATTTATTTGTAGATTTTTTAACCAATTATTATTACGGGCTGTTCCCAAAAGATGGTGCCAAGCATCTGAAATGATTCTACTCATTGGAAATGTCCATGTCTACCAAACATATGTCAAAAAGTGTTTTATTTTCCATTTATATGATTGTGATTGTAATAAAAGAAAGAAAAAATTAATTACTGCTGAACAAATGAGATGTGATAGATATATTTTGATATATATAGTAAATAAACTTATAAATATAGAATAAACCAAAATGTTGTCTTAACAAATTTTTTATATGGCAGCTGATTAAAATAGGTCTTGAGTACTCTACAAAAATCAGGGCTGTATGCAAAAAATTATTTGATTCTGTTTGAATTAGCGGCTGTTATCGTTTGCCATAGAAAAAAATCTACAGACACACAGACAGACACTTTTCGAAAAATGACTTTTTTTCATGTTTTGAGTGTCGTACAATCAGAATCTGCAATAATCTCGAACACGCTTTTTTTCCATCACCATACCTCCATTTCCTTAAGGAACATGGAAGTAAAATGTTTAATTCTAAATTTCACAAAAATCAAGACCACAAAAAAAAAACTGTCTCCAGCTTTGCATGACTACATCTTGAACTCTGCTCTTGAGGGACTAAGAATATTAAATCACTGCCCTATTTATATAAGTTTGTTTTTACACGCATGAATATGTAAATTAATCGCTTACATAATTATGAATATTGTAATGTTACATAAGATCACGACCACCAGGGTCCCAAACAACCAATAATCCAACAATAACAAATCATAAGAAATGCTACAGCCAAACTTTAAGGTTAATCACCAAGATAAATAGAAACTAACTTTAAGGGAATAAAGAATACCTCTTTAACAAACTGATGAAGATGATCAAAGAAATAATGACACTGACTGAGACAAAACGTAATTAACTGACAACTAACACAATAGATTAGTATTCAATTTTAAAGTATCCAAGACACTGTATTAAATAAATAAGTGCTTATCTAATCTGTCGAGTGACTTACTTGTAATTTCGCTTGACGCGTTTCAGGGGATGTGCCCCATCTTCAGAATAATTCCTCTTCACAGAACGTCAGACATTAAGATTAAAATATAATAAATTAAAATTAAAATCAATGTTTAAAACATTAACTCGTCAAAATATTAAAATACACTAAATGCATAGAGGAGCACGCACTATCACAACATGAGTTTACTTCGTGTTATAGCCGGTGTACACCGTCGCGATGTTACTAGCACACTGACTGTCCGAGTAAACTGTTATCTGTGCAACGCATCTTGTATCCCAATGGCCGTGTCGTACAAGGGATTTGACTTGAAGTTGAGTTGGTCGTTTAATGTTAATCCGCCGTCTTGTGAGTTGTTCGTCTTTTTAGACTGTTTAAAGGCCTTGTAAATTTCGAATTCTTCTAATGTGTCCATATATCTGCCTTTTTTGCAAATGTGTAATGGTTTAAAGTTGGTGCCAAAATCGGTGTAGTTATGATTATTATTTACGAGGTGACGTGCAAAGTTGGATTTGATAATATGGGTGTCGTTTTTTGGTAAATGTTCTTGGAAGCGTTTTTTGAACGCTCTGCCGGTTTGTCCGATATAGAAGCTGTTGCAATCGTCACATTGGATTTTATAGACACCTGTCCTCTGTTTTATTGGTTTGGCAGATTATGGTGAAGAATTTTCTTAATGTTGTTATCAGTCCGGAAAGTTAAAGTTAAATTCAATTTTCTAAAAATGTTGGTTAATGTATGGGGTAAAGTTCGGCCGTAAATAGAAGTCACGTACGTGCTGTCTCGGTTGCTACTCGGTTTTGTTTTCTTGTTATGTAACTTTTTCCGGTGTTTTTTGATTAAAGTAGCGATCATAGAGCATGTATATCCATTGGCCTTAGCTATGTATTTAATGGTGTTCACTTCCTCATGAAAGTCACTGATTTCTAACGGTATGGTGAGTAATCTATGTATGAAACTGTTATAGGCGGTCATTTTTTGCGGAAGAGGGTGATGGGAATCCGCATGTATCGTGGCGTCGGTGGCGGTAGGTTTTCTATATATTTGGTATTGAAAACTATTGTCAAACCTTGTTATTGTTAGATCGAGAAAATTAAGTTTATTTTCTATTTCAACCTCGAGGGTAAATTGTATGTTCTTGTTTATATTATTCAAATAGTTTTTTAAATTATTGATCTGTCTTATGGTACCATTAAAAATGATGAAGGTGTCATCTGCGTAACGTGTGTATGATACTATCTTGTTATGCCATTTGTTTGCGCTGCTGAACATATGTGTGTTTTCATAGTGGTTCAGGTATATGTCCGCCAATAATCCAGAGAGTGGGGATCCCATCGCTAAACCTTTTTTTTGTATATAGTATTTTCCATCAAATATAAAATAGTTTTGATTTAAAACAACTTCCAATAGAGCGGTTATCTCATTAATTTCATCAGGACTGCGTATGTTAGCTACAATAAGATTAGACTTGAGAATAGTTATTGTATCATGGACGGCTATATTTGTATAAAGGTCCACTATGTCGAAAGATGCGATTCTGTAATTAGGTTTAATTTGGATGTTTTTCAGTTTGTCGATAAATTCAGTGCAACTTTTTGTGCTATGGTTATTCTTCAAGCTTATACTGTTCTTTATTATTTGTACTAGTTTTTTCTGATTTTGTAACTCGGAGCAGTGGTGAAGTTCACAAGCAGCCTAATTGGTACACTGGGTTTATGAATCTTAGGCAAACCAGTAAACTGGGGAGCCTCTGAATTAATAGGTTTCAATGAGTGACGTGTGGCGCTATTGAACAAATCCGTACAACGATTAACTGTGTTATTCAGGGCTTTAACGAAATCGGCTGACGGGTCGGCATCTACCATTGTAATATTATTTTTTTAAATGAATTGATTAACCTTTTGCGAATATTGGTTTTTGTCCATTATAACGATAGTTTTCCCTTGTCCGCCTTTGTAATGAGTGCATCATTGTTGGATAATTTTTCTTTGATTTGTTTTAAAGTTTTAATTTCGTTCATATATTTATAGTTTAGTATGGGGCTTTTTTTGTTCAAAAATTTATTGAGTTTGTTTTTAATCAAAACTCGAGCCTCATTTTGTAAGTTTATGTTAGGTATTGACTTTATAGCCATCTCAGCGCAAATTATTTCATGGACTATGTGGTTTTTATTGCTGTGGGGGTATGTTGTAGTTTAGACCCTTGTTAAGTACGTCCATTTCATTCTTATTAAAGTTTATCGATGTTAGATTAGATACGCGCACATAGAATTCGTGTTTACAGGTGACGTTATCTTCGTTTGGTTTTTGTTTACTTTTGAGAGTTCTAAGTTTCTTATCGTGTTTTGTATATACACGTTGTATTATATCGTTAACGTATTTATTGCAATCATGTAATATATTGTCTAATTGTGATGCATGAACACTGTTAAGCAGCTTCAAATGGGCCAAGTATAATTCTTTGTTCAATTCAGTCTTTTTCCTATATAAATATCTCAACTCCTCCTTTAACCACATCACCTGTGCACGCTCTTTGATTTTTGTGGCCATCTTGGAGTTATTGTTTATTTTGATAGAGGCATAGTTAGGTATTAAATTGTTTCTGATGCATTCTTTATTAAATTTTATATGGGAATTGGTTTTTAATAATTTAATCTTAATGTTTTGAAATTTGAATACTGTAGATGCTTGACTTGCTTCCAATTTAATATTCATTTTTAAAGTATCCAAGTCACTGTATTAAATAAATAATTGCTTATCTAATCCGTTGAGTGGCTTACTTGTAATTTCGCTTGACGCGTTTCAGGGGATATGCCCCATCTTCAGAATAATTCCTCTTCACAGAACATCAGACATTAAGATTAAAATATAATAAATTAAAATTAAAATCAATGGTTAAAACATTAACTCGTCAAAATATTAAAATACACTAAATGCACAGAGGAGCACGCACTATCACAACCAACTCAACTTCAAGTCAAATCCCTTGTATGACACGGCCATTGGGATAAAAGATGCGTTGCACAGATAACAGTTTACTCGGACAGTCAGTGCGCTAGTAACATCGCGATGGTGTACACCGGCTATAACGCGAAGTGAACTCATGTTGTGATAGTGCATGCTCCTCTGTGCATTTAGTGTATTTTAATATTTTGACAAGTTAATGTTTTAACCATTGATTTTAATTTTAATTTATTATATTTTAATCTTAATGTCTGACGTTCTGTGAAGAGGAATTATTCTGAAGATGGGGCATATCCCCTGAAACGCGTCAAGCGAAATTACAAGTAAGTCACTCGACGGATTAGATAAGCAATTATTTATTCAATAGATTAGGTAAAAATGTGAAAGCCAAGGACAGAGAGAAGAAACTATGAGTGGAGTAAAGAAAAACACTACAAAGCCCAACTGGATACAAAACCAGCAAGAAGAACAAGATATGCCCTACACGAGACAAAAGAAGAATTCAGACAAGATGAATGGATCATAACAAGAAAGCCCAGAGTAAAGGACAGAGTAATAATGAAGCCTGATGAACTAATATAAATAACTATGCTGACAAAGAAAGCTGATAAAATAAATAAATGAGATAATGAATAACGGTCAGGAGAGTGAAATAAAATTAGTAAAGGTATAAATTAACTGTGTATCTGGAAGAATAACAAAAATGAATCATATAGACCAGCCTTGTAACTAAAGCAAATGTAGGGATATTACTTATCGAATGATGTTAATAAATACTGTTTAAAATGGATAATAGAGACAAAAGGGTGTATAATAAACCTAAAGTCATAAATAATATTAGTAATACTATAATAATGTGAAATAAAAAACATTGGAATCATAATAAAACAAACACATTGTTGTCAAACCAAGATAGGACCCATAACCTCACTACATGTGAATTAGGCACCTAAAACAAGAGAATTAAGTAACTAAATGCCTAATAATCCAATTTCTGTTGGAGGGTAATGAACCTAAATGTTAAAAGGGTAGTACCAACACAGAATTAATGTATAGAAGCAGTAGCATTGTATTGTAATTAGTATAAATACAAACAATAAGTTAGACATTCTGAAGTTACCTAACAAATCTTACAAAAACTGTAACAATAAGGTATAAAAGAGATGAGACATTAGTGTCAATAGAACCAGCAAGGTTCACAGTCACTTATATAATGTAAACCAATTGTAATTAGATTAAATGTATAACAAGATAATAGAAATTAGACATACTGGTATCTTGACACCAGATGCAAGAAGTTTTATTGTATTAACAGAGAAGGGTGATATACTATTACCAATCAAATGATGGTAACACCTTAATATAATTACTATTACTATTTTGTAAAGGAGAATGATCACTAAAATGAAAAATAATTAAGAGTTAAGAGAAAAGATGTAACACCATATAGTACTTTAACTATAGGTGAACCCAAAGGGTATAAGTCAGGGAATAATTGTGTCAAAACCAACAAAGATAACAACTAAAAGTTATAATAGTTAATTTAAATAAACCAGTAACAATAATCAGATGTAACCCAATAGTAATGAACAGACCACTGTTAAAACTAACTTGGGGGGTAATAGGCCTAAAGGAGTCCAGAGTCTGATCTTAAATATTAAGTTATACAGAGTATCAGACTAAACCAACAGTAGTAAACTAATAAGATAGACAAGACACCAAGTAATGGTTAAAAGGTAACCAATATAAACAATGTATTATAAGATTAGAGCAGAATAAAAATTAAGGCCTAGGTGTGCCAAACACCAAATATGTCATTAACAAAAATACACAAAAAAGGGTATTGATTAAGTCAGCCAATGATAACCAGAAGTTGAAGGGAAACTTTAAGAATAAGTGTGAAGAGTAACTAACTCTTAAAATACCTTCTATGAATAACATCATGTAAATCTAAACCATAATGCTATCTGTACAGCAGGGTTTATGATCAATTTTAGAATTGTTATCATAGATAACTGATTTATAATATAACTAAAGGATAGAAAGAAACTGAATAATCATCAATAACACTAATAGTGAAGTTAAATTGTAAATAATATAAGGTAAGATAATTTTAAATGAAAAATGTAATTGTCATAAATAGTGAAAATAAGTAATTATCAAACATAAACAGAATTATGGCTTGAGGGGTATCTAATTGATCTAGAGAACAATTGAAAACGATTGAGATGAGTCAATTAGAACTCCCAAGTGCCATAAGAAAGTTAAACGCATTTTAAATATTTGTGTAAATTGAAGAAAATATTTTCGTACACTTGGCATCAAAAACTGACGCCAACGGAAGCCGCCAGTGAGGTGTCATCAAGATTTCAACCAATCAAATTACCTATAGCGAGGCTTGGCTAACAATGGGATGCCAAACTGAACGTCATTCTTATTGTACTATCGACTCAGGAAACAAGACGAGAGTTCTCGATGCCAAAAAAGTAATTTTACCTAACCTGTGCGTGTAGTGAATGTCATAGTCAGAGTTAATATGAATCAAAATGTCTAAAAGACATTAATAAAGTGATTTAAAGAAATAATAAAGAATAGTGAAGGTGCGAATACGATTGCCAGTGTACAATCCCGGCAATCGCGGTATTATAAATAAAAAGGGAGTATAGTGGTTTGATAATCTTGTTATAGACTTAAGAAGTGAACATAACCTGACACTGTATAGCATTAAGAATAAAAAATGAACTTTGAAGAGGCGTTCAACCTCATAAAGTCAAGTAACCAGTAACTAAGGATAAGAATTAATGAATTTTATTCGCTCTGATTTTAAAAGAGTGTCTACTAATTACACTAAGACAGTATGTTTTACTGAATCGAATAGGTGAAGTCAATGTACCACCATTTCATAACTTGTTAATATGTTATTAGAAATAAGGAAATTACCTGATAAAGGATATCCAAAATAGTCTAGCGATAGGTAGATCTACTGAAGATGTTATAACTTCAGTAAATTTGAATTTTTTTTGTCAATTGACCACATAGATTTTTAATGAACTTAACTGGCATTATATTAGACTCGCCAGTCTAACCTAAAAGTTGACGCAAGCCGTCTGTTTACGTTTTTATAAAAGTAATGAAAATGAGATTTCAGTTATCCAAGGTGACCACTCTCCTATTAAACAATAATAATTGTTTTGTTGTGTTAACGTTTCGTATATTGTAAGCTCAAAGAACCCCATGTTGATTATTTTTATTGTAAACAAACATTGTGGAATGTTGTAACCACATACGCAGGTTGACCACCTTGAGATTTTAATAAGAGTTTGATAAAAAATGAAAAAGTAATTGTAAAGTTTAACCTTCTTATGTTAAAGGTTCAATGACATTAATGATCAGATATCAATAAGAAATAAATTATGTTTAACTGAATAATTAGAGTTGGCCCGATTATTTTAAGTAGATAGGCATTTACAGGCTTGGCAGACGACATGCAATGGTTGGCAATACAAACGGCGCCATGAATGATTTGAATTAATCTTGTTTTTTAGGGAAGCTGATACACTTTACCTGATAACGAGAACATCACACAAAGTAAGTACCGTTATTCTAAATTGTCTTGATTACAGTTGGAACCAGCGCCACTGAAATTATCTACTAGTGAAGAGGAACCAAACTCTGTCCGACACTCAACATTCGACCAATGATGAACAGATTAAACCAGTAAAATAATCTTGAACACTTTAACTCAACGACTTTATAATAATAAATAAAAACAAAACCAATCATAAATAAATTTATAAATAAATAATTGCAAAAATAATAATTAATAACCATAATAATACTAATCGACGATTCTAACACGAGATTCAAAAGGGACGAATCTAGTTATTTAACAATATTAGTATAATATAGTTATAAGGCTACAAATTGCTGTATTGTAAAAGTTTACCCATCATATTTGGTTTTCGCAAGGTTCTCAGCACCCTCGAATCGGAAGCAGCTGTTGGTCAGTTTCACAGGAAGAGGATTTGTCAAAGTAGCCACAACTTCAAACACTAGGCCTGCAGGTACTTCTGGCAGTTGGCCCTGTTGATTTTGTTGTCGTTGTTGAGGAGTTTGTATCTGTATTTGTTCCTGCTTTTGTTCTATAGGAGGTTGTATCTGTTGTTGTTCCTGCCCTCGTTCTATAGGAGGTTCTATCTGTATTTGTTCCTGCCCTTGTTCTACAGGAGGTTTTATCTGTATTTGTTCCTGCCCTTGTTCTATAGGAGGTTTTATCTGTATTTGTTCCTGCCCTTGTTCTATAGGAGGTTCTATCTGTATTTGTTCCTGCCCTTGTTCTACAGGAGGTTTTATCTGTATTTGTCCCTGCCCTTGTTCTATAGGAGGTTTTATCTGTATTTGTTCCTGCCCTTGTTCTATAGGAGGCTGAATCTGTTGTTGTTCCTGCATATTGTTGTTCCATGTCCAGGACTTTGAATCTGGTGGTCTTACTTCTTCCTGCAAGGGCCCTTCGGTGTTTGTTGTCAAGTTGTTCTCTTGTCTGTGTGTAGTACTTTTTCGCGTTGGTCCAGTCAGTCGTCTTATCTGTACAAAACAGTAAATGACAATGCAAACAAGAAACGAAAGTGAAGTGAATCTATTTTCTATTTACAAAAGTATGTTCTCTCTCTCATAAAGAATGTCATACACTTTCACCCATAAACCCACATATTTACCAAAAAATGTTTCAAAATGTTCAAGTTTAAGTTATATTTATAGTTTATATATAGTATATAGATAATTCTGTGTTTCTTAGTAATTTCAAGCTTATAAGAATGTTATAATAAATTAAATACTTATACTATAGGTATAATTAATTATATATACATATCCCCCGCTGAATTTATAAACTTCTGTGTAGCCTTTTGATACAGTACATCTGTAATACATATGTAACATCAATAAAAATATGAAAAGCCTTAATATAACATTGTATTACTACTACATTGGAAGTAACAGGAATGGTCACATCCTCTTGAGGCTGCTGACATTGTTAAGTGTAGACCTGTCTACTTACAGGCAATCTGTTTATTGCTCTGTTTATATCAAGTCTCCACTCAAAAGCAGTGTCTCTAGTTGTCTAGCTCTTCTTTCTTGTCTTCTTCGTCCTGTAGGTATAGGGTTCTGTGTGTAAGTACCTTCATTTCAGATTATATGAAGTTGTGGTGGTTGACGGAGGAAAGTCAATTAAATAAATGTTTCTGTGCATGGAGTAGCTGCGATGGCTGTCTTTCTTCTTTATAAGAAGTTCTAGGAATTGAATTCTGTTGTCTGTCTCCATCTCCATTGTGAACTGTACTTTCAAGTTGATGCTGTTGATACAAGTTAAGAACTCTGTTAATACATCTTTTCTGTGTTGAAGCTGTCATTGATATATTTAAACTTCAAGGAAGGTTTTAGCTGGGCTGTGATGGTTGCCTTTTTCTCAAGGTTGCCCATAAAAAGGTTTGTGAAAACTGGTGATAATGGTGTGCCCGATAGTGCTCCTCTTATTTGGTTGTAGAAGTGGTGGTTGTATGTAAGTTAGGTAGAGGTCAAACAGTGCTGAGGCAGTGTATACATGACTTTTAGTACCTGGAGAACTTCTAAAATTGGAACACTGGTGAAAAGCAAGGCCACATCAAAGCTGATCAGGATATCTGAAGACGAAAATCTGAAAGTCTTTTAATGAAAACCAGATTTTTATCTATAATCCTTTTTTTTTAGGTAACCAAATGGTTGGTAGTAGTTGACTAAGAAAGAGAGTTAGATTTTATAAAAGAAATTGTGCTAACTGTTGGTCGAAGTGTGGCACCTGTTTTGTGGATTTTAGGTAGACAATCTAATTTTGATGTGTTTATGACTTTTTACCAGAAATAAGGCCTCCATTTTTTGTTTCTTTCTCTAGCGTTACATTGAGAATGAGTAATTGTTTTCCTCTTTTCCAGGTAAGTTATAGGCATGGTCTCATATTGTTTTGTGTAAGTATTGTGAGTAACTAGGTATTCCATATTGGAATGGTAATTGTGTGTGTGTGTGTGTGTGTGTGATGCCAGTGGCATTTTCTTTGTCTCCCATTTGTATTGTGATACCTTTATTACTCTTAGTGCTCTCAGGTTCTTAATTTTTTCTTGTATGATGTATTGTTCTGGTGGTGTGGCATGTCAAGGTACTCTCATTACCTCTTGGAGAATTATTTTGATTTCAGTCTCTACCAATGGAATTAGATCTACTTCTACTTAGCATATAGTATCTTCTGTCAGGATTCATGACAGGGTGACTGCAAATCTTGTTTGCTTCTGTTGTGTTGTGTTCTGACAGTCTTTCCTTGTCGATTAGTTTTACACATTTCTCTGTATGTTGCTGTCATATGGTGTCTGCCTTTTTGGTGTCCACCAATTCCAATATAAGAGAGTCCATTTTTTGGAGGTGTTCTGTTCACGAAGCGGTACCTAGTTTTAAGAGTACTTGCGGATCGAGCTGTTTTGTATCCTGATTGAATGCTGTAGGTAACTACAGCATTTCCAGCTTTCTGTAATATTCTTCTTGCTCGAGTAGTTTTGTGTAGCTAAGGTAGGAACAATTCAGTTGTTCTTGCATTGGAGTCAGAATGTCAGTTGGCTGAGTTTTTCTTTCTTGCATCATAGCTTCTCAAATGTTTTGCTTGTGATGGTTATTTTCTCCCGCATAGAGGTTTGTAATGACTTTTCAAAGTTTTTTATGGTGAATATGTATATATTATTAATCATTACTTTTTGCTTTTCCTTTTAAAGGACTAAACATAGTTATCTTAGTCATACAATATACAGTAGAGCGTCGATAATCTGGACATCAAAAATCCGGAGCGTCAAAAATCCGGACCTTGTCCACAGGAAAATTGATTCGTCGGCAGCGCTATCAAAATCGAGATTCCAATAGATCGGGAACGTTTTGTGCAAATTACTGAATGTCTTTGAGCATAGCCTCTATGCAGTGTTAGAGTAGACGAACGGGTGGAAGAAAATGTTTTAGATGAAGTTACGTCATTATTAAAGTTAATGCCAGGTTTCGAAGACTGCGACGAAAACAATGCAAGCGAAAGTGATAAAAATGACCATGGATATACAATTTTAAATTATGAAGAAATAACTAACACTACAGCTGAGGTCGAGCCCCCAGACGATAACGAAAACGATGAAAGTGAAGACATCGCTGATGAGGCATCAGCCGTGCATGCCGATGCATTCAACGCATTGGAAACTGCAAAGTCTGTTGGAAAAGCAGCCCGAATGCTCTACTACCCAAGTTTACTAAAGTTGCTTACTAAAGAGACTCAGAGACCTGGCCTCCAATAAACGCACCTCATGCCTTGTTAAAAAAAAAAATTGGCATATTTTTTCGTAGTTGTGATCTGTGTAATTAAATTTATTCAGAATATGTGATTAAAAAATGTTTTATACAATATTTGTGTAAGTGTTTGGAATAAATATAGCGGAAATGATGTTTCTAACCTAACGCTGTGTTTTCGTAAATACCCCGTCTATCCTTACACTTTAAGTAGTAATTTTTTTGTATATGTTCGAAAATCCGGACAAATCGATAATCCGGACTGGGTTGAACACCAATTAGTCCGAATTATCGATGCTCTACTGTAGTTGCAAATATAATGAAACAACTACATACAATTCATTGTATTAGAATACAACCTAGAGGACAATAATGCTTAAGTTTAAAATAAACAATAGTGTTTGCTACAAGTATGCCTTAAAAAATTCTACTTGTGCTATTTGGTTTACTGACATTCTGATATTACTGTTTAACTGTATACACCAAACATAATTAATATTCATAAGCCAAGTATTACTATAGTAAATTTTATAAAACTTAATCTTAAGCATTTTTCATTTAATTTTTCAACCTATCATTTACATGTATAAAATTTTATAAGAGTTCTATGTATTCAGTATAATATTATATAGGCATACATCTTATGAATACCGTACTCTAAGTAACCTGTAAAAAAAAGTAATCTGAATTTTGACCAGAAGACATGTTAACATTTAATGACCAGAAGTCAAACATTTAATGATAGCAAAAACATTTTTTCAAAAATGTTTCCTTTTCATGCAGACATAAGCCTAATTAGTAATACTTTTGTTATACTCATGATACACTGAAAGAGACTTTGAAGGGTTACTTGGTTTTATCCTTCAATTTAATTTTAATATTATCTTTGCATTTTCGGACAGATCACATCATGCTTCTGCCTTTCCTGTTTCCAAGACTATTTACAAAAGTTTTGATAATCACGTGTTCTTAAATTATTAGAATGTTCATTCCTGTATACAATAAAGTCTGCTGCTGAAATTAATTTGGTATAGCAAAGTTCCTCTCAGCATTCCAGCCATTTAATACATTTTAATAAATTATATCAATCAGCTTGAAACAACAGATTTTTTTTCAGAAGACATAAATTATGACTAATTTAATTGGCTCTTCTTTTGTAGGTAAATCAAAATACTCGTTGTTTCTGTTTGTGGTACACATAGGCTACTTGGTGACGTTAATGCTGTGTTATCATGTTGACAGACAGGTAGAAGCTATGAGGAACTTTCAGCGTACTGATGTGTGTGCGTTGTCTGGCTTGATGAAATCCAGTTTTTTGTGTTGTAGTGTGGTCATCCATTATAGAGGTGTTAGAATATGTGTCAAAGGTGTTACTGTGCACATTAGGGCGTACAAGTAAGGACTTTGATATTTGGATTGCTCCAGCTGACTGTCACTGATGGGGGACATTCAGGCGGCCACTGTATGGCAATGGCCAGATCTATGCGCTGCCACATTGAGGAGGATGACTCCCGCCAGGAGGCACGTTCACACTTCACAGTTTTCCGTGCCTGGACAACAACACAGCAGATGCAGTTTGAGCTGATACTGTCCTGTCTGTTGTTGAATTTTGAAGTAGACTTTGGGCTAGGCAAGCATGGAGAAGCCACTGCCATGAAATATTGTCTGGCTTGTGCCAAACAAGGGGTCATGGGGGACTAGGAAGGGATCAATTCATTTGGAGTTCATTTGAAGCATGGTCTAGAATGGATTATCAAGTACTGTCCGAGATCTTTTGACATGTCATTGCACGATTGGGAGATGGTGGAGTGTCCATACTGTTTAGCTGATGGATGTGCAGGAAGGATTCCCTGGCCTTTACAAACAGATTAGTTGTCAGGGTTCAGATGAAATCCTCCAGGGAAGAAACCCGCAGCCTCCAATGTAGAATACCGTGGGTAACCGAAGTGTATGGTTTTGGAATGCTGCCACTCCACACTTGTTGTAGAGCCATGTAACTGTTGCTACCATTAACAACAAAAGATACAATGGTATCTTGGTGCGGACAACCATGCTTTTTACATGAAAGAATAGGAAAAGTTTAGCTCTGACCGTTTGAGCCTACCAGATGGGTATCCCAGAAGTGGATTTATGTGTACAGCAGATCGCATCGGATTTGTCTGTGTTGAATGCCGTACCCCACTTGTGCAGACAATCCTGGGGAGTCTTCATCAGGCATTGCATCATTACGCTCACCTGCCGCAAGGAGAGGAAGATATATAACTGAATATTGCTTTGTTGGCTAAGAGGGACAACGTGATTCCAGACTGCAGTGTCAGGTCGTTTGTGTACACGAAATATAGAACAGGGCTGATGACATATCTTTAAGGAATGCCAGAGGAGTTGGAGCAAAGTCAAGAGCTCACCCCATCGACTCTCATCCTGAAGATTTGATCTTAAAATTACTTAAATACTACCATATAAGATGCACAATGCATGCTGGTACTTGTGTGTAAGCCAATTTTTAGACCAGGTCTTCATTCCAGAGTATACTGAAAGTTTGCAGACATCCAACAGGACAGCATGGACTGGTCCCTGATGGTGAGATAGCTTAAGAGTAGTCAAGTACCCCACTGAAACCTCAACTGCTCCTTGCAGATGATACCACCCACCAGGAGTTGGATGTAGGTTAATAGGAGTCGCTTGAATATCTTTAAGATTGCTGGCACGAGAGATATAATGCAGTAGCTTATAGGAATCATTGGCAGCTTCTTAGGTTTTGGAGTCAGAATGATGTTTCCAGTCTTCCACAGGCAGGACAAGTACCGCAGCCTCTTCATGTTGGGTATGTTAGGTCTTCAAGATTCAAGACTGCCTGCCTCGTGTTCTATTTGAGGATTTTTGTTTAAAAACAAACGTTTATACACAGCAGTAAAAGTCACTTCAACTTCATAATTGTGGGATGTTGCATTCCCTCAACATACTAATTACGAAAACTACACACCTTCTAACAAAACTAATATTTTCCTATTCTTTATTCCAAAAACAATATAAACAGTAATCTACGTATAAAGTGATGGCTACGTTGTTATGTTTATACATATTCCCAACAAGCTACATGATGCGTTGATAGTTCTATAATGTGTCTATAGAGGCTATACAGGTTTAGATAGCACTTGGAATTCGTTTTAATTCCCTACTTGGATTAACAAGATTTTTAGTTCACATTTTTCTTAATTTTTCTAATTTTTAAAATTCAATAAGAGTTTTAGAAATGAAATTTGTGATTCAAAATTGGTGAATATTTTTGTAAAAAGCATTAGGTCGGGCGGTGACCCCCCCCCCCCGGGTAAGGACCTGCATAACATACAGGCAATATGTTTTAGTAAATGTGCAACAGATAAATAGTAGTAATTAGCATCCACTATATGGTAATTCCTATATATTTTCCTTACATGTAATTCCTTCCTTAATATCATGCATGAATTATGTTGACAAATATTTTGCATTATGAGACATTAAAATTCAATTTTAATTCATTAAAACAAAATTAAAATGAACTGGTATTATTCATGTTAGACATATATGCATGAAAGTAGATTGATTTAGGCCTATATATTTAGAAAATGGCATTTGCATATATATATTCAAACACTTTTTGCTGCAGTCTGTTTCTTGATGTGTATATATATATATATATATATATATATATATATATATATATATAAAACAGCCAGCCAACACACAAGTACTTCACCAGACTCAAAATCACGAAGGCTGAGGATAGGAACACAATCTTTATCGAAACATGTTCCTAATAAGGAAAAAAAATATCTTGAAGTCAGTTCATTATAAATATTAAATATATTACAACATTACAAGTTAACCAATTTAAATGCATTTACATATTGTGTATTGAATTCATGGGTGTAATCGTAATAAGATGATAGGTTATTCCAGTTTAAAATCGTTCCATTATTTATTTATTTCAACAACATCACTTGTGTTGAATATTAAATAATACCTCATTATTAAATCGTTTGTACGAAGTTTTCGTACATAACTTATTGCTAACAAATTACATACATAAGTTATATACAACTCTTATTATCTAATTGTAATTACTTTAAATGTTTATTTTGCTCTCGGGTTACTAATGTTGTGTTCATATCTTTGCAATTGCTGATTCATTAGCTTCAAAAAAATGAATTTACTTCTGTTCAAACTTCTTTTATGTTACTTTGTTTTACTTTCTACTGCATATGCATTTTTTTTTCTTTATCATCAAAGACTTTACTAATTACGTTAATTCAAGAATTACTTATTTCTCTTATCATTTACGTTACTAATTTCTAAATTTGATACAAGAAAATTATTCTAATTTTTACTGCTTTTACATTTATGTATCATTTATTTATTTTAACATTGGTTCAATGTTTCCATTCAAACTTTAATTATTGTCTTTCAACTGTCTGTAATTAAATGTTTTTTTATCACCTCGTTTGACGTGGTTATTCATCTGTACGTCCTCCGTGTCCTTCTGGTCGTGTTCTCCGTGTGTGCTGATTAATAGTTGTCTCGTCTCATGTCATACGCTGCCGGTGTGTCCATAGACCTCATCGTATGTATTTTGCAGCTCTGGCTGTATAGCTAGTTGATCCTGTGACTCTTACGATAATTGTAAATTTGTGTCGTCGACTGACATAGCCTCCTGCGGCAATGGTTGAATCGAGAAGAAGAAACTTTATTAGTGCGACCTGGTATTTATAGTCAGGTCGTGCAAAAATTCCTGTCTGAACACTTTTCAACTTGTCAGATTCTGTCGAGGCATTACTACCCCCTCTCTGGTTCAATTCACTGTTTTCGCGAATTACGCAGTTTGTTTCACCTCACTCGATGCTCAATCGATCACTAATTTTTATGTGATTACTATACGTAAATTGCACTTCTTTATGGTATTCACAAAAAGAGTTATTCATTTTTTACGTATAGTAATTGCACTTTTCGTCACCTCTGTATGGTTTTTTAACATTTTATTTACCTATAATTTCTACACACTTTGGTGTCTTTTGTTTTATCCTATCGTACATAGTTTTCTTATAATTAACAATAAACATATAACTATTCTACTTGAAAAGGGTTGGTTACATTTCAGGAACAGACAGGTTTCACACACACTAACAAAATACGCGTGTACACAACGCTAGCGACAGGTGTGTCAAAACTGCATGTCCATGCATGAATTCTGTACTCCCTATTTTTACTACGATTCAGCTTATGCAATCTGAATCATGTTTATTAATTTATATTTATTCATTTTTATTATTTATTTTATTTATTTGGGCAATGCACAGTATCATTACTGTTTGTGCTGTTGCAATATATAATTGCATTTGCTTACAATTATGGGAAAGACTGCTTACAATACACTTTTCTAATTTGGATATCAAAGTTAGATATCAAAGGCTGTTTACAGATTCACCATGATGTGCAGCTTGTGCAGTAAATTTACATTTAATGTAATTACAAACCATTAACCAATATAATTTTTAAATTTTGATAGACCTTAAAAATCATCTCAGATGGCCACATATCCTATATTCAAAGTTTTTTATTACACTGAAGTTGTATATAAGATGTAAGATGCAGAATGTGACAATAAAACTGAAACAATATTAAATTAAATATGTCAAAAAATTAAAAATAAATTGTTATTGATGAGTTTAATATTTGGAAAAAAACATCGTTCATACGATGTATCCTTTGTGACAATCTAAGTATTCAAGTTAAATAAAGTTTTCTAAAACTTTACGCATTAAGCTGTTAAATATTAAATACATATAGTATTAAATTATTAATTTTATGTTACTAGTAATATATTTATTACAATTAATAACAATAATAATAATATTATTATTATTAATATTCATTTTTTATTATATTTTCTAATATATACAATAACAGTAAAATTTAAATATGACACAAAAGTTTATTACAGTATTAAATGTGTATGTACCTGTACTGAGAAAAATTCCACAGCAAAGGAATTCTCAGATTTTATACATCTACAGCACTTAGAATTCAAAAATTGCACTGGCACTAATTAAAAAAAGAAAAGAAATAATTTTCATGGTTTGTTTTTTAACACCAGTATCTTCAAAATTCATTTCTGCTTAACACATTATATAAAGTCCTTTGGGATCACCATTTCATAAAGAACATGTCTTAACTTTTGCAGCACATTGCAAAGTATTTTTTAACCAAATACATCTATTTTTCCCGGAAGTCTCTTCATTATTTTCTATGTAATTAATAACAAGAAGATGTTACTTTGAAGTCTTCATCCACATTGCTTGAGGAGCTCACAATCTTTTCTATATTTATATCAAGGTGTCTATATCCAAATTCACACACAACATTACAATTAAACAATTTTTTGATTGCTTAATACCACAGGCCTGTTGATCTGATACTATCATTGTTTTCATTGACAACACATAATAAAAGAGTCCAGTCTCATTGCGGTTATAGATATCTTCCTTACTGTAGTCAGCAATAATGTCTTGCAAGATGATTTGACAGTCTTGAACTGTATTCACTGATCCAGCTTCTCTTGAACTTTTGTAGGAAATTTTGTGCTGTTTCCAAAATTTATCAAGCCATCCATAAGAAGCCTTGAAACTTAAATGCAATCTCATTTTCTGAGCAATCTCAGATGCATTTTTTGAATTAAGGGCCCCAAAATTGGGATTTTATTAGCTATTGCTCTGGACTGCCATTCATATATAATTTCACCAAGTACTAGTCCCTCTGTTTTTGGAAACCTGCTTTTTCTTTCTTGATTTCATTTTTCTAACCAACTGTCGACAGGTCTCTTTTGGATTAAAAGATTTGCTTATTTGTGTTTAACCGACCCTAAACCTTGAACACTTGTATTTTTTCACACGTTTTAATAATGGTCAATTTTCCTTTTAACATTAAATGGTTGGTTTTTGGGTTTCTAAGACATTTTTGAAACTACCACACTGTAACAGGATACATCCAAACCATCAGCTGATAATAGCAACCAATAAGCTACATTCTGTACCAAAGTAATGGGTACCGTACAGTAAAAAAAGCAACAACAGGAAATACAAACATTTATTGTGGTTTGAAGAAAGGAGACTTAACACAGTCTAGTGGATATGCAAAGGTTTGCCACTTTGTTAATCCTTAAGTAATTACAGTCTGAATAGAAAAACTTGGGAAAGTCACATCCATAACAATCCACAGAGATTATATTATACAGGTAATTTCAAAACTGTCCATTGTACAGAGTTGTCCACTTTTCACAGTGTCTGCTAAATGGTGATTTTACTATATTCTATTACACTTACACAAACACACATACACATACGTATGTGTCTTAATTTTATTCACAGTATTTCTTTTTGTATGAGCCACTGTGGACTACATTTGGTTCAACTGGTTCCCCCTTTCTTCTCCTCTCTCTTCCTTCTCTCCCATATATTCTCCATTCTGGATCAATGTCTCTCACTCCTTTTGTCAGTCCAGATGGCACCTGTCCTCTTACTGAGGTTTTCCTGAAAACCATGGGCATATTTTAATTTCTTTTTGAGTGGCAACCATTCTTCAATGTCTTCTTGAGTAATCTGAAGTTCTTCTATGCCTTTTTCTGTTTCTTTGAACCATGTCTTGGACATTTTGAACTTTGTGAAATAGTTAAAAAGCTTCCCTGTTAGTCTGTCTGAATTCATTTTTTGAACATGTCTGTAGAAAGTAATTCTTCTTTTTCTAATTACGTCAGTGATTTTCTCAACACATGTGTACAGCTCATTATTGTGGTGTCTTCTGTACTGTTCTCCATCTTTTATTGATCCCAAGATTTTTCTTAATATTTTCCTTTCTGTGACTTCCACTTCTTCCGTAATAATTTTCTTGTTCAGAGTCAGGCATTCAGCTGCATAAAGTGCTTCCGAGCGAATTACTGGTGAATAATTATTCACAGTATTATTATTATAGTAGTAGTAGTAGTAGTAATATAAATTCATTCTATGATATTTACGGCAATAGGATTGTGGATAATAAACAAATATTATATATAATATTTGATCTGGTGATTAACCAACAACATATTAATTACATTATGTTTACCTATATGTACTAATATCTAATTTTCTCTTTACTAGTAAATAATTGCATTGAAATAATGAAATAAGTACAGATATACCATTATATTAAGTATAGGTTTTCTCAGTTGGATAACTACATATTCCATGATATCGAAGTCAACACGATTGACAAAAAAGCTGCAGCCAATTCTCAAATATTCCTCTTCCTTCAAGTTGCAGTATTTGTAATCATCATATGTCACCTTCATTGAATGTTGATACTCTGAAACAAAACAGAAGTATGTACTGATGTCTGAGGCTTTCACGGCCAGCATCAATGTTACCAGAAGATTGGCTTGGCAGATTGTAAGGCCGTGTTGTAGAGTTGTTAGTTGCAGACATTTCGGGTGTACCTTTGACAGTCATCTTTAGTGCATTGGTTATTTGTAGTAATTGGTTACTGACTGTGATAACTTGGCTAGTGTTACAGGCTTTGTTCAAACTTTATGCATTATACTAGGCCAGATAGTCACAAGTCTACTGTACTTTCATTCCGATGTAATAAAAAATTATTTCAAGTCGATAAAATGACCTAGAATATGTGTAGAGATAATGGTGTTGTTCATCAGTACATATAATAATCATAAAATAAGACCGCTACTTTGATGGCCTCAGTACAATGCCTGAGTAAGATTCTTGACCAGTACAATGCCTGGAATCTGAATTTGCTAGTCAGAAATGCCTAGAACCCAAAAACATTTTGAAAGAAAGCAATTAAGAACACTGTATTAAAAGAAGATGGATTGAAATGGTGAAAGCTGAGGGGAAGTAAACAACCCAGGAATGAAAATTGCGATGTAATTTTGACTTCGGTATGTCTATTTCTTGGGCAACAGAAATCAAGACAGGCACATCAAATCCTCCTGATGTTACAGACAGATCTCGAAGAAGGCATTCGATAAACCTAAACAATAAAACACTTGTTGTAATTAAGTAGTTCATTAATCTTTAGATGTACTCTATCCATTATATTCTCATGTAGGCTTCCACGGCTGGTGTCCATTATGTTTACCAATTGTGTGTGTGTGTGTGTGTGTGTGTGTCTGTGTGTTATACTATTCAAAAATAAATTACTTCTGCAAGTATATTTTCTTTATTTTTATCACTACGTATATTTGAGAATGGATTCAGTTTTCATCTTCAGAGGCCTCTATATGCATATATATTGTATGAAATAATTTAATAGTGTATATTATAATATGAAACATACAAATACTCCAATATACATAAAGAGTTACTAGGTACTAACAAAGTGTGTGTGTGTGTGTGTGTGTGAGACCACTCATATTATTCTTGTTATTTAAACATTAATAATAAATAATATTTTATATTTTGTAAACAAGAATATATTTTTTATTATTTTACTTACAGTGTTTCAACAGTTTTTACTTAGATGACAGTAATGTAAAACTTGTCATCAAAATATTGTAAATAAAATAATAAAAGATACTATTGTTTATAAAATATAAATACTATTAAATTATTAATATTAAATACACTGTCAAAACATAAAAATGCAAATTAATAATTACAATTAAAATCTATTCTTGTAAAAAATTAAAAATGTTATTTATTATTAATGATTATAATAACAAGAATAATTGTGAGGAAATATATACTACTTATATACTACTACTATTTATATATATATATATATATATATATATTACAACGCTACTTTATATCTAACACACTTATATAATATATTTAATGATAGATAAAACGTTACTTACCCGTGATTTTACTTTACCTGGGTGCCAGAACAAATCCCAGATATAAATGACACGGTTTCAGCTTAGCTCAGAGCATAGAGACACTTTCTCAGGATTCGTTCAGTAAATGTGGAATTCAAGGGGAATCGTTACAAATAACAATTAAAATTTTTGTTGAAGTTTGTTTAATTACTGTTTTAATTATTTTGTTAACTTCTTGAAAAATGCTAATTGTAGGACTTATTGCTACCCTAACTCTTATAATTAATGAGTGTGCGTGAAAAGTGAAGATTAAAATGTCCAAACGACCTATTGCTCTTATCTGGTTTAATTAAGAAAATTTATATCTCCCAAACCAGTGCTAAAGAACAGGTCTGCAATAATTTGCACGTTCAATACTACACCTCACTTTCCATTCAACACTCCTATACTATGTTATAACTATTCTTACTAATTAAATACAAAGTGTGAAGTTACTTAGTGTCTTTTAAAATTGTTTATTATTTATTTATTATTTATTTCATTGATCAATGAATCTATTTCTTACTGTTTGATGCATCGACCGTAGATAGGAATCCGTAGAGATCCTCCTTTTGATGGTTCAGCACAGAACCATCAAAAGGAGGGGGAAAATGGTATATTTATTGGTTTTAAAGATATTGCAGTTTTAACACATAAATTCAATCTGGGCAATTACAGATGCTGTAGCTCTCTGTTGCACCAGTCACTTCACAATTGATTATTAATTAATTATTTAATTAATTAATGTGGTGTTACACAGCGAGAGTTGTTGTCGAACTGTACTAGTTCCTCTGCAACCGCGGACTACTTCTCGAACTTTTTACTTAAATGAAACTTTGCGTGTTTGTGAAATTAAGCACGTAATTACACACGTCTAGCGCATTGAAGATCCGAATGAAGAGTACTCGCTACACTCCGTCAGAGTTGGCGTCTGTTCTAAATGCAGGATTCTGATTGGTTGTTCCAAATAAATCATGCGTTTTCCAGTTGAAACAGTATCGGACAGGTCGAGCAAACGCCCCTTGACAGGTCTGAGGCGGCACAGAATTACTGGCTAAAATCATACTTCCTTTGTTTGCAAATCGTTTGATTACAGGTATTTGCAAACGTGTTTTCAAAGATCTGACCACAGAATATTGTTGCTTAGGTCTTTATCTGTGTGTGTGTGTGAAAACACCTAATTCGTACCTAGCCTAATTCTCGAGTTATTTCACTTGGCATTCTTCTTCTGTATATCTTCTGTAAATGTTAATTATATTGGTTGATATTTTGGCTACTTATAGAGCTTTCATTGCTGAACACTATGCTGTTTTCAGAATTGCTGTATATTTATTGGTTTTAAAGATATTGCAGTTTTAACACATAAATTCAATTGAGTAAAATTTCATGTCCGTACCGGCATTTGTTGTAGCAGTGACGAGGTTAGACAGAGCTGGCTGCAATTATACGCTCTCTCTCTCTCTCTCTCTCTTGCTTATGTCGCTATACTCGCTCCGTTTGACACTTTCATATAACGCTCAGATAGGACGACAATATGAATCGTTATATATACCCCCACTCGGTATAAAAAAAAATTGATTATTTAAGAATACATTAATTTTATTCTTAATGTATAGTTTTACCCTAATTAAAATTTTGCACATAACTTTTCGCACTTTTGGTTTTTCCCGCACAAAACTTGCACTAATACAATTTTGCTTACATCTACCTTATAACTAAATATTACAATATGTTACTTAACCTAACATGGCATACACATATTGGAAATTTATATGACCATTAATGCTTTAATCACCACTTTGACTCAATTAACGCCAATAATTTAAAACAACAATACTAACATTTATTTAAATAATTTTTTTATTAACATTGACCTTGATTCAAAACAATTATACAATTTTTATTTGACCATGTTTGATTCACATACCTTATTGGCTCAAACCATTGTTTCTTTATTGGTCAATATTTTGTCTATATTTCCTCCTATGGGAACATAGCTTATATAGCTTACCGTCATATATATGGAAAATCCTGGTTTGGTGTTGGTAACAGCACTTCTCCAAGCTACATTAATCCTAGGGCCTTGTTGTTGATGGGTCCCTATTTCCTCAAGTCGTCTAACTACTTCAGGTTTTGTTACATGCTTTACCGCGTAAATACAAATATCAGTGCTACTACTTTTAATGTTATCTGTTTCCATGTTGTTTTCTGATGGTGGATTTCTACTGAGTACATCTGCTACCAAGTTGTCTTTCGCTTTACAATACTGTATTTCAAACTGGTACTCTTGTATAGCCAAGATCCAACGAGTCAGACGAGCACCTAGCAATTTACACTTTAATAAAAATACTAACGCCTTATTGTTGGTGATTATCGTAAGTTTAGCACCCGGAATATAACTTCTAAACTTTGACAGGCTATGCACTATCGCTAATAGCTCTTTTTCTGTCATAAAATAGGTTAATTCCGCGCCTTTAAGTGTGCGACTTACAAATCCTAATACCGCTTTTTGGCCCTTCTCATCTATCTGATACAAGTGTGCTCCTACAGCAATATTGCTGGCGTCTGTTTGCAAATAGAATCTTTCTCCTACCCTTGGATGATGTAATACAACAGTATTTATAAAAAGACTTTTCACTTGTTGTAGCGCTTCATCGTGGTCCTTTGTCCACCTCCATTTAATCCCTTTGTTTAACAACTTCAACAATGGAACAGTACTTTCCGCGTATTTACTTGTAAACCTCTGATAGTAGTTAGCTAAACCTAGAAATGACTTTAGCTGCTTGCAGTTCTTTATGACACTTGCCGACTTCCAGTGCTTATATTCTTTAATGTTTATATTGATTTTATTAGTATCAATTTCCATCGTGATGGTATTTCTTTTGAAATTTATTTCTGCCTTCCATTCAAGTAACGTATTTACCACAATAATACAATCATGAACGAGTTTCAGGACTATTAGAGCTACAATTTGGGTTTGGTTACCATTTATATTGACAGGTAAATAAATTTGTTCAGTTATCTTTTGCATTTTGGCTCCAGTGGCTCCCTGTACATTACAATTTTTTACGGGTAGTCTGGGACAATTATGCAACTGCCTATTATTTTCTACAAACTTTGAGCTGACACAGGTTACTTCACTGCCAGTGTCTATTAGCGCTCGTACTAGTAGATTACTGATTTTACAAATTATTTCCGGACATTCAGGATAATGGTTTCTACCCACTTCTTGCTCTTCTTTTAACAAGAACTCCCTATCGCTCACTTGTTTTATATTATTTGTTACTTTCTTTATACCTGTTTTCTTGGGTTGTTTCACTGCAGGTAATGGTAGGTTTAGTTTTGTTTCTTTTCTACCTGCAGTGGCTTCCCGTTTCCCATATTCATTTTACTAGTAGACGGTTGCGGCTCGGTAGATGATATGGCTGTTTTACATACCTTAAATCCTTTATTTGGTCGGGTTTCAACACTCCTACTTCTACCCTTCTCTTCCAATTCCTGCCGATTTTGGGGTTTATTACCCGGATATGGGGTAAACCTTTTTTCTTTTGGGCGTTCATTGTCTCTTCTTTTCGTTGGGTAGAAAGTTGGTTCATGATGATCGTCTCTAGGGTGGTTACTCAGCTGATTATTTACACACTTCAGGCCCCTCTCTAGGTCTTGACATTCATCCACGACCATTATAAACTTTTCTAAGAGTATCCACTCCTCTAGTAGTGGTTGCTACTCTAGTGCGTTCTGAGAAATGACGCGCTAGCTTATACACTAGGTCTCTCTCTTCTATCGGTGGTGTTAGATGCTTTACTTGTGCCTTTACATTTAGCACATAGTTGGTGGTTGTCATATTCATTGACGGGTGATAATTACCAAATTCCAGATGATCGCATACCCTTCTTTGGATCTGAATGTTCCAGTATTGAGCAAGGAATTTTTCTCTGAAGTCAGAGTAGGTTTGGACTCTGTCCGAGATGACTTTCCACCACGTACTTGCCCAATTCTTGAGGAATCGGCCTAACATGTCCTTCTTGTCCTCGTCGTCCATCAGTGGGTTTACATGAGATACATAAGCCTCAAACAGCCTTAGGAACTCCACAGGATTCTCATGTGGGTTTCCTGAGAATGCAAGGTTTTCCGGTTCTTCCTTATAGCCGCCACACCTCACGACTCTGGTTTGCTGTGACTTCATTGCCTTAGTCAGATCTTCCCGCATTACCTTTAATTGCTGTTCCACCTTTTGATGTACTTCGTCTCGGTCCGCCTTACTCTCTACTTGTTTCTTAACCTCTTTAATATTTTCACCCAGTTGGGTACACTCTTCCTTAGTACTCTGGATTTCTTCTTTATTTAGAAGCGTTTGTGTTTTTAATTCAGCAGTTACTTCGCTGAATTGTTGGTTAATGAGGGTTACTTTCTGTTCTAACCTTTCATGAAATTCGTTTCTAAATTTATTTAGTTTTTCGTCTTGACGGCAAAAATTAGTGTTTACTTGTTTCCTAAATTCCTCTAATGTAGTTTTAACCTCTTCAGTATGCTTATCAAACTTAATATTACTCTCATCTATTTTACTATTGGTACTATCTAATTTACTAGCTAAATTTGTTATTTCTTCATCTATTTTAAATGTAGCTTCTTTACTACTTTGTTCTATTTGGCTAGATAAATTTTCGTTTATTTGTTTCATTTCGCTAGATAAATATTTATTAGTGTGCTCTATTTTATTATTAACATCATTTATTAATTTTTGATTACTTTCTTCTATTTTGATTATTTTCATCTATTTTACTATTGGTACTATCTATTTTACTATTTAATTGACTATTTATACTTTCAATTTTACTATTAGTTTCTTTTATTTCACTAGATAATTGACCCTTTGTACTTTCAATTTTACTATTAGTTTCATCCAGTTTAGTGGTCAACTGCTTAAACATTTGTTCAATTGCTGCCATATCTACTGCTGGTGATTTAGCCATTTTTAATTTTATTATTTTTAACAAATTAATTTAACAATTATTTAACAAATTTTATTTTAATATTTACCCTTCAACAGTTATTTGTAACCTTAAATTCCACTTCGTTTCAAATTAATTAATATTACAATTTAAACTAGTCACTTGGGTAAAAGCAACGCCAAATTATATAACTTTAATTATCTTGTTGATTCATCCTCTTCGTTCACTTTATTAAATTTATTAATATGTATAAACTTTCACGTATGAACTTACTATTCGTTGTCACTTCCCCAAACGTTTCGAGGTGATGTTCCTCTTCCTCAGTGGGAATAATACTGAATGTCGATTACAGAATAACCGTTACGGACTATAGGTGTGTGTGGTGGGGGTTGATGGTGGGAAGGGATTGGCGCTGAGGTTCAAATTGTGTGTTTGGATCAGTGTATCGAATAGTGTATGTGATTTATAATGTAATTGTTCATTTAATATGTTGTTTGGTTGTAGTGTGTGATATTTGTATATTTCAAATTGTTCAGCTGTGTTCAGTTTTCTACTTTTAGGTAAGTAGTGTAATATTTCCATGTTGTGTTGTATGTTTGTGTAACTGTGGTTTTCGTTATGTAAATGTGTGGCAAATGTGGAATGTATGTAGTTTGTGGTGAGGGCTTATAAATGTTCAGAAAATCTGGAAGAAAAGATCTTCCCGTCTGGCCGATGTAGAATTGGTTACAATCATTACAATTTAATTTATAAACCCCTGTTTTGCTGTATGTGTCAGTGTCTTTGTTAGTATTATTTATGTGTTTTCTAATGGTGTTGTTGGTTCTGTAGGCTACTTTATAATTGTGTTTCCTAAATGTGTTTGCAATTTTGTGTGTATTGGAATTGTAGTATGTAAGTGTTATGTATTTGCTGGGTTGTGTGCTGTTGATCTGATTTGTTTTACTTTTTGTGTTTAGGATTCGTTTGTGTAGTTTATTTATTAATTCGGGGTTGTATCCATTTTTGACTGCTATATATTTGATTGTGTTTAATTCATCTTGGTAGTCATGTGTGTTTAGGGGTATTGAAGTGAGCCTATGGAGCATGTAGTTGAAAGCTGCATGTTTGTGTTGAGTTGGGTGGTTGGATGAGTTATGTATGACCATGTCTGATGTGGTGGGTTTCCTGTACATTTTGTATGTGTGTGTGTTGTTTGTTTTGGTGATTGTAAGGTCTAAGAAGTTTATGCTATTATTTAGTTCTATTTCAAGTGTGAATTTTAATTTATGGTGTATAGTGTTAATGTATTTGTGGAAATTTTCTATTTGTCTTTTGTAGCCGTTGTAAAGGAGTAAAATGTCAACATACCTGTGCCAATATATTATTTTATCGGTATATTTGTTGTTGTTCAGTATGTGTTTCGGTTCTATGGTGTGTACAAATATTTCGGCTAGTATACCTGATATAGGGAAGCCCATGGGTAGTCCATCTGTTTGTGTGTAAAACATGTTGTGTGCGAAATAATTTTGATCTGTGATAATTTTAGTTAGATGGATGATCTCTTAACACACCTGAAACACACATAAAAGAGATCATCCATCTAACTAAAATTATCACAGATCAAATGAGACTGTGATACAAGTCCGAGAAGAGTTAAACAATAAAATCAGCAATGTCGAGGAGGAAGGTAGAATGAGAGCGACAGAATTTTATCAAGTCACCACCGAAGAATGCCAGAGAAATAAACAGGAGGTGATTAAGAAACTGGAGGAGAGGCATCAAGAAATACAAATAGATGTCAATGATCGGGTGGAAAAGGTATACACCGCCATCAACAAAATAGACGGACAGACCAAAGAAAACAAGGAGAAGATCCAGGGAATCAGCCAAAGGGAGAGACAAATGCAGGAAGAGCTGGACGCACTGAGGGAGAAACCTTGTCATAATACACACATAGTAACCAGCGAGAATAGAGAGGTGATCAACTTCCGCAGTTACCGGCGGAATCCAATGGAATTCCTCAAAAGAGTAGAGGAGTTAATAGAAAAAATAGGGAAACCAGGTGGATAAGCGTAAGAAGCCTCATAGATGAAATGTTCCGAGACACCCACGACAACTGGTGGACAGCAACTCAACCCGAAATAAATGATACTCAGGAATTTAAAAAACAATTCCGGGAAAAATATTGGTCGGAGTCCACCCAAAATGTAGTCTGTAATGACATTAGCAATGGGAGGTACGAACCATAAGCAGGACACACTCTAACGTCCTACTTTTTAGGAAAGGTATGTTTGGCCCGAAACCTAGAACCCAAGATACCTGAGGAATCTCTGGTGATACAGCTTGGGTACCACTATGAGGAAGCTGTACAAAAAGCCAGGAGACAAGGGCAGATAAAGACGATCCAAGGGATGGCAAATCTGCTAGAGGATCACGAGAACGATAGGCAGTATCGTCGTAATCGAATGGTCAATTGGAGATATAACCGTGGGGATGAAAACCAAAACCCACCCAATTATAATTCATCCTATAACAAACCCCAGTATAATGACCCGAGTAACCAAAACCGGAATGATAATAACTATCAATATAGGGGTAACCGCCCGAATTATATATAATCAGGGCAATCCACCGTTCAGCGAAAATAATCAGAACAATAACAATTACAGGGGCAATGGACCAAACCAGCGTCCCAACAACTACCCCAACAATAATCATAATTATGGGAATAATAACAACCAAATTATCAAAATAATAATAGAAGAGGAAACGGAGATAACCGGAATAATAACAATCAGCCGAGAGTACACTTTATAAGAGGGAACACTCGAAATAATCAAGGGAGGTGTTACCCAAGACCACCATCCAATGAACAAAACAATGATAACGGTCAGAGGGATAACCAAAACCCAAGGGAAGAAAATGTAGAAAATGTACGACAGGTAAACAGTGTTGTAGGAGCGAGATCCGGAAGCGATAACCAGAGAAGGGACGCACCATCTGGAAGTAACCAGCCAGAAGAAGAAAACTATGACTGGATACCTTTCAGTAATGATCCAGTGGAGAATTTTCGCATAGCATATAACAAGTGAAACCCGCCAGAACATTGGATTCCATCAAGAAGTAATGGGAACCAATCAAACACCTCTCAGGGAGGAAGGCAAGTCATCGATGAAGAAGAAGAAACGGCCGATCGATGGAACGCATAATAAACCATAATTTATAAATTAAAAAAAAAGTATTATCCAGAATAAATGTTGTAGATCTAACATTTGAAGGAGTAGAGAAGAAAGACAACAAAGAATGAAATATACAAGAGAAGGCGATAACAAGGAAAGAAAAGGAGGTGATCAACTTACCAAATAAGAAATATGAACATAAGAAAAATAAAAGGAGTTTACAACCAAGCTTCAATAAAAAAGTTTTATGAAGAAGAGTAAATAACTAGAAATGAAATAAATAAATTTCAAAATTCAAAAAGTTTGTAAGCACAACTTACTACCCTATTTAGATGATATATGCGGAATAGAAAAAATTAAAATAAATGAAGTAAAAATATAAAAACAAAGGAATAAGTTACAAAAATTCCTACCAATTAAAATCAAATTACAGTCTATTAAAAGGTTGATATATGAAGTATAAAATAAAAAAGTACAATAAGGGAATAAGTTACACAAATTCCTATAAGAAAGTAAGAATCACAAACTTACGATAATATTTAAACAAAAAGTATCTAAAAAGGAATAAGCTACAAAAATTCCTATAAAGTAAGAAAACTAACTTACAAAAAATTATCAAAAATGATATTTAAAACAAATTAAAATAAACAAAAATAAAATCAAGCTAAAACGGCTAAGATAAATACCTGAAATTATAATGAATTTAATGTATTCAAAGAAAAAAAAACCTGAACTGGTACAAGGAAAAAGAAATTATGTATAAAACAAATATACAAAAAAATGGCTAAAGCAGAATATTGCTAAACAACCAAGAAAAAGAATAAAGATGTCTAAAATAATTAATATGATCACAACAAGAATAGAAAACAAAATAATGAAAAGTTAGATATGATGAAATTAACATATGAATAAATAAAAAACAATCAACGGTATGAGGAGATGACAGTATATAGCAAAGGTACAGCGGAAGGAAGAATGAGTAAAAGGCCAAAGTGATCTAAAAACAAACCACAAGGTGGACAATCCCAAAATATATTATTATTATTAATTTAAGTCACAAGTTGACAAAAAGGTATTTAAGATTGACTGTTGAAAAGTCCAGCAATCCAATTAAACTGAGCAGAGATGATGTTCCTCTGGTCTCAGAAAAAATGAGTAGTAATGGGAGAAACCAGCTACTAAAAAGTTAGGGAAAGAATTGTGTATAAGGGGGAATGCACCAATGAAAATAAATAGAAACAGATCCAAATAAAATGGAATGAATCAAGTAAGAAGAGAAATAAGAATGGAGAAACAAACAAGAAAGAAAAGGAAAAAGATTATATATAACTGATAATTTCATAAAAAACTATGTTAGTGTTTTATTAAAGTGACCAATTTTGAAGGAGAGGCATTATGTTACAACACAAATAAGCCACCCCAGTGCCAGGGATAGAAAAGATAATTCTAAATGTAAATATACTTCATATCAAATAAAATGTTTAAATATAAATAAAATATAAAAACTATGACACGACAAACGACAACATTACCCAACCCAAGTGATTGACCCAACAACAGGAAACAAAAGAAGAAGGGGACCACGAAAAATAAACAAGAAAAAAAAAGTGATTGACCAAACAAACAGGAACTAACAAAAGAAGGGAACTAGAACCAAAGAAAATAAAGACAATTAAAGGAAGTGAACGAATTCCTATAACTGAATGAAATTAAACCAGACAAGAAGAGGAGAACCGAATTAAAATGAAGACAATTGAAGATGAAGAAGAGGAGAAGAAGAAGAAGAAGAGGAAGAATGAAGAGGAAACGAAGTGAAACCAAGAAATAAGAAACACCACATATATACTCAAATATAGAATATTGTAAATAAAACCAATAACTAGCCAATAATGGAAATAAATATTATTGTAAATGAGATAATTTATATACCTGTTTTAAACAAAAACAGTAAAAAGTAACCGAGTAAAGAAAAGTACACTAACCCAAATATTAAAGTTAGATATAGTGAAATATGTAGTAAAATATCATTAATACCATGTATAATTTTATAATGAAAGAAATAGTGAGAAAGAGAAAGAGAAATAATTATAGGGATTACCCACTAAAAAACACTTGATATAAACAGTGAAAAAGTGCAATAGTGTATGTGTAAATACCCCAAAATAGTGAGTGTATCAGTGATAAACACCAATTAATTAAAGGTGAAAGTGATAAGTGGAAAAAGATATTATAAATAATAAAAAGGTAGTAATATATAAGAAAACACTTAGTAAATCATTGATGAAGCAATACATGATTTAAGTGAGCTTATAAAAAATTCTATAGTTAAGGATAGTTAGAAATAGTATTTAAAGTAGAGATAAGTAAAGGATGTAATGTTATTCAGGGAGAAAGCCCATGTAAAAACAATTTGTGTTAACATGGAATGGAGAAAAGAAGTAGTAATGAAATAAGAATTTAAGTATATAATTATTATATAATATAACACCCAATGTTAGAAGGGAAAATAAATTTAATAAGTTTGAAGGAAGTGATGATATTTCTCACTCAAAGGAATAAAATGAATGTTAAACCAACAGTAACTAATAACTTATAAAGAATTGTTTGTTTTAATGTTATGAACAGGATATGGCTGAAAGAAACTCGCAGTCCATAGGCCTAATTGTTATGTTTTAAATATTAAGATATAGAAAATAATCTTGACATGTAATCAGAACACAAACAGACTCAAAAAACAACACAACCAATTATAATAACAAACTAAAGCCCATCAGGCTGAAATGAAATGTAATTTAAATAAAATAAGTAAAATACCATAATGGCTACTTAGGCCTATGAAAATTCCTAACTGTCAGAAAAACACAAATACAAATTATAACAAATTAACAAGGAAATTTATAAATCTAAGGCAAGTAACTAGCCAGTAATCATATATAAATCATTTTAAAAGAGAAATGTTACTATAAAAGTTTAATTTAAAAGAGATATGTAATTATCAAATGTCAACATAATTAGACAAAAGTTAATATATAATAGAACATGACCTTATGAGGTATTGTTTTAATCTTTGAAAGGAAATAAATACAATAGTGATAATATTTATTACCCAGAAGGGATGACAGAAGAATAAAATTAACCAGTGACGACATTAACCAGTGACGAGGAGATGAAGAGTTTCAATTATTAACAGATGTCCAGGAACCAAATAAACAAAATTAAATAGCAGAAATTCCCAAGACAAAATAGAAGAAGATGCCAGCAGCCTAAGTCACCCCAAAATTGATGAATTTCCATTACCCCAGTACGATGACATATCGCAACCTTCTGAACCGATAAGTATCAATTAAATGAAATTATCCCAAGAATAAAAGCACTTTAAATATTTCTCAAATCAATCAAAAATTCTCACTATCAAGTAAAATTAATTTTCTTTCAAGGATTGAATAATAATAAACTTACGTAAAACAATTGTTAACTTAGAAATAACCTCGCACTAGTGTGCAAAATTTGTAACAACTATTACGACACTACCGAACAATTTGTAAACACACTTTATACCATTTAAGTACGGATAAGGTACGGTAGTATATTTTTTTTTTATGTAACCATCTTTTATGTTTTCTTTATAATCCAAAGAACTCCAGATTTTGAACAAATTAATATATTGTGTACAAACAGACGCCATGTCGGCATCAGTATAACTCATTTCAAAATCAATTTTGTCAACCTAGAGACAAAACACCTAGGGACATGATGTTTCATGTTCTAAGCCGGAGCAAATTTATTGAAAAATAATTTATAATACTTTTGTCACATTGATTAATGACTAAATCATAATTAAAATTACAGTACAGAGTATTACCATTGTTTTATTTCATAGGAAGTTGTATAATATATGTGTGTGTGTTAGCAATTTCACTGAGTAGACAACTAGCGCTCTTGCCAAGTGGGCAATACAACAAGCTGTACAGAGGCGGGAATCATTTGAACGCTCCAGCTGTCAACGCTGATAACACCAATATAACTAGTAAATTCACAAATTTAATTGTTTTAAAATAAACAATTTGGCACCACCCGGGATTCGCAACTCCTATGAATAAACAGGTAGGTTGTACTGATAATTGAGACCACGCTACAGACTTCAGTAGTAACCACCATTAATGTAACGACCGGTGTGAGATCAACACACCACACTAACAATTCTTACACATAAAAAATAGGTAATACATTTTAGGTTAGTTGTCTCCAAGTCGCTTATATTAATATAATAGATATTTACCATATATCCGTCGTGCGACTTCGTTTTTCTTGTCTTATTTTGACGCGTTTCGGCAGCGAATTGCCATCTTCAGAAATCTTAATCACTCATTAGAGATCGTTAAAAAAGTAAAAACACTAAAATCATTACAGTAAAAGTGCACTCATTAGAGATCGTTAAAAAAGTAAAAACACTAAAATCATTACAGTAAAAGTGCACTTTTACTGTAATGATTTTAGTGTTTTTACTTTTTTAACGATCTCTAATGAGTGATTAAGATGGCAGTTCGTTGCCGAAACGCGTCAAAATAAGACGAGAAAAACGAAGTCGCACGACGGATATATGGTAAATATCTATTATAAAAAACAGGTGTACACATTTTACAGATACGACCGAGTCTTCCCACAACGTTACAATATATATATTTATTGTTTATTTACCGATATCACAAATAAAGTTATAATGCTGAAAATGCAGCGTTGATCCACACTGTGATTTCAATTATTAACACAACTGTAATTTGTACCAGCAAAAATATGAAACATAAATATAATATTGATCCACAAATGTTGTAACAAACATACACACTAACTCTATCACTCACTAGTCAAACTCTCAATGAAGACTATCTACTCCATCTACTAACATTTATATATAGTTAGTTGGTAATTATGTCATTCACAAACACGTGTCACTACTAGTATAGTCTAGGTTGTTCCAGGCATATAAACTAGAACATTATAGAACAAACTATTAGGTTGTCCCATTGTATAAATGTATAATACATTGATACAGGACATTCTAGTGATTTCTGTAAACAGTGTCCATCAGTATACATAAGTTATACATCAATTGTGGATAATGTAAATACATGTAACATAACCTACATACTGTTCTAAAGACAAATAGATTTAATAACATATATAGTACATGTGATGTAATGTGACTATGTACATTAATATACTATACCTTCATATAATAAATTTATAATGTTTGCATGAAAAAAAAGTTATAAAATTGTTAAGTGAGAAATTTATATAATTTATTTCACAATTAAAGTTAAAGTTTTGTAAATATGTATAATTTGGCATGACATTTTAACCAATAAAAGTTTCTAACCATTCATTTGCGTCCCAGAAGTATACTTTTAGAATTTAAGTTTGTATTTGAGTTCCCTACTAGTGCATGGTATTTCATATTAAATTACATACCTATTACACAATCCTGTATTAAATATCCAATCTCTCCAATCTCAATTAACCTTTTGCCAAAATTTTTGTGAAAATGACTGTAAATACATGTCTGTAGGATTGTAGTCTAAACAAAATGTCCCTCGAAACCATTTGGACTTGAGGCACTATCAGTCCCATCCAATCAACTTTCAGTGTGCATATTTGTGCATACAAGGTTTGATTAAAAAGTTTATGCAGTTCTTGTTTATTTAAAAAATTATGCTTTCATTCATCAACACTTATACTGCCCCCTTCAAAGTAGTCTCAGCTGAATGTTACACAATTAAGTCTTCAAAATATTTCAAGCATGCACTTTTTGGTACAGCCTTGAGCTCGCTTAGCGATTTTTGTTTTATGTCTTCAATGGTCGTGAAGCGTTGCCCTTTCGTGTAAATTATCATTATTGGGAGGAGGAAAGATCCCATTGGGACACATCTGGTGAATATGACAGTTGGCATATCGTCATTATGACATTTTCTTTTGCCTAGCCTGGAAAAATTCTTAACAAGCCATTATGTGTGTTCAGGGTTCAGGTCCATTATCAGGCTGCAATTTTTATAAATTATTCTTCCGTGAATCTGGCTGTTCTCTACAAATAGCTTTATACAAATGGCATAAAATGTCCGAACAGTACTCTTTATTTACCATTACGCCTAGTGATGTATTTTCGTGGGACACGAAACATAATCATCTGACAACCACAATGTTCAACTCATTTACGGTAGTCTTTGAAGCTTGTAAACTGTTTCTTCATGGACAGTAGTCTTGCCAGAAGCCTTCTGAACATGTTTACCAGGGCAGAGCAGTTTATCCAACAGTTTATACAAAATTTAATCAATGTTCTTCAATCTTGCATTGTAAATGATAGCAAATCACCTAATACACCTAAGGACGACTTATTCAATTAGCTGCGAAATCTAAACTGTGGATCAAATAGGACTAAAAGTTTAGATGATTGTCACTAACATGCATACCAACATTACATAAAAACAGGTTTTTAATTGGACACTAGTACCAGTGGAAATTGCAAAATTGCACAAACTTTTTTTATCAAACCTTGTATTTACACTCTAGGCCTACATACTGAACCCACATATGACAGCCCCTTGCTATCACTACACTCATTCTACATAGGCATTGAAACACCGGCGTTTGGCCACCTATCAATTTGCATAAATTGCTAAAAATATCACTCATGTTGTGGCACAGACATCGAAGCAGTAGGCTGCAACACTTAGCCCTTTAACGAGCTGTTTCTGTTCACTCCGTTAACAGCTAAGAGGATATCACATGTGGGTCCACCATATAACAAAACTTATAATCACTTATAGCAACACCAAATGAACTTGTGTACAGGAGCACTCGAAGAATCGAAAAAATTATGTTGCATGTCAAAATCCATGGTTTATTAAGATCAAACAATTATCCATAATACAAAGCAGTTTACAATTTTTGATAAGATATTTTTTTAGCAACAGAGGACACTAGGAGAGTTTCCACAGTGGATTACATTTTTTTTCTTTATAGCCATATTTATTATTACTGGTACTGTGACAGCTCTAAAGTATAGTGTTGATGGATGCATTCAATAATCCACTTGTGCATGGATGTGTATTGTGTATTCTACTAATATAGAAGAGTTCAGCGTTTTTTGTTTTGGATTAATGAAATTATACTACATTGCAGTGTGCCAGTTATAATTATTGTATCAAAGTAAGACGATAATATTTCGATGATTCAAATAAAACACTCATATCACTGTCATCACCGTGTTTATTTACCGATATCACAAATAAAGTTATAATGCTGAAAATGCAGTGTTGATCCACACTGTGATATCAATTATTAACACAACTGTAATTTATACCAGCAAAAATATGAAACATAAATATAATATTGATCCACAAATGTTGTAACAAACATACACACTAACTCTATCACTCACTAGTCAAACTCTCAATGAAGACTATCTACTCCATCTACTAACATTTATATATAGTTAGTTGGTAATTATGTCATTCACAAACACGTGTCACTACTAGTATAGTCTAGGTTGTTCCAGGCATATAAACTAGAACATTATAGAACAAACTATTAGGTTGTCCCATTGTATAAATGTATAATACATTGATACAGGACATTCTAGTGATTTCTGTAAACAGTGTCCATCAGTATACATAAGTTATACATCAATTGTGGATAATGTAAATACATGTAACATAACCTACATACTGTTCTAAAGACAAATAGATTTAATAACACCAATCACAGTATTACTTAATATATTATATAATGTTCATAATATTACTTTGAATGTGGGTTGGGGGTATGCAACAATTATCCCCCTCCCTTAAAACTCACAACCACATTCACATAACAATTTCCAAAATCCATAAAAATAATAAATACAAATCTATTTAGTATTTACAAGATTTTTTCTTCTTGGCTGAAGGTTGTATCCATGGCTCTTTGATGTCTGGAGAGTCACCACTAGATATGTTCTCTTCTATCTGTGCGGTGTCCCTTGTGTAGTCAGGTTGTAGAGGTTGTTTTACCACCTTTAACTAGGCTGCATGGACTGTCACTGCTGGAAATGTCCTTAGGGAATACACACCATTTCCCAGACACTGATCTATGTCAAACAGTCCCACCCACTTGTGGGGTAACCCTGCATGGTATCCATCTGCCTTGTTGCTGACAGTGTGATTCCTGCACAACACAAAGCCCTCTGGATTTAATATCGTCTCCTCCTCAATGTCCTGCTTCTTGGCTTCCTTGAGGGTCTATAGCTTCACCTCATTTCTTTTCTTATCAATCTTTGGTTGATGTTTTTTCACCCATGCTTCTGGATTTGCATGATCTTATTCTGTAGGTTGGCTGATCCCTCAATCTAATCACTGGTTCTGTATAATTGTCAACCCTCAAACAGTTCAGCTAGCAAATAGCCTGTGACTCTCTGGCACAGAGCAAAAAGTGAGTGGGGTAGGTGTTGGTCTCCAGATTTTATGCTCTTCATCTACCAGATGGATTCTCAATATTCTCTTTAGCTCTTGATTTTGCTGCTCTGTTGGGTGTACCCTTTGGTTGTAGATATGATCTATACAGTGTTCAATGCCCTAAGTTGCTAGTGCTTGCTGCTATTGATAGGAAGTGAATTGACAGCCATTGTCAGTCAAACAGACATGGATACCCATAGTGACTGAAGACTTTGGGTTTTAATATTGACAGGATCCATCCAGTCGTGGCTTCTGGAATCAGGAAATCCTCCACCCACCATCGGCTTAATAGGTCCATGATCACTAGAATTCCCATCTTCCTCATGATGTTCTGGAGTAAGGGCCCATCAAGTCAAGTGCAATGACTTCTCAAGGCTCCTATGGCCATCTCCTTAATGTACTGGTGTCAGTCTTCTGGTTGCTTGGCTTACTACAGGTACAGATGGAAGATGTTCAGATGTAGCTGGCAATATTACACCTAATGGAAGCCCAGAAGAACCAACCATTAACATATGAACTGGTAGGTTTGTATCTCTCCTGGATGCAAGGCCTCAGTATTATCATGGACCAATGGACCATTTCCAGGATCTGGGTGCAGCACAAACTGGGAACTACTAGAATAGGGTGTGATCAAGTCAGATACGATAAATACATAAGAAGGTTATTCTCCACACAGGAACCTTTTCGGTACATCTTGAACTGCTTTAGCATGCCTTGACAATTCGTTGTTTCATAACCCATTCCTTCATCTGTTTTCTCTGGGTTGGGTTCCCCTACAGGGTGTCTTGAAAGTTATCTGCTGCTTGGTTGCTTGCCTCAGAGACATGACACATAAAAATCAAAGTGTGCCAATAGAAGGCATCAATTTTGATTTTGTATCAGACACACTATGAAGCCACTGGAGAGATGAGTTGTCAGTGTATAGCTGAATTTCCTACCTTCCAGGTAGTCCCAAAATTTCCCAACAGCCCAGACCACTGCTAACACCTCCTTCTCTGCTGTGCAATATTGTCTTTTTGGTGGAGAAAGTTTCCTACTGGCAATTTCCACAATGTCTCTTCATATATCTTCCTTTTCCTGGAATAATACTGCCCCTAATCCCATATCACTGGCATTAGTTTGCAGACAGATCTTTTGCTTGGCATCAAGGTAGGCAAGTCAAGGAGCACTGCAGATTGGTTATTCAACAGGATGTTTTGAAAGGATGTTTCTTATTCAACAGGTCTGTTAGTGGAGCTGCTTTGCCTTAAAGTGTGGTACAAAGCTGCTGTACCACCCGCAAAGTCCTAAGAATGGACTTTTTTGTGCTTTTTCAGAAAAGCAAGTTAACACATTACAGTATCTACTTAGATTTTAGTATATTAAAGTAAAATTTTCCTTTATATTAATTATTGTTATTTATTAATTAGCAACACTCACAGTTCCTTACCATATCATTATTACAGTTAACTGAGAGTTGACTGAAGTTGTTGCGCATGATGGGTATACACAGTGAGGTATAACCCACCTACACATTGTTTCATGTGGCATTTATATTTTTAATGATGTGCTAACTTACTAAGAAAGTTCCTGTAAATCAGGGGCATGTTTACGGGGGTGAGGGGAAAATGGGACCAGACCTGCTTCTCAGAGAGTCGAAAAGAGTTGACAAATTTTGTTAATTTCCCAATTTTTATATGACTTTTTTATTTTTTTAGTTGTGTATGCTAATATAATACTAACTCTTTTTTAAATATACAAACATGTTTATGACACAACACTTACTTATACATCTGAAATACAAAATATAGAAAAATTAATTCAGAATTCAGTCAATAGGTATTTTTTAAACTGTTTCATAAACGCATATTTTTATTGTGTTATTACTGTTTACTTTAGTGGGTTTGATTTCAGGATGTTATCACAGGTTTTTCAACCACTTTAAAGATAGCTATGTTGATTAGTCTTAACTTGTTAGGTATTTCTTTTGTATGAAGTTGACTCAACCGGACCCCACCCTCCCAAGGCCAAATTCTAGATGCTGTAAAGGTGAAAAGCACCAAAGAAATGGCATAACTTAAATAAATTATTAAAGCTAATGAAGCCATGCATGGCACTTCTGTTGGGGGAAAAGTTCTTTTGCACTAAACAATAACAGATGCATATTTGCACAATCGTCTTGATGGTGGATATAAGTTTCAGTGCTTCAGTTACCTTGTTGAGGCTGAATGTGAGTGACAAACCTCTCATCCTTTAGGGGATCCATCTCAGAATGAGTGTTGCTGACAAGTTCCATAGCAATTGTTGCATTAACTTTGTGTGAATTCCGCTCATCAATATTTTTGATTGTCACTGTAACTCTGCAAAAC
Organism: Magicicada septendecula; assembly: GCA_034769895.1. NCBI lineage: Eukaryota > Metazoa > Arthropoda > Insecta > Hemiptera > Cicadidae > Magicicada > Magicicada septendecula. The sequence goes on along the minus strand of CM068371.1, from coordinate 75,970,054 downwards.
ATGAGGCATCCATGAAGAGCAAATTACACTTTGTTCACTAAGATGAGAGGCAGCATATAAACAAAGTAGTTCATGTGACTTGTGCTGTCAGGTGCATTAGACCAATGACACCACTGTAATTCTCAGAATGTAAGTCAACAGACTTTATTTTAACAATCAACACCCAATTTATTCTTTTACAGTCACTGTGTCTAGTACACGTGACTGTGATGTAGACAACACGTATAAGACTTACATGAACAATGCACGAATTTGTTTTGATTCTGACTCTCACCTTGGTGAGTACATTATAAAAAAATACTAGTCACTGTAATTTGATTTAATTTCATGACTACTTATTTCTAGGCAAGTGTATATAATTATTTGGAGGAAGAAAATAAAAAATTTGAATACATCAATATGAAAACTATTTAAATCACACATGCAGTAATGAGTTTCTTTTTTTTGTAAGTGTAATAAAATATTCAAAAAATTGTGTTCCTTATAATATAAAGTTTTGATAGACATTTTAGTGGCGGTATTTCTGTCGCCATAAGCAATAATTCTTATTAGGAATATTGCAACTTATCAGATATCTAACAACAGTAATTTTATTTTACTTTTAAATAAGCTGATATTTTTTATTATCCATAGCACATGCGTACACAAGCATGCAAAGAAAAACATAGCTTTCACAAGTAAATAAATTAAATGTAGTGTTACAGTTTCTTGGTCAAGAATGTGGCAAGCTTTAGGGCCATCTGCTTTCTGTATGTCTAGCCAAGTGTCCTGCCTGTACAATTCCAATTTATTTTCTTAATTCTTTATTACAGACACCACTGTTTGGAGATATCTCAGTCCACCGACTGGAAGAGTGCATTATCCACTTCAGCTTGTAGCGGGGCATTTTTGGGGCCTACCTGAGACAATGTAAAGAAGTTTATATTTTATTGATAATAAATAACATATTTTGTATTTTTTTTATAAATAAATAATAATAACAGGATTTGTATTTTTTAATAATAAATAACTTGTTGAGTGATAGGGACAGAAATTATAAATTTTGTAACCGAGAGGTAAATTTGTTTGAAATGAAAACAACCGTGGCAACATTGACTGTGCAGAATTGTTTAACAATGTTTTGTAAAACCAGTATGAACGTATTTGATAGCCGACAAGCTGTACCAAGGTCAACAAATGACGAAAACAACAGTAAACAAATTATATAACCAGCATCAGGCGAGCGTTACGTCAGAGCCTATCCTGGGTGTGTCACGCCAGCAACTGTGTGACGCACCGAACAGAACAAAGTAGTCAGCTATCAACATCTCAGCGGACCAGACGCTAACCACTGTGCGTCTGCCCGGCTCTCGCCGGTTTGCGGGCGAAGTTATTGTGTTCGCCGATGGGCCCGCATACAATAAAAATGTAAAAATTTTTAAGATTTGATCATCTAAAACAGTATTTTGAAACCGAATAGATACAGTGAGAAATTAATAAGTAAATAATCATGTGACAGTTCGGCAATAAATCAGTGTGTGTATACGAGAAGACATTGAAGGAGGGTACCTTCAACGTAATAACAGGAAAGTAAATTAACAAATTTTATTATTTTCATACAATACAAGAACAGAGGGGGAAAATTAATTTAAAATATGAGCTCTAATGGGAATATAACTTGTTTAATGTGAAAGTGTGTGAGTGTGTATGGGTGAGTTTGAATTACGTAATTACAAAAGCGCTGGTTTAAGTTAAGAAAAATTAGTTGAGTATTATTTCTTTACAGCATTTGTTTTAGTGTTCAACAGTTTAATTATCAATAATGTTTTGAAAGTTGTAGTCAGAATAAAGCATGTACACTGTCAATGTTAAAATAGTAAAAGTATAAAAGAGGAGTAATTTTGTCATTGTCGTTAAAATGCAACAGTAAAACTAAATTATGAATAAACACGAGTTTGTTTGAGTATAGTAGAGCGAAGTAGTCATTTCAAACAACCAATTCTGTTCTCCTAGTTCGCTGAAAAGAACCCTCATTATTTATTTTCTTGCAGTTGGCAAGATGGCGCCCGATAAATATACAATGTTTATGTTAGTGACTTTTATGTGAAGGTAAGTAGCTTCACATTTGGCGCCCGAACTGGGACTTAATTCGTAGCATCACATTTGGCTTCCGAACTTAGGGACGATTTATATAATAATATTATATAAATATAGGCTTACTTAGGAGAACAGAATGGTTGTTGAGGTAGAATAAATTTTTTTTTCTTTCGTACATAAAATAGACGCAAGTATGGGGTTATGTTTTGATAGGGTTATGTATGTAATGCATTATTTGTTTATGTGTTTATGAGTATTGTGAGGGTAATTAGTGTGTATGAGATGAATTATATTATATAAAGAGTATTATAATAAAATCTTTTAAAATGGCTGAGATACAAGATAATGATTTAATCAAGATGATGAAATTGCTGTTTAATGAACAAAAAAACGAAATCAATGAAAAGTTCGATATCCAAAAGAATAGTTTTGAAGAGTTATTAAAAAATCAGAATAAAGAGTTGAAACATGAAATACAAGAAATGAATAAACAGTTAGAAAGCACTAACGAAATAATAAGAAACAGTTTAAATAAGTTAGAACAGAAGTTCGAGAAATTAGGTAACAATGTTTTAAGTAAGACAAAATGTAAAAATGACGAAATAGTAGACAATTTTGAGGGTATAGTGGGGGTGAAGAATAATGATGAAAATCTAAAGAATGAGAGTACTGATGAGTTGGTGGAAGGTAGTGATTATGAAATGTTAATGTGTGTCAGTGAGTTAGAGAGAGAGAGAAAAAATAATGTTGTAGTAGAGTGGGGACAGAGGGCAAATTTTCCCTTTATTATTTATGATGTTTATGATGATTTATTGAGTCCACAAGTGTTGTGGTTGAAGGGCAAGAGTCCCGTATTGGTAGATGAATTGAGGTGTTTATTTTTGTGGAGTAATTGTGTACCCTCTGTCCGGAATAATTGTGAGAGTGTGATGTGGTGTTATGAAGAGAGAGAGGTAAATAGAGAATGGTATGTAACAGAATTGTATAATTTGAATAGAAAGTATGATGAATGGAAAGAAGGCTTAGAAATATATTTGAATAATAATGATTACAATGATTTGATAAAAATAATTAGACCGATAGTGACTGAATGTAATGACGGAGACGTAACCAAAATACCTAACGTAGACTGGTTTAATGAGTATTCTGGTAAAATGAGTGAATTTGGTTGTTCTGGTTATGACACACAAAGTAACCATTTGTTTGTAAATAAAAAGCAACAGTGTTATATAAAACCAAGGTTGATTTGGGACGATGGAGGGTAGACTGTAAGACAATAAAAGACAATTAAATATTTTGTTTTATGGTTGTTTGACATGGCAGATGTGGACATGAAGTGAGATACACTTGAATAGTTTTGACGCATATTTTGTAAATAGTATTGAATTCATTTGTGTGTATTGTGAAATGTTAAATAAGTAATGTGTATATGTTTTAGAAAATGTTGTATTGATAATAATAATATTATTAATATTTTAGCACTCTAATTAAATAATAAAATAATAATGAAGACAATAATTAATGATTTGTAGAATGTTGATAATAATTGAGATATGTTATTTTAAATGTGAATATTTAATTTTAATAATAAATTGAATTAAATAATTTGAGATCTTTAGATATTGTGATTGAATATTATGTGTTTGAATTCTATAAGGAATTTAAATTGTGTGATGAGATTTTCATTTAATAATCATGAATAAATAAATAAATGTTGAATGGTTTATTTTGTGGAATTTTGTGGAACATAATGATTAAAAATATATGTTAATAATAAATTTTAAGCAATTTTGAAAATCTGATTGCAACACAGGATAAATTAATAATGATGATAAATAAAAACAGTTAATGAAAAATTTTAAATAATAATGTTTATAAATTTTATATAAATTAGTTAAAAGAGAATGGTTTGTTCAATGTATATTTGAGTATTATGTTATGTAATGTATTATACAAGTGTGTGTGGCTGGGAGGTTATCCAAGGGGATAACGTATTAAAAATTTGATATATTTTAATTAATGATGATGATTTGCTACTCAATAATTTTGTTTGAATTTAAAAAATACTTATTATATTGTGTTATTATGTCTTATTGTGTTGATTGCATTAGTATGTTAGGAATAAGTATTATAAAAATATAATAATATGTTTTCAATGTGTTTACAGATTTTAAAATAAAATGAAAAATAGTTGTAATAAGTAAAATTTTCAATAGGTTGTAAAAGATAGAAGTGGGTGATAGTAATTGTTTGAATAAAATGTTTGAGTCAATTCAAGTTGAATTTTGTGGGACATAGATTTGTCCAAATCGAAGTAAAAGTTAAAGTAATAGTGGAAATGAAAATAATGCCATGTTGTTTTGAGTTAGTATATGTTATAGAATTTTGAGAAATAAGTGGAGACACAGTAGTTATGGAGATTTTATGTAGAGTTTGGAGCGATATATTGTTTATTTGTTGATGTTAATTTGTTGTAATTGTAGTGAGGTTATGAGATTGAGATTTTTTGGGGATGGTAATTTTGTAGTAGTGGTAGTGTATTTGGGGAGTCCGCAACATAAGGGTTGGGACGGGATAGGGACCGATTGGCGCCGGAAAGGGTTACCTAGGGTGAGTCCAGGGACCAACATAAGGGAATGAGTTTTGGGAAGGAAACACGTATCCTATGTACAAAGGGTTAGAGAGTATTTTTTTTTATATAAGAGTAGAAGGTGGCGATTGGAGTTAAAGTAGTAAGTAGTTAGAGGTAGAGAAGGGTTAGTAAAATTTTGATAGTGGGGTGTCATACTAGTTAGAGATTTTGTAAGGGAGCATTAGAGTAATAAAAGGGGTAAGATTATGAGTAAATGCCAAATGGATGAAGTAAATTATAATGAAATAATGAATAACGTAGAATCACCCAAAGTAATGAAATGGAATAATGATGGCCAGAATTGAAAAAAAAAAAAATAAAATAAATAATTCTTGTAATTTTGAGAAACGAATTAATAAGAGTAAATCAAGTTTAAAAGTAATTTTTTGATTTTATATGTCAATTTAATGATGTAAAGTGTGTAACATTTTAATTGTAAGTTGTTTATTTTAAAAGGAATTATTAATGTACTGTGTTTTCTTATGTTAAGTTATGTTAGGTATTCTGATATATACATGTTAGTAATAAGTGAGTAAAAACAAAACCAGTGCTTCTTAGCGCAAACCAGCACCGCTAGGGGGGAAACAGATCAGTTGGGGATATGGTGTTGTATAAGGCCACTATTTAATATTTTGATTTGTTGTTTCAGTGTTTGGTGATGCTGTGGCGGCGGACCTGAGCTGGCCTGCGCGTCAGGGCAGGGGCGTTGAGTATCTGTCTGACTCTACGGTGTTGGGATCTCGAGAGAGAAGTCCAGTATTGTCATGCAGATGCGGTCACAGTCACCAGACCAAGGGTGAGTTGATTATTCTTTTTTGTAAACCATACAGGGGGTTGTGGCGACATGTCCTGGCTGATCCCTTTAGCAAGTATGAATGTGTCAATGAGATTTTTTATGCTTCGGCATAAAATATCTCATTGAGGGGGTATTGTAGCGGGGCATTTTTGGGGCCTACCTGAGACAATGTAAAGAAGTTTATATTTTATTGATAATAAATAACATATTTTGTATTTTTTTTATAAATAAATAATAATAACAGGATTTGTATTTTTTAATAATAAATAACTTGTTGAGTGATAGGGACAGAAATTATAAATTTTGTAACCGAGAGGTAAATTTGTTTGAAATGAAAACAACCGTGGCAACATTGACTGTGCAGAATTGTTTAACAATGTTTTGTAAAACCAGTATGAACGTATTTGATAGCCGACAAGCTGTACCAAGGTCAACAAATGACGAAAACAACAGTAAACAAATTATATAACCAGCATCAGGCGAGCGTTACGTCAGAGCCTATCCTGGGTGTGTCACGCCAGCAACTGTGTGACGCACCGAACAGAACAAAGTAGTCAGCTATCAACATCTCAGCGGACCAGACGCTAACCACTGTGCGTCTGCCCGGCTCTCGCCGGTTTGCGGGCGAAGTTATTGTGTTCGCCGATGGGCCCGCATACAATAAAAATGTAAAAATTTTTAAGATTTGATCATCTAAAACAGTATTTTGAAACCGAATAGATACAGTGAGAAATTAATAAGTAAATAATCATGTGACAGTTCGGCAATAAATCAGTGTGTGTATACGAGAAGACATTGAAGGAGGGTACCTTCAACGTAATAACAGGAAAGTAAATTAACAAATTTTATTATTTTCATACAATACAAGAACAGAGGGGGAAAATTAATTTAAAATATGAGCTCTAATGGGAATATAACTTGTTTAATGTGAAAGTGTGTGAGTGTGTATGGGTGAGTTTGAATTACGTAATTACAAAAGCGCTGGTTTAAGTTAAGAAAAATTAGTTGAGTATTATTTCTTTACAGCATTTGTTTTAGTGTTCAACAGTTTAATTATCAATAATGTTTTGAAAGTTGTAGTCAGAATAAAGCATGTACACTGTCAATGTTAAAATAGTAAAAGTATAAAAGAGGAGTAATTTTGTCATTGTCGTTAAAATGCAACAGTAAAACTAAATTATGAATAAACACGAGTTTGTTTGAGTATAGTAGAGCGAAGTAGTCATTTCAAACAACCAATTCTGTTCTCCTAGTTCGCTGAAAAGAACCCTCATTATTTATTTTCTTGCAGTTGGCAAGATGGCGCCCGATAAATATACAATGTTTATGTTAGTGACTTTTATGTGAAGGTAAGTAGCTTCACAAGCTTTCCCTGCTGCATTCCTAGCTGAGCCTTTTCTGTGCTTCTCTGTGAACTATGGAATTCTATTTTCTTTCTACTGCCCTCACTTATCATTTATAGAAAGAATACTACCAAGGCCGGATTTACGCACAGGCAGACTAGGCACTTGCCTGGGGCAGCAGATTTTGGGGAGCGGCAAAATTTGAGTTAAGAAATGATATTTTTAGATTCAAACAAATTTATAAGTATAAAAACCAGTTCAATTAAGCACACACAAATATAAAAATTATCTGCACTTAATTTTTAACTATAACGCAGTTATGGTTTATCCAAAGGAGGATAAGCGGTTAACACCTCTGAGTCTTTGCCGCCTCATTCGTAAAGATGATCTTCAGATGGTCTATCCGAACTTAGATATTGCTCTGAGAATGTCTGTGAGTACGGCTGTCTCCAATTGTTCAGCGGAAAGAGCCTTTTCATGGCTTAGAAGAGTAAAAACATATCTCCGCACAAACATGGGAGATGATCGCTTAAAGTCGCTGGCGGTTCTGTCAATCGAAGGTGACATGTTAACGTCAATGGATTTTCTGAAGTTATTGATGTCTTTGCCCAAACAAAATCTCGAAGAAAACTGTAAATACTTTTGTTATAACTAGATTTTTCCAAGTAATATGTTTTCAGTTTCATTATTTTCATATCAAACTAACATTATTCAGTATTTGTTGCATTATTATTATTTCTGTACTGTAATCTTTGTATACGATAAAATTAGTTGAGTTGCATATATAGTTTTGTTATAACTAGATTTTTCCAAGTAATATGATCTCAATTTCATTTGTTTCATATCAAACTAACATTATTCAGTATTTGTTGCATTATTATTATTTCTGTGCTGTAATCTTTGAATACGATAAAATTAGTTGAGTACCAGTACGTTGAGTACGATATAACTGTACCAGTATTCCAGTATTTTCTGTTTGTCATGTAATAAATAATGTTTGTACCCATATTTTATGTGATTTTATTTACGTTTCCCTTAATTTCTAACTAAAATTAATTATTTTCTTCTGACAAGTAAATATTTATATTATCAATGTTTATTTATTTTTATGTGAATATAATTCACCTGACAGTCAAAGGAAACGAGGCAGACAATCAAACTGGGGGGAAAGAGGATGTGAAATTGAAGAGGGGAAGGGAGGGGGAATGAGGGAGAGAGATAGGAGAGGGAGGAGGGGGGCATTATCTGCCATGCCTAGGGGCGGCAGTACAGCAAGTCCGCCCTTGCCTACCACAGGCATGAAGAGTGGCTACACTTCAAAAGAGATGTAAATCTGCTATCATGATTATGTTATGTTACTAAAACAATCTCACACACACACCTCAATTCCTTTTAATTATAGAGTGTTTTAATCAGTAGCTCTAGGGGCAATAAAAGACATTTTTATGACTTTACAACCTTTTTTTAACATTATATAATTTGTGCTTTTAACATACATAAAATGTAAATATAGCTGAATTATTCAGTAATAAAAAATTACATTGAAATAAAATACACATAATAATGGATAATATACAGTACAGCCGAAGAAGCAAACAATATGAGCTGTCCAGATTTTGTCAATTGCTGGTTTGCTGACATATTAATTTATTTTGTAAACAAAAATAACTGGTAGTATGAAAAAGATGTAAAATTCAAAAGCCCATATGTGTACATAAATATATGAACATTTAAATACATATATGAATTCACAAGGAAAAAATTTACATTTTCAAAAGCACCAAACTGTAACTACATGGTCGCATAATGTAAATACCAATATGGGATGTATAAACACTGCAAAACTATAAACCAATTTGAGTAACTACAAATGACAATATTTATCAGTGGCGGCTGGTGGTTAAAATTTTGGTGGTTGGAGTAGTTGGTTGAGTGGATGGGAGAGGGGTTAAGAGACATTGATAAGACTATCATAATCACAGTTATAAAAAATTATTACTATAATTTTGTAACCTCAAACAATGGATAACGTTTACTTTCAACCAACGTAAACACTAAACCTGACAAACCTATAAATCCAGAAGGCTGTGCTGATTTCATGACACAAAGTTGCGCTACAATGTTACTAGTGGAGCGTTGCATAAACTATGCAAGCACCTAGCTTATATTGGGTACACAGGGCAATTGTGAAGAGTGGTGCATATATGTCTGTGTAGTAAGCTCTACCATTTACTGTTAAGTTGCAAACGGTCTACAACCGCCAGCCTGTGCGCCACATTTGAATTGTACGCGAACATTGCTGTGTAGAACCTAACATGCTCTCTGTTGAAATTTATGACACTTATAGCTGCTTAATGTTTTTGTATATTATGTTATAGTTTAGTTACTCTATTTTGGTGGTTGTGCAACACTGAAACCATAACAACAGCCAGCACTGACATTTAATACAGAAAACTATACTACTGTATATGCTCATAATACATGAAACCACTGCCAATCATTGGACATTCATCGGACACCTCAAGTTTGATTGTGATTTTCTTGAACTGTTTGTTTGTGTAAACTCTGCTTATTCGGTCTCTGCAAGATATCAGTGCTGATTCCACTGTACCATGTGCTGTTCTGTTTCCTGTTGACAAATAAGACAGAAGCTGATTTGTTACAACTATTCGGATATAATTAGGTCAACTAAAAGGGGAATGTATTGAGAGATATGTAAGAAAAATGTTTGCTAAATCATTATCAGTTAAAATTACAATACATTATTAAAATGTATCAAACATCTTAATATGAGTTTTAAATTAATATTGCTGAAATTTGGTGTGATTTATTAAAAACAATTACAAAATTTGAATGAATAACGAACAGAAGCACATTTTACTAAACGTAAGACATTTTGTACATTGATAAAATAATTGGAAATCATGTCAGTTATTGTTGCACTGCATAAATAATAATATGAAAATGGTAGTCATCTTGTGATAACATGAATTTCTCATATTTTGTATGGCATGGTTTTTGCAGTATTTAATACTAACTTAGTTGCTCAATTATCGTTTTTTAATAAACACTAGTCAAAATAAATCAATTCCAGTATGTTTGAAACGAGTTCTTCTCCTGATTAGTTCTTGCCTATTGTTCAGTGTTCACACTTTATTGATAATATTTTTTCAATGAGAACAGAGTAGCTGACATTAGCAAAAACCAAATGGGTGGAAAAAGTTCAGCATAACTTTCACAGGCAAGGATTATTGTTGTAAACAAAATAGATCTGTGGGATCTTGAGGTGGTACCACACATTTCTTTCATTTTATTACACGTTTCTTTTAGTAAGAACTCAACTCAGATTCTTTCTAACCAACCTACTCAGTTCAGCTAATACTGTCTACATAACTGTTTCACTCCTAGGTATTTGTGGCAACTATCACACGTTATTGGTGATCCATATTATATAGTAAATCCACGTTTTGGAGGTAAACCAACTCATTGTTCTCACTTGTCCTTATGACACAGAACTTGAAAAAGTACTGTAAGTTTGAACGGAATGAAACTCCACTACGATGATGATGATGATGATGCTGATGAAATTTGACTTCTACTATAACTAGTGTTTACACCAAAGCAGTCAATATAAATTGCTACTTTCTATGGAGCTGTAGTTATTTCATCTACATAAGTAGTCACTATGTCCATTTAGTCAGTCTTTGATCCAAGTAGACATTAATGGAATTCGGTGATTGTTTAATGTTACTGGAGATGTTTTTCCTTTCCGTACTTGAGTTGATTTTTCTCTATTTTGAGTCTTCTTCTTTACTTTGTGTTTCCTTGGAAGTCTGTGACATTGACACTAGTTCATTATTCTATTGTGTGTTTGCCGTGACGTCAGCATTTGTTTTTAGTTTGTTGTTTGTTTTTTTTTTTCAATTAATCTATTATATAGCAGCACAACAGCTAGCATAGATAGGCATCTCAGCATGAAAGTTAGACTACTGGTCTAAAGACAATCACTTCTGGAACTCAGTCATTATATTTGTGACCAGTGAAGTAATGTGGTAAAGTGTCATAGAATTTCACTTCAAAGAATTTGTATTCTAGGTAAGAGTTAATTAGAATGTCCATATCTTTTTAATATTGTTAAATGTTTTATTGTTTTATATCCATTTAACAGAAGAATGAACATTTAATCTTGTGGAATGGTCCCATGGTGCCATACTTAGAATCGATTGTGATATTTCTTTTTTCCAGTGGCTATAGAGACAACATCGGCCACCCTTATTTTATAAACCTGTATAACACATTCTGCTGTGTGGATCAGAACTGATGACTGGTGACTGGGTATTCAGTCTTTTCATAAGTAATTTAACATTTAGTCAGATGCTCTTATACACTTCACATTTCATACATAACTAGATGCTCTTGCTGGTTTTTGAAGAAGAAATAAAAATCTAGGTGGTTTTTGACTCACTTTGTTTAGACTATGGTATAAAAATGAACAACAATATTGTTTTTTAAGAAAGTTTAGATTTTAGAATTTGCTCTGTGTTTAAGGTGTACCACAGAACATTCTTACAGATAATGTGGTTTTTAACAGTACAGTTGATCTCATCTGGTTATATATTCTTACTGAATATATGTTCTTACTGATATAGATGTTTGCAGTACTGATATAGGTATTCTTCTTTGTCTTCTGTTAGCAGTTTGACTGAAATATCCGATGGGTTAAACTACTTGTTGGACTGGAGGTGATTATCAACTTGTAATGTGTATAAAGTCTAGCATTTTTCCAACATTTTTCTTTGATCAACAGTTTGCTTTAACTCTGAACGCCACAATTTTAAGATATTTGCATGAAAAACCAATACCAAATTCCACATGAACAACTTCTTTTAATCAGACATTGGTGTTTAAACATGGAAGTGTTTTAGAAGTTATATAAAAATCACAGATTATAATATGATTATGTTATAATAAATAAAATAATGCTGTATAAACATTATAACCATATCTTATATCATAAAACATTATATGATATGATACATATTACATTATGTGAAGAATTCCTACAAAACTAGCTAGTCTGCTACAGTAAGTGTAGACTATGAGGAAAACCATTAGGCTGATTGAAGCAGTTTGTCTAGTCCAAATGATTACAACAATTATGGGTATTAAAACATATTGAAAATTACATCTAAAAACTGGGCTGTTAGGCTGTGGTCAGTTGCTATAAAATATCATCATGTCGGTAATGTTTTGATTCCCCTTGCGAATTTTCCTCAGGCCGCCAAAAATGGACAGAGCATAAGAAGACAATAGCAGCAGATGTTTGCCGAACAGTACCCGATACTTATATCAGGCAGAAGCAAGAAGGCGGCCTCTACCTGATCCATGTATCGGGTACCGGGTACTGTTCAACAAACATCTGCTGCTATTGTCTTCTTATGTTCTGTCACTTTTTGCAGCCTGAGGAAGATTCCAGAGGGGGAATCGAAATGTTGCCAATGTGATGGCATTTCATAACAACCGACCATGGCCTTAACAGCCCGGTATTTAGATGTAATTTTCAATATGTTGATACCAGTCGTTCAAGCTTTAGACAAAAGGTATTACAACAGTTAATAAATGCATTTGAAAAGTTATGTTGGATCATAAAATTATAATGGTTACAATTTAATTAGCGCAAGAATTAGGTATTACAAAAGTGTACATTGTGTCATTTTGTAAAATAACTGAATGATGATTTAGTAATACTTTTGTGATTGGACTGATCTAAAACATTATTTGTGATTGGACTGGTTTAACATTGTTAGTCATATTTGTGTCTTATAATTTGTTTATGCTTGCTCCAAAAAAATAATATAAATTTATTTTTTTGTGAATTGTATTAATACAATTGTGAATTGTTTTAGAAGTCATGGAAGGTATTCTGTTATTATCTTCTGTTTATTTGATTCCATTTCAAATGTGCTAAGGAAATGAATAGATATTCCATTTATTTAAGATTTTTTGAACATGACATTGTAGGACTGTCTTTTGAACCTGAATTATACGTACTCATAATTATACAATTGCATCCACTTTATAACGGACCTGTTTAACTAACCAGTTGTAAAGTTGTAAATATAAAGATTAACAGTACAGTACAGGTACAAGTTACCTACACCAGAGTCACTGTGCACACAGGAACAAGGCTTAGGCCTACCTACACACTGACAACATTTAGGTACCACTGATTAGCAATTTTGTAATCTTTTATTTGAAGTTGTTAGTGCATTGAAATTTTCCACTGATTGTTAACATACAGGTAATCATCACAAAGAGCAGGGAGCAATTAAATTCACTATTTGAGGTAGATGCACATAATAATAGTGCATATTGTTGTATACTAGAGAACCCCCAACCCACAATCAATATTGTAATATTATGTATATTGTAAAACATAATAAGTAATATTGTGATTGGTATTATTAAAATTATTTGTCACTAGAATAATACATATAGGTCAAGTTTGTAAGTTATGTTATGTGTATTTATATTATCAATGGTTTATATATAACTTATGTATATTGATGGACATTATTTATACTGTAGAGACACTGTTATTTATAGAATACACTAGAATGTTCTGTATCAATGTACAATGTGTTTGTGGATGGACACAGTTTATTCTACCATGTTCTAGAATATACATCTGGGCAAACTAGACTCTTATAGTAACATGTTGGTGAATGACATCAGTACCAATTACATATAGAACTGTTAGAGAGAGTGTGGGTTAGTCTTGAGAGTTAGTGACTTAAGTTACAGAATTAGTGTGTGTATTTTATACCACATTTGTGGATCAGTATTATATTATTATATTTGTGTGTTATCGTTTTGTTTGTATAAATTATGGTTATGTCTGTAATTGATATCACAGTTGAGAATTGAAATTTGTATTTTCTATGTTATATATTTACTTGTGAAAATTATTTGTGATATCGGTAAGTAAACAAGGTGTCGACAGTGATATGAATATGTTTTATTTCATTTGCTGGCTAGAAGACAACAATATGATGTAACAATTTTAGTACGAGGTAAAAATATTTAAAACAAACCAGTCAGATGTTACTAACATTCTACTTCTTATGACTAACAAGGATAGGCATTGGCTTCTATTCATTACCTTCTTTGGATTTGTAATCTTCTGTCATATCTATTGGATCATTATTTTTGTAAGACTTTGTGACTATTTTACAGCCAACACTGAAACAAGAAAGTTATGAAACATATAGTCAGTGTAACAGTATAGCATGTAGCCATAATTTTGTTCAAAACCCATGTTATAGACATTGTAACAATACATATCCTCACCGTACATGAAAGAACTATGATAAGATATAAGAAAACCATCAATGACCAGTACTAGTATACCTAATAAATAAAAAGATATATAAATAAGTGTGTATTAAACATTACATTCAGTCCACAAACTACACCAAAACAGTGAATGAAGAAAAAAATAAATGATAAAGAATGAAAACATAGTAATTATGAAGAAAATTAGAAGAAAAAAAGACATATAGTAACGTGATAAACCCAATGAACCCAATAGATATGGTAAGTGAGAGGACAAACAAACCAACGATAAAACTCGATAGAGTAAAATGAAGATATAATGAGTAAGCAACAAGACAGTGAAATAAACTAGCAACTATACGAGAGTGAGTTGAAGATCACAGTAACCACAGAGTAACATAAATGCGTAGTGAAACTAAAATAAACCCAACGGAAGAGACTGAACTAAAAACCTGGTAACCACCAGGGACAATATAAATAAAAAATATTAAACAAATAAAATAAATGAAAAAACAATAATAATAAAAGAGCTAGGATCAGACAGTAGTTAAGCTGATAGAAAATACAATGCAATAGAATAAATAAGATTAGGAATATGTGTATTAGTTTAAGGAAAAAAGTGTTAAAAACTTATATTAAGGGGGAGTGAAATGATGAGTGTCAAAAAAGGAAAATAGTGATGATCAGAGATCATGTAATAAACCAGTGGGGAGTGAGAAAGTGAATTAGTGGTCTTGCATATAAACTAATTCATATAAAGAACCAGTAGATGGAATCAATAATTGTTAAAAAGTTTTATGTACATGGTGAAGCCATAATTTTGGTATGTTATAAGTATTTGTTCAAATGTTATTAATTGTTCAAAAAACAGTAGTTGAAAACTGTTAAAAAGTGTTAATGTCAGGTACAGGGTAAAATATTATATTATGTAAAAATTATTGTGAAAGAATGGCAAAATACTAAGCCTATAGGCCAAAAGAAATGAGCTAACTTTAAAACAGAAATAAAATATTTGATATAGTACTAACCAGATCAAATACTACTAAGTAGAAGCCTGACCTTAATGAAACAGGGAAGGTATTGATAAAATTATATGTAAAAGCCCATAATTGTAATAACCAGATGGATATGGAAAGTAATAATAGCACATAAGACAAGCCAATGAACTGACATGTTGTCAATATTATTGTTGTTATAAAGATATCATTAACAGGTATTTAAAACTGTGATGTTATATGTAATGAAGAGAGATCAAAAATTATTGTTAGTAGTAAGTACAACCCTATTAGAACATATTAAAAAAGTAAAGAAGGCAATAGGAAATGTTAAGAAAAAATATGTAAAAGCCTAAAAAAAACTTAAATTTATAAAGGTGCTAAAATACGTGATACTGGGCCCCGAAATGGGCCACATAAGGCATCAAAATACTTCAATTTTACTAAACAATACCACCGTATAAATCAAATTTAACTTAATCTAAAAATAAACAGTGAGTAATCTGAGGTGACAGATATAAAATTCAGAGATTTCGAATAATTAACGTCACGTGACCAGGGGTCTGGAAATAAGGACCAATCAGAGCTCAAAAAAGCTTGGTCATAATCGTTGACTAAACGGAAAAATTCGTTTACTCTATTGTTAACTTTCAACTGAACAGATCAACCAGAGTTCACAACCCTAGAGAAATTTCCCTAGATTTAGGGAATTCTGAAAATTACTAGGGAAACAGGGAAATCATCCAAAAATCTAGGGAAAAATTTTGTTTGAATGCCACTGATTATAAAAACTTTTTCCTATGACGTAGTCAACGTTCCTATGCTATGTGAACGTAGCAGGTAGCAGTATTTCATAGTCATTAAGTAGACGGTATTTTTGAAACTTTCACAATTCACACTGTAGGGTCCTGTACCTGCCACAAACAATGTATTTCAGGGCAATAACGGTTATGGTAACCCATAATGGTATGGTTGTGAAAGCCAACAAGTGAGGTAGGTAAAAGCGCTGCCACAACACAATGCTTTTTTTCTAAGGTTTCCAAGGACTACAGAAATAAACCTAATCCCCTTTTCTGCGTATCGGCAAGCCACATGCTCAAAGCAGTGGCCCATACCCGCACAAACACAATGGAATACGGCAGTAGAACTTTTACCTACAATGAGTTAGTTAGTAATATTAGGAACACATTGTCTGGAGACCTGCAGAGGAAGCAAGTTGTGTAGCATTAGGCTTAATCGCATTCTCTAGGAATTGTGCTATGTTCGAGATACCGTATAGAATCTGTGTTCTCTTTAAGTAGTGTGATCTGTAGCGTGTTTGTCTAAATTAGTCTTTTAACAATGGGAGATAGTGATAATTGTAAACCATCTTCATCTGGCTCTATTCCAAAAAAACAAAAAGTGAGTGCTGGTACATATAAACAAAAGTATACAAGTGCATGGGAGAGGGAATCTTCATTCAGTGGGTGGTTGAGTGCTAGTGACAAGGGTGCTTATTTCTATTTTTGTAAAGCGTGTAATGTACATGGTGTGGCAGGAAAATCGGAAATTCTTAAACATTCGAAGTTGCAGAAACATTTGTCAGCCGTGGTGCATCCAGTTCGGGCCCAGAGAACACTGTTAGATATGGGTAAGGTAATTAGTAACAATAAGGTTGAAAAAAAGTTAAAGAGGCTGAAATTAAAATGGCAGCTTTTGTTGTAGAACACAATCTACCCTTTACAGTCTCAGACCATTTATCGCAACTTATCAAGTCGGTTTGTAGCGATTCAGAAATTGTGAAGCGTATTTCCTGCTCAAAGACTAAATGTAAAGCCATTGTTAAAAATGTCATTGGTGCTGAAACTAAGGACCAATTAATTAATGAACTGAAATATAACAGTTTCTCTTTTTTGTGTGATGAAAGTACAGACAGGAATTGTGAGAAGCACTTATCTTTAGTTGTTAGGTATGTTGGTGTTAGTTTTGTTGTGGAAGATCGCTTCCTTGTGTTAATAGCAGTCGAAAATGCTACTGCTGAATGACTGTATGGGCTGATTACCAAATTCTTTGTAGAAAATGACATTCCGTTCAAAGAAAGATTAATAGGATTGGCAGCTGATGGAGCAAACACAATGATGGGTGGTAATAATTCTGTTGCTATTCGTTTTATGAATGACATTCCAGGTCTTTTTGTACTAAAATGTGTGTGCCATTCTTTTCATCTCTGTGCATCATACGCTTGCTCAAAACTTCCTCGCTTTGTTGAAGATCTTGCCCGAGATGTCTTCAATTATTTTCATAGTAGTCCTAAAAGATTAGGAAAATTCAATGAATTCCAGAAATTCCTCAATCTGAAACCCCATAAATTTCTGCACCCCAGTCAAACTAGATGGTTGTCTTTGCTACCAGTGGTAACCAGACTCCTCGAACAACTTCCTCCTTTAATCTTGTTTTTCACAAGCGCTGTCTTGGAAGACAAGCTTTTAGCAGCTGAACGTATACTAGTGAAACTGAGAGACCCTCTAACAAGATTGTATCTAGAATTTGTTTTACCAGTATTTGTAGACCTAAATCGCGAAATGCAATCTGAAGGAATAAAAATTCACTTGCTCTACAACAGAATTTCTGCATTGTATAAGCAAGTTTTACAATGCTACATCAAACAAGACTATCTGCAGCATACTCCCATTTCACAAGTCCAGTATAGGGATCCTAAAAACTTTCTTCCCCTAGACAACATGTACCTAGGTGGAAAGGTAATTGCTTCCATGTTGTCACCCAACCTTGAACTCGACGGGACACAAAAGAATGATTGCAAACTCAGGTACCTAGATTTCTACATAGAAGCAGCTCATCAAATATTCAAATGATTCCCTCTGCATAAAAATGAAAATTTAAAGGCTCTGTCATTTCTCAATCCTACCAATGTTATTAAAAAAGATATTGCCAGCATTGTCCCACTTGCTGTGACTTTCCCCAACTTAATCAATCATAACGACATGACGTGTCTTGATAGAGAATGGAGACACCTGCAAGCTATGGACATTGAAAAGTACGCAGATGTAATCAACATTCTGGATTTCTGGAGAAATATTAGTTTTTTAAAGAAAGGAGACAATTCACCCATGTTCCCCACCCTAACTACCTTTGTAAAGAAACTGTTGTGCTTACCTCATTCAAGTGCAGCTGTGGAGCGCATATTTTCATGTATTAATTTGATAAAAACAAAGCAAAGGAATCGTCTTAATGTCTCCACCTTGGCTGGTTTGCTTTACCATTCCTACTGAGGAAATGTGCTACGGAAGTTCAACCAGGACATGTATGAGTTCAAATCACAGGCAAGAGCTGACAGTGATTCAGACTAACTTTGATGTAAAGTGTTTATAGAATCTGTGCAGTGTACATAATAAATTGAAACTTTTTTAAAGTACAGTGTATAGGACTAAATCGATATGAAATTAGTGTATATAAAATTTTAATATGGACAACCGTGTAAAGAAAGAAAATTTTACTGATGACGATCTGATACGCTTGGGGTAAGTAATTTTAATTATTTTTTACTCTTTTATTATACTGAGTTTAATATCATTTTTCAGTATTATCTCGTACAAACAGTTTTTGAAGAGCTACTTAGTACTACTAAAATCTGTATACACGTATTTATAAATTTTCTGTGGCGTTCTGAAGATTTCACATGCACAATGGAACTTGCCATGTCCATATCGTATCCCATCATAGTACGTTTATGATCTTTTATTGTCATTCGATTTGACTAAACTGATGGAGAGGAAAGAATGTACAATGTGTGCCTAGCGCCTGTCTCCCATTTGTAGCCAATGTGCCAACCACTTCTTTGTTAACAAAACATATTCGGACACTTGAATTCTATGGAATAGCCTTGTATATGTGTATATTGTTACAACACAAATAAGCCAACCCAGTACCAGGGATAAAAAATATATTTATAAATGTAAAAATACTTCATATCAAATAAAATGATTAATTTAAATAAAATATAAAGAATATGACTCGACAAACGATGACTTTGACCTAACCCAAGTGATTGACCCAACAACAACAAACAAATGAAGAAGGGAACCACACAAATAACCAACGAGAATAAGAGAAGAAAGTGATTGACCCAACAAATACAACCAAAGAAGAAAAGAAGGTGATTAACCAAACCAAAGAAAGAAAGGAAAAAATTCAAAACCCAAACAAAAATGAAACAAGTTCATGGGGTTAAACGACCCCAAAATACCCAAAGAAAAGGATGGAAAAACCAAAGTATTAATCGAATAATGAAAATGAAGAAGGAGGGAGATAGGTAGAAGTGAAAACCAATAATGATTCACAAACGAGTAATAAAGCATAGGAGAAGGAGAAACAAAGCACTCAAGAATATTGGAACCAAACCAATGGTTATCCTGAGAAAGGAAAAAGTAACGGTTATTACCCATTAATGGACAAAATGATCTAGAGAAGAAGCCCTATTAAAAATGTTAAGGATTAAGGTGATGAAAAAGCAACCTAAACCACAAATGAAATTTAGATGTAAAAATAGTATTAAAAGAATATAAAATTGCTATTAGTATTAAGGATATATTGTGATGAAAGAGAAATAAGTATAGGGATTACCTGCTAAAAAACACATAGTATAAACAGTGATACAGTACAATAGTGTATGTGTAAAAGCCCCAAAGTGAAGTGATAAGGTACGCTAGTTAAATTATAATTAACTACAGATAATTTAAAAGCAAAGGTGAGATATAAGTGGGAATAGTGTAAGATTTAGAATATAACTATTATAAGGAATAGTGAATAATGAAGAAAATAGACACTTCATAAATCTGTGAAAAACGCTAAAGGTTTAAAAGTGGAAAAATAACGGTGAATCTGGTGAAAAATAGTATTAAGTATGAATTGTAGAATAAGATATGCTGAACACTAGAAAGTGATGATGACATTATTATTTAAGAAAAGATGTTTAATAAATTTAAGTTTAATTATAGCCGATAGTAATTAAAAAGGGAGGATTACAGGAAAGAATAAATTGAAGGTGTTGACATGGAGAGAATGTAAAGATTGTTTAAGGATTAAGAAACCAGAGACAGAACAAAGACACCTATGTTATAAGGGACTGTTATAAATTTCATAAAAGTGATGTTGTTTATCACAACAAAAATAATATGAATTGTAAACAAAAAATTAGCAAATAATAATAAGTTGGAAGGAAGTGATATTTCTCACTCAAAATAATAACTCTAATAAATTATAAAGAATTGTTCATGTTAATGTTATGAATAGGATATGGCTGAAAGAAACTTGCAGTCCATAAGCCTATATTGTTATGTTTTAAATATTAAGATAGAGAAAGCAATATTGACATGTAATCAAAACACCAACAGACTCAAAATACAACACAACCAATAATAATAACAAAGTAAAGCCCATTAGGCTGAAGCAAAATGTGATTTAAATGAAATAAGTCAAATACTATAATGGCTACTCAGGCCTAGGAAAGGACATAACTGTCAGAACCAAACAACCAAAAATTATAACAAATTGACTAGGAATTTAGCAAATCTGAGGTGAAGGAATCACCAAGAATAAATTGTAAATCATTTGTAAAACAAAATATTATAATAAGCATTTTTATACAAAAAGAAATGTAATTAACAAGCATTAATATAATTGTAAAAACATAAAATCTAAAATTACCCAAGCTTGTGGGGTATCAAAATAATCTATGAAAGGAAATAAATACTATAGTGACAATATTTAATAACCAAAAAGGAAGATGGAGGAATAACAGCAATCAGAAGATATACGAAGAATTCGAATTTTGATAACAATACATCATCTCAAAATCAACCAATCAAAAATCATACAGTTACCATGGAAACGGCAGTTGAAGACGAAATTACCGTTGGAATATAGAGAGAAGCGAAGCGTCATTAAGCGAATACAGATGCCAATATTGAGAAGAACGTTTTTACGTGAAAATAATGCAAAAAAGTATTTAAAGTTACTAACCATGATAGCTTAAGAAGCAGACGACCATTTATAGCAGCCAATTCAAGACCCAAGGCCAATTAAACGGAAAATTATCAGAAAAGAACATCCAGATACTTATGAAAAAGACCATCCATTGGAAAAGACTATCCATTGAAGCCCCAAAATCCATGAAAACCGAACTTATGCAGCCAAATACTACCCGATTAAACGAACGAAGACACCGAGGCACGCTGAGGTGTTAAGTACAATTAAATTATTTATTTTCCAAAACCCTAATCACTTTAAATATTATTCAAAGGTAAATTTACCTCACTATAGAACCAATATTTCTCTTTCATAGAATATTTAAGCAAAATAACACTTGATTAAAACTTGTTAACGTTGAATATAACCTATTAGTTAAATACGAACTTACAAAACACATTTACGACACAACAGAACAGATTGTAACAGCACACATTATTATTTATGTACACGTAGAATAAGGTAACACATTTTTATTGTGACCATAGGAATTCTTTAGCTCATAGTCACAAGAATCCACGATTTGGGAAACAGAAAATATTTGTAACACTTTAACGTACGCAGCAATGCAAGGTTGAATGTTTCCTAGATCGCTTCGCTAAACCCAGAGGCAAGAGTCTAATGTAATCAGTCGGTGCAAATTTATTATTGTATTATTGTCAATGTGAATGTTTTCAATTATCACCTATTAAAAAATAACTATTATAGGGAGTAACCGTCGTTATCATTTCATAGGGAGTGCTTTATATATTACTTGTGTTTAGTTAAGAATAAAATTGACGAGAAACGAACAAGTTGTCATTGACGCAGCAGCAACGACAATTGAGACGGCCGTGCGAGCGGGAATTATTTGAATGCCCATACCGTCACTGCTGATAACTCGTCAGACAATAATTTTAGTTGTTTTATAAAACGACTTGGCGCCACCCGGGATTAACACACCCCTATAAATAACAGGTAAGGTTACTGCCGTGTGATACAGGTGATTACCGCAACGCTACGGACTTCGCTAGCCACAACATTACTGTAACAACCCCGGTGTGAGGCGAACGCACTAAGTATAATTACACATACAAAACTGGTGTACATTTTACAGGTATGCACCAGCCCATCGATATTATCGTTACAGATTGGCGACCAACCGGTGAGGCTTTAAAAGAAGGCCAACAGCGACTATGAAGAGACATTCAATGGTTACCAGAAAGGACACACAGAAAGGAATTGAAGGTGAAGGTCAACCAGAAGAAATGGAAGAAATCGAAGAAGTAATCGGGGAGCTATTCGAAGAGGAAAACCAACCAGGAAATCCAACTCAACCAGAACCGGAAGTGGAAGTAATGGTCGGGGATCAACCCAGTAAACCAATTCAGAAGGAGAACTTGAGCCTGCAAGATATCATGAATTTTATAGCAGAAACTTCAAAGAAACAAGAAGAAAAAACTAACGAAAAACTAGACAGAAATAATGACAAAATAGACCAGCTGAAGGAAGAAGCAAAAGAAGAAAGAAGACAAAACAAAGAACAATTGAATAAAAAGTTAGAATCAGACAAAGAAGAATTGAATAAAAAGTTAGAAAAACTGGATCAAAACAATGAAGAATTGAAGAAGCAAATCAAGGAGGACCTAGAGCTCCTGAATAACAAAATGGAAAACAACCGAGAGGCGTTAGAAAAGAAGAGTGAGGTGCTGAAGAGTCAGATAAAAAAGGATCTTGAAATATTAAATAACAAGATTGAAAATAATTGTGAAACACTCCAAAAACAGTTGAAGGAAGAAGGCGAGAAAACAAAGGATGAATGGAGGCAACAGTTGACGGAATGTAGAGATGAAATCAAACAGACTATAACTGAGACGAATGAAACAGTAATACATGTCCAGGAAGAGTTAACTGAAAAAATAAACCACGTCCAGGAGGAAGGAATTCTCAGGATACAAGAAATGCAGAAGACCACCACCGAAGAGTGTAGCAAAAATAAACAGGAGGTGCTTCAGGAGCTGAAGGAGAGGCACAAGGAAATCCAGACTGATGTCAGCGAACGCGTTGAAAGGGTATATACCACTATCAACAAGATTGACGAAAAAACTCAAGAAAATAAAGAAAAAATCAGAGAAATCAGTCAGAAGGAGAAACAGATGCAAGAGGAACTAGACGCTTTGAGGGAGAAGCCTTGCAGTAGCACTCACATCTTTACAAATGAAAATAGGGAAGTGATCAACTTTAAGAGTTACTGAAGAAACCCCATAGAATTTCTGAAAAGGGTGGAGGAGCTCATAGAGAGAAATAGAGATACCAGATGGACGACGGTGAGAAGTCTTATCGATGAGATGTTTCGAGACACGAACGACAACTGGTGGACAGCCATGCGACCAGAAATCAGTTGTACACAAGAGTTCAAAACATTATTCCATGAAAAATACTGGTCAGAATCGACCCAAAATGTGGTAAGAAACGACATAAGTAATGGAAGATATGAGCCACAGGCTGGGCATACACTAACATCATACTTCTTAGGAAAGGTCTGTCTAGCTCGAAACCTCGAACCGAAGATACCCGAAGAGTCCCTAGTCATTCAACTGGGATATCACTATGAAGACGATATACAGAGGGCCAGGAGACAGGGACAAATAAAGACCATACAGGGAATGGCCAATTTGCTGGAAGACCATGAAAATGACAGCCAGTATAAGAAAAATCGTATGATCAATCAAAAGTACAACCGGGGGAACGAAAATTACAATGTACCAAACTACAATTTGCCATACACTTACACCCAGAACAATAACCGGAACAATATGAATCGAAACACAAACAATTACCCAGGGGACCAACCATTCCATCGGAGTCAACCTAACTATAATCAAGGTAACCAACCAAGCAACAGAGATCATCCGAGTTACAACCAGGGGAACCAACCAAGTAACAGAAATGCGCAAAACCCTAGTGCACCCCATAATAACAACAGAGGAATAGAACAAGTTCGAAATCCAAATGGCCACCCGAATAATCACAACTACTATGGCAACCGGTACGACCCGAATTACCATTATAACAGGAGAAATGGGAGTAACCAGAATAGGGGCGACATGAGGCGCCAAGTCAATTTTATCAGCGGGAGGAGACAAAACAATCATCGACGATATTGTCCCGTTACGAGAACCAACACAATGTACAACGATTCCCAATATGACAACCAGCAATCTCCAGGAACAAGAACAATAGAAGCACCGAGGAATCACATAAATGATCAATCAACGTCGACCAATGAAACGGCAGACCAAGCAAATAGTCTGGCCAGTGGTTCCCAGCAACCTTTAAACTAAAAAGGTCAGTGAGAAACCGCCAGGACCCTTCACATGACCAATCACTTGGGTTAAATCGACGGACCACAACGAAAAGTGATATAAAGAAAATAACAATCATATCAACAAACTATTTAAAAGACATCCGGGAAGAACTTCTGGAGGAAGAGGATAACCCATTGTCAACAACGAACAGTGAAATAGTGCACATAAGAGCCAATATTAATGGAGTCACCACTATAATTATGATTGATACAGGATCGAATATATCTCTCATAAACCAACCTGAATTGGAGCGAATCCAAGCCAACTCCAATATACCTATACCAACTCTACCTATAAACAATATTGTAATAATTGGTGCAACAGGTAGACAAAATAAGACCATCAGAAAACAAGTCTCCTTAGAGCTAACCAGTCAGAACACAATAATACCTATTATTTTCCTTGTCGCAAATGGATTACCATTTAACATGCTGATTGGATGCGACGCACTGAGACAACACTCAGCAATCATTGACCTACAAAAGGGAATAGTAGTGCTTACTTCTGAGAAGGGAGTGTGGTCAGCCAATATAATCAACAGTAACCCAACACAAATAACCATAAATCATAATAAGGGGTTAAAAAGCTATTATTGTCAAACATATAAACCACCAATTACCATAGAAAATGAAGAGGGAGAGGGAGAATTGTGGAAAAGAAAAATCGAAGAAATTAGAAGGTTCCAAAGAGAGAAACCTCAGCAAGAGATAACGGGTGAACAGGCTGAAAAACTAATAGCCATATATCAAGCATACCAGCACGTTTTCTCAAATACTCCAGGAAAGGTCAAAGGATTTCAATGTAAAATAAACTTTCGAGAACCCATAGACTTTCACAGAAAATCCTACCCAATCGCCTACTCCCTAAAAAATGGAGTGAGGACGGAAATAAATAGAATGATGGAGGAGGACATCATTGAATACAGTCAGTCTCCTTACACGAGTCCTATAGTCGCCATACCAAAAAAGAATGGTAAAGTAAGAATATGTTTGGACGCCCGGGAGATCAATAAGATGATCATTAATGACCGAAC
Source organism: Magicicada septendecula (assembly GCA_034769895.1). Taxonomy (NCBI): domain Eukaryota; kingdom Metazoa; phylum Arthropoda; class Insecta; order Hemiptera; family Cicadidae; genus Magicicada; species Magicicada septendecula. The sequence goes on along the minus strand of CM068371.1, from coordinate 75,944,473 downwards.
GTCACCGGGAGGGATTGAAGAGATACTTAAGAAATTTCATGGCACCAAATATATAAGCACCTGGGATACTGTATGTGGGTACTGGCAGGTGGAGCTACACCCAAACAGTAGGAAATACATGGCATTCATCTTCAACGGAAGGAATTACCAGTTTAAGAGGTTACCTTTCGGCCTCATTAATTCCGTCGCAGTGTTCGTCAAGTGCATGGACCAGGTCATAGGTCAGGAAGCATTGCAGTTCACAACCGTGTATGTGGACGACCTTCTAATAACATCATTTGACTGGGATGAGCACTGCGATCGGGTCAAACAGTTATTACAAAAATTATCTGAAAATAATATAACATTAAAATTAGACAAGTCCAAGTTGATAGCAAACCAAGTCAAATTCTTGGGGTTCAACTTAACAGAACAGGGGATAACACCATCCCAAGAGAAGGTGGAAGCTATTCAGAATTTCCCCACCCCAAAGAATAAGAAGCAGCTACAATCCTTCTTAGGTATTTGTAACTACTATAGAAAGTTCCAAACAAATTATTCTTATTTAACAGCAAGGTTCTCTAAACAACTATCAGCTAAAGAAAAGTGGACTTGGGGGGAGGAACAAGAAGAAGTGTTAAAATTAATCAAAATAAAATTCCTTGAAACTATAATGCTACACCACCCTAATTTTGAACAGCCATTCTACTTAAATTGTGACGCCAGTGATGTGAGCCTGGGCGCCGAATAATATCAAGAGGATAAGGACGGACACCACCTGGTTACCAGCTTTGCCAGCAGGGTACTGAACTGCTGCGAATGTAACTACAATGTTACTGAAAAGGAACTACTCAGTATTGTGTTCGCATGTGGAAAATTTAGGACGTACATCCTAGGATGTCCAATCACCGTCCGAAGCGACCATAAGTCCATTTCCTTCTTGAAACAGTGTAAGTTAAGTCATGGGCGGCTTACACGATGGATACTCGCATTACAAGAGTACCACATAACGTGGGAGTACATACCAGGACGTAAAAATGTTGCCGCAGATGTATTATCCAGAATAAATGTCACAGATCAGACATTTGAAGGAGAAAAGGAGAAGATCGTCAAAGTGTTTTGTATAATAAAGGATAGAAAGGACCTGGAAGATATTCTGAACGAGGTAGTGGTACAGCAGAAACAAGATTCAAAATTACTAAACATAAGAAACAGACTGTTAGCAAATGAAGAAGTTGTGAATAAATATTATTGTATCCACCAAGATAAACTCTTTGTTAAAACAAAAAAGAATAATAGCACATGGAAACTTGTAGTTCCAAAAACATTAGAAAATAAGATAATTAAGGATTATCATGTTCGATACGGACATATGGGAACCGTAAAAATGGTAAAAGCATTGGAGGAGGAAGTCTTCATAAAAAAATATAGTAAGAAAGGTAAACCAAAATATTAAAACAAGTATAATATGTCAAATGGTAAAGACCAATAACGAGAAAAAAGAGGGAACCATGATACCCATCACCTCAACAACAAAGTTAGAAAAAGTATTCCTCGATATATGTGGTCCATTCCCACGTAGCGGAGGGAGACATAAATACAACTTATTGTAATCATGTTAGACCACTATACAAAATATACGAAATTATATGCAATAAACAGAGCTACTACTAAGAAAATATTAGAAATAATAAAAACTAAATATATAACTGAAGTGGGGAAACCGTACATGATAATAACTGACCATGGAACGCAGTTCAAAGGAAAGAAGTGGCGAAACGAGTTACTAAAAGAGAATATAAAAACCTATAAAACTTCCAAATACCACCCTAGTAGTAACCCCGCAGAAAGAGTGCTAAGGGAAGTTGGACGAATACTAAGAACTTATTGTCATAACAACCAAAAAGAATGGCAAAAGTATTTGGCTTCAACCGAAGTATTTCTAAATATTAGTTACCACCAATTTACTGAAAACACCCCATACTTGATGATGTTTGGAAGAAAGCCCCACAGAGAGATACAAGAACTAATCAACTTCCCAGTCAACCCAGAAGACCCCTGTGATGAAAACCAATGTTATAACCATATTATGGAGAAAATAGAAAAACAAAGAGCAAGGTATTCACAAAACCAAATTAAAATAATAAAATACAACAAGGGAGAGAGAGTACTAATCAAAAACAGGGAACTACCCAGTACACTTGAAGGAATAGCCAAAAAATTGCTATTATTATATGTCGGTCCATATGTCATCACAAAGGACAATGGAAACAATACTTATGAGATAAGTAATATAACCACCAAGAAAGTAAAAGGAGTTTACAACCAAGCTTCAATAAAGAAATTCTATGAAGAAAACTAAGTGACTATAAATAAAATACAAATGCCAAAATTCAAAAATTATGTGAGCACAACTTGCAACAATATTTCGATGACTTATGAGGCCTAAAATAAAAAATATAAAAACAAAGGAATGAATTACATAAATTCCTACTAAGTTAAATCAACTTACAGTCTATTAAAAAGTTGATATATGAAGTATATAAAATGATTAAACAAAACGTACCAAAATAGGAATACGCTACAAACATTCCTATAAAGTAAGAGAATTAACTTACAAAAAATTATCAAAAATGATATTTAATACAAAATAAAATAAACAAAAATAAAATCAAGCTAAAAACTGATAAGATAAATACCTGAAATAATAATGAGTTTAATGTATTCTAAGAAAAAAAAAGAAAAAAATCTGAACTGGTACAAGGAAAAAGAGAATTTATGTATAAATCAGATATACAAACTATGGCTAAAGCAGAATAATGCTAAATAACGGAGAAAAGAATACGAATGTCTAAGATAATTAAAATGATCACAAGAGAATTGAAAACAAAATAATGAAAAGTTAGATATGATGAAATTAACATATGAATAAATAAATAAAAAACAATCAACTGTATGAGCAAATGATACTATATAGCAAAGGTACAGCGGAAGGAAGAATGAGTAAAAGGCCAAAGTGATCTAAAAACAAACCACAAGGTGGACAATCCCAAAGTATATTATTATTATTAATTTAAGTCACAAGTTGATAAAAAAGGTATTTAAAATTGACTGTTGAAAAGTCCAGCAATCCAAATAAACTGAGCAGAGATGATGTTCCTCTGGTCTCAGAAAAAAAATGAGTAGTAATGGGAGAAACCAGCTACTAAAAGTTAGGGAAAAATTTGTGTATAAGGGAGAACACACCAATGGAAATAAAATAAAAACAGATCCAAATGAAATGGAATGAATTAAGTAAGAAGAGATATAAAGAATGGAGAAACAAACAAAAGAGAAAAGGAAAAAGATTATATATAACTGATAATTTCATAAAAAACTATGCTAGTGTTTTATCAAAATGATCAATTTTGAAGGAGAGGCATTATGTTACAACACAAATAAGCCAACCCAGTACCAGGGATAAAAAATATATTTATAAATGTAAAAATACTTCATATCAAATAAAATGATTAATTTAAATAAAATATAAAGATTATGACTCGACAAACGACGACTTTGACCTAACCCAAGTGATTGACCCAACAACAGGAAACAAATGAAGAAGGGAACCACACAAATAACCAACGAGAATAAGAGAAGAAAGTGATTGACCCAACAAATACAACCAAAGAAGAAAAGAAGGTGATTAACCAAACCAAAAGAAGAAAGGAAAAAATTCAAAACCCAAACAAAAATGAAACAAGTTCATGGGGTTAAACGACCCCAAAATACCCAAAGAAAAGGATGGAAAACCCAAAGTATTAATCGAATAATGAAAATGAAGAAGGAGGGAGATAGGTAGAAGTGAAAACCAATAATGATTCACAAACGAGTAATAAAGCATAGGAGAAGGAGAAACAAAGCACTCAAGAAGAATATTGGAACCAAACCAATGGTTATCCTGAGAAAGGAAAAAGTAACGGTTATTACCCATTAATGGACAAAATGATCTAGAGAAGAAGCCCTATTAAAAAATGTTAAGGATTAAGGTGATGAAAAAGCAACCTAAACCACAAATGAAATTTAGATGTAAAAATAGTATTAAAAGAATATAAAATTGTTATTAGTATTAAGGATATATTGTGATGAAAGAGAAATAAGTATAGGGATTACCTACTAAAAAACACATAGTATAAACAGTGATACAGTGCAATAGTGTATGTGTAAAAGCCCCAAAGTGAAGTGATAAGGTACGCTAGTTAAATTATAATTAACTACAGATAATTTAAAAGCGAAGGTGAGATATAAGTGGGAATAGTGTAAGATTTAGAATATAACTATTATAAGGAATAGTGAATAATGAAGAAAATAGACACTTCATAAATCTGTGAAAAACACTAAAGGTTTAAAAGTGGAAAAATAACAGTGAATCAATAGCTGGTGAAAAATAGTATTAAGTATGAATTGTAGAATAAGATATGCTGAACACTAGAAAGTGATGATGACATTATTATTTAAGAAAAGATGTTTAATAAATTTAAGTTTAATTATAGCCGATAGTAATTAAAAAGGGAGGATTACAGGAAAGAATAAATTGAAGGTGTTGACATGGAGAGAATGTAAAGATTGTTTAAGGATTAAGAAACCAGAGACAGAACAAAGACACCTATGTTATAAGGGACTGTTATAAATTTCATAAAAGTGATGTTGTTTATCACAACAAAAATAATATGAATTGTAAACAAAAAATTAGCAAATAATAATAAGTTGGAAGGAAGTGATGATATTTCTCACTCAAAATAATAACTCTAATAAATTATAAAGAATTGTTCATGTTAATGTTATGAATAGGATATGGCGGAAAGAAACTTGCAGTCCATAAGCCTATATTGTTATGTTTTAAATATTAAGATAGAGAAAGCAATATTGACATGTAATCAAAACACCAACAGACTCAAAATACAACACAACCAATAATAATAACAAAGTAAAGCCCATTAGGCTGAAGCAAAATGTGATTTAAATGAAATAAGTCAAATACTATAATGGCTACTCAGGCCTAGGAAAGGACATAACTGTCAGAACCAAACAACCAAAAATTATAACAAATTGACTAGGAATTTAGCAAATCTGAGGTGAAGGAATCACCAAGAATAAATTGTAAATCATTTGTAAAACAAAATATTATAATAAGCATTTTTATACAAAAAGAAATGTAATTAACAAGCATTAATATAATTGTAAAAACATAAAATCTAAAATTACCCAAGCTTGTGGGGTATCAAAATAATCTATGAAAGGAAATAAATACTATAGTGACAATATTTAATAACCAGGAAGGAAGATGGAGGAATAACAGCAATCAGAAGATATACGAAGAATTCGAATTTTGATAACAATACATCATCTCAAAATCAACCAATCAAAAATCATACAGTTACCATGGAAACGGCAGTTGAAGACGAAATTACCGTTGGAATATAGAGAGAAGCGAAGCGTCATTAAGCGAATACAGATGCCAATATTGAGAAGAACGTTTTTACGTGAAAATAATGCAAAAAAGTATTTAAAGTTACTAACCATGATAGCTTAAGAAGCAGACGACCATTTATAGCAGCCAATTCAAGACCCAAGGCCAATTAAACGGAAAATTATCAGAAAAGAACATCCAGATACTTATGAAAAAGACCATCCATTGGAAAAGACTATCCATTGAAGCCCCAAAATCCATGAAAACCGAACTTATGCAGCCAAATACTACCCGATTAAACGAACGAAGACACCGAGGCACGCTGAGGTGTTAAGTACAATTAAATTATTTATTTTCCAAAACCCTAATCACTTTAAATATTATTCAAAGGTAAATTTACCTCACTATAGAACCAATATTTCTCTTTCATAGAATATTTAAGCAAAATAACACTTGATTAAAACTTGTTAACGTTGAATATAACCTATTAGTTAAATACGAACTTACAAAACACATTTACGAAACAACAGAACAGATTGTAACAGCACACATTATTATTTATGTACACGTAGAATAAGGTAACACATTTTTATTGTGACCATAGGAATTCTTTAGCTCATAGTCACAAGAATCCACGATTTGGGAAACAGAAAATACTTGTAACACTTTAACGTACGCAGCAATGCAAGGTTGAATGTTTCCTAGATCGCTTCGCCAAACCCAGAGGCAAGAGTCTAATGTAATCAGTCGGTGCAAATTTATTATTGTATTATTGTCAATGTGAATGTTTTCAATTATCACCTATTAAAAAATAACTATTACAGGGAGTAACCGTCGTTATCATTTCATAGGGAGTGCTTTATATATTACTTGTGTTTAGTTAAGAATAAAATTGATGAGAAACGAACAAGTTGTCATTGACGCAGCAGCAGTGACAATTGAGACGGCCGTGCGAGCGGGAATTATTTGAATGCCCATACCGTCACTGCTGATAACTCGTCCCATACCGTCACTGCTGATAACTCGTCAGACAATAATTTTAGTTGTTTTATAAAACGACTTGGCGCCACCCGGGATTAACACACCCCTATAAATAACAGGTAAGGTTACTGCCGTGTGATACAGGTGATTACCGCAACGCTACGGACATCGCTAGCCACAACATTACTGTAACGACCCCGGTGAGAGGCGAACGCACTAAGTATAATTACACATACAAAACTGGTGTACATTTTGCAGGTACGCGCAGATCTTATCGTTACAATATTTGTCTTTCAAAGCAGTTTCACTTTATTCCTTGGCATATGTTTTCACTGCTGTTGTGACAAACCTCCCCTCTATGTTGGGACACTCATGGGTAGCAACACCAAAGCTGAAGCTTTCGTGGAAGGTAATACTGGAGCCAGTAATCGTCTAAAGAGATACGGATAGGAGCAAAACTGAATTATTCTATTATCTCACAAGTTTAGTGCTAATATTATGTTTGTAGTGAGTGAATTTTCATTTTACGTTTATTAGTTTTATTCTTTTTTATTTTGCATCAATGTCTATTATGTACCCTTATAACGTGTTGCCCACAGAAAGTTTCTTATAAACATTTTTTAATTGACAGTGATAGTGCCTAGGAAAATCTAGGGAATTTTTCGTTTGAAATCTAGGGAAAACGCCAGCGCCAGGTTGTCACTATTGTCACCACTGAGATCAACTTCATGTAGCAGAGAGTCACATTTTTTATGAATAACCAAAAGTAAAAATAAAGAGACGCAAAAAATGAAATAAGAAAATAAGGAAAACCATTAAAAATTACACGAGAAAACAATACGAATAGAAGAAACCAAAAATCGAATGAAAAAATGATAATTTACTCAAACTAACACATCCCAAATATAAAAAGCATAACGTCGAGTTGGTGAGATTTTGATAACCTAGTAACGAAATAACCATACTATTACACAACACGAGATTCACCAAAAACACTGTTAAACCAGACACTTGTGAACTTTAACAAAACTTTATTCAACAACATTGTGGGCATTAAATTATTAAAAAGCCATTTAATTTAAAAAAATTAGTCGAAGCAGATTTCCGGGCCAATCAGTTGTAGGCCGACGGCCATTTTGAGTGATGATTCCGCCATTTTCGAATGACTTTTGGAACAGAACCGAGAATAATAACACATTTAAACTCAAACATTATTTTAATTTTATTAGTTATTAAGAATGTTGATTAACCAATTGTAATGTATTGTATTTTATCCTGAAGCATTTTCTTGTAATTGATTTTAAACAGTTTTTCTTCGAGTCGAGTTGGGTGAGCGAGTCGATACGGCCAATATCCCGTTTGATTCATGAGCCGATTAACTGACCCAAGTTTTAAACATTGTCAAATAAACTAATTTGTTAACAGAAAAAGGATTTTATTTTTTTAGAGTGAGTTAAGATAAAGGATTTTCAGGTGACAAGGAAGAAGAGAAATACGACGAGAGTGAAGAACATTAAGAAATTAGGAGACAAAACCAGATAACCTACAAGACTGAGTCGAATCAGTAATCGATTGTGGAAAGACAACACAATCTAAACCACTTTTAAAGATAAATTATTTTGGCAACATTTCAAAACAGTATGGACGCGAACACCGCTCTAATAACAGTAAACTCTTTGACGACCTGTCATTGCTTGATCACTCTTTTAATTAAAGTAACTAAAATAATAAAAAACAATTAAATAATAACAATAATTCCATAAGTAATAAATAAATAACAAGAGAAAAGAAAGACTCGGATGACCTAACATATAATGGTAATTAACATATTGGCAGCTCAAACGTGAGGCTTTCCACATTCACATAGATAAAATAAAACTTAACAACATATAGAAACATTAGTGACTGTAGACCCACAATTGCCTTCTTGCTTGTCATATGGCTGAAGTTAGCAGTTGGCAGTGTATCCTTTCCATTCTATACCATTGTGATAATGAAAAGGAGTCTATTCCTATTGGTGCTAGAGAGATGGTGAAATAATCAAAATTCTGTGGCAAAAATTGTTTGATTCAAAATATACCAAAATTTTACAAAGCCACAGTACAAGAAAATGTTATATTTAGTCAGGGCCGGCCCAAACCTTTAGATCTAACCAGGCCGAGACACAATTTTGCCCCCCCCCTAAAAACAAATTTGTGATGCTTATTTTCTTATCAGTACTAATTTAATAACATTAAACTTTAAAAGTTTTATCATGACTATTTTATACTACTGGTGGCGGTTAAACCCTACACATCAAAAAACTATTCTGTAGGTCTGCATGAAATTATTTTAAAAATTTAAAGTTTATACTATATAACTTTTCAAATGTTAACAAATATTTTTTTAATTTTTCTTGAAACCCATTAACTATCACTAAGGCCTGTTTTTAAAATTTAACTTAATAAAGCTGTAACTTGACTCACCTATAAAGTGTTTCACATGGATGCTCAATGCGAGTGGAAAACATCAAATAAAAAGAATCAATTTCAAACAGTTTCTTATAATTTTAATTCAGTCAGTGTACATTTCTTCTTATTATAAGTATATGTACAGATATTATCAAAACACAAATGTCTTTTCACATGTTAAGTTTATTTTTACTAAAAATGTCATACCAAGATTTATTGCAACAAAGTTTTTCTTTAAAAATAAAAAACATATATTTTGGTTTTTGAAAGTTTAGTTAAATTTCTTTCTCCTTGCTCTTGCTCTTGCTCTAGCAAACCTTTTAACAATTTTCGTTAAATCTAACTGGTTTACAATGTCATTTTCAATAGAAATTGTTGCTAGAGATGATAGGTGGTCTTGCATCATTGTAGAGCGTGAATAAGTTTTAATTAATTTCAGCTTACTGAAATTGCATTCTCCACTAGCAACTGTGACAGGAACTGTTAAAAGAACCCTCAATGTAATCCATATATTAGGAAAACAGTTAATCATGTTACTTTTTGAAATAAGTTTCAAAGTTTGGACAGGAGTTTTTATCTCAGAGTTCCTCAGAAATACATCCAGATGTTTAAGCTCCTCAAAAAGGTGGTTGCCATCGAAGTCACTTTCTCCTAATTTATCTTCATCTTGAAGAACTTTTTGAAGATTCAAAATTTTTGTTTCAAGATTTCGGATTCTGGAAGAGTTTGCACGTTGTATAAAAAACCCCAATGCTGGTTATGAGTCTCAAGTTGTGAAAAGCACTGTTCGATAGATGTCAGAGCCTGATCTATAAGTGAGCAAAAGACAACTGTTTTAAACAACTGCTCTGGATCTGTTAGAGCTTCAACTCGGGACTTATAATCAAATTGCCATTTTTTCTTTCCCTCAGGCTGCTTCTTGTAAACAGCTTCAATTTTCAAGTCTTTAGCTATGTCTTTGGCTGTTGCAACAGCCCCTGCATATCCAGTTTCACGATATTCTTTTAAAAATGTTTGGCACTTTCCAAGAAGATGTGTAACTGTTGATAAGTCACTGTTGGCGTTCTGCATGGTATTACTGACCAAGTCTACTTGAAACAATATATCATGACAAACAACAAGGGAGAGAATGAAGTCAAAAGATGTTAAATTGTTTTCCAATGATTTGGCTTCAGATGCCACTTTTGGATCAATGAGTTCCTCTTGCATTGCCTGTAGCGCTTCACAAACTTCAACCATTTGATACCTGACTGCCTTTACGCTGTTAATTCTACACTCCCACCCATCTAGTTTCACAGACTTCTTTGACAGTAAGAGTCAACTGACTTTCCTTGAATATTTTCCATCTTTTAGTAGATGATGAAAAGAGGACATACAGATGTTGTAAAACTCCAAACAAAAAAAAAAACATTTTTTACAGATAAAGCAACAGCATCTCCAATTACTAGGTTAAGTGAATGACATCCACTAGGATTGAAAAAAGCTTTAGGAAACATTGACAAAATTCTTGACTGCACTCCTTTTTATTTTCCAGTCATGTTGTCTCCATTATCGTAACCTTGCCCCCTACAATTTTTCATGTCATGTTGCCCCCCTTCAATTTCTTTCAAAAGGGCCATTGTCAAACCTTCTCCAGTAGTGTCATCAATAGGAAAAAATGACAAGAAATGCTCTTTTACTTGAACATCTGTTTCAGTATATTCAACAAAACGAATTGTAAATGACAATTGTTCTTGGTGGCTGATATAGGGCATACAGTTTAATGTTAGTGAAAAGTACTTGGCTTGCTTTGCTCTTTCAATGATATTATTTTTTATTTCAGACCGAAGCAAACTAATCAACTCATTTTGGATTGTTTTACCCAAGTAATGATCATGGATTTTATTAGATTTAATTTTTCTAATGTGTTCAGCCATAACTACATCGTACTTTCCAAGTAACTCAACAAGTCCCAAAAAATTTCCACTACTTTTTGCAAATAACTGGTCATAAACTTCCTGGGAATGCCAGGTTATGTTCAGATAAAAATACTGTTAATGCAATTAGATGTTCTGAAACTTTTTTCCAGTGATCTACCTCTTTTTGTAACAATTTTTCAACTTCACTATCAATACCCGTTTGACAACGAATATTTTTTTCAACATCAACCCATTTGCTGTAACATGTGTAGTGCTCACTTGAAGTTTCATGATCTTTTAAAAATAATCCCCTATATGTTTCCAGTTGTTGATACCGTTCTGCCCTAATTGAGAGCGGGTATTCCCAAACAACTTGCAACTAAAACAATAGACTCTGTTCTTTGACTCAGAATATTGCAAGTATTTCCGATACAATTTTTCATTATTGGACAATTTCCTATTGCAGTGAAACAGTGAGAATTTTCTGTTTCTCGATCCTTTTGAATCAGATTTTGTTTAGTCAACAAGAAATCTTGAATCCGGACCCTCAATTTTTTTGGGCCGTTTTTAATTATTTGATCCCTTATATGACGAGTCAAGGTAGGCCATTTGCAGATATCATCCAAACTACAGGAGGTAACGATGCTGTGGGATAAAGGGTGAACTTCTTCATGTCCGTTATACATGTTTGATGAATTAATCGTAACATCTTTGTCAAGGGGAAAATTGTTTCCTTGGCGGCTTGTCCCAGGTTGTTCAGTTTCCTTCATCTCAGTCTCATCATTAGTGTCTTGAACATTGTCATCAAAAACTTGTCCTGACTCTCTAGCAATTGAAAAATCAATTTTGGTTACATCTTCTTGTGGACTATTTTGATCAGTTTCTATTTCTACACTTTGAGCAAGAAAACCACGCATGAACTTAGCACCTTGTTCATTTTCATTTAATATTTTATGCTTTCTCTTTCTGTTTTGAGCTCTTGAAAGTTTGTGGTTTGAGGCCATTTTTAAAAGTCTTTGAAATCATAAACTGCAGTCCTATATGTCAAAAATATTCAGAGTACTGAAACGAAAATTCAACAAAATTTTATAAACTGAGTCAAAACGAACAACATTGTAAGTTTTCATTTTCTTTTTTTTAATTTATTAGGCTCTACTGTCCTTTTTTATTTTTGGGGTTATAAAACGATTTAAAAGACGAAAGACCTAAACCAAACCATCGATAAAATGGCCATCCTGGATGTTGTACGAGGGTCATTCGATAAGTAAACAGACAAACAGCTGTGGAGCAAAAACGTTTTATTCAATCAATACAATTTTTTTTTACTTTTCAACGTAATCTCCAGCAACATCTATGCACTTGTCCCATCTCTTTACAAGCTTTTTTATTCCCTCAGAAAAGAATTCTTTACCTTGATGTCGAAGCCAGTTTTGGACTTTTCCTTCACTTCTTCATTGCTGTTGAACTTGACACCACGCAAAGTCTCCTTGAGTGGGCCAAACAAGAAAACATCAGATGGGGCAAAGTCAGGGCTATAAGGGGGATGAGGCAGGATCTCCCAACCTACTTTTTTTATTGTTTCGAGCGTCAGTTTTGCCGTGTGTGGGCGGGCATTATCGTGAAGAAGAATCACACCTTTCATCTGCCATCCCGGACATTTCTTCTTCAATGCAGGCTTAACTTTGTTCACACTCATGTCAGAATAGTACTGACTATTGATGATGGTACACTGGTCTTGTAGGTAATCACAGAAAATTGGGCCTTGGGCGCTCCAAAAGATGGTTAACATCACCTTACCAGCCGATGACTGGGTTTTGAATTTCTTTTTGGCGGGTGAACTGGGATCCTTCCACTCCATGTTTTGTCGCTTTGACTCAGGTTCAAAATAGTGAATCCAAGTTCATCACACGTTAAAATTCTTTTCAAAAATTCATCACATTCAGCCATAAAGTGATTTTTATAAAGTACTGTCATCAAGAGGTCACGCCATCGTAAATGAAACTGTATTGGTTATGTTTATGCAATATATTATTGAACAACTGATCAAAACTCACAACGATGTTGCCAGGTAACACTCCTGAAAGTTTCAATCAGCTGCTACAATTAATTTCTTTTCTACAGCTGTTTGTCTGTTTACTTATTGAATGACCCTCGTACATACTAATGATTAAACTGTATAAAATTTTAAAGTTTGTTTAAAATCTAAAAATTAGTTGACTTTCACAGCCTGCCATTTAAAAACATTTTCTCTTCTTGCTTTGAATTTCTAATTATTTAACCTAGGCACCTTTCTAACAAAATGAAAACAATAAAGAGCATACCTAAATAACATAAGAAAAAACACTTAACGTGCACTTAAAAATACTTTACACTGTTATTCGCACCACTGGCAGTTGCCCGGTGACAAGCCACAACAAAAGAAACAACTGAAACAAAAGAAGGATGAAGCGTGAAGGGCACGATGTTCGCGTGAAGGAGGCAGGGGAGTTGCCGAAGATTACCGAACTTATACAATCTGTTTCGAGGCATTGTACGTGTCAGTGAGCGAAGTGCTGTCTTGCCTATCTTGTCGCCATTTTGTGGCTGAGTGTGAATGTATGTAGTTCACAAAGTGTTTGGATTAAAACAAATGTGTCATAATTTATAACCATTTTCGACATCACAAGATTAATATTTTATGCTACACAATGGCAGGTCAACAGGGGGATTAGTTCTGTTTAAAGAAGATTAGACTACTGTAAGGTTCTAAATAATTATTTTCAAATGTTAAATTCTAAATGAAATTGAAAAATATTTTGTAATGTGCATAGAATGTATGGTGAGAAAATGACTAACCTATAAAATCAGACTTTCAAATTCCATGAACGTTCTTCAGATGAATTACATGATTTTCCTGAAACACAAACAGACATATAGCATTATTCACAGAATGGTAGCCTTTTCTGGGAGAAGATAAGAGGCAGGGCCCTGAAGGGTTAAGGTGGATGAAACAAGTGAATACACAGCCTTCAAGACAGAGAGATGGACAGTACAGACAGAATTGGAAAGTTTCAGAACAGGATTAGATACAGTTGGTTGACAAAAGGAAAACTGTGACAAATGTAAAATCTCAATAATGAACCTCATGATGAAGACATACTTCATACAGTTTTGTATTGTCTGCACAGAAAACATGCCATAAAAATAATAATTCAAACTCTGATTGTTAACATCAAAAGAAATGGTGTAATTTGCATCTAAACAAAATTACTTTTAAAGACATTAAACAAAAACAGCATCACAACAAAAAATTCAATACAAATTATATTTTTCCTAGTGTCACCCAAATGTTTAGTGACATTTGTAAAAACTGAATAAACTTTATCTTTACTTATAGACTGCTGGATCAAAATTTTTATAAACCGTTATTTCTGTTTTGACATGCCATAAATTCAGGCCCTCATGAGGTGATGATGATGATTAGTAGTAATAATCATATTATGAAAACAACAATAACAACAACAATAACAATAATAATAATAATAATGTTATGACTTCATCAATGATGTCTGCAATAAGCATTTGGTGGCTAAACTCAGTGAGACCCAGGTGTACATGTACATATACATGTCCTAACACTTTGATAGAGCTTCCAGTCACAGTCAGTAAGGTACAAGAGCTAAATTAATCCTGGTGGTTACTGATTAAGTCAGGGTGCACAATGGACACTGTTACGCCCATGTCAAATGTAAATGATGTTGGTTTACCTTCTGCAAATCGATTAACGATCAAGTTTCCACTGATCTTGGAGTGTGGAATCTGTGTGCTGTTCTGGAACCTCATTTCTCCAGTTTGTGTGATCATGTCCTTCTGTCTGTATTTTATTCTCCCAACAACCTGCCTGTAGATGACCACGTTTCCCACAGTTATAACACTTTGGTCTTCCGTATCTTTCCCATCATTTAAATTGGTATGGCACTCTTGACCCTTTGAATTGTTTGTCTTGTAACATTTCTTTTCTGCCCCCATTGTAATAGCAATGTGATACTGGAATCTTCTGTCTACAGTGTGATGACATAAACTCATTAACGTAGCAGAATGCTGACTTGGATGCTTCAAACTTGAGGGCATGAACAATCCAATGTCTGAGCTATTTCAGTGCCTGGCCATTTGTAACACTTACTGAAGTTGACAATCTCTGACGCCATCAATAAATGCACAAACCTCATTCGACAATCCTCTGGTGCTTCTGGATAGGCCAGTGTAATTAGTCTGTTGATCCGTGCTTCAAACTCTGGAAGACTCTCCTCAGAATGCTGTCACCTTGCCCTCAACTGAACATAGTACACATCATGCAGATGTTTATCACCATACCATAATTCTAGAGCTTTATCAATTTAGTATATGTGTTCTGGCTATTGGATGGCAGTTTTTATAGTAGCTCTGCAGCAGTTCCTTTCAATGTGAGGACAAGTCAAATTGCTTTCTCTTTCTTTGTCCAGTGATTTGCACATGCAGCAGCTTCAAATTGGTGAAGATACATCACCCAGTGAGTGCTTCTGTCAAATGTTGGGGCTTGACGTGAACTGGCCCAACCACAGGCAAAGCAACTTTCTCTGATACCTTATTTTCTATGTACTTTTCTGTCTTTATGATTGATATTGTCTCTTCAGCCATTTGTTTCAAAATTCATGGCTATATTTTCAATAACTGCTCGACTTCAGTATTTGCTGTGTTATGTTTAACTGACTCTTGTAACTGCAACAATTACTTTCATCGATACTGCTTCTTCTATATTTGACACATCGTTTTCTATTTCACCTATTTTATTTGACATTGTTTCTTCTAGCTTGGTTATTTTTAGTGTGACTAATTCTTGTACCTCCGATATTCTAGTAACTTGTTTATTCAGCTCACCTCACAATAAACCCAGCTTTACAACAGCATACTCTTGTTTTCCTCTTGTATGAACACTTTGATGTCACCTGTTTCACATTTACATTCCACTTTTTGTCATTCTTCCAATTCTGAAATTTTGTTATCTGTCATTTTTTTGCTTCTTCCTGGAACTTTTCCATTATCTGACTCGTATCCATTTTTGCAAGTAAATTATCACATACACTACTCTTTTTCAGAGCGTCCTCTGTTTCCACTGTTAAAGGTTTTGTCCTACTTCTGACCCAATGTTTCAATGGTCACACCAATAACCATGTTGTTCAGTGGAAACAGAATTACAGACACCAATGAATTCAGTAATGACCCACTTTAATTAGCCACAGACAACAATTAAAAGTCTTTTAAAGGCACTCTTACACAATAATTCAACTTAAGTTTGTCCAACAGTAAATGTCACCTTATGAGTTTTGCACTAATTAACATAATAATCACTTCTCACTAACCCTCAACAACCACCTGATCTGCACCGAATAAATCACCAGCTGTCACTAACTAATGCCGCTCCAAAGTTCAGTATTTATACCTCCACTGCATTGCAGTGTAGCAAGCTAGCAGGTGTGGATATTGGTAGAGTAGTCAAGTAAAGGTCTGGAAGGGGCATCAGTAAACATTATAACCTCAAACACAATTCTGCTGCGTTGAATGATCTGAAATAATAATTTTGCTTGCCATGGTGTGTCTGGCCACATACGAATGTAGCAGTGTAGTATTATTTATTTCATCAGCGTATCAACAACAGTAATAATAATAATTGAACTATAAAAATAAAATAAGTTTGATATCAAATACACACATACATACACATGTACACACAAAAATAAAAATATTAATAAACTAGTAAGTTCCCTGAGTGCAGAACTTTCTCAATATTTTAAATGATGTAGATTTATTGCTAGGTAAGTGTGAAAATTAGATAATATTTAAATTATCATAAAATTATAAAACCCCTATTAGTCTATTTTTTCTTAGTAAAATAACACTTGTAAAGCAGGCAATCATGCTGTACATTAAACATACAAAATTTAGAACTACTGTATTGTTTTTTTAGATATCTAAATAACAAATAGTTGAGTCCTAGCTTTTAGGTTTATGTACGATTCCGTAGATATGTATTGGCCTATATGTAATACTTCGAACAAATGTACATAGCAATCAGTGGCGTGCCATGGGTAATTAACAGCTGTTGCCGGATGCTGTTAGGCCTAAAACTTACCCCAAAAATAAATTATTTGTAACTTATCTGAGAGTTGTACTTATAGTCACTTGAACTGCAGTTTGATTCAGTGATTCTTCTCTGAAAAGAAGTTATAATGAAGTCATCAGATGTAGGCATTTTTTTCAGGTTTTGTTGAAAAGATTTTTTAATCGACATAGTGGGTAGTCCAGACAGTCTGTTCTGACCCTTAGTATTCTGCTGGTAGTTATGTGTGCGCCGTAGGGTTGAAAATCACAGTTCTGCAGATACTTGTAATGAGAATTTTATGTATCAAGGTGCACAGTTTTGTAATTTATTGTAATGCTTGAGTGAGCTCACTGGCATGTAATGAATATGTACATCATATACCAGCTTGTCTCTAAATTTGTTGGAACCATATACACACAAAAGTTCATTATTCATACAGGCTGCACTAAAGAATCTGCCGTAGTTTTTTAATAACACTTGAAATGCGTTGTCTGGGAATTGATTATTAAAAGCAGTGTACATTTCGCAATGTATAAAGCAAGAAGTGCTAGTTTATCAACATCTGAAAATTTAGCAGTATGTTCAGAGTGTTAATTATTTCAAATACAAGCCATCTGTAGGAAACTTTTCATCAGCATAATAACCAATTCATTTGTTTGAAGTTTTTTTTAAACATGATGGTTCCTCTGGTACATTAAAGTAGTTATCTTTTGCCAAACGTCATCAAAACTATCACAATAAGATGATAAATTGGTTTAAAATTCACAGATTTTCCTTTTCACAGTATCCTACATCTGCTATTTTCTGCTCCAAAATATTGAACAAAACACCAGTTTTTGGATATATAGCAGAAAACACTTCGAATAAAAAATTAAACTTAAAGCTCGCATGTGTCTGATAATAACCAATTGTAGAAGCTCATGTTTCAGCATCCCACTGCTATGAAGTCTTGACAGTTGGGGTTTATAATTAAAAATCACATCACTCATCTTTTTGTTTTGTATTCCATCTAGGATTAGATTCTGACATACTGTCAGATGACACTGTTTAACTTCGCAATCAAGGGCGTTAATTCTATTGTAAGATTTTGTGAGAAACGAAGAGAACACTGACACTGGAAAAATAATTTACTATGCTTTTGTCAACAAATTTTCTCAAAACCATATTAAGTCTGTGAGTAAAGCAATGGATAAATGATATTTTGGGATACAAATATTTCTCTTTTACGTGAGTATGACAACCACCAATTGAACCAGTGAGTAAATTCAACAATTCTACATAGTTTCCTTTATTAAGTGAATTAGAGGATTCATTATTACTTCTAAACTGCAATTCTTGTTGAGGTAGCACTTATTAAGCATTCCAAAATGAATCTGCTAAGTTTCACATTTGTATTACATTGATCTGTCACTTGCTTAAAGGTGATATTTCAATACTTAATGAAAAATCAATTCTTGTATTACCAAACTTGGCTAAAGCACATACCAAAAGATACAATTTTTTGAAATTTTATGTTGACTACAGACAGTTCTAAAATTATCCATGTTTCTGACACTATCATGATAAAATTATCATCACTATTTCATGTACTTTTTTCTGTTGAAAACAAAAGACATGGCCAGCAGGAAAGTTTCATCAACTTAGTACACCCACGTAGCTAATAATATTCTGTGTAGGCATACCATGAAACGTTAAAATGCCGATCATAACTGCCAGATGATTTTGATTTTAAAGTCTTTAGACTAGGAGTAGGTCTCCCGTTATTAACAATATCATTCTTGTCCTTAAAAGTACACAAACCAAAAGGTATTATTAGTATATTTTCTATTATGCAATTCGTTGGCGGAAGAAGAGGGTCCTGGTTCAATGGTATCTTGAAGCCACTGTAATTGCACAAAATGAAGCAAAACACAAATAATCGAATTAATAATAATAATAAAGTGCACAGTGAAACACACAACTAAACTAACAAAATAGAAATAGGTACAAGTAGTAATTGGTACATATTGGTGTTGATAATGAAGGTAGCTGCCAACTGAGCATTTTGCCGGTTTATACAGTAGCAACATGTTAGACTGACAAATGTGTCCCCTTCACTAGTCTCTACAGTGACAACTATTAAGAGGTTAGTGGCCACAGGCTACTGCACATTATGACAGTTCAAGCACTGTGCAGTTCAGAAGGAATATTATACTCTTAGATTTTGTTGTCCATGACGTGTCCATTGATTAACTAATTGTAAGTATAATACTACTGATATGGAACACAATTTTTGTGTTCTGAGTCAGTAGTATTATACTTATAATTAGAATATTATATCTTTGTTCAAATTTCCTTACTAATATCGTTCACATTTCAAAATAATCAGTACCGGTAACTAAAGTATTTACTCTCTGATATAATTAACTTTATTTTCTTTCAGTTCCTGTACTGTTGCTGCTGGCAACTGTGGTTACATGGATGCCACGCTACTGATAGCAATGTAAAGTTTATTTTGTAAAATGTAGCTTACAAACTTTGTGAAGACAATCCAAAATTTGCAAGGACTGTTGAGAGATATTAATTCTGTGAAATTATCAAAGATACTGAGTTTTTATTTTGAATATAATTCGTCATACTGTTATCCCCCACTAGACTTTTACAATTTTCTTGAAGTTTTGTGTTCCATTTTTTGGCCTATGGTACCTCTAAAGTTAAAATATTTTCATACTAAACATTAAATTTGAAGTTGGTTAAATGTAGTGTCATTTCCACACGTCATTTCCTTGTGTTTGACACATGGATGTTTTTACAATTTTTCCAAACTGTTGATCTCTTTTTGGAGAAGCCTGGAGCCCTAAACTTTTGAAATTTAATACACTTTTCAGATTTTTTTAAATATCCAGTTTAATTTTATACCCCATAGGCCTATAGATTTTTATGATTTTTTTCATAGTTTTGTCTATCACATTTTTGTCTACCACCCTCCTTTGCGGGGGAGGGGAAGTTGATCTAAAAATGTATGGGGGTGTGGAGGGTAAATGTATGGTTATGCAGGCGAAGGTTTATGAAAACCACTTGACACATTCAGAAGTTATTGTGAGATATACCCCAAATAGACAGATAAAGAAAAACTGTAAACTTTGCTTACCTAGTATACTTGAATAATAGAATTTATAATCAATGCCAGACAATGTACATACAGTTTACTTAAGCTGTTAATTTTTTTCCATATGATAACCAATTTGTGTCAAGTTTTAAAATTGTTTAGATTCTTAACGTTTTCTAAGAATTCTGTGATAATCCTCGTAATCCTTGTAATTATCCTTGTTACAATGCATGTTCTCATCCAATACGAGTGATTACCCGTCACATACCTGCGCTTAACAACATTGTGTCCTGATTATTCATCTCTTCTTTCACAGCACAAACACTTAACTAAAAATGAACTTTTTTCATGTGAAAAACTTACTATTTTATTGTACGCGTTTCGGCTTAGTATCCGCCTTCTTCAGCTTTGGTAACAGACTGCCCTAATACAAATGCCCTAATAAATGCCCTAATATAAATACAGGGTATTTATATTGAACTTGGAAGTCCTGTGTTAATCTTCACATTGTGAGAAAAAAATAATTTTGTAGCAAAGAAAACATGTTACATGAATGGGCAGTCTGTTACCAAAGCTGAAGAAGGCGGATACTAAGCCGAAACGCGTACAATAAAATAGTAAGTTTTTCACATGAAAAAAGTTCATTTTTAGTTAAGTGTAAACATTGTGTCCATTAATTTTTTGTTAATGTTGCATGCATTCAGTCGAATTAGTAACCATACAGATTTTGCCTTGGTTCTTTATTTCATTGAGCTAAACAGGTCTAAAGCTCATGGAATGTTGTAAACACCAGGCCTGTTATCAGTCTCAGCTTTACCACTGAGGATGCTACATTTATAGAATTGGTGAACGTTTGGTGTTAAAAAAAATATCAATATGTTAAACATGACTGT
Source organism: Magicicada septendecula (assembly GCA_034769895.1). Lineage (NCBI taxonomy): Eukaryota > Metazoa > Arthropoda > Insecta > Hemiptera > Cicadidae > Magicicada > Magicicada septendecula. The sequence goes on along the minus strand of CM068371.1, from coordinate 75,923,617 downwards.
CAACTGAAAAAAATTATTTAATAAAGCCTGATTTCATAAGTGATTTCAAATATCCTGCGCTCCAGGAAAAATTGCCCTGCAGTATAATTCAATAAACTTTGTATGAAATACATTTTTAAATAACAGAATATGAAAAGTGTACATTTTACCAAAAGGTAACGATGGGATAGCAGGGTATTTATATTGAACTTGGAAGTCCTGTGTTAATCTTCACATTGTGAGAAAAAAATAATTTTGTAGCAAAGAAAACATGTTACTGTACCCAACAGTTGTAAAGTGTTTTGAAGTAGGGTTACCTGATAGTGTCTATCTTAAGAAGTTTCATAGGCTTGTCTTCTCCCATGAATTTCCAATACTGCAAAGCTGCATTCAATGAGGCGTATAGATAGCGCGTGTCATACACTTTTAGTATTTCACCGTTTTTAATAGCCTTCAGTGACGCTGGTCCGCACTGGTAGACATTCGTGGTACTACACTGCTTTACTTGCATTGCATCAATCACATTCCAGCCATCATATTCACGTGATAGATCTGATCTCTTCATCCACACCTCATTCCATATATGGTATTCCCTGGAAGTAAGTGCCAACAAAAATGAATGGTTTTGATCAGTCACTTATTTGTTTTGTTGTAAGATTTAGCATCCTAGATAGTTAAAAAAGTAGTAGTTTATACTTCTTACTGCGTGGTTGTTAACCTGTATTTTTTAATAATTATTTTTTATAATAGATTTTTATAGGTTTTAAAATATTTTTTTATAATTGATTTTTTATATCTACACTTTTTGCTAAGAGAAAAGTGAGGAGGAAGACTGATTGTCATGATTGTAGAAAAACCGTCCATTATTGTTGTACAGGGATCATTCTGTAACTATTAGTCAGTTAGTTGTGTAATAATAGGGTTTTCCTATTTGTAGTTTATATAGTGTAAAATTAACAATTTCAAACTTAATTTTGTTTTTGACTAAGCTTGGCAAAAAGTGTTATGGTGTCACAAATTAGTTCTGATTATAGTTTTTTTAATTTTTAAGTATGGTTTTCACAGAATATCTGCAAATGTAACTAAACTTAAATGAAACAAATGCATTTCCATATGTCTTTGAATTTTAAAAGTGTAGTAATATACGGAATTAGACTTCATATAGAAAAAGATTTTTATTTAGATGCAAGTGTACTCGATTCAGAAAGACCTTGAGATATATATATATATATCATTTTCTATATAAGTAACTCGATGTTTCTTGCAGTAATTATATAATTTGTACAAAAAGAAAAAGAATATACAATATTATCTACTTGCAGAAGAAACAAATTGAAAACTTCACAAATTATATATATATATATATTGTAATGTTGTCGTGTGTACGGCTACCGTTTTACTCTGTAAAATGTGAATAATGTACAATTTGTGTGTAATGGGTGTAACGTGTCTTCTCTATCTGTAGTTCAAATGCGTGCAACTTCCGTAGATTTCGTCCGTTGCGAACGTACGAATAACCAGGTCTCGATGTTCTTACCTGTTGTTCACTAGGGGTGTGAAAATCCCGGTGGCGCCAAATTGTTTTCTTAAAACAATTAAAATAAAATTCAAAGGTGTATGACCAGCGCAGCTCAGGCGGTTTGAATAATTCAAATATTTCCGCCAGCCTAGGCCAACTGTAGCGTTCAGCAATTCGTTGCGTGTGCTGTGTAAATTGTTAGTCGTCTGCTGTAATGTACATAAAATATTGTGCACATCCTAATGAAATTATAACACCGTGGTTACACTCAATACTTATACATTTTTTATTAGTGATTAGTTATTCATTTAATACAAATTATTCTACTACAAAATGCTCCGGTTATTTATATGAGACATCTACAGGGTTTGACAAATCGATATTTGAATTGATAACCAGACGTTTAATAATGGCGTCTGTTGGAAATTGTATACAAGTTATTAATGTTGGTTTGTCATAGGTTCTTGAGATTACGTTAAAAGGATTACAAATGTTTAAAACAATAAAAATACACACCCTTACATCAAGTAAACTTAACTAACATATTGTGTAGGTATAATTTGTTTAGTGTCGTGTCGTAAAAGTGTTTACAAGTTATGGATAATTAACAACAGTTTATATTGGTTAGTTTATAAATTGACAGTGACTTAGTATTCTTTTTAATCTTTGAAAGTAATTAATTTCAGTTTAGTGAGATTTCGACCTTTAGTGAGAAATAATTAACGTGAGTTTATTTATAAATTTTGGGTAATTTAATAGGTACTTATCACTTCCGTAGTTATGGCGAATTCACACGATCTGTGATTAATGGTTATACTGCAGTCCTCTTTAATTTGCATTGGTTTGGGACATCAGGCAACTTTTACCGTTTAATTGGTAGGAATTTATTTTCTTTTTTCGTTAATTTGGCCTCAACTTCAGTAATATGGTTCCAGTCCTCGTCTTACGTCTTGGTATTCACTTAGTAGTAACTTCTTCTGATATTTTCTATGTTTTAATTGACAATTTTTGGTCACTCGAAACTTAGCGTCTATACCATTAAAGCGTCATGCATTCAGTAAAAAAATCTAACGGTATTTTTTGCTTGTTACCCCACAGTTTCCATGGTAACGTAATTATTCTCCTTGGTTGATCTCAAAATAAACACATTGTTATCAAATTTTGAATTTTTTGTTTAATTTGAATAAATATTTTATAATGGCTATATTTACTTGGGGATAATTTCAATGGTTGTAATCTTTACATAGATGTTCCTATTTTCTTTCAAAGATTAGTTTGATATCTTACAAGATTGGTCTAAGCCATGTATTAATGTTTTAGTCCAAAATTGATAATACTATGTTAATACATAATTTGCTTATTTCTAAGTTTTAATATAATTCTGCCATGTTCCCTTTCGTTACACATAATTATTAAATTTTGCCTGTTATTTCTTATAAAGGTATTGCTATTATTTTCTTTATAAATTCCTTACTTACTTAAAACATACTAACATATTACTGTAAAATTATTTCTTCTGGTATTTATTGCCTTAAACATTAAGCCAATAACTTCTTTCTTTAAATTAAGAAATGAACAAATTTGGTGAGTGTTATACCTACACCATCTCTTTTATAACAATAATCACCCTGGTGATTTTTATACTGAGATAATATTTTTTCTGTTTTTTACATTCACAATTATTCTGTGTCTTTCAGTCTAATATACTTAACTTAATTGCTCATTTAACATGTGCTTATGTTTTGGGTTTGTCACACTTGTTTAACTCTTTTTTCTTAAGATTATATGCTGTTTATTTTATTACACTTATCACTTCACTGTTCATCTTTGTCACTCACTACCTATCTCTAATTACCCTTATATTTCTCACTATCTCACTATCATTACACAGTTTTTGTATCTAATGAGTTCATGTCTCTTTCATTAACTTCAGACTGTCACATATCATTTTATAATATTAAAACAACATGGTATTGTAAACACATCTTTCAAATAAAACATAATTTTGTATACATTGTGTCATTAAAGTGATAAAAATTGGTTTGAAATGTCATAATTAATAATAATAACAACAATTTAATAATGTTAAAATATATTGTGTTAATTGAAACATACTACATCTGTAGCAACAGCAATAATATTAGCGAATAAATAAACTCTCCAAAACCTTATACTTTCAAACACATAATGCTGAAATAAAATACATACTGCTGAAATAATCCTAGTAAAAGTTTCAAAGTATATAGTAGGCTATACAATTTGTTCTCTGATTGAAACACGCACACATTTCTATTCCCTGCCTGTATGAGTGTAATTTTTTTTCTTTTTTCTTCACTGTCCTCTTGTCTCGCTTTATTTTTGTTAATATCTGGCCAATCTCTGGGGTTGGGTCAATGTCAGTTGTCTGTCAGTCTAGTTCGTATTTCTTATTTATTTATCAATATATATTATTTCTTAGCATTTTTTTTTTCATACTTATTGATATCAAATGTGATCAGGGTTTGGCAATGTTATAATATATATATATATTGCAACAGCACAAAGGTATAGGGTATTATGCATTACACGAGTTATTAAGGTAATTAATATAATTAAATAAATAATTCATATTGTTAGTAATAATAATTCAGCTTTCAATCTGAACTGTAAATGGAACTACCAAATTTCATGCTGGGACAGGTTAATCACGCCACTGTAACGGGGCAAACTATTGGGATTTATTGTATTCTTTAATAATTGTAAAAAGTAGTAGCAACCCAAGCTGAACAACATTTGATCACAAACGCTTGACATTTTTGAACATTTTGTAGTCCACCTCGTTCCAAGCCGTGCGAGGCACAAGAGCAATTAAGAGTCTGGGAATGCAAGTTATCAGAGAGGGTGCGTATTCATGCGTACGACCACACGTGTGGGCCGCTGTTAACAATGTGAAAGTCACGTACAAAAAATTCCATAGCCGATCATGCGATGGAAACCAAGAATCACAGAGTACAAGTTGATGGCGACGCCTAACGCCTAGCGGGTAGGTAACCAAGCGCACACACACAGTCGACCATGGTAGCCAGTTCAGTTCGCTACAACTCATCACACGGTACAGCCGCAAAGTTACGTGACGGAATCGTGGGCAACCGCAAATCATAAAATGTGAATTTTTATATATATTTAAAAATAAAAACATTATTTGGATAAATGTTCATTCATAAGAGTGACTAATTGAAATAAATTGACAGTTCGGCCGTAAAATCAGGAAGTGAGAACGAGGAGACATCTGGAGAGTACGTGCACGAGGAGGCGAGCCTTTACGAATCATGGAAGGGAAGTAAACCATAATAAATAAAAATAAATATATTCTGGCAACCATATACACACTGAAAATTCGAGGTTAAAACCGACACATAGACACAATGAGATATATCCAATAACAACATTTTACACCAAGTGAACTATTCCATCATACACCAGTGACATTTAAATATATCCAGGACGATCATATACAATTCCAGTTAGGGAATTTTAGGGAATAAATATCCCAAGGATAAAGAACCAAGTTAAGAAGAAAATGGAAAAATAAAAAATAACAAACATCAGATGACTATTACTATCAAGAAGAATCCAGTTAATAATGAAATATAGATGAGCTCAAAAATATAGAAGAAAAAATTTTAGAAATGTGAAGGAAGTAAAGAAATATAATTTATAATGAAATATCATAAGCAATTACTTCAGACAAACTAAGTATGATCTGAACTAATCACTTCTGGAAGAGAGCAATCTGTAGCATGACAGATAATCCACACAAATACATTACTCAATGATCATTAATAAAGCTCTAATATATGGAATATCCAGATGAGAATCAATTAAAAGGCACTATTAATTAATATACTCACAAGAAAAGTTAAAATAAAGAAAAAATCTGCAAATAATATATATACTACAAATTTAAAAACCCAGAAAACTAAAAATGTGAAAAACAAAATTACCCAGGTAAGATAGAAGCAGGCAATTAAGATAACCCGACAAAGAAACCAGACCAGAAGAAACAAAAGCAAACACAGCGAAATGGTACTGAAGAAAGAAGAAAGAAGAAAGAAAAAAATATAAAATGAACAAAATTACTGAAGAAAGAAGAAATATAAAATGAACAAGAATACTGAAGAAAGAAGAATGACCAAAAATACTGAAGAAAGAAGAAGGAAGTGAGACGACACATATAAAATAGAAACCCCATAGGGAGAGAACCCAAAAACCCCAAAAATAAGTGAATGTCCAAAGAGAAAGTATAACACCCCAAAAAACCTTATCACAATGTAAAACTGACAAAAACCAAAAGTGTTAATAGTATTAAATAACAGTGCATCCAAAAAGTTATTGTTTAGTTTGTATGAACAAATCTTCACAGTCCCCCCATGGTTGAATATTTCATGTTATAAAGCTAGAAAAGGACTAGTAATAATATTAATAAATCACCATGGACAAGTGTAAGTTATCGAATTATAACTGATAAACTTTAAAAAGGTGCATGAGTTGCAGTACAAAGTAATAAACCTTAAGTGTTTTGTGAACAGTATCTATTTTGATATGAAATAGTAATATTACTAATGAAAGGCTACTGAAGCTATATGAACATTCCATAGAATGAAATAAGAAACAGATAGCCGGTGTTATACTTAGAGAGGGGGAATAAATCCTTTAAAATTGGGAAATACAGAGCAGACTGTTAATAATTAGTTTTAAGAAGTGTTAACCATTATATGGAACCAAGATGTTATGTTCCTGTTCCATATAATAATTAGACAAATAAGAATTATTAGTAAGAGATATTATTGTTATAAGCTGTTATTTTGTTGTCAATTTAAATTTGGAATACCCTATCTAAAAGTAGATATCATTCCCAATGTTATAAAATATTTTTAATTATGTTACTAGGTAATCAATACACATAAAAGGTATTATTCAAGGTACCAGTTTTGATAGAGATAGGTGTTATATTTTAATTGTACAATCAATAATCACTGTTATACCAGTCAAAGAACTAATTGTTAATAAAGTATATAAGGATAAGAAGTCAGAGAAGGATATAAAATAACTACATTGGTAAAAATTTTGCAAATAGCAACACATCAAATCTAGGCCATATAATGAATTTAAACTGCAGAATAATTAATAAATCTAGTCTTATAAGCCAGTTAAACTGACAATATTTATGCAAGATAAACTCAATATATAGTATACCATGTAAATAAGGCTTTCTAAAGATATGGTCATTATATAAGTAAAATTATTTATTTATCTAATAAAATTACCATTAAAACTGGAATGGACTAACTGACATTATCATAGGAGGAGTCATAGACAAATGAATTGTATTTAAAAACCATCATTAATAAACGAAATTGAAATAAATTAAGTAAGAATATACAATTATATCAATTTCAGATTAAATAGAATAATAATTATATTAGAGAAAATGGCTATTATTTGCTTAGACAACAGGAAGTATAATTTTAGGCCTACCTTCCAAAAATGTAATAAATATAATTTTCTAATGAAACTTTGTAACACTATATTAATTACTAGCATAATAAGCAGAATAGAATAATGAAACCGAATATGTATTTAATATTTCGTACAGTTAACTAATAACGAAATTATTTTCTGAGCATAATGTATCAAAATAAAATGTATCGGAAGCTAAGATAATTTGAAACAATGTATAAGATATATTAAATAGGCTAAGATTTTCAGGAGACGAAGGAAATGAGTACAGTTCATTATTATACGTTGACGAGTGCACTTAACGTGACTTTTTGCTATAAATAACCTTTAATGGCGGTTACGTTATAAACTGAGTTCAGTGAAAATTTGTATAAAATTATTTTGAACTATTTTATTTATTGTGAAGTGGTGAAGTTAACCTATGAACAGTGTAACACCAATAAACTGAACCACATAACACTAATTAAACGGAATAACACTGATATCACACCATATACAGACTGAAAATTCGAGGTTAAAACCGACACATAGACACAATGAGATATATCCAATAACAACATTTTACACCAAGTGAACTATTCCATCATACACCAGTGACATTTAAATATATCCAGGACGATCATATACAATTGCTGAGACCATTTACACGAAGAAAGGACATCTTTATTTCAACAAATACTTCGTCAATGTTAGAGGCTTCATCGCGCATGCGCCAGTCGGCCATTTTGATCCATTCTCACTGCTGTGGAAAAACGACATTTGGCTGCAATTGGTTTGAATAAAAATCATATATAAACTTTTATTATTTCTAATTATCATTGTATTGTTTAAAATTAAGGCATTTTATAATTGTAAGTGTTATACTTTCCTGCCCATAACCTTCTCTGGCTATATCTTAAATAACCGTTTAAAGAACCATATTTTTATAATAGGAATGTAAACTTCTTATATCGACCGGCCCTGAGTGAGTCGATACTACATTGTAACATCGATTTTAATCGAACAAATTCATTATTTTTATTAATAAACGTTCTGTTTTGGTAATTTGGAGTTGATTTTTATTATAAAAAGGCTTAACAGGTAAATTAATCAAGAAACCCAACTAACCGAAAGGCGGTATATACGAAACGACAACGTTTCAAGAAGAAGAAGAAGAGAGCCGTTTTTTCGCCTAAACTTGGAGTTAACCAGATTGTCTTTTAAACAAATTTACTGAAAGTGACACTATTACCAAAATAAACACAATACCATCACATTTCTAATTACAACTAATAAACTCTATTTGTTCCTAAATTTTAAGAACCAAGTTACTCAGACAACATTTTTTCAGAAAATTTTTTTTTTTGAAATAAATTTTAAATTTTTTTATTTCAAATTGTGATAACAACATTCAAACAGATTTTATTTTGTAACCACAAAGACCAGGAACGTTACCAAATTGACGTTTCCAAAGGGAACATTCTAATACATAAATTAATCTAAATATTTTGTTTTATTACAAAATTGGCGTCCAACTAAAGGGCTGTAATTAGGGGTTGAAAGGCGGTAATTACTCGCCCAATTTCTAATTCAGCTTGGCAGCGGTTATCCAGCCAGGGAATCAGGCGAGATGCAGCATCGTGCCACATCAAAGAAGAGAGCGGCAGAGGCCGAAAAAGAACTCAATATGGATGATAAGGAGGCGACCCCAGTGGAGGACGTGGAAAAGATATTAGAACGGGTGGAACATAAACAACCAGCACCACCAGAGGAACAACCCAAAGTACCCACCCAAGCAGGGGACGTTCATGTCCAAGACAAGGAAGTGGAAAAAACTAAGACTACAAAAGAAAGTAAAATGGACAAATTAATGGAAATGTTCATGCAAATGAGAGAAGATTTGAAAAAGGACATGGAAGGAAACAGCAAGAAGATGGAGGAAAACTTGAACAAGAAAATGGATTCTACTACAGAAGAAAATAGTAAGGAAAGGAAAGAAGACCAACAGTCCTTGAAGGAAAATTTGAGTGATATAAATAAGAGCATAGAGGCAACAAAAGAAGAATTGAAGAAGGACAACCAAGCAACGAAGGAAGAATTGAGTAAAAAGATTGAAAACACCAATAAGAGAATAGAGGAAACCAGCAAGGAAATGAAGAAAGACAGCCGATCTTTAAGCCAGAAAATTGATGAAACTAATCAGAAAATGGAGGAAACCAGCAAGAAGATGGAAGAAAAATTGGAGGAGAATAACCAGAAAATGGAAGATAAGATGGGTGAAAGGTTGGAAGAGTTAAGAGAGGATAACCAACTATTATGAGAAGTTAACCAAGAGAATTTAGACAAGTTAGATGAACGAATGGAACTATTAAGAAAGGAAATGAACAAGGAACTCAAAGATAATAAGAAATCTATGACCAAAAGGCTGGAAGACGAAACCATAAATATAAATCAACAGATAAGAGAAGTTGATGGAAGATGTCGACTGACGGAAGTGGAGGTACAAGAGTTCAAGGAAGTGGCGAACACCAAGGTCACAAATCTTGAAGAATCTAATCGCAAGAAGGCAGAAGAAAACCGAAAGGAAAGCCAGGAAGAACTCAGTAAGGTACGAACTCGAATTACGGAAAGATGTGACGGAATGGAGGAAGCGATGACTAACATCACTGGTCAAGTGAGGCAGAACCAGGAAGACATGGAAGCAATTCGGAACCGACCAACCAGCTTCACTAATATCCCCATCAACGAGAACAGAGAATGGCGTAACTTCCGCCAATATAAAAGGAAGCCGATGGAGTTCTTGGCCCGTATCGAGGAATATATGGCCAAACATAGAAATAATCGATGGTCCAATAGTCGAGAACTATTGGACGAATCATTCCGGGATATGACGGACAATTGGTGGATGGTGAACAGGAGCGAGATAAACGATTATCAGCAGTTCAAAAGTTTGTTCAAGTCCAAGTATTGGTCAGAGACCACCCAGAATTTAATAAGGGACAACATCTGCAATGGCCGATACAAAACCCAGTTTGGCAGTACCATGACTGCACACTTCCTTGGGAAGGTGTGCCTGGCCAAGCACCTGGAACCAGCCATACCAGAGGAATGCCTGGTGAACAAGCTTTCCTATCATTATGATGAAGAGGTCATAAGAGCTCGAAGAGGTAGCCAGATAAAGACCATACAGGCGATGATGGAGCTATTAGAAAATTATGAGAACGAAGAATATTACAGGCAGAGTAGAAGAAGAAATGAGCGGCCAGAAGTTCGAAATAATCCGTCATCGAACAATAATAGTCAACAGATCAACAGTGGGTACCAAGGAAAGAGATATAATCCAAATTACCATAATCAGCACCCCACGAACGGTAACAATAACAACAATAACCACGGTAATACAAACCCGAACATTAACCGAAATAACAGTGGCGGCTGGTGGTTGAAAATTTTGGGGGTTGCAGTTGTGGGTTGGAAGGTATTAAATTGTTTAAATAGAAAATGCAAAAATATCACTAAGTTTATATGACTGAATGATAAATTTAGTATTGTTTTATTTAATTCACAATTATGACTTATATGGTAATATAACATTTTCTGTGTAACAGCATCCAAAAAATGTATTGAAATTATTTTGAAATTAGTTTACGTAATAACAGGCCTATTTATTTTAGTTTTAATTCACTTTAGATAAACTATTTTACTGTGTAGACATAATTAATATTGAAAAGTATAGTTATACTTAGGATTAATTTTGTCACTTACCCTTATTTGAAAAGAAAATCCATCCGCCATTCTTTCAGACTGGCAAATTTTTCAGTCACCTTCTGATTGAAATCAGGAATTTCCATGATCAGGTCCCTTTCTATTGAGAGCATGGCCAATGCAGACAACCTCTCTTGTGACATGGTGTTCCTTAGAAATGTCTTTATTCTTTTAAGCGTCGAAAAACATCTTTCTGCTTCAGAAGAGGTTATTGGTATTGTAATCAAAATTTCTAAGAGTTTTACAGCTTCACTAAAAGTTTCTTCTAACTTATTGTCTTTGAAGAAATAGTACAAACTAACAGCCCCTGACAGCCTTCTAAAATCCGTTGCACTATAGATTGTTGCAAGTTCCGTACAGAGTTTTTTAAAATTGAGAAAATTGTAAGCGTTGCATACAGTTTTTACAGTGTCTTCTGGAAATTTAGAATCATAATCTGGAAACTTTTCTAACATGAACAAAGATGCTCCTATGAGATGGCTCGTGAATCTAAACCGTTCCTTTATTTGGCATATAATCACATCACATACTTCCTTCGCCTGTCTCTTCCACTCGGTTTTGTCAATCTTCCTTTTCTTTGGAGGTGAACTTTGTGATGACTGTTGTGGCTCTCCAATGTCTGTGTCAATATTATTTCTGATTTTCAACACATTTTCTTCAAAACTTGTAAAAGACCGTTTTATAACAGTGAGATCAATATCTACTTTCTGGAGCTGATTAAAGAGTATGTCAGTAAGTGGCATAATTTTTCTAAAAAATGAGAGCCAAAAAATAAAGTTTTGACTTACTAAAACTTTAAGTGGCCAGAAGCCTGTGAAAGAGTACTGTCATTTTTTATGTGATCAGAATCTAATATTGTTTTCATGCACTGTATTAGGTCCTGCCTGTGATCATAAATTGTTGTGACACTTCTCGATTGAAAGTTCCATCTGGTAGGTACAGATCTGGGTAACCGCTTTTTTACTACTGCATCTAGTATTGATGTTCTTTGCGGACTAACTGAGAAAAAAGCGCAAAGACCTTGAACATTGGCAAAGAAAACTCGAACTTCCCTGTTTATTGATGCAGCTTTCATCACAACTAAATTCAGCTGATGTGCATGACAATGAACATATTGGGCATCGGCATAACAATTTTTTACAAATGCATGTACACCACTAGAAGTTCCAGCCATTACAGATGCTCCATCATATGTCTGTGCAATGAGCTTTTGGGGAGTTTCATTTATTTTGTGGTGTTTTAACTCATGAAGAATACATGATGCTAAGGCCCTGACGAGAAGGGTTAAGAAAAGTCCAGAATCTACCTACAGGTCTGTTTTTTGCTATGTACCTATAGATAACAGCTACTTGGTATAAATTAGACACATCCCTGTTTTCATCAGCAATAACAGCTAAAAAATTTGCTTGTTTAATTTCATCTGAAATTCTTTCGTGACAGACTTCTAGCATTATTTGTAGTAATTCATTTTGAATGGTTTTAGAAGTACCCCTAAATACTGTTGAAGTTTCAAGATGGTTTTTTAAAACTGTATCTAGCTCTGCAATAAAATCTATTAACCCTCTAAAAATTCCTGGATTATTTGATTCTTTAGACTCATCGTGGCCTCTTAAAGCTAGTTCAAACACACCACAGAAACGAATACAGTTGATAATAATACTTAGCACATATCTATTCTGCTTAACTTGTTCATTGTGAGCTACAATATTTCTCCTATAAGCTGTATCTAGTTGTTCTCCTATGTTAGTTGTTCCTAACAATGCTAACTGTAAACTATTTTTTATGTGGGTACCTGAAGCCTCGTGTTTTTTAGTTCTGTCATTAAAATGGTTTAAGTCTTTAAATCCAGTCTTAGTTCAAGTCTCCTCCCCTACAAACAATATACAAGGAAAGCAAAATAATGCAATTTTAGTGTCACACCCACATAACCAGGAATATTTATTGTATAAGTCTGTTTTAAACTTACGATTAAAAATTCTATTTCCTGACTTTACAGTTTGATTAAAACTTGAAAGATCTGGTGTAGGTCTACCTACTCTCTTAATTTCAATTTTTTCCTCAATTGGACGTAAACTGAACGGTGTTTTCGTTAAATTTTCGACAGAATTCATTGCGTCCTACGAGTTATATATAACGAATATCTTACACTATGACGCCTTAATCCTTTAACATGCACTATTATTTATATTTAACAATGAATTGTACTAACACTTAAATAACACTAACAATAAACTTCACAAAAAATTCGACCGACACTAATGAACTGAACTAATAAAACAACATAACCATACAAATTCGAACTGTCGCACCACGTGTTATTTACCAACATACTGGTGGCGCCGTGACTGACAAGCGGAGTTTGCAGTCCCTAATCACACCAGGCGAAGCTATAGCGATGTAATAGGAACATCCTAGTGTAGCCAGCCAGAACACAACTACATTGTGTTTCTCCATATACCAAGCGCGTCACAGCTGGTGTACACACCCGTAGTACACCGCGACGAGAGCGTGTACGGTTTTCATTAAGTGCTCTGCACTTTTCAATCAACAAATGATTAATTACGATTATTTAGCTTGAAAACACTTATTAATTATTGTTTTTTTCATAATTTTCTAATTTAAAATACAGTTTATGGGGGATTTACAGGATTAAAAATACAATTAAATTTACAGGATTTAATGGGGGTTGTGCAACCGTGCAACCTAAGCACGGGCCGCCACTGCGAAATAATAATGGGTTCTCCGGTAATCGAAGTAATTATTACCCGAATAATAATGTAAATAGCCAGAGAAACCCCAATTTACCAATAACACCGAGCGGTTTTACAATAACAATAGGGGTTACCCTAATAATAATAACAACAACAACAGGTTCTCCCAACCCCGGGTAAATTTTATACACGCAGAAGGAAACAGCCAAAACAGGTATAACCATCAACGGTGTAACAGTTTCCATGAGGAGGAGGATCGATGGAGAAGCCGAGAACGGGAGGATACAAGATATAACCTGCCCAGACGGGGTAACAGTTTAGATGACCCAGAACGGAACATGAACCGAAATCAACCCTCTTACGGAGCGGTCAGCAACCACTCAAGGTTTACCGACCAACACCCCGGTCGGGCCTAACCGAGATAACAGTGAGAATGAAAATTGGGTAGTAGTCGGTGAATATCCTAGTCATTCAATACTGCATAACGAACCAAAAAACGACGGAGGACCCCGAATCGCTCAAGTCAACCATATTAAAGCAGAAGGTAGCCAAAAACCTAAAAAGGATCCCAGCAAGAGGAAGGAAAATGATTACTCCAAGGTTAACATCGATAAGTATGGATCTGATAAGCTAGATGACGGATACATAATGAGGTGGTAAAGGAAATGGATGTCATGAGAACCGACAACGGCAAAAACCACAACAAAGAAGAAGAAAATAATTATCAATGAGGAGAAATAATAAGAAGAATGAACGAAGAACCAAAACGGGGGTTTAAGAAGGAAAATTAATTAAGAAATTACACCTTACAAAGGAAATATGAGCAACTGTGCAACCTAATAAAAATCTTCCACCTGGGTAAATAAAAGAAAAATAATAATGAGAAGTACATTTGAAGTAAAGAAAAGAAGAGAGCTAATACCATATTTAGGGTAATAATATATGTTAACCACTTCCATGAAAAAATATTATGAGTAATTGAATGTATGGAAGATTTAATTTTAAATGCATAAATTCAAAAACGAAGTAAGAACAACTTACTACCTGTTATTTAGGAAACAATTTATGAAGGAAATAAGGAAGAAAAAGAATTTATTGAAATTAAAAAAATTCAAAAATCAAGTAAGAACAACTTATTACCTATTATTTGTGAAATGATTTCTAGAATAATAAGAATTTATAAAATATTACAATGAAATTCAAAAATGAAGTAAGGACAACTTACTACCTTATATGTGAAACTACTTTTGGAATTGATATAAAGAAAAAGAATTTATTTAATGAACAAATTCTAAAAACAAGTAAGAACTACTTACTACCAAGTATTTATGAAAAAACTTTATGGAAAATAAAAGGAAGAAAATGAATTTAGAATAAATATGTAACTTCTAAAAACAAGTAAGAACTACCTACTACCTTATATTTGAACAACTTTTAGGATTAATAAAGAAGAAAAAGAATTTGGATAATACATTACAAACAATTATATATGGGACCAATTCTGAAAACTTTCGAGAATAAAGAAATGGCAGTACAAACCACTGATACATTAAAATGAATAAACTTATTGTGAGGTAAAATTAATGAGAATTTTATGTAAAATAAACAGAGGTAATAACCACATGGAATTAATAATTAAAGAGTGCATTTGGATAAAAAGCAAGAGCAGAATAAAATTTGAAAAAGAAAGAAAAAACTATGTATAAATAAATCCATAAGAAAAATATGATCATAGAATAAATGTCAATTATAAGAAAGACAATTAAAAGAGTAATTGCAAGAACAAAATACTAGTGGAACGATTCATAAGAATTAAGAAAAGAATAAAAATATAATACAAAATATATGCTACCAATGACCAGAAAGAGATTGTAATAACAGTCAAAATATGACAGAGAATTAAAAATAAATAAAACTTTACACTGAATAACAAGTGATAATTATATTATACCAGCTTCCAACCATAAGGAGAGATAAAATGCCAGCAGAGCTAACCATTGAGAAAAGTAACTGAGATAGAAATTAACTAAGATAGAAATATTAACAGATCTGAGCAAATACGAAGTGAAGTATCCAAAGATATTTAATTTTTTTTTATAGTCATAAGGTGGACTATTCTTATATAATTTTTATTAATAACTGTCTGTAGATAAGTCCAGCAGTATTATCAGAGATGATTTACCTCTGTAATCAATAAATGACGTAGTATGGCCAGCAGAGAGTGTAGCCTACAGAGCCCCTCTGGACACTGCCCCAGCTAATGTGTTAGGGAATTTTAGGGAATAAATATCCCAAGGATAAAGAACCAAGTTAAGAAGAAAATGGAAAAATAAAAAATAACAAACATCAGATGACTATTACTATCAAGAAGAATCCAGTTAATAATGAAATATAGATGAGCTCAAAAATATAGAAGAAAAAATTTTAGAAATGTGAAGGAAGTAAAGAAATATAATTTATAATGAAATATCATAAGCAATTACTTCAGACAAACTAAGTATGATCTGAACTAATCACTTCTGGAAGAGAGCAATCTGTAGCATGACAGATAATCCACACAAATACATTACTCAATGATCATTAATAAAGCTCTAATATATGGAATATCCAGATGAGAATCAATTAAAAGGCACTATTAATTAATATACTCACAAGAAAAGTTAAAATAAAGAAAAAATCTGCAAATAATATATATACTACAAATTTGAAAACCCAGAAAACTAAAAATGTGAATAACAGAATTACCCAGGTAAGATAGAAACAGGCAATTAAGATACCCCGACAAAGAAACCAGACCAGAAGAAACAAAAGCATACACAGCGAAATGGTACTGAAGAAAGAAGAAAGAAGAAAGAAAAAAATATAAAATGAACAAAATTACTGAAGAAAGAAGAAATATAAAATGAACAAGAATACTGAAGAAAGAAGAATGACCAAAAATACTGAAGAAAGAAGAAGGAAGTGAGACGACACATATAAAATAGAAACCCCATAGGGAGAGAACCCAAAAACCCCAAAAATAAGTGAATGTCCAAAGAGAAAGTATAACACCCCAAAAAACCGTATCACAATGTAAAACTGACAAAAACCAAAAGTGTTAATAGTATTAAATAACAGTGCATCCAAAAAGTTATTGTTTAGTTTGTATGAACAAATCTTCACAGTCCCCCCATGGTTGAATATTTCATGTTATAAAGCTAGAAAAGGACTAGTAATAATATTAATAAATCACCATGGACAAGTGTAAGTTATCGAATTATAACTGATAAACTTTAAAAAGGTGCATGAGTTGCAGTACAAAGTAATAAACTTTAAGTGTTTTGTGAACAGTATCTATTTTGATATGAAATAGTAATATTACTAATGAAAGGCTACTGAAGCTATATGAACATTCCATAGAATGAAATAAGAAACAGATAGCCGGTGTTATACTTAGAGAGGGGGAGTAAATCCTTTAAAATTGGGAAATACAGAGCCGACTGTTAATAATTAGTTTTAAGAAGTGTTAACCATTATATGGAACCAAGATGTTATGTTCCTGTTCCATATAATAATTAGACAAATAAGAATTATTAGTAAGAGATATTATTGTTATAAGCTGTTATTTTGTTGTCAATTTAAATTTGGAATACCCTATCTAAAAGTAGATATCATTCCCAATGTTATAAAATATTTCTAATTATGTTACTAGGTAATCAATACACATAAAAGGTATTATTCAAGGTACCAGTTTTGATAGAGATAGGTGTTATATTTTAATTGTACAATCAATAATCACTGTTATACCAGTCAAAGAACTAATTGTTAATAAAGTATATAAGGATAAGAAGTCAGAGAAGGATATAAAATAACTACATTGGTAAAAATTTTGCAAATAGCAACACATCAAATCTAGGCCATATAATGAATTTAAACTGCAGAATAATTAATAAATCTAGTCTTATAAGCCAGTTAAACTGACAATATTTATGCAAGATAAACTCAATATATAGTATACCATGTAAATAAGGCTTTCTAAAGATATGGTCATTATATAAGTAAAATTATTTATTTATCTAATAAAATTACCATTAAAACTGGAATGGACTAACTGACATTATCATAGGAGGAGTCATAGACAAATGAATTGTATTTAAAAACCATCATTAATAAACTAAATTGCAATAAATTAAGTAAGAATAGACAATTATATCAATTTCAGATTAAATAGAATAATAATTATATTAGAGAAAATGGCTATTATTTGCTTAGACAACAGGAAGTATAATTTTAGGCCTACCTTCAAAAAATGTAATAAATATAATTTTCTAATGAAACTTTGTAACACTATTAATTACTAGCAAAATAAGCAGAATAGAATAATGAAACCGAATATGTATTTAATATTTTGTACAGTTAACTAATAACGAAATTATTTTCTGAGCATAATGTATCAAAATAAAATGTATCGGAACCTAAGATAATTTGAAACAATGTATAAGATATATTAAATAGGCTAAGATTTTCAGGAGACGAAGGAAATGAGTACAGTTCATTATTATACGTTGACGAGTGCACTTAACGTGACTTTTTGCTATAAATAACCTTTAATGGCGGTTACGTTATAAACCGAGTTCAGTAAAAATTTGTATAAAATTATTTTGAACTATTTTATTTATTGTGAAGTGGTGAAGTTAACCTATGAACAGTGTAACACCAATAAACTGAACCACATAACACTAATTAAACGGAATAACACTGATATCACACCATATACAGACTGAAAATTCGAGGTTAAAACCGACACATAGACACAATGAGATATATCCAATAACAACATTTTACACCAAGTGAACTATTCCATCATACACCAGTGACATTTAAATATATCCAGGACGATCATATACAATTGCTGAGACCATTTACACGAAGAAAGGACATCTTTATTTCAACAAATACTTCGTCAATGTTAGAGGCTTCATCGCGCATGCGCCAGTCGGCCATTTTGATCCATTCTCACTGCTGTGGAAAAACGACATTTGGCTGCAATTGGTTTGAATAAAAATCATATATAAACTTTTATTATTTCTAATTATCATTGTATTGTTTAAAATTAAGGCATTTTATAATTGTAAGTGTTATACTTTCCTGCCCATAACCTTCTCTGGCTATATCTTAATTAACCGTTTAAAGAACCATATTTTTATAATAGGAATGTAAACTTCTTATATCGACCGGCCCTGAGTGAGTCGATACTACATTGTAACATCGATTTTAATCGAACAAATTCATTATTTTTATTAATAAACGTTCTGTTTTGGTAATTTGGAGTTGATTTTTATTATAAAAAGGCTTAACAGGTAAATTAATCAAGAAACCCAACTAACCGAAAGGCGGTATATACGAAACGACAACGTTTCAAGAAGAAGAAGAAGAGAGCCGTTTTTTCGCCTAAACTTGGAGTTAACCAGATTGTCTTTTAAACAAATTTACTGAAAGTGACACTATTACCAAAATAAACACAATACCATCACATTTCTAATTACAACTAATAAACTCTATTTGTTCCTAAATTTTCAGAACCAAGTTACTCAGACAATATTTTTTCAGAAAATTTTTTTTTTTAAATAAATTTTAAATTTTTTTTATTTCAAATTGTGATAACAACATTCAAACAGATTTTATTTTGTAACCACGAAGACCAGGAACGTTACCAAATTGACGTTTCCAAAGGGAACATTCTAATACATAAATTAATCTAAATATTTTGTTTTATTACAATATATATATATATATTTTAGTAAAACTACAAATAAATACAGATATAAAGATAGAAAGAATTATTTGATACTAATAAATGTTGTCTGAATCTCACTGTTGAACTCGCCGATGAAAAAGGTCCACGTTGGATTCGCCAATTTGTAATTGAACCCAAATTACAAATAAAATTAAATATAGTAGTATAAATAATGTATAATAAAGTGTAATGTGTTGATGAGTAAAAATTTTTGTTAGTTATAAATTGTTTTTGTTTAATTAATTAATTTAATTTAATTAATTAATAATTAATTAATTGTATGTTTTTTAATTACTTCCAATTAAATAAGTTAGATTTTGTGTTCCGAAAATATTTGTTTCTATGGATAATCTAATTGTGTAGTTAGATCCATTAATTCTCTCTTCTGACTTTGCTCTTCTTCTTCTTCTTCTCGAATATTTCTTTTATCACTCTAAATTATTTTTAGAAGAAATGAATAACTAGCATTTACTATACAAATAAATACAAACTCTTGTAACTGAATAATTATGTTCATTTATTAACATTTGAAATTATGTGCCATTTTGGCTGCGCGTGGACCAGGCATTGGTTGATATTTTCTCAAGTCGGTAGTGAACAAAATTGACAAAATATATGTTTACAAAATTAATTAATTCGGATTCTTTTAACTGTCAAAATGGTCAGAGAGGGCAAGGAACAAGATACAATGCTTACAACTATTTTAAATAAATTGTTATGGCTGAAACAACAACATTATTATGTAAATTGTCAATTATTAAAAGTAAAATCGAACCATTTGTCGAGTGATGTCACTGGCTTCGAGGAGGCTGTGTTCTGTGCTCGCTAAGAAATCCAGCATGGCCGCCGTCACCTCGACTTCTCTGCTATGTAAAGCTGATACGATGTTGGATCTTCTCCCTCAGAAATAAATGAGAATTCCTTTCTCTGCGAAGTTGCAGTAGTCCTGGAATATGGTGTGGAGTGTTCTTCCTTCTTCTGCGATGTCGTTCTGTGATTGTTTACTGGTGCAGTGTTCGGTGTTCAAATGTGTTGGATTCGTGTTCTGCTAATATGGTTTAAAATTTTCTCAAAATGGCCGTTGATTTCTGGTGCTCGTGTTAGATAATGTTATTGCTGTTGTTCTGGATTAGTTTGGTGTTAATTATTATCTGTTGGTGTTATCTTTACTTAGTTAACCTCTGTTACACTTTTCGAGGCTGCACTCATAGTTTTTTCACTAATTTATACTTTTTTGGTCTTCTGTCGGTAGTTTCTGAACTGTTCACATTAACGATTAACAATAGAGTGATCACTGAAAGTCGTCGTTTTGGGGTAATTTATGAAATGTCTTTTTCCTCTTCCCATTATCTTTTTATAAAAGTACATGTCTTGGATTTGTTTCAACTTCTATACATACATAACAAGTTTTCCTATTTATTGCTGTAACTCAATTATTTATTAATTTCACGAAAATCTAACTATTCAGCAATATTCTTAAGCTAATTTTACATAATTTGATATATAGCTGGGTCTGTTTTAAGTTCAGATAAGCCTAAAATTTACAATTTTTGATATTTATTGTAGGCCTCATATTTTGTACAAATTTAGTATTTAAATGGTTTACAAGTGTTTTTCTGTTAATATTTCCATGAAATAATATTACTCACTCCATGATTATTATTTGTTGTTAATAATTTTGTTGTTATAACACTTCAATATTGATTAATTTACTTTTAATCTGAGTTGATTACCATTTTAGGCCTAGTATTAGTTATTTCCAAATAAAGTTAATTTTCTTCCTTTGTCATTACATTCGTTATTATTTGTATCTGTACTGATTACATTTTCATATTTTTGTGTTGTATGGACTAAACACATATAATTCATTATATTATGTAGTTTGATTGAATTTATTCAATTAAGTTTGACTCTCTGATAGATGGTTTTGGTTTACATTACTGGTCTGTTTTTCTATAGTGGTGTGTTAGTTAATCTGCTTTGTACTTTTTATATGGTTTACAGTTTTAAATAAAATTATAACATTCCTATTACCTACTTGCCTTCTCTGCCTTAACAAACTTGAAAATTACTTAACATTATTTTGAATACAACAGAACATCTTATTATCTACTATTTTTCATATATCATCTAATTATAACAAAAATATCTTATGCCTATTATTTTCAACTGTATCATCTAATGATAACAAAATATCTTATACTTATCATTTTTAACTATCTTACTTAGTTATAACAAAAATATCTTATCCTTATTATTCCCTAGACATAATTTAATTAGAAAATAAAAACATCCTATTACTAGTGATACTGTCAGTCATTAACTGTCTTTTGTATTTATGTTTCTTTTGGTAATAACTTAACTGTGATAAAAACATCTTATATCTATTATCCCTTTATATCTAATATATTATCTGATTAACAATAAATAAAAAACATCTTATTATTAGTTATACCCTCAGTTATGAACTGTCCTTTGGTATTTATGTCCTTCTCACAATTTACTTAACTGTAATTAAAAAACATTTTATTGGTAATAGTATTTCTTATATATAATTAAAAAAAAAAACTCTTATTACTAATAATGTTGTCAGTCCTTAGACTGTCTTTGATTCTTATGGTTTTACTAGTATTATTCTACGCTCATGGTAGTCCTTTTATATTATTCTTTTCCAACTCCTTCATTGAATATTTTTTCATAGATTTTTTGCTATGTTGTTCACTACACTCACTGTAGTTTCTAATTTTTATTACATCACTTCACTTTATATTTTCTACACTATGGTAGTCTTTTTAGTGGGTTCTACTCTATGGTAGTCTTTTTGGGTTGTTATACATTATACTTATACCTAGTTTACAATTCAGTTTTAATTGTATTGCATCTTGTAACTTGAGTTACTGGGTCTAACATATATTGGTTTTAATTTAGTTTCAATGGGGTATGTATTCCTTTATTAACATTTTTGGAATAGCTCTTCTTATTTCTAGGCTCTTTTTAGGAATCTTGACATATTTTGTCCTTTCTTCCTTATTATATAAGTAAATTCCTTGTCTTGTTTAAATGATAAATTTAAATGATAAACTAAGTGAATTAAAACAAGAGAATATAAAACAAACAGAAAATTTAAAAGAAGAATTAAAACAGTATAATTTAAAACTCTCAGAAAATTTAAATGATAACTAGGTGAATTAAAACAAGATATAATAGATTGTACTACACAGTTAGCAGATAAAATTATAGACACGAATACGCGCATAGATGCACTAGAAAATAAAGTTAAACAAGCCCTGCATGAACAATCTGTTAGGTTAGAGAACAAGCATAAAGGGTTACGCGTAGAATGGAGGATAGATTTAAAGGACATTCATAAACAAATAAATGACAGTGTAAATGAGAAACTAAATATGATAAAGCATGAACAGGACAGTAAAATACAGGATGTTCATGATCTGCTTCAAGCGATCACGAGTAAAACGAGTGAGATAGAAACACACACAATGGTAATAGATAATAAGCTAGAAGAAACGTCCAATCCAAGACTGTGAAAGATTATTCTGGAGAGATGTCCACTATGAAGGAAGAGGTGAAGAGTGAAATGGACCAACTTCGAGAGGAGCTACGTAGACATCCAGCGCCGATGATGATGTATCCCGCACCAGTAGAAGAAAGGGTTAAATTAACATTTGCAGGAAATAAATGGGAGAACAGCATGGAATTTTTAGCCAACTGCGAAAAAGAAATGGAAAAAATTGGTAGTACCATTGACGATAATGAAAAAATAAATTTTGTTACTCGACATTTCAAAGATTCAGCAGCACAGTGATATACTATAATATGTGATAATGTCACAAATTATCAACAATTCCATGACTTGTTTGAAAATAGGTATTGGAATATCCATACACAACGTCAAATACGTGATCAGCTAGAATATGGTAAATTTAATAGTCATGGTCGTCAGAGTATAGAACAGTATACAATACCACAAATTGAAAGAGTGAAACATCTTAAACCTAAGTTTTCAGAATATGAAATAATATCTAAACTGTCTTACCATTTTCAGAAAAATATCCAACTCGCTGTTTACACACAAGGTATTAAAACAATTGAGGAATTTTTAATACTTGTAACACAATCTGAAAACATCACTCGCAGTGAGAATACAACAAATACAACACAATTATCAACCGCATGATAATCAAAATAATTATAACCATAATCACAGCCGTGATAATTATAAGCCACCAACGCAATAAACGCGAAATAAATCTTATGTTAACGCAAGTACCGCACAAGTGTCTCTAACACAAGCTAATAAGCAAGGCGTTCGTCAAGAGAGGGAGAGCGACCAGAGAGAGATAGAACGTGGAAAAGAGAAGAGAGGTGATGCATGGCGTTCAAAGAAATTCTCCACACCATATG
Source organism: Magicicada septendecula (assembly GCA_034769895.1). Lineage (NCBI taxonomy): Eukaryota > Metazoa > Arthropoda > Insecta > Hemiptera > Cicadidae > Magicicada > Magicicada septendecula. The sequence continues at coordinate 75,899,967 of CM068371.1, read as the reverse complement.
ATCGCCCACTCCATGCAGTACAAACAAACGATAACAACAAGGGAGTGCGAAGTGGAAATTGCTGTACAATCGACTTCTCGACAACAATGACTGAAGGAGCGGTGCACGATGAACAATATATATCCTGTCAACTGACGAGACGAATTGTTTAGCACAAGCGAAGGTGGAATCAAGCGGAACTTCACACAATGCCCGACTGTAAATAAAAATTATTTAAAAAGTACGATTTTACCTATTAATAATATGAGAAATAATATGTGAATAATATGTTAATAATAATATGTCAATACATCAAGCATTGTCATTTCTACTGAAATGTAGATTAATGAACTCTCGTTTACTGAAATGGATTTTAGCCAGAAGAATGTGAGGAGATCTACAATAAGGAAGATAACAAAGTATGTCTATTATCCATACAATTTGAAGCTAGCAACGAAGTAAGAAGAATTCTACAAAATCTAGCAGAAGAACAGGATCAAGATAATACCTTACAAAATTTAAAACGTCAATCTCACCTACAAGCTCAATATAAGCTACATAACAACATTCTTTTCAAATTAATAAGACATGATTGGAAAGTTGTGTTGACAAACGAGATGTTATTTAAACTGATAACACCAACTCATGAGAGCTTAGCTCATGCATAGGTATTAAAATGTTATTTATCCCTTAGAGAAGATTTTACTATCAATAACATGTTTAGAAAAATTAAAAATGAATTGAAGAAATTTTATGATTGCCAGACTGCTAAGCAACATAATCTTCACATATATGTGGAAATGCAAAGTATACAGAAGGAGGCGAAAGGGGAGTTAGTTGCAGTGGACTTCTTAGGGCCATTACTACGATCAAGTCGGAGGGTTAAATACATACTAGTCTGTATAGATGTGTTTTCTAAGGCAGTTCATCTGTATCCTATTATGCGACCCACAACGAAAGCTGTCCTAAAAATTCTGTTACAAAAATATATTCCAATCCATATACCACTGACTACTGATATTGTACTGTGCGTGCAGGGCGATGTAATATTAAATGACTTAATAGAACAGAAAATAATTAGGCTACTCTACTGATTACTTTTATGATCTACAAGTGACGTGAAAAAATAATTGGGAGCTGGAGATACTACTGAGGTGGATTTAACGTTGTGCAGGCAAAGATGTTCTAACATTTTAGATTATCTAACAGAAAGTAGAATTTTATAATCTAAATCCTTTTAGTTAAGGTGAATTCTGAAATCTAATGATTTTAGATAAAATAAATTTTTCCTCTTGTTTTCTTCAACACAAATTTTTGACTTAAACGTACTTCCAAAAATTTACTATTAAATTTTAATTGTTGTAATTGTTAACAATAAATTGTCTGTTTCTAAGCAATTGAACGAAACTAATGAATTTATTTATTTTAATTCAAATTGTCAATGATTAAAGATGTAATGCCGTTGGTGTCTCTGCAAATAAATCCTTCTCATGGAATGTTTACCCACTGTGAAATATTCGAGGTTTACAGGATATTTTGCTGTTTTGATTGCTGCGATTAGGGCTTGGGCATCATACTCACACACCCGTTTGGCGGACACACGGCCTGCGTTGCAGTCTGCATGTTGGGGGTCAGTGCGAGTGCACGGCTTGTATTGACTCCACATGTACTCTGATTAGGCGCAAGCATGTGTCACCCACGCGTACAGACTCACACCGCACAGCTTGAGCCGACATGTCCCGCGTTGCATTCTGTGTGTTGGGGTTCAGTGTGAGCACGCGCGGCTTGCATTGACTCCAGCACACGTGACTCACACCACACAGCTTGAGCCGGCATGTCCCGCATTGCATTCTGTGTGTTGGGGTTCAGTGTGAGCACGCGCGGCTTGCATTGACTCCAGCACGCATGCGTACATGTTGTGCTCACGATGCACACACATGCTTTGTTGTTATGATTGTGGCACTCAGAGTAGTAAAACTTTCCAACCTGAGTATTTTCACATTGGGCAAATACAACCAGGGTTGAATTTATTGCAGAGACACTAAACATCAAAACACATTACTATGCAGTCACATATCTTCAAATGAATGTATGAATGAGTAGCAGAGTTTTAACTGTGAAGTACAGAATTAGTGCCTAGGGCTGCTATAATGTAAAAATTAGTGTAGACATAGCAGACATGAAAAGTAGAATAGTGTGTGCTAAACACTTTTGGGCATTTTTACACTAAAGCTACACATTTTGATCATCTTTCATTAAACTGGCAATATAATAATAATTATACTCAGTGTGGTCAACCAAATGTGTAGGAGCACCTACTGATGCACATACAGTGCAAAGGATTGTTAACTGTTGACAACATACGAGTGATATTTCATGATCTGATGTTGAAGCACATGCTTTGAAACACATCATCTATATATTAAAAAGAAGTCACAAGGCGGATTGAAAAATGTTACCTTGTCTATCTGAGTGTAATTGTTCATTATTTTCAAGTACGTTATCAGTAGCCACCATGGTTTCCAATAAAAATCCCATGGTTTTTACTACTGTAGCTTTACACCTTTCTCCTCTCCTCTCTCTCACTCTCTGTCTCTGTCTGTCTGTCTCCATCTCTGTCTGTCTGTCTGTCTCTCTCTCTCTCTCTCTCTCTCTCCTCTCTCTCTCTCTTTCCTCAAAAACCACCACCTGTGACACTAATTATGGAAAGTTGAAATATACTTTGTTGGAAAGGTTGAGGAAAAAGTACATACGAGGTGAACTCAGAATCAAAAATGTTGTGAATGTAAAGATGCCGTAAGGCAAGACAAAAGGCATTTGTGAAGCGAATGCCAGTGGGACATATTAGTTAAGGAGTGTTGTGGTTACTTGTCTTTATTTGTGCTAATGGTTCCCTGTTTATTTACAAATAAAAATAAAATACAGCTGATTATACATTAGTAGAAAGCACAAAATTAATAGTTACTACACCACATTTGCCGTTTTCATTTTACAACATTTGATGTCCATGTAGATATCCACTAAGAAACTAAGGAAATGTCAAGAGCATGGCACACTGCTTATACGTTAGTACAAAACACAAAGTTAATAGTTACCATACTGCATCTGCCATTTTCATTTCATGAAAGTTGCAGTCCAAGTAGATGTCCACTAGAAGACTACCATCGTTGTCATGGGCACAGTTGTAAACTGTAACGGGTCTACAGGGAATGCCAAGTGCACGACATACTGTAATCATACGCATAAATGTCTGGTATAGAATGATTATACAGATTCCTCTCTACACTTACCCCAATGCATCTGTCATCGTTGTCTGGGATCTGTCATCCCAGACTACCATCGTTGTCATGGGCACAGTTGTAAACTGTAACGGGTCTACAGGGAATACCAAGTGCACCCTGCATACTGTAATCATACGCATAAATGTCTGGTATAGAATGATTATACAGATTCTACACTTATCCCAATGCATCTGATTTCACTGTCAATGTACTAAAAACTCTTAGTCTACATATGTTGGTATACTGTGTATCACACAATATCCCAATTTAAATTATATATCCCATTTGTGTCTCTGTAACAATGGCTTGATGATATGACATTTTGTGAGTGAGTAGCGAAATGAATAACTTTAATTTATCAAATCATTTAACACATGAACCCAATATTGTGGAAATTTATATGTTTATGTGTATTTATATGTATGGTAATTTAATTTTATTATGTATAATTCTTTATTGTTATCATAACAGATAATGCAACAACACACTCTAAGGGAGGGTTTTCATCATTTGGTGACATATTTTCCCTCGTTGAATGGTGAATGGTTATATGAACCAAAATATGGCATAGCTGAAACAGGTCACCTATGCTCTGACGTCTTCATCAGTAGTGCATGTTCAGTTTTTGTTACATGTCTTTATAACGGGTACACGTGGTAGTGCTGGCAGGATTGTAGCATATGAGGTTGCATAGTGTTGGCTGTTAAAGCCACATCATGATAAGATTTATGCTAATTTCTCTGATATTGAGGCAAGTCAGCAGTGGCTTCAGTATTTCAAATGGTTCCTTGATTTTTCTCCCAGATGTGTTATTGATGATAGCTGTGGTTTTGGTATGCTCAAACCCAATATCCTGTCCATTAGTATTATCAGAAAGCCAACGTGTTGCCTCATCTTGTTGTATATTAGAGAATCCCCAACCCACAGGCAAAGTAATATTATGAATACCGGTACTGTATAATATATTAAGTGTTATTGTGATTGGTATTCTTAAAACTATTAAGTTTGTTGGTTAAGGTTAAGTATGTAGGTTATGTTACTCATGTGTATTTATATTCACCACTATTGATGTACGAGGGTTATTCAGAAAATAAGTTATGTTTTTAAATATTGCTGCGGTATCCATGCCATCACGCTGTTGTGCATGCATGACCATTTTGTTGGTTCGTTGGCAAGCCAACAACACTATTTGTAAACAACTGTGCACTAAGTAAGCTTCATTGGACGTATTTCTAATGTTGAAGAAATTCGATAAACCCGCTGCGTGTGAAAGTACGTATGTGAAAGAGTTCTTCACCGTCAGATTTTCTATATTTATGGAGAAGAAGCATTGAGCGACTCAATAGTACCAAGATGGATGCAACTTTTTTGTTTAGTCCTATCCAGAGTAAGCTACGGATGATGCTTACCTGGGACATTGAGATGAATCATGGCATTTCACACACACTGCTGATGCAACGGAACATCTCCTCACAGAGTTTAGCTGGAAACAAGTTAATCATCCGCCTTGCAACCCAGACCTTACACCAAGTGAATATCACCTTTTTAAGCATGAGAGAAATCCTTCCTTTGTGGCTAATGATGTCAAATAAGCTGTTAATACATGGTTCAAATCACAGGTGGGAAATTTCTATGACGAAGGTTTATTATGTTATCGTGCCTTGCTACGAAAAGTGTTTCAAAAATGACAAAACTATATAGGAACATTTCTAAGGTGTATACTTCAAACAGAAATAAAAATGTTTTGTAAATATATTCTTAGATTCATTTAATACCCTATCGGAACTTACTTTCTGACTAGCCCTCCTATAACTTGCATTATATTGATGAACACTATAGAATACACTAGTATGTTCTGTATCCAGACCCCAGGCTTTAAATGGGCTGACTGGGCAAATGCCCAGGGCGCCTGGTCCAAGGGGGCGCCAAGGAACGAAAAACAATACGCGTTAAGACTATAAGACAGTAGACAGTTGAGTGTTATTGTTAAAATTCTAGGAATGAAGGAAACTACGTTCGAATGCAATTTGTGTGTGTGTATAATGTGTGAATAATTTTTGTTGTGTGTAGCCTACATAGTGATTATATCACTTGCAATACTGAAATGCTATCGGTACTAATAGTTTATACTTGGGAAAAAACCAAAATTTACACATTCAACAATAACTTGGTGGGGGGGGGGGAGAAAAGTAAAAAAATGAAAGGGGGCCGGCTATAAGAATGCTTTGCCCAGGGTGCAAGGTACCTGAAATCGGGGCCTGTCTGTATCACTGTACAATACATTCATAATTATGTAAGCGTAGTTTGTTCTACAAAATTCTAGACAAGCGTTGAATGATCTCAATTATACTAGTAAGTGGTCAATGTGCAAATGATGGTGGGTTGTGAATGACGTCATTACCAACCATATATAAAGCAATAAGAGGCAGAGAAAAATCAGTTGAGATTGAGAGTTCAGTTAATGAGTTACAGGGTTTAGTGCATGTGTTAATATTTGATACCTCATTTGTGGATCAGTATTATATTTCTCTGTTATCTTTTTTTGGCTTGTATAAATTATGGTTGTGTTAATATTTGATATCACAGTTGTGGATCAAAATTGAAGTTTGTGTGTTATATTTTTATTTGTTTAAATACACAACGTGTTGACAGTGATATGAATGTTTTATTTCAGTTGCTGACTGAGAAGATGACAATCTCTTCACCAACAAATGTGTTATCTGATATTCTGGACTGCCACATGTAGGTCCTGTTGCAGTCAGAGTAAGTGCCTGTGGTTTTATTGGAGATATCTGTTGTTTGTTTATCTATTTTAGTGTGGTGCATTTAGTGTAGTGCATTTAATATATGAAAAATGTATAATTGAAATGAAATAACACAGGAAGTTTAGGTGCCAGGATCTTGGAGAAAAACGAGTAAGTGTGAAAATCATATAAGTGGGAAAGATATAAAGAAGTTTTATTGTATGTGATTTGGAACAGACAGTGGACAGGCAGTGTGCTTCAAGAAATTTATAAATTTTGTTGTCCAAACAAATCAGCTGTGAATATAAGGCCACACAGTTTTTATTGTGTAACATAGTTTGTAAAATATGATGTGGATTACTTCAATATGCGTAAACTATGTGGATTAGTACTGGTAAGAATTCACTGGTGCCCTCACATTTGGAAGATCTGAATTGATTATATTAACATTCAAACTGAGAGATCTTACAATTAAATCTGAAAGATAGTTTGAAATTTTAAGTAGTTATAATTCAACAACACATTCTAAAGGAAGGTTTCCATCATTTTGAGACATATTTCCCCCTTTGAGTGGTTGTATGAACCAAAATATGGCATAGCTGAAACAGGTGTCGAGGTCTAGGAGAAAGACCATGTAGTGCTCAAACTACACATAACTGCTGAGTACCATTTGGTTTATTAGACAAAACAGGTATCACGCATTACAATAATCAGTATAACCAAACAGGATCATTATAGTTATTAGGCATTAGAGTAATAATTGCTCGTATTTTAATCAAAATTAGCAATTGATATACTGAACAGTTAATTTTGTTGCTTGTAAAATTAATAATTGGATCATTGCTAAATTTGAGTTATAAATGCAGCTTTATATTTTAAATTTATATTGATCTTTTTACAAGCTTACAGCGCCCATCTTAAAGTTCTCTAATCACCCTCTAAAGGTGTGTGTATCTCAGGTTGAGGACTGCACTTATAAGCTATAATGTTACTGTTACTGTAATGTTCATAAATATTTTACAAATTAAACTGCAAAGCCAAAACATCAGCTATGAACTCAATGATTATGATAGATTTATGTTGTGCTAAGTACTAGTAATCGATACCAGGTACTAGTTGTGCTAAGTACCTGTTGTGCAAATACCAGCCAACACCCAGCTGTCACCATATTTGATGGGTTGCTTTGATTTGTAATATTTTGATAAGATTTTCACGCTACCAGCCCAGCCATTTGGTTCCGTGCCATCAATACAATCTACACCATGCTTAACTAATAGTACTCCAATGTTATTCTTGCAGTTCAGCTGGAAACAACAAGAATAAAAATAAAAATTAGTTGTGCAAGGTGCACAGTGGCTGGTGCAGAGGTGAAATATTGTGGAATCTGGTTTCTTATAAAGTTTTACATTCAATCAGTACTTGATCAAAGTAAATTTATATAAATAACAACTCACAAATTTTGAATCTATAATTAAAAGTGGTAAACTTTAGAACTTTCAAAAGCACAACTTATTCATACAGGTCAGAGCATTCTAAATTATTTAATGTAATGGACTTATATTGTGAAGTGAATGCACTGGACTTTGGCAGCTGACTAGATATTGTCATGAGAGATTATATGACTTAATTTGGTAAAGTTACAACAGCATTTCTTTTGTGAATACATCAACTGCTATTCCCAAAATAAAAAGATGTAAATTAGATCTCTTCCATGATTGGGGCATTACTGCATGTAATAAATTTACCAGAGAATGTTCTCTGGCTCTGAAATGTCATTTTGTTTATTTTTGTCCACCTCAGGGGATATTGCCATATTGAAGCACTGTCCATGTGGGCAAGGGGGCTTGTGTGCTCTAGTGAACATTGAGGACTCTGCATTTGATAGCGTAACTACTGGCAGGGACTCCCATTTCGGACAGGGCTCAGCCCATGAGCCAGACAAAGATCACGCATCTATTATCCCATGTCCTTACCTATACTTCCCTTTCCTTGTTATACCTTTCATCACCCTATGGGCATACCGGACTCACTACCCATGAAGAAGGTCTAGGAGAGGGACACCCTGAAATCAATGAAGCTGGTCCTCTAGGTTGGGGTTCCATGATAGGTTAGTTCCCTTCTGAGTAAAACACAAACTCTTGCTAGGAAACTAAGGAAGCAGGAAAATGGACAAATCTTTTTTGTATAACATGGCAAAATGAAAAAGGCTTATGGTTTTAGAATTGAGACACGGAATGTTCTTTCTAAGACCTAGGGTTCTAAATGTGGTTTCAGATAAGATTTTTAAGTACAAGATTAATGTGACTGGTATTCAGGAGATATGACGAATTAGTTCTGGAATCTTGGATAAGAAGAATTACTCAGTATGTTATAGCTGGCACTCCAATATATATGTCAGGAGCAGGATTTATTGTTAGCTAGAAACAAAACAACTAGAAATAGATTTTAAAGCTTCACCATGATAGAAAAGCCATCTACAATATAGATTTCAGTTTATAACAGACATCAAACACATCAGTAGTAAAAAGAGAGTATTGTTCCGGACAGTGGTGTATCTAGAATTTGACCTTTGGGGGGGGGGTTGGAGGACCGTCGGCTTCATACAAAAAAAAAAACAAGTAAAGACTAATCAACATTACTATCTTTAAAGTGGCTGAAATCAGTTCCATTTAAGTAAATGGTAATAACACAATAAAAATATTCTTTATTGAAACATTTTTTACAAGATACTTATTGACTGATTGTTTTTCCTATATTTCGTATTTCAAACGTATATGCTAGTGCTGTGTAAAAAACCTGTTTGTATATATTAAAAAAGAGATACTACTATATTACATATATGGCTGAAGAAATAATACAGACTACAAAAATATGAGATTAAGAAATTCCATCAAATTATTCGACCCTGTGGTGGTGGTGGTGGGGGTCTAGTCCATAATTATGACCCTATATATTGCAGACAACTTACAAGAACTGATCTTATTACTGCCATTGATTATGGCAACATAACTGAAAGGCAACTCCAAGAAAAGAACTTAGACAGTTTTGTGCACCCATCAATTGTTACAAATCAAATCCTATCAACTTCCATCTAGTGAACAACTGTGATTACATTGTGTGAACAGACTTTTCTTGACATTCACAGTATGGCTCAAATCTATTATCAAACGATTGATTTGACCTGGAATAAGGTGTGGCATTCAAAAACATACTCAGGCACCCACATGGGATCGAAGGAATAAAGTAACAAAACATATTAAATCAACAAGCTTACGAAACTGGTGTAAGATTACTGGTGTAATAAGTATTCATATCGTTGGCCTCCTACAGTCATTGCATGGTTATCTTTATTGCCTAACATGCACAGAACATTTGAATAATTGACTGGAAGGAATTCTTAGGCAAGAATTTCTGCAGAAATCTTTTACAGTCACTGAGTGGTATATTTAGGCACTTAGTGTTGAGTGCTGTTTAAGGATAGTGACAAACAGAATTATCACTGTTGCACACCACTATAGAAAAATTATTCCGATTAGCACTTTCAAGCTTCTCAGCTCATCGTCAGATCGGAAAATCTTCTGAAAGATGAAAAGATTTTCTGATCTGATGATGAGCTGAGAAGCTTGAAAGCGCTAATCGGAATAATTTTTCTATAGTGGTGTGCAACAGTGATAATTCTGTTTGTGATTATAACCACTAACACAACTTTCTTAATTAAATTTAAGGATAGTGATTTAGTTATCATCTTCTCAAGAAATTTGATGAAATAATTGTCCCAAGAAGATGCATTCCTTTGGAATATTCAATGATATTGTTTTTTTTTTAAAATCTGCTCCCATACACTAACATTATTCAATTGCTTTCATATATGAACATCTCCTTTATTGAATTTATAGTGAGATCAACTTTCTCTGCATTAAGTTGCTTCAGCATTGAATATAGTATAAGTAAAAGAACAGTACTTAATCATATGCAAACTGTAAGTTACTCCATGTATCCAACTCCACACTCCACTCATCCCAACTAAGTATTTGTATTTGAAATATGACTTCCCACATACTACAGTGGTGGTGCTAGTTTTGATCACTCCTCCATGTAAATTTTAGGACTGTGCCATTTTGCTAACTGGATATGCTTGCCTAAGTACCTCTTCTTATTGAGAATTTTAGTCATATTCTATCAGTTTTGACCTATGCAGTACAGTGGTTGTAAATACATCTCAGAAGACTTGTGTATATATAATAATAGGGTCCCACTCATTAATAATAAACAGAAGCAAAGTATATATATCAATCTGATATTCCATTACTAGCTTTACTGCCAGAAAATTATCATACATTGGAAAACTGCAGCAAAATCCCACTTGTTCAGTGTGTTACACTTCATTTAAACTGTTTGTGATTCAACAGTGAATAATCTTGGAAGATACTTTACAAATTACTGAAGTCAAACAAATGGATCTATAGTTTATTCATACTTAAACAGTATGATATAATTAATTATACATAATAATGCATAATTATTTTAAAAAAAATGTTGTTTGCATGTTTTTCTCTTAGTAAACTTATTTAGTCCAAGTAATTCAAGTTTATAATCAGAGATCATATTTCCTTTGATTGCAAATAAACTGCTTACTTTTGATTACCTGCTTTGTGCATTGTAAGAGCTATTATACTTCAAACAAATACTGTTACGTACATTTACTTAATTAGAAAAAATTCTGTTTCATCAATCTTGAAAAGATATAATTTTTTGTGAACATTTTTTTTTTATGTTATCTGGCTTGCTTCAGGCTGAGCCATTAAGTGTGAACAAATTAGTCTCTTTCTGAAGTGAGTGTGCATATGCATGTGCAAAATGTGTTATCAGTTCTGATATTCTGAGTAGCTGGTTGAATTTTTTATTTAGTATTTATATGACAGAAAAAAAGCACTGTGATTAACCAGGTGCCAGGTTTTGAATCCAAATTTTATGACATCAATGTAAACAGATATATTCATAGTAATGTTATTGGGTGGAGCCTGATGAGCGTAGCGAAATCAGGCATAGCCCTCTATCCATGACTCGGTGCACAACTTAGACCGTGAACTCCTCCGAAACTACTCAACCGAATGTTATAAAATTTTGCATACGTATCCGGACTGTATTGTAGAATGCAAACATGTAATTTTTATTTCTCTTAATCATTTGGTTCAAAAGATATTACAATTTCTTTTTAAATCTTAGCTTAAATGTGTGATAGGGAGAGAGATAGAGATATCGTGGCCCAGCGACGGTGCTCTGTCTCACTCGCACTTATGGGACGCTAGGCAACTTACCGGTCACCGACTGATTTCGGTGCTCGCATGCCGGTGTGTGTGCGTATTCGGCTTCCACCACCCGCACTGGCTGTCGCCCGGTAAGATAAGATTTTGCTGTATCACAAATGCCGGTGCGTGTTTGTGTGCGGCTCCCGCCGCCTGCGCTGGCTGTTGCTCGATAAGATAAGATTTTGCTGTGTACACTTTGTACAGTATTCGTTTCTCACACGTGTTTAATTCAAACAGTAGTAGAGCATTGTTCTATGGTGTAGCCAGATATACGGATTGGACTTAAGTGTTGAACAAGTGTCAATTTTTAGATGAGAATCTATGTAGTCGCTGATGTAACTGCAAAATTCCATTACATATTGCAACGAATCACAGTTCAGGTAAATTTTAATCCAAATTCTATTAAAATTATTATTCTTATACTTCTTATTTAATTTTGTACTTTTTATTTAAGTACTTTTTTCTGTTATACGCATATTCTATACATTCTTATTCATCAATTTATATATATGTATTATTTATAGTATGCCTTGACACGCAGAAGAGGTCCAAATATTGGTCGTTTAACTACAAATCAAAGACAGATGAGCAGTGACAAAATGTTGCTGCAGCAACTGTTGAAGGCCGTGCAGAACATAACATGATGCAGCAAACATTTTTTGATGTGTCCGCAGTGTAAGCGAAACCCAAATAAGTTTACTACAGTTAATCGTATGGATCCTAAAGATGTACGTATAGAACTGATGTATCTCACTTATGTAGAACAACTCTTGATAGCAAGAGTACAACAAGTGATGCATATGTATAGGGTGAAATCGAGACACTTTCCTGGTCAATATGCTTATAAGGGAAATATTATAAATATTGGTCAAAATATAACGGAGATTGTTAGTTGCTTGGCCCCTACACCTGCTTCACTGAGCACTATAGTTGTAAGAAAGGAAAGTGTTAATGGACATTGGGATTTTTATGTGAGACATGACAAAATTTGAGAAGCACTCAATTTTTTGAAAATGAATAATCCATTCTATCGTCATTGATATGGAACAAATATCTCAGCTTTCGTTAAATGATAGTATTTATGGAATGATACCCACTGTTGATTTACCTGAGGTGAATACAGATGAAGAGAACTTTTCTGAAGAAATTTATGAAAGTGTGATCCAGGAGAATATTAGAATCACAAAAGTTGATCGACTCCAATCTGTAGTGAATAATGTAATTCCATGGCCACAAGGTACTGATATCATAAATGAATTCTCATGCGAAGGATATGTAAACATGGCATTTCCCGCTTGACTACCTTACGGATCTGGTGAACTAAACGATAATACTCGAGCAAGTAGTATGAAACTTACAGCACTTGAATATTTTCAGTTTTTGATGCAATATAAAGACCGACGTTTTGCACAAGATCCTAGGTTCAGATTTTTTGCATTGAACACTGTTCAGCATCATCAAGCTATTCAACGAGGGACAATATTTGCTTGAAAATCTCATTTCAATGGAACAATACAGCAACTGAGGAACACGCTGTCAAGTAATCTTCAAATAATAAGAAGTTTATATTATTGGTATGGAAAAATAAGAGGATCAAAATCTTACTGGTTTCAACGAAGGGGTGAACTTGACTCAATGATTGGGCAGTGTGATAATCTTCCTACGGGTTTTTTTACTTTGAGTGCAGCTGATCTTTGGTGGCCTGATCTGGCACGACTCATGGGTTGTAATTTCGTGCAAGAGGAAACGTTAGATGAATCTAGAATCACTCAGAAAGGCAAAAACTTATAAATGAGAATCCCTCAATTATTGAAGATTATTTTTCGTTTTGTGCAACTTTATTCATAAAAAATGTCGTCTGTAAGATATTCTCAGTTTCAGATTATTGGTTTCGTTTCAAATTCCAGCATCGTAGTTAATGTCATGTACACGGCCTTCTTTGGATCTCTGGTGCTCCTGATACAAGAACTTTTGACAATGCATCTGAGGAAGACATTTTGAGTGCCAAGATGTATTATGACCATTTGGTTAATGCATTCAATCCTTTGCCACTCACTCCTCTGGCAACTATACATCCTTCAAGGATTAGATCAACTGATGTTGTTATCGACAACGATCGTTCTCTTTCAGAACTACTGAATCGATTCCAAAGACATACCAGATGTACCAAAGGATATTGTCTTAAGTGGAATGGCAAAGAATATACTTGCAGGTTCAAATATCCCAAAGAATTACTAGAGCAATCTCTTCTAGAGAAAAATGAGAAAGGTATTTGGATATATACACCAATAAGGAATTATGAACTCCTGAATCAGTATAATCCTGTCATCACACAAACATGGAGTGCAAATACTGATTTTTGTATAATCACCTCCTTATACCAGGTGGTTGAATATGTATCCAAATATGCTTCAAAGTCAGAACCTGCTTCGAAAACTTTGACGGAAATGTTTCAAGAAATCGTTGAATTGAGAGCCCTGGATGAAGAATCTCGTCAAGCATATACAAGTTTGATGATAAGAGTGATCGGAGAAAGAGACATCGGGGCTTGCGAAACATGTCATTTACTCCATGGAGTTCCATTGTATCAGTGTACCAGAACTTTTAGAATACTTGTCATAACAGTAGAAGACTATGTTGCAATTAATGGAACCAATAGTGAAAATGACAGTAATTCATTCATTCAGTTTTATAGTAGTAGACCACTAGACATGGAAGAAATAACATTATTCGATTTTGCTAAAAAATTTCTAAGGAAAGAAATAATTCAATTAGCACAAACAGAAAAGAAAGAATTGTAGAAGTTTTCCATAAAGTAAACAACAATAACAATGCAGTCAATACTGAATTATATTGTAAACAAAAGTTGATTTTACATAAGCATTGGCGTAATGAAGAAGACTTGAAAAGTACAGATGAAACATGGTTCATGGCTTATACCCGACAAAATTTTGGACAGCTTCACAAACAATTACACATGTCTTTAATTACAGAAGAAACTGAAATTGATCAGGATAATAATAATGAGTTTGATATTTTTGACGATAGAGACTGGATGGCTATAGCAGCAGTAATGCCTAATGCACTGCCAACTCATGTTGGTCTAGGTAATCGTGATATCAGTTTACTTCATAATTGGGAAGCAGTCTATTACAAATATCCATATATAAAGAATAAAACTTTTTTCATCGAAAGGAATCGAGAAACATTTGGGTATCAGTATGATTCTCATGAATCACACAATGTTATTTTCATCGACCAACAAAATAATATATTATTTTTCTTAGAACATCAGCTAAATGACTATGATGATTGCAATCAAAGACTGGAATTATTCAGGGGAAAGCTGGAACTGGTAAAAGCTGTGTAATTAATGAAATGGTTAGGAGAATTAATTCATATTTTGGTTGCGATGCAACTCTTTTAATGGCTCCTACTGGTGTAGCAGCTAACAATATTGCTGGTCAAACTATTCATTCAGCTCTAAGAATAAATACTTCAAAGAGAAGGGGAGGGACTTTCAGAGATTTAGAAAGTGAATCCAAAATTTGTTTTGAAGAAGAATTAAAAGATGTGAGGTTCGTTATTATTGATGAAGCCATTATATTGGGTTTGAATTTGTTTTTCAAAGTGGATATGTGGCTCAAACAAGCAAAGCAGCATTCTTCAGCTGTTCCTTTTGGTGGCCTTTGCGTGTATTTAGTCAGTGATTGGTCCCAACTTCCAATGGTTTGTGACAGGAGTCTTTACAATATTGGTAATAATGTTCATACCATTCAATCGAATCTTTTATATAAACAGTTCAAAAAAGTTTTCTTTTTAACGGAGATTATGAGACAGCAAGGTGATGATCAAAAAAATTTCAGAGAGACTTTGAATAGAGTTGCAAATGAAACAATCACTGAACAAGATTATCAGCTCTTATCTAAAAGATTTTATGTAAACAATATCGGGGACAATTTCAAAGATACTGTCTGTATCTTTAATTATGAAAAACTAGAAAGCAATAAACGACCCGTTGCTCTAATCAATGCAATCCATAATTGCCCAGAAGCCTCTCTAGCAAAATCTGACGATGCTCAGGGATTATTTGCCCAATTATGTTTATGTAAAGGTGATCGAATTATCCTTAGAAGAAATCTTTGGGTCACAAAAGGACTAGCTAACGGTACAGTTGGGACAGTAACTGATATTATTTATGACCCGGCAGTTGAATGCGAAAATTATAACAATCACATGCCAATATGTATACTTGTATCTTTTGAAAAATATACAGGACCAGTTCTGTAAGAGAATTCAATACCCATTGTACCAGTAGTGGCATCATTCAAGAAAAATGAAATTTCTTGTACGCGCAAACAATTTCCGTTAATGTTAGCATATTGTGTTAGTATACATAGATCGCAAGGGATAACATTAGATAAGGCTATTGTTAATTTAGGAGACAATTAATTTCAGGGTGCATTAACGTATGTTGCTCTTTCAAGAGTGAAAACATTAGAAGGATTATTATTAAAACCGGCATTTAATTCTGATAGACTGCTAAAAATTAATAGAAGTCCATCAATGGTCAATGGTAGAGATTTATCATTCAATAAAAAGTGTGTATCATAAAAGTGTATATATTTTGTTGATTGTAAAAATATTGATAAATTAATTATTACGAATATCAAATGCTCCACTCATTTGTGTCAGTGATGCTCCTAGTAATATAATTTTACTATAATACTGATATGTTACTTATTTATGACGGTTTATTGAAGTCTCACCGCTGATGTCAGACTTCTAGTGATGCGCACAGGGTCATAACGATATGCCTCTTCTACAGGAGATATCTCTGAGAATAGCAACAAAGCACATTTAAGTATGTCTTTTTGGAAATGTCCAAAGTACCAGGGCTCAGGGGAAATGAACTTATGGGTTCCCTTGAATAAGATACCATTCTCGTTGAGTACATATTCTTTTCTCTGTTCTTCACAAGACAGGTAAACTGAATCACCTGAAACAAAACCAGTATTATATTACTCTACATATGTAAACAGAAAGAAAACTAAATTAGTAGACTTCTGGTTTTGGGTATGTGAGGGTAATGTCATCCTGGTGAAGTTTTGAAGTGATACACAATTTTTTGCCATGATATAAGTTGGGTAATAATGAGAAAAAGATTGAAATGGTGTCAAATTCTGTGTCTTGCAAAGTTTAAACATTTTCCTTCTCTCTCTCTCTGTGTGTGTGTGTGTGTGTGTGTGTGTGTGTGTGTGTGTGTGTGTGTGTGTGTGTGTGTGTGTGTGTGTGTGTGTGTGTGTGTGTGTGTGTGTGTGTGTGTGTGTGTGTGTGTGTGTGTGTGTGTGTGTGTGTGTGTGTGTGTGTGTGTGTGTGTGTGTGTGTGTGTGTGTGTGTGTGTGTTATGAAGACTGATATTCTGAATAGACGGTTTAATTATGTACTTTGTTTTTGGATTAAGCATTTTTTTTATAGACTCCACACTGGAAGGTTTTCCTTCCAAATTAACAAAAACTGATCAAAAATTGATTTATCAGCATCAAACCTTCTACATATTTTGACAGAAATCTCACAATCTTAAAAACTATTTCACATATTTCTCAATATTTCTGTTTTATTAGTACTTTAGTTTTCACTAAATTTTCATGTTACATATGTTACATATACCATATTTTTTTTTTTTATATAAATTAAATCTGCAAAATTAATTAACAATTAAATGAGATAAACTTTAGTGGCCAATGGGTATCCAAGGACTTCATATCATCGCAAGTATAATTATAAGATGTTCTGTCATGGACACAGGAGGTCAATATTTGCAATAACCCAGCAAGAATAATTTCAAAGGCATCAGGCCTCTGGCATACTGAAAAAACTTATAGCCTTTATTAACATGCAAAAAGAACATTTTTTTTTATAATTTCAAAAGTTGTAATTTGTTTTTTATAATTTCTTGGTACTGCCAAGTTGCATTACAAAACTTCATACTTCGTTGTACAAGGTTTGATCAGAAAGTTCATACAGTTCTTGTTTATTTAAAAATTATGCCTTCATTCATCTACACTTATACTCCCCCCTTCAAAGTAGTCTCAGTTGAATGTAACACAATTAAGCCACCTATTTTGAAGTTTTCAAAATATTTCAAGCATGCACTTCTTGGTACAGTCTTGAGCTCACTTAGCGATTTTTATTTTATGTCTTCAACGGTCACAAGACATTGTCCTTTCATAGAAATTATCAATATTGGGAGGAGGAAATATCACATTGGGACACATATGGTGAATAAAGCAGTTGCCATGTCATCATTATGACGTTTTCTTTTGCCTACCCTGGCAAAATTCTTAACAAGCAATGATGTGCGTCCAGGCGCATTATTGAGCTGCAATTTTCATAAAATTATTCTTCCATAAATCTGGCTGTTTTCTAAAAATAGCTTCATACAAATGACGAAAAATGTCAAAATGGTACTCTTTATTTACCACTGTGCCTAGCGATAAAATTTCATTGAACACAGAAACAAAATCTTCATCTAACAATCATGATCTTCAACTCATTTAAAGCAGTATTTGAAGCTTTTAAACCACTTGTTCATGCACAGCAGTCTCCCCAGAAGCCTTCTGAACAGGTTTACCAGGGCATAACAGTTTATCTCATATTTTACACAAAATTTAATCCATGTTCTTCAATCTTGCATTGTAGAATTATAAAACAAATCGCCTAATACACCTAAGGATGACTTACTCAAATAGCTGTAAAGTCTAAACTATACATGAAATAGGGCTAAAATTTTAGATGATTGTCACTAACATGTGTACCAACATCACATAAAAACAGTTTCTTAATCAGACACTTATAGTGGTCAAAATTGCACAAACCTTTTGATCAAACCTTGTATGCAGTTTGGCATAAACAGTGAAGGAACTGTTTATTTAATCTGACATAAAACTAGTAAATATCTGACAGGTTTTAAATATTTGTTTCTTTTTAACAATGCTAGTTTGAGCTACAACTCACTTCTTAATCTAATAACTAAATAACTGCACAATTTTAGGTAAGCATTGTAAACAAATGCATGAGTGGTGATACACAAGGGTGATGCACAACCAAGCAACACAAGAGTATCACAGACATCAGCAGTGAACAGTTTGTTCAAAGAAGCCAAATCCCTACTCTTTCTATATTCCGAAACATCAAAACAGTTTATGATGATCTTATATTCTACAGATCTGAACAATCTAATATCAAACAGAGCAAACATCTTTCTGCTTTCCGAAACATGGATGACAAATGAAATTAAGTGTTAGACATAACACTTGTGGTGTGTGAACTTTATACATCCAATGAGAAAGCCAGAATGTCATAATGTATCTTATAATTCTGACTACAGAACAAATGTTTTTATTCTATGTATTAACCTAATTATATGCAGATGACAAATGCATTATCTATAAATGCATCAGTGGTTAAGGAAATTTATCAGATCTGAAGAAAAAGTCATAAGTCAGAAGTCTTTTAAAAGATAATAAGTCAGAAAGTAAAATATTGCATGAAGAAATTAACGGGAGATTCGTAAAACAATTTGACGGACGTTAGTAAAATGCCTAACGGAAAAATGTAGACAAAGTTCCCTACATGCTACATGCGGTAGCAGCTAGAACCAATAGGAGGGGCGATGACATAAGGGGAGGGGCCTAAAGTATAAAAGCTTACAATGTACAGTTGACAGACGTTGTTTAAGACCTGAAGATGTCAGTGATGACGAAAAGCTTTGTCTAAATAATAACAATTATAGCAGTTTAGCAATTTTATAAAAGAAAAGTAAGACTTTTAAGTTGTATGTAGAATTCAGAAATAAAAAGTAAATTAATTTACATTACAAAGTATTAAGCTTTAATTAGTTTAGTTTCCTAGTGGATATAATACTTAAATTAAATCAACTTCGATTGAAATTATTGGAACTTTTCAAAAACAGTATAAATAAACTTGAACTTATTACGCTAACAAACCATGAGTATTAGACAGTTTTCTGTAATATAGCCAATTATTTAGCATTCTTTTCTTCCTTATAACACTCTTCGTATCTGGTGTTGGTTATAGCAAGGTGACCTTTGAGTAGCCATGTATTAACATACTTATTAGGTTGAAAATGGGGGTAGGGTCGAGGTGTGCCGATAGTCAAGAAATTATTAAGGGGATTATATGGGACTCTTAAAGGGTAGCGGTTGAGATGTGCCGGTGGTCAAAGAAGTCAGGTAAAGAACCTGAAACAGAGTGTCCACACAGTGTCAACACATTCCTCAGGTATTTCCTGAGTTTATGTCACAACAGCTAATAACCAACAGAAGTCGTTGTTTTGCAAAGTGTACAAGTAGAACCTTCAATTGAATTTATAGCTGTTAAATCCCAGGAAAACATTCAACAATTGATACAAAAAAAAAACTATAATTCTTGGAAAACCTCTACATGCAATATTCTACTAAGCAGGTTTCAAGCATGCATTTCTGCGCCTTATCAGTATAAGAAGTCCTAAATATGAACCAGTGAACAACAGACAAAGTCTCCTTATGTAAATATTTAATTTAAATATACAGTAAATAAAGGTCTTGCGTGCACTGACAAAGTACTTTCGACACTGATTGCAAGAAGTAATTGACAAGCCTGAAAGGTTGCTCAATATATTCGTCCTGCAATATTATAAAGGGACAGTTGGTTTAACGTATAAATGGATAGTTTATTTAATGGAAGCTTTTATACTTCGAATACTTCTCGGAATATTTTCATCACCAGAGGAAAAATCATGTAGATATTTTATTTACATATTTACGTCCTTTCAAAAAAGAATGTATAGAAGAAGACTGAAGAGTATAATAAATAATATATTTCAGTAAAAGGCTTGATCACAATAAAAGTAAAAATTAAGGGTAAACTAACTAATTTTAGTAAAAGTGTACAAAGTAAAAACATTGTATTTTAATACATTTTACTCTTTTCTTGTTTTGTATAGCCTTAAAATCCAACTATTTATTAAAGCGGGTCCACATTATTCAAAAGTAAATTAACATTTGAAACACTTTGGATTGGCGCGCCTCGACCCTCCCTAACTGGGATAATCCCTACATTCTGTTGACCATCGGCACACCTTGACAACACCAGAAAATGGTCAAAAAAAGAATAACAATTCTAATAAAATCAAGGTTACTCATACTTTCAATTATCAGATTATATTAATAATATAAAATGACTCTATGGAGTCACAATTAAGTTCACTTGGGAGAAAAGTCTTTCAAATTTACTTGAAGATGCCATCTGCTGGGCAGTGATTAAAATAAATATACTCATGTCCCTGTCAGCGCCTTGTTTATTTATCATTACCACAAATAATTTTTTACAAATCAAAATATACACAACACAAAAAATATAAATTTCAATTCACAACTGTGATCTCGATTATTGATATCACAATATAATTTAATCATAATTTAACAAACGAAAAGGTAATAGTAATACACAAATATAATATAACATTGATCCACAAATGCGGTAGCAGACACACGCACTAATTCTGTAACTCACTGAACAGAAATCTCAATAAAGACTTATCCACTACGTCTGTCTCTATGTCTTATATATAGTTGGTAAACATGCATCATTTGAGTACTGGACACTACTAGAAATATCTAGCCTATTACAGGTACATTTTTGAATCTGTTAGATTAAATTATGTTTATCTATAAATGTATTGTACTATTGTTACAGAACATTCTAGTGTATTCTATAAACAGTGTGTTTATAAATAGTACACATCAATATAAATAAGTTATACATAAATTGTGGATAATGTAAATACATGTGAGTATGTACGGTACTTAACCTATGTGAGTAACATAACCTACATACTATTTTAATAGTTTTAATATTGTGACAAATAGTTTAAGACTACAAACCACAATATCACGTAACATATTAAAAATGTTACTTTGAATGTGTGTTGGGAGTAGTATACAACAAGGAAATGTACAACGTATGGGGTTGCATTTTCTCAGGAATCTCTCCTGGACACTGTATGAAATCTTTAAATTTCCCTTTCACTTACTGAACTTTTGAGATAAGTAGTGAACATGTTATTTTAGCTTTATCACGCCATTTCTGCTTATCTGATACTTGAGCATATCTTGCCAGTACTCCATCTTCTCTTGAAAGAAGCTGTTTCTCTACAAATTCCTTAATGATGCTGTAAAACGTGTTTGGAGATGTTGGTGAGTCTCCTACTTTGTCTCGTGTAGTGAAACACAGTCATATTTTAGGTTTTGTACGACCTGCTGAGCTTGTTTGTAAGCATTACTAGAGATATCTCTTATAATAAAATAAGAACAGAAATAATATGACTGCTTTGCACTGGTTACTTTATCACTGTCAGCAGTCCTATTGAATTACTCAACTGTCAGAATAGTGATTAAGCGGACAAACTCTACTTGCTATAGGAACACATTGTGAAAAACACATTTCAAAATCCTACATTATAATATGACTGCTTTGCACTGGTTATTTTATCACTGTCTGCAGTCTGGTGAGTTCCTATTGAATTACTCAACTGTCAGAATAGTGATTAAGCGGACAAACTCTACTTGCGGTAGGAACACATTGTGAAAAACACATTTCAAAATCCTACATTATAATATGACTGCTTTGCACTGGTTATTTTATCACTGTCTGCAGTCTGGTGAGTTCCTATTGAATTACTCAACTGTCAGAATAGTGATTAAGCGGACAAACTCTACTTGCGATAGGAACACATTGTGAAAAACACATTTCAAAATCCTACATTATAATATGACTGCTTTGCACTGGTTATTTCATCACTGTCTGCAGTTTGGTGAGTTCCTATTGAATTACTCAACTGTCAGAATAGTGATTAAGCGGACAAACTCTACTTGCGATAGGAACACATTGTGAAAAACACATTTCAAAATCCTACATTATAATATGACTGTTTTTCACTGGTTATTTCATCTCTGTCTGCAGTCTGGTGAGTTCCTATTGAATTACTCAACTGTCAGAATAGTGATTAAGCGGACAAACTCTACTTGCGATAGGAACACATTGTGAAAAACACATTTCAAAATCCTACATTATAATATGACTGCTTTGCACTGGTTATTTTATCACTGTCTGCAGTCTGATGAGTTCCTATTGAATTACTCAACTGTCAGAATAGTGATTAAGCGGACAAACTCTATTTGCGATAGGAACACATTGTGAAAAACACATTTCAAAATCCTACATTATAATATGACTGTTTTTCACTGGTTATTTCATCTCTGTCTGCAGTCTGATGAGTTCCTATTGAATTACTCAACTGTCAGAATAGTGATTAAGCGGACAAACTCTATTTGCGATAGGAACACATTGTGAAAAACACATTTCAAAATCCTACATTATAATATGACTGTTTTTCACTGGTTATTTCATCTCTGTCTGCAGTCTGGTGAGTTCCTATTGAATTACTCAACTGTCAGAATAGTGATTAAGTGGACAAACTCTACTTGCGATAGGAACACATTGTGAAAAACACATTTCCAAATCCTACATCATAAAAGCTTTTAAAGTCCTTTGATTTTGTTGTCCATGACGTGTCCGTTGATTAACTAATTATAAGTACAATACTAATCACTCTGAACACTAAGTTTTTTATTGGAAAAAATATAAAATGTTTACCTTATAACCTGAACCAGTTTTTGCTTAAGCATATCTTCCTAGTACTGCATCTTCTCTTGAAAGAAGCTGTTTCTCTACAGATTGCTTAATGATGCTGTAAAATGTGTTTTCTGAACCAGCTTCGTCAGAGGCTGACACTAGGAGCGCTGTCCGTCTTGTTCTTGGTTCACCAATTTTACATATATTGTAAAAAACTTGGTTACCAATAAAAAACTTAGTGTTCTGAGTTAGTAGTATTGTACTTATAATTAGCTTTTAAATTTTCTTTAAAATAGAAAACACACACACTAAGAATGGACATGCTTTTTTAAAGACACCATCATATTTTTCTTTTTTTCCAAAGTATGGAAGAATAATATACACATGTTTATATAAGGTATGTACAAATATTTAACTTACTTTTGCACCAAGGGTTGAACAAAATGATAATGGTTTTTCTATACTGAAACGTGGTGCCAGTAACTTCACTGTGCAGTTTTGTATCCACTTGTAATTTCCACTCGCCAACAAGACATGTGGATGGCGGGTATATCTGAAAACAATCAACAAATCATTACTAGAAACACCCTTAAGCCATAAAGAGGACAGTTGTGTGTTCCATTATGTGGAATCTGTAATTTAACAGTTACTGTTTCTCAGTGGTTGATTTCTAAAATTATATGTGCCAGAACGCATCAATTCAAAAGTTGTATAGATAAAAATATACTTATACTTTATATTAGCTTATAAGTTTACGTCAGGTTATTACAAACGAGGTCTAAGTTTTTCAAAAAACTCTTATAAGCCTTATAAAATATGTAAAATACGTATAAACTCGCATCTAAAAGATAATAAAGTATACTGATATTTCTAAAGACCCTCATCATCAGATTACCTACATGACAATTGAAAACATGTTACTTATGATTGCATCATCCCGGAGCCTCAATGAAACTCTAAGTGATGGTTACATTGGTTCGGACATTTAAAAAAATTTTCTATTGTATTGTATTATTGTTCATAGCCTAAAGGTCTATCAAATACGATTTGCAATAAAATTTTTATTACTCACATTATTAAAAATGATCGATTTCGGTCACAGACTATCGTCAGGTCATACACAGCACACTTGCGGTCACAATATATTAAAACAGTCACTATTTACAAAAACGAATTCACAGACATCAATCAATAAACTTGATACGCAGGACATTGTCCAAAGTTTCCCGAGAACTGATCTTGTTACAGAGTGTTCATGTTTACATTCCGTTCTATACATTATCCATTATATCAGCTGATTACTGAATGTTGATTTTCATTTTGCTGCAATATTTCATATGTGATACGATTTTTTAAGTCTGTCATGATGTTCAATAGATTTTCATGGCCCTCTTCTTTTACATGTTTGTATATTTGGTATTGTTCATATATATTAGATTTTATTTCATCACTGCATGTTTTCAATACGGTTAAATGTTGCTGTATTGGACCATATTCACAAGACTGTTGTTTTATGTGTTTGGCTACTGTTGAGTTCGGATTTGAGTGCTGAGAATGTTGGTATGTTCAATATATCTGTGTTTAAATGATCTTGAAGTGAATCCTATGTATTTTTTGTTGCACCGTACATCACATTCTGTCGAATTAGCAGGCTGACATTGATATTGGTAGACTCCAGCTTTTTCATAAATGCTTTTCTTTTTTGTATTGCTTATTTTCAGATTGTTGTAGATGTCATTGCTTGTTCTGAACGCTAATTGATAGTCGTATTTTGCAAATGTTCTAGCTAATTTTTGAGAGTTGTCGTCAATGTAATGTGCAGGTATATAGGTTTTCTTCCTTTTGATTGATATGTTATTTGTTTCTGATTTATTTCTTTTTTGCTTTTCAATGATTTTGTCAATCATTTGAGGGTGATATCCATTGCTTTGAGCTATTTGCTTTATGATGTGTATCTCTTTTTCATACTGCTTCCTGAATAGAGGATATGTGAGGGCTCGATATACCATGCTGTTGTATGCAGAAATTTTGTATGAGTAGGGATGGTTGCTCTCTGTGTGAATGGTAATATCTGTTTGAGTATCTTTTCTGTATATAGAGAAATGATGTTTGCTTGAATGGCGTTTTATGGTAAGGTCTAGGAAGTTTATTTCGCCTTTACTCTCTATTTCTTTTGTAAATTTAATTTCAGAATTGATGGCGTTGATGTATGCTAGAAGTTGGCCGATTTGTCTAGCAGTACCTACAAATAAACAGATGACATCATCCACATACCTGTACCAATATTTTATGTGTTGTATAAATGGATTTTTGGTTGTGAGTATAAAATTTTCTTCTAGGTGCTGTAGGTACATTTCACTTAAGATAGATGAAAGTGGAGCCCCCATTGCAAGACCATTTTTGTTCTCATAGTGGTGATTTTCATATACGAAATAATTTTGGTTAATTATCATTTTTACTAATTTGACTAAAATTTCAATTTCATCTTTTTGTAATTTATTGGTTTTTTCTAAATTCTTTTTTAATACTAACAATAAATCATCCCTCGGTATACTGGTGTACATATCAGAAACAACAAATGATATAAATTTACTATTGCTAGGTACATTTAAATCTTTCACTTTACTAGTAAATTCAAATCCACTCTTGATTTGAGACTTCGATGATAACGTGATATTATCTTGGATTATTAGATGTTGTAGAAATTTGGCCACTCTGTATGAAGGTGCTGTTCTACTATCAATTAAAGGACGCACTGGTTTCTAGCCTTTATGTGTCTTTAGAATTGGGTTGAATTTAGATGCAGATATTTTGTGTTTTGTTAACCATTTTTTCTTTTTTGGGTTTATTATGTTGGAATTTTCAATCACTTCTCTTATTTCTTTTTTGTATTAGGGCGTAGGGTCCTTATTTAGTTTTTCTACTTTATTCTTTTCTAAAATGGTGCTGACTTTTTGATCGACTTCATTCTTTTGTATAATTACGACAGCCCTTGATTTATCTGCAGGTATAATGACACAGTTGTTTTTAATTAATTTGTTCGTAAGTGATTTTAAAGTTCTTTTGTATTTTTTATGTATTTATGTGCCTCTTTTTGTATTTCTGGTTGTTACATTTTTTCAGAATGGACTCAATATTATTAGCGAGTTCATGTCGCACTCTCTCTTGAACGTTTGAGTTTACTTTTAACAAGTTTATTTCAGACCCAATTACTAAATCTTCGGAATATTTAATGGATGTAGTGTCTGGTAATAAATTAAACTAATAAATTAATATATGAAAGTCACCACTATGAGAACAAAAATGGTCTTGCAATGGGGGCTCCACTTTCATCTATCTTAAGTGAAATGTACCTACAGCACCTAGAAGAAAATTTTATACTCACAACCAAAAATCCATTTATACAACACATAAAATATTGGTACAGGTATGTGGATGATGTCATCTGTTTATTTGTAGGTACTGCTAGACAAATCGGCCAACTTCTAGCATACATCAACGCCATCAATTCTGAAATTAAATTTACAAAAGAAATAGAGAATAAAGGCGAAATAAACTTCCTAGACTTTACCATAAAACGCCATTCAAGCAAACATCATTTCTCTATATACAGAAAAGATACTCAAACAGATATTACCATTCACACAGAGAGCAGCCATCCCTACTCATACAAAATTTCTGCATACAACAGCATGGTATATCGAGCCCTCACATATCCTCTATGCAGGAAGCAGTATGAAAAAGAGATACACATCATAAAGCAAATAGCTCAAAGCAATGGAAATCACCCTCAAATGATTGACAAAATCATTGAAAAGCAAAAAAGAAATAAATCAGAAACAAATAACATATCAGTCAAAAGGAAGACAACCTATATACCTGCACATTACATTGACGACAACTCTCAAAAATTAGCTAGAACATTTGCAAAATATGACTATCAATTAGCGTTCAGAACAAGCAATGACACCTACAACAATCTGAAAATAAGCAATACAAAAAAGAAAAGCATTTATGAAAAAGCTGGAGTCTACCAATATCAATGTCAGCCTGCTAATTCGACAGAATGTGATGTACGGTGCAACAAAAAATACATAGGATTCACTTCAAGATCATTTAAACACAGATATATTGAACATACCAAACATTCTCAGCACTCAAATCCGAACTCAACAGTAGCCAAACACATAAAACAACAGTCTTGTGAATATGGTCCAATACAGCAACATTTAACCGTATTGAAAACATGCAGTGATGAAATAAAATCTAATATATATGAACAATACCGAATATACAAACATGTAAAAGAAGAGGGCCATGAAAATCTATTGAACATCATGACAGACTTAAAAAATCGTATCACATATGAAATATTGCGGCAAAATGAAAATCAACATTCAGTAATCAGCTGATATAATGGATAATGTATAGAACGGAATGTAAACATGAACACTCTGTAACAAGATCAGTTCTCGGGAAACTTTGGACAATGTCCTGCGTATCAAGTTTATTGATTGATGTCTGTGAATTCGTTTTTGTAAATAGTGACTGTTTTAATATATTGTGACCGCAAGTGTGCTGTGTTTGACCTGACGATGGTCTGTGACTGAAATCGATCATTTTTAATAATGTGAGTAATAAAAAATTTTATTTCAAATCGTATGTATGGTACATTTAGGCTATGAACAATAAATACAATACAATAGAAAATTGAGATTATGGGTACCATTAGTAAACAATAAGTGTGTGTATATTATAAATACATCACATTATCATTATTTTAAAAAAGTTCTCATAGTTTCATCATTGTGTTGTCATATTGTTTGTTTCTTGACCTTTCCTTACTCTTTGTGTCCAATGCTGTATTTTTGGATCCAAGAGGTTCTGGAACACCGTTCCAGCACGTTCCCCCTGAAATCAAGCCCTGCTGTTTCTTAACTACAAGAAATATTTAATATATATGGTACTTCTTCATGACTGAAGGCCAGTAGACAGTATTATTTAGGCCTATATCAAAACAATCAGGTACAGAGGTTACATCATGTCTTACTCAAAAAGCTTTAGACATCTGTGCCATTACAAAGTGTTCAGGTGTGGAAAATAAGTATGGTGTGATGAGAAATTTAAGAATTAAGAGAAATGGGACCAGTAAATTATACAGACTATGGCATAACTAAAATTACTTTGTGACAAGGCCTAAGCAGTGAATCACTTTTATTAAACTTGAATATTATTCAGTAGAGGACTGCATGAGATTTATAACGCATCAAAGAATAAGATGCTTATGGTACGTACATTGAATGGAATGGAATAAATGTGTAAAGGATATAACAAAGTGGAAGGTCGCTGACACCAGAAGTTAACAAAAAGCCAAAGAATTTTCAATATGTTACTATATTTAAATATGGGTAGAGGTTGTGGTATTTATGGCGGGAGGGGGCGAATGGGATCATACCCCCTGCCCCAGAGAGTAGAAAAAAGGTAACGAAGAATTTTGTTGATTTTTTAATTTTTAGGTTGTTTTTATTCTTTTTTCAGCTGTGTATGCTCATATAGTAGTAACTCTTTTTTAAAACGTACAAATAGGTTTATTGAGCAGCATTTTAGTGTACGTTTATTACATGAAACATAGGAAAATCACTTTAGTCAATAAGTATCTTGTAATCAATGTTTATTTTTATTGTGTTTTTATTTATTTCATTTTAATTCATATAACACAATAAATAACGTGTAATTGTATTGTGTTATTACCGTTTACATTAATGGGATTGATTTCAGGATGTTATCACACATTTTTAAGCCACTTTAAAGATAGTAATATTGAATAGTCTGAACTGGTTTTCTCTTTTGTATGAAGCTGATTTAAACATAAAATTCTAGATATGCTACTGGTTGTAGCAGGAGATGAACTGGAAGAGAGATGTGGATCATAGAACATTGAGAAGACTAAACCCACATGTGGTTGTAATGCCAAAGAAAGTAGATTTATAAAGTTTGCATTCAACTGTGCATAAATAATTGAATTTACTGTATACACTATTTGCAATCAACTTTTTTGTACTTCATTGTCAAAAGCTACAGCCACACATTAATACTGAGACAGAATTAAATTGACGTTAAAATATATTTTTGAAAACATTCACTTAGCTGTAAATACAATAAAGTCTCAATATACAAAATTATGGGTTTCATAAATAATTAACTACAATAAAAAAGCTGTTCAAAGGACAAAAATTACAATACAAATATATATATTTATTTTATGCATTTACTTCCGCGGATCACACCACTGTTCAAAAAATCTTTTAATAAATTTACCACCAGATTGTAAATGTAGTTATTAAGAAACAAGATACCGTAGTTAAAGAAATTTAAAAACATGTTTTTTAATGGTGTAACGCACAACTTTATTCTCTCACAATTTTCAGTATCTGTTAGTTCTTGATTCCTGTTCAGCTTCCCAGCTCTAACAATTTCATGTTTAAAAATCCATTTGTACAAATTTGTATTGAACCCCAGTTACTCCACTCAAGGTCACTTTACCATAACGAAGTAAGGTTACTATCTCTCCTTCACAACACACTTTATAGTTATCAAATACGTGAGGTCTGAAAAGTTCCATAAACATTTCCCGGATCTGCTCCACCGATTAGAATGATTTACAAGTGGTGTGCCGACTTTCGTTGTGGTCGAGAAAGCACGCTAAACGATCTGGAAGGCCCAAAGACGCTACCGAAGATATGACTGAAAAAGTTCATGCTGCTGAAATGCAGGATCGTCGAGTGAAAGTCGTGAACTCGCTGAGATGTGTAAGATATCAAAAGAATGTATTGGACATATTTTGCATGACGAATTGCATATAAGAAAGCTTTCAGCACGACGGTCGGCACGGTCAAACTGATCAAAAACGGGAAAGAATGAACATTTCGAAAGAGTGTTTGGAACTGTTTCAGCGCAATCATCAAGAATTTATGCGCCAGTTCATGACCGTCGACGAAACATGGATCCATCATTACATGCCACAGACAAAGGAACAATCAAAACAATGGGTAGAGGTTAGTGGAATTTCTCTGAAGAAGGCGAAGACGGTGTCTTCGACAGGCAAGGTAATAGCCATTATCTTTTGGAATGCGTATGACATCTGATATTTTGGAATATTCATCGACTATCTTGAAAAAGGAAGAACAATAACAGGAGAGTACTAAGCAGTGTTATTGGATAAAGATTGAACAACGAAATCAACCAGAAACGATCACATTTGGCAAAGAAAAAAGTGGTCCTTTATCAGGACAATGCACCCGATCCCAAAGGTGCAATTGCAGTGGCAGAATCGCATGAATTACACTACCAACTGCTTCACAATCGCCCGATTTGGCTCCTTCGGACTTCTTCCAGTTTCCGAACATGAAGAAATGGCTCACATATTTACAACTAATGAAGAAGCTGAATGGGGATTTTCTGATTTACCGAAATCATATTTGGAAGGCATAAATAAACTAGAATACCTTTGGACCAAGTGTATCGAGCTAAAAGGGGACTATTTTGAAAAATGAAATGAAATTTGCCCGAAAAATTGTCTTCATTGTTTTTCCATGGACTTTTCAGACCTCCCAGTACCTGTGCTGCAAAGTACAAAGTATAAAGTTAACAGTAACATACGTACGAGGTTTTATCAAAAAGTGCATACAGGTCTTCTTTATGTTAAAAATGATGCCTTCATTCATCGACTCTTATTCTGCCCCTTTCAAAGTAGTCTCAGTTGAATGTAACACGATTAAGCCAGCAGTTTTGCAGTCTTCAAGCATGCACTTTTTGGTACAGCTCTGAGCTCGCTTAGCGATTTTCGTTTTACATCTTCCACGAACGCGAAACGTTGTCCTTTAGTGGAAATTATCACTATTGCAACGAGGAAAGATCGCGTTGGGACACATCTGGTGAATACGGCAGTTGCCGTATCATCATTATGACGTTTTCTTTTGCCAAGCCTAGCAGCGTATTATCGGACTACAATTTTCATAAATTTTTCTTCCGTAAATCTGTTTTTCTACGAATAGCTTCATACTAATGGCGTAAATTGTCCGAATAGTAGGCCTACTCTTTATTTACCACTGCGCTTAGCGATGAAATTTCGTGGAACACAAAAACATAATCTTCATCAAACCACGATCTTCAACTCATTTACTCATTTACGTGAAGCTTGTAAACCCCTTGTTCACGCACAGCAGTCTCGCAGTCTGAACACGTTTACCAGACAGAGCAGTTTATTTTACAGTTTAAACAAAATTTAATCCATGTTCTTCAATCTTGCATTGTAGAATGACAAAAAATCGCTTATACACCTAAGGACGACTTACTCAGTTAGCTGTCAAATCTAAATTGTGCATCAAATACGGCTAACATTTTAGACAATTGTCACTAACACGTGTACCAGCATCACATAAAAACAGTTTTTTAATCGGACACTTGTAGCGGTGGAAAATGCAAAATTTCACGAACTTGTTGATCAAACCTTGTATGTGGGAAAGAAGTATAGTAAATGTGCTTTACCGAGACATTTTAAGAAACCATTAATTGTTATGTGTATGGTTTACTGATTCCCCAAAGTAAATACAGTATAGCTATAAATTATGTATTATAAAAGACATTAAGTTTGAACCGTGTATAAAGGCAAACAGATGCGGATCACTTACACTGACGTAAATATTTTTCTCTCCTTGCCGTACCACAGCAGCGCTCCACTGGTTTGAAGTCTCGTCGTCTGCTTCCTTCTTCAGCGGAATAACGACTTCAGTCTTTGAACCGAAACTCGGTGTTTTCATACCTGTAACACACAGAAACCATTGTTACACTTAGATAACCACGAGACAGGGACTGCACCATCCACCACAATTTAGTGTTTCTTAAAATTTAGTTTTGATGATGAGACTTTCAGAACGTTTAAAATTGAGTTGGGTTTAAACAAAACCAAAGGTTGGATTTTTTTATAGTACACTTATTTTAAGTAATTAGTAAGAAATCGAAAACTTGCGCGCGCGATCCTACGTGATGTTCTGTTTCAAACTTGGATTACCTTAAATGTACCTCTAGCATAAAGATTGCCTCGCGAAAATCTTTACTGTCAGGGTTTGCCCTCTGCCTCGCGCGTCTCTAACGCAGAGTCGCTGTAACTGTCGTAATACTTCATCTTACGTCATGAGTTACGTAATTACTTTACGAATTACGGGCGGTGTAGGAGCGTATCCGCGCTGGGTGAATGGGTGAAGCCTACCCAGAATTTCTGGGAAAATTTCGTTAGTCGCGAAAAAGCGAGTTTTAAGATTTGAATTTAAAATATAAGCTTATTTATAATGTATTTTTGTATACTTTTGATGTTTTTGTGTATGATCTTAACGATTTATATTAATGTGATTTTCATTTACTTTATCAGGTCTATTACTTGGTACAACACCAACTTATGTTCATAGCTGCTATTCAAAATTTAATCCTGGATACGCACTTTGATGATGACAGTTAAAGAAAATTTACGAAAAATCATAAAGCGAATCAACAGCTGTCTAAAGGAAAAGTGACTATAGTTTGGCTTACTCAGTAATATAGATATTTATAGTTGTAAGGTGTCATTCGTTTTGGTAGTAAGGAGTAAGTAGCTTGTATCGGTAAATGTATGAGACCTGGCTGTTTGCTAACGCTGTTTATGTGTCCAGAAGGCAACTGAGAAGGCGAAAGAAGAAGTCCAAGTTTCGAAAATCCATAGAGAAAGGATAGACACAGAATACACAAAATCTTGTAGAAAGATGCTTAGATTTGGGGACGATGTAGTCGTAATGACCGAAAGATTCGTACGTTGTAATAATGTATAATAGAGGGGGTAATGGAAAAGAATTTCAACATGAATATCAACAAACAAAAGACGAATATACTAATTTATAGTAGAAACAGACTTGGGACAGGAAAGAAATTAAATTGAAAACAGGGATCATCCAAGAAGTGGAACTATTTAATTACTTTGGAAGTGAGAAATCACAAGTGACGGCAGAAGCTGTAGAGGGATCATGGACAGAATAAATCACCAAAAACTGCATTTAATAAGGAGACAAATCTACTTTAAAGAAGGTCAATTTGAAGGTCAGGAAGAAATTCTTGCAAATTCAAATATACCACAGTATGTAGAATTGTATATTACTGTGTGTGAATTCCGTAGACTTGACGTCGTAGGGGTACTTCGTTAGTAGCAGGGAACGTAGGGTTCGTAATATACGCAATGTGTTTCTCTGTCTCTCTCCCGAGTCTTGAATTAAGAATACAAACGTTAGTCGAAAACACGCTAAATTTTTGGCAAAAGATTTTAACCTGAGAGTACAGATTTCTCGTGTTTTGTATTGGAAACATTGTAATTATAGTAATACTTTGTCATTTTGTAGAATTAAGTATGTATTTAAGATGTGGAAGAATTTACACTAATTATTTGGGGAGTAAAATCACACATAGAAGCTGTAGGGAGATCGTGACTAGACCAAATCAGGCAAAAACTGCATTTAGTAAGAAGAAAAACGTACTCGCACCAAAGAAGGTCAACTTGAAGGTGGGGAGGAAATTCTTGTAACCAATGTGTGGAGTGTCGCGTTGTATGGAAGCGACTCATAGGCATGGGCAATAGGGGAGAGAGGAAAGAAGAAACTTGTAGCTTTCGAGGCGTGGAGGTATAGAAGGATGCTCAGGATAAGCTGGGTAGGGAAACTGACGAATGAAGAGAGTTGGGGAACACAGAAGTTTACTAAAGCAGATGAAAGGGAGAACAGCTCAGCTAATCGGATACATATTAAGACACTGCAGTCTAACCAAAAGAGTCTGAGAAGAGAAAATAGAGGGAAAATCCACAAGAGAAGGCCACATTTAGAATTCATAATTCAAATCATAGATGGCACGAACTATAATCCTCATTACACATTAAAAAGGAAGGCAAAACTGTTGACAATTGGCCTGTGGGCTAGGAGGATAGGAAGTTCTAATATTACATAAAATTGTCGAGTTGCACTACTATACTGATATAGTAGGCCTATTATAGCATTGTCAGGAAACTAACTCACTTGTGTCGGTGACTGAAGATACCGCGACACAGAACGGTACAGAACGAAAGAAATGTCGTCAAGAAAACGAAATAAAACGATTCTAATCTTGGAAGTTAGGACCAAAAACTGTGACGTTGGAGAGATCGTGACTACTGCGTACGAAGACCGGTGTTTATACAGCGAATGTTAGTACAAACGGAGATAGAATATTATAAGAAAATCTAACGGCTACAACAAGAACCGGAAGAGTAGTGGTTTCTGCCATTTCCAACCCGTCTAGCCTCACCGATTCACTCAAAGCGCTCACGTAAACTAATACAGTGTGACGAGTAAAAGTGATTATCAAACCTTCCAGCTGCAACACGAAGGATATGCCGTCGTCCACGGACGAATAGTTTCGTTCCAGTATGATCAGCAGAAAGAAGTGCTGGCCCCTTCTGACGACCAACTGAGGATCGTCAGTAATTTTCATCAGGTCGTAGCAGCCGGTGTGGTGTTCTATAGCGTTTTCAGCGATGCACGGGTCGATCTTTCTCACTCTCAGTGGCTCTTTGGGCCTGCCGTCATCACAGTGTGAAGGAGGATTGTCTGTGGCAGGAAAAGTACAAGCGCCAACTGGCGGACGAATACAACGATGAACACAGGGGCACTGGTCCACCCCTGCAGCATCACCCCAATACACTTGCATGTGCGGTGGCGTAGTCATGGCCGTTGTATCTTATTTTATAATTTTGATAACTATAAATAATAGTTGTGATAACAAACACACGTTACGTGTAACGTACAAGTGAAACGATTATTTGTCACTTATTCTGCTTTGTTTTAAGTTTCTGTATTAGTGTACATTAGCTTTTTGAGAACACGGAACAAACGCAAAGTAATTCATTCATTTCGTTGTAATTTTTGTCTTGTCTGAACGCACTATTCGTTGATCGATATTCAGTTTTCGTATTTTTTTGTTTTTAATTTGTTTGACAAATAATTTCACGCCATATTTAAATGAAACGTTATAGTTTTTACATTTTTGTTGTCAAGATACTTCCATAGAGAGCGCTGAAGTGTGTATTCGAATGCGAATTTCAACAATTGCAATTTTCCGTATTAGTTGTACGGAAGTATTAGGCCATACAATATATTTTCTTTGTTTAGAAAGTATGAAATTATTTATAGGATTGTGGTCGCGGTGTCTTGAATAAATTATACAGTTTTCTGAAAATTGAAAATCACCTACCCGTCGGAAACCTTAAGATAAACAAAATCACGCCTAGGCCTACGCCGCCTACGTTTTATATGCTGTATGATTTCATTGTGTAAATTTATTTATATGGATCGGTATTGGACTTGTCATTGTGTTTTTTTTAAGTATATGTATTAGGTTTTAAATATGTTTTAAATTATGTTGTAAATATGTTTTAAATGATGTTTTAAATATATATGTATTTAAACACCAAATTTCGTTAAATTGTGATCGATCCCAACGTGTGTGATCGTAATAGAATCACAAAGAGGAAATACAATACTGTGAGCCACAAGACGATGTTTTTCCCCCGAATATATTCTTTCGACCACAATTTAACGAATAATTTTTATGTGAATGCACAAGCAATACCAAATTATAGAGTGCGAGAACTACAAAAGTAATACGTATCAGTTAGTTTAATTATTCGTACTGTTATAATTTTACGGTTCAATATGGCGAGTTTGTTGCCACAGTGTGTTAGGCCTGGCCTACCCGTCTGGAGTAATTACACTCAGACGTTCAATGTGTGTATGTAGCGTACTGTTTGTGGAACATAATGTCAAAAACCCCGGTGTACGGCTTTACCGTAGACCGGCTTCTGATCTTGGTCCAGCGTGCATGATCATAAATAGAACCACAAAGAGAATATACATTACTGGGAGCCACTTCTCGTAGAAGACAATGTTTTTTACCCCGGGTATATTCTTTCAACCATAATTAATGAATAATTATTATGTAAATGCGCAAACAACAGCAACTTATAGTCTGCGGGAAGAGCGAAACCCATTTTAAGTCTTAGTTCTAACCCCGTTTCTCCACTTTGGCCAGCGACATGATTTCACATCACAAACGAAACGGAAAATGAAATCAAACGAATGAAACCCGAGTGATCGATCAAAGCTCAACAAAGAAATGCGAAAAATTAGAATTAGCTTGAAGAACATGTTACCTTAATTCGTGTACATAAAAATAAGTACAGTACACATAAGTGTAAATGTAGCCGGCGATTTCATCCAGCCCCTCGGGCGATTGTTCATGACACGCCAAAAAAGCCATCCTCGTAGCAACCAGAGTTCATACACGCCAAAGTTCATAGCCCCAGAGTTCACCTTTGAAAACTGTCCTTCTTTCCATCCTCAACCGTCTCCTAGTACGCTGTGTCAGCTACTTGTCGCTGTTGGCTCTCTGCCTCGAGGAGAGCGACTGACGCTTCACGGCGTCTGTTTGCTGAGCTTGAGACAGGCATCATCGGCTCCAGCAGCAGTGCCACAAATACAAGTCTTCTTTCTCCCCAGCTATCCGGCGAGTGATCGTGTTGGTGGTTTCCCTTCCAGTTTTTAGGCTACCTGTCGACTGTAGCAGCTCTACGTTTATCTTCTAGCAGCCACTGGGCTCGACCCAGATGCTGCAATCTGTCATACACCCCGCACACACAACACAATGCAATCCAGCGTCGAAGCCGTACTACGCGTTGCCAACAGTCGGACATTCACCCCGGAAAAGGAGACCACTACATGACGCTCGCGTAAATCTAAGAAGTATCATACTGTACATATATGTATGATCTGTCCTATTCGAGTCACTAAAAAAGAATACCTAACCGGTATACATACATACATATAAGTACAACAAAATTAATTTTTAAGAAGGACAAATTTAGAGGCCGAGAACATTGAGGTTAAAGACGTTTGGGACACCTATAGCCTACTTCAAGGATCTGAGGAGTCATTTTAAAAAATGGTATGAGGGGATAAGAAATGGAGTTTTCAAAAATTTATTTAAAAACCTTTAGCATTCAAGATCTTTTTTACAAAATTTAGTTAATTTAGTCGAATCAGTTTTTTGGTTTTTTTTCTATGATGTAAATTGAGTGAATTTTGAAGTTTTAACCTTTTTCCCACCCACCCTTCAAGCGAAAGTATACCAAGCTGAAGTATATAGACTCGGCCGCGTTGGAGGTATTAGGGGGTTCGTCACTTAGAACCTACTGCGTTAAGTTACGTCACTCCCACAACCTAGCTGGCTTGTGGAATGATGCGTGGTACGAGAGCCCGGAGTGACTCCTCCGATGACTGCAAGACTTGTACTCTCTCAAAGGGTGTTTAGGTGGTAATGCCTGCCTGAAGGTTTCACCCGTAACCCCTGACTTACCCGATGGAGAGGAATTGTAACCCCCTTCGTCTGCCCCACTGAATCTACATCATCAAATAAACAAGAAACATTTCTAAACACGTGGAATTGTGATGTATGCATCAGACTGTGTGAACTTTAAACCTGACAAAATTATTTTCAAAATTATTAAATTTATTATAATCATTGTATTTGTAAACGAAAACTGATTTTAACATGATTTTGAACGAAGTGTTAAAAGTATGCTGCCCCGTGACAGCACGGTCAGCATGTATCGTACCAGTCGCGCATGTCTTGTCGACCGGATCACGTCAGTCAACGCATAATCGTTCTCGTGGGTGAGAAGCTAGCTCGTGGGGCTGCGACCTCGTCAAATAAGAAAACTATCTTGTCGCCGGTGCGGCGGATCTTCTTCTGGGAGGCGGTGGGTTGTAACAGTCCCTGGTTACAGATAAAGCGACGAGTGCGCGCTTATCGCTCTTTTGAGCGGCCACAGCCGCGTAGGAAGGACCGGGCGCCGGGGTGGCGTCCCAGAGAGAGAGATGGAAATGCCTCTCGCCTGTTAGGGGTAGGGCCTGCTACTTGGCTTTGCTAGACATCAGGACGGGCAGGAAGCCGCTGGAACTTCTGGGTAGCGATGGAATAGAAAAAATGACTCGAAATACCATTGTGTTACAATGCTGTATTGCTATAAGTAATTATACATTTTTTCGCAACTCGCAAATTTGTGGATAACAAATGCGCCTACTCGCATTTCTGTTGTCTAAGCCTCAGTTAGGAACATTTGTGTATTGCTGCTCTGACTGCATCAGAGTCAAATCCCAATATCAATTCTTTCTGAAAGTTAACCCAACTGAGGCTTAAACCTTAATGTTCTGCCACCAGGTAGCTGTTGAACGTTTTATCTGCTATAATAAGATCCTGAGCATAGATTTCCTGGAGTAGGTTTTTCGATTCAGTTCATACACCTGCTAATAAATGATGATGGACATTCCTCCAACTTACCTTGGAATTCTAGTAAACTCTCGCTAATCACTTTCAGATCTACTGGAACCTGATGAGTAAAGTTTTAGTTACTATCAGCCGGGCCTGTTTGGAGAAGAGGTAAAATTTTGTACTTAATCTGTTTTTCTGTTGATATTCCGGTTGGTGGCACTTAGACCTCTGCCCAGTTGACTTAGTTCTGTGTCCAGTCTATTTACCGTGGTGTTGGTGGTACTTAATTAATGGTCCAGTCTCTTTACTGTGGTGCTGAACCCTGATTTTTAGGGAACCCACTTGTTCGTGAACATTTTGTACCTAATTCGTACATTTGCCATCTTGACCCTTCATTAATTCTTCTGTACAAATAACCCTGTCTGATAGAGCTTGTATCTGGGTATGAATTTGTGAGGACTGAGCCTGTAATTGTGTCTGGACTATGTGAATTGTCCTGATTGTGCCTGAACTTGCGTCTCAGTTCGTTTTGACTGTACCTGATATTGCATCTCAATTTGTTCATGACTTTGTTAAGTTTTAGATAACTATCACTTACGTTTCCACACTTACCTTCCCGATAACAACAAAATAAATAGTTTATAAAAAGTTCTTCTTTTTTTAATTTAGTAGTGAGATTCACAAAAATATAAATCCCCACATAAAGAAATCCTGTCT
This sequence comes from Magicicada septendecula, assembly GCA_034769895.1. NCBI lineage: Eukaryota > Metazoa > Arthropoda > Insecta > Hemiptera > Cicadidae > Magicicada > Magicicada septendecula. The sequence goes on along the minus strand of CM068371.1, from coordinate 75,860,865 downwards.
GTGCCGCCGATTAAGAGGAAGCGACACACTGAAAGACCAAGATTCCGATATATTAATCTAATAATAAATGACGCAAATTGCAATTCTAATGATGAAGAATCGAAGCTGAGGCACAGAACCGATCTACGCAGAGAACAAGTGCCAATCAGTCGATTGACTGAGGGTCAAGAAGAAGAAGAAGAAAAAAATCTCTCTCTCTCCCTCACTCCCTCTCTCTATTTATGCACCTAAGCATTCAAAGAATTTCGACGAAACCGAAACATCGAAGCATGATAATGTTTTTAGGTTTTTGAAACGTATAATGTGGATTACGTTTGGTGGATTACGTAAATCATTTCCAAGCCACAGACGATCACAAACAGAGCATCTCATTAAAACGTTTGCTAAACTCAATGTCAGCAGCGATTATTTCTGTCTTGATGCGTTTACATATCAAATTTCTAGACTGTGGGGAATCGAAAGTGTGGAAGCGTCACGTTTTTCGATGACGTTACATTTTTGTGGAATAACTCCCAGCCTAAAAACATTATGGCAATATCAAGTAAGAAAAATTTTAATGGAAATTTTAAGAATTCGGCAAATTTTAAAACGTTTATGCCTACTAATTTCGGAAAAAATAAATACAAATACAAGCAAAGGTTCAGGCAGCGGAGATGAAGTTTATGAGGGCTGTATCATTTTCGATAGAAAGAAGAATGTGAATATAAGAACGGAACTGAGGTCGACCCATTGTTGGAACAGCTAAGAAGGAACAAAAGAAGGTGGTGTGAACATCTGGGAAGAATGGCGGGTGATTCCAGTCCTAGCGATGGAATACAGACCGGTAGGACGGCCGAGAGCGAAGTGGGTCCCGGAACAAATTCAGGATGAGCCCAATGCTTGAGGTTGATGATGATGATATATGAAATACAAGGGCTCAACAGTAATGCAAAAGCGAGCACAACGGTTTTATTAACTGACGTTGACCGATAAATTTGACGTTACTGTTATAAAATGGCGTCACATTTGTAAATGACTGAAACTTTGAAAAGTTAAAAACATACATGCAGGTCTGTTATTAGTATTGGAAGAAGTTATTTTATCAAATTTGTTCTTTAAAAAACTTGAAATACATGTTATATCTAATATTGAACGATACTCATCATCATCATTTAGCGATTTTGTTAGCCTAAACCCCTTGATGCTTGTCTCATCCTAGCTTCCATCGACACCGTTCCAAATGGTCTCTTGAGAATCCCAATCCGCCTTATTGTTAGTCAGGAGTATCTTTGTATTCATCGCAATATTCGATTCTACAAAATATTTTATATTAATATAGCAGAACAACAATAGGTGCATTATTATAAATTTAAAGTAGCCTGTAACAACGGAAATAATGGTAACATTTTTAAAACGTATTTCGGAAAGCCGACAGCAAAAATTTGTAGTCTATGCAACATTATTAAATTATTCAGCAACAATTCTCCTCCATGCTTCCCTGTTCTCTGTCCTTCCTCTTCACCCTTTGATTCGAATGCTACCAGATCTACTGTTATGCCATCCAACCAACTCATCCTTGGTCTGCCTCTACGTCTAGTAGTATATAATCTTCCCTTCAGCATTAGTTTAGGCTTTCTTTCCTCTTGTCCCAGCCAATGCAACCTCTGTGATTTGATGAATTTCATTATGTCTTTTCCACATTTGAGAGCCTGTAGTTCATTGTTATTACATATTCTCCAACTGCCTTTATTCTTACTGAGCCATAAATTTTCGTAGTATTTTGCACTCAAATGATTTTAAAGCAGTTTAGTCATTCTCTGTCAAAGTCCACACCTCAGATCCACATGTAACAACTGGTCGCACAAGAGAATAATATATTTTAAGTTTTACACCTTTTGTAAAAAGATTTTTTTTAAAGATGTTGATATTTGCAAAATAGGCTCTATTTCCTGCTCATATCCTTTCTCTTATACTCATCCTATTTGTATATTATATGGTTACCATTTTCTTCTGTGTTTTCTTGAAATATATATTTTCACTTGTAACTTTAATTTTCTACAAATTTCATCGTCTCTTTTTATTCTCTACCCATCTCTTGTCATCACCTCTTGTTATCTTTCCCCTTTTAAGCATTAGGCTTGCCCTTGGTCATGATACAAATCATTCCACCACTGCCAGCTGTTACCTATGTGCAGTGGCAAGTCACCCAGTAGTCTGTGTGCGTGCACTTGTATGTCTTTGTTATTTATCTAGCTCAGACATATCAAATAAGACCCATGATTATTTTTGCCAGCAGTAGAGATGGGCAGGTAGACCGACTTGCGACCTGGACTCAGTCCTATGGCTACAGCACAGATGTTGTGCTAACAACTCGCCGCCAACAAAAGCACTATGCCAGCTGTACAACAATATTTATTTTCTTCATAGTATTTTTACCACTCTTTAATCCCAGGCTTGCCTAGTGGTTCAAGAGTTGAGGTTATTATGCCGAGCAGTGAACACTGTTTTGTAATGTCATGTATGCTGTATGTCGTTATGTATTTATTCAATAATTTGTATATTGACTGTTTTGAATTTCACCATGCCCTCGTGGCATAATAAAAATTTTTAGTACCTGATGATGGGAACTTGTACCCAAAACAAGTTGTGTTAAGGATACTACTACCAAGTTGTGAAACAGATTATATTGAGGTCATTAATGTTATTGTGAACTGGAGACCACATATAATGTGTTCCTATTTTAGCCACTCCAATAGTGCTGTTTTAGTACAATTTTTATCGTGTTATTTATTCTTTATTCTACTGGCAATTTTTTCAGATATTTAGTATTCATTCATGACCAGTTCGATGTCATATCTGTGCCTGTAATGACAAATCTTTATTCTCTGACATACGCTTAGCAGGAAAAGCATACATTATTGATTTGTAGGTTATGGTCTCTATGTTTATGAAAGTGTGAAGGTATGAACTGTGTTTTATTTCATAAGTAACTAACATTAATTTGTTACTTTTAGTGTGTAACAATGTGGATGCTAAGTGATTTTGAATAACTTTCTATATAGAATGCATGAATATTTGAAGCTAAATTCATGGGTAACAACAAAATAACAAAGTAAACAAATTTATTGACAAACTGTACAATGTAACAACTATTGTTGTCAAATCCTTTAGAAAAAAGTTCAAAAATAAATTTCAGAAATAATTAAAATAATGTAATACAAATATTTGTCATTATAAATGTATTTGTATGATTCTAGGTGTGTGCATATTCTCTCTCTCTCTCTCTCTCTCTCTCTCTCTCCCGTCTCTCAAATCACTCACACACACACACACAATAAATATATAATTAAAATGTGTATTACTAAATTTAAAATTTTATATTAACATATTACAAATTTTGAGAAAATTGCACTACATGTGGCACAATCCATTGACGAAAATGCCACTGGTCAAAAGTTACCGTAATCAAACTTTTCAGGTTGTAAAGCTTTACAGTGTATTTTGTTGGTTGTGTTATTGTACTTGCTGCTAACTGAGTCAATTTGTGAAAACACAGCCAACCTGACTTTAGTAGGCCTAAATGACATTTACTCTGTGTGTGTGCGTGTGCGTGCGTGCGTGCGTGTGTGTGTGTGTGTGTGTGTGTGTGTGTGTTAAAATAAACAATTAATCCAATTGAATGTAACAATTCTAGTGTTGTCAAAAGATATTTTATATATTTTAAACTTATTTGTTTTTGTTATAAAATATAGGTGTTCACTTAGAGAAGCAACCAAAACAATAAGAACTTCATTAAACGGTAGGGTATTTTATGAAATTCACATGCTATGCGGAAGAGGCTATGAAGGATGGAGGAACCAACTGTTGAATGTAACTACAGTAAAGCTTCATTTATACGTTTTTCAGGGGACTTCGAAGAAAAAACGTATAAGTGTGAAAACGTATAAGTGAAATAGAACACAAATAGTATAATTAAATGATATAGTACTAAATAGAAATAATGTATAATTTACAATTTGGAATAGTACAATAGGTATTTATACAACTTAACATATACATAGAAAAAACACAGATATAATTAATCATTTCCCAAAAAAGTCCGTTAGCTTCCCTTGTTTTTTTCTTTTCCGCAGCTATAAAATAAACTGTGCCCTCAAATCTTGACAACTGTGTCATAATTTCGTCGGATACCTTACGGCGGGTTACGAAGCATTTAATTGTCTCCAGGGTATTAACTACATCACTAAAACACACGGGGGTCTGCGTTGCTTCTTCATCATCATCATCTTCTTCTTCGTCCATTTCCTGCTGAATGCCATCAACAATCTCCTATATGGTCATGGCTTCCGTGGTACCGTAACAACATTTTTGTCAATGTTGACATAGTCATCATACGACGCATGGCCTTCCAGCCCCATTCCACATCATCAACGGGAACATCACAGCTATCTTCATTACTACAGGTTTCGCTATTCCCGAATCTGGCTTTGTGAAAGCAGTTGCGGACAGTGAGTTGCGATACTTTGTGCCATGCAGCTGCGATGTAATGCATTGCCTATTAGAAGAGAGCAAACCATTATGAATTTGTGCAAAAATGGAATTTTAATAGATCTATACTGTAATTTCTTTAGATAGGCCTACGCCTATAAGTAATTTTACATGAGGTTTATCGTATTGGCTATACCTGGTACACACAGAAATCAATTGTAAGATTGAGAGTAATGCCAGAAAATCACAGTAGAAAATACAGCCAGAAAAGAATGGCGGGATAAAAAAAGAATCCTATACGCCTCCCCTAGTGTAAAAACTTTTAATCTTTCTGAACAAACTGATATTTTTTCATTCCAATCTATTCGTTATTTATGAAACAATACATTTTTGAAATACTGGCAAAACATTGCGTAGAATCGTATGGTACAGTATTGCTTTCACTAGTTACATGTTACAAAAATCACGAAGAAATCATACCTGCAAAATGTGAATTTTCATTTCATCCTTCTTTCCAGCCTCTACACAGTCGATGGCATGCTGTAATAACTCTTTCATATTGTATCTTGCGATAATACAGTTTAAAATTGCGGATTATCCCCAGGTCCAGCGGTTGCAGTTCGCTTGTGCAATTTGCGGGGAAAAATTCCACTCTCACGTTCTTTAGGTACGATGTATCAGGTGGACGTGCCATGCATCTGTCCACAATCAGAAGAATTTTTTGACCTTTTGCGCTCATTTTTGCATCGACGCCTCGCAGCCAGTCTTCAAACACTTTTGTAGTGATCTACGACTTATTGTTGCTAGCGTATTTCGTAGGGAGCATTGTAACAATTTTAAAACACCGCGCCCTCGCAAATTTCCCGACAGTTAAGGGAAGCAGTTTTTCACTTCCGTCACTGTTTGCGCACAAAACTGTTACACGTTGTTTACTCCACTTACCACCATGACAGCTGTCCCCTTTGAATCCCATTGTGCGGTCAGGAAGTAAATTAAAAAAAAAGGCCTGTTTCATCGGCATTGACTTTGGGATCAAACTGAGATGTTAGTTCCTTCAAATGGGTTTCTTTCCACTCACGCACTGTATTAACGTCTACACTCTTACTCTCACCGCACACGCTTTTGCTCCCAATGCCATGCCATACCTTAAATTTATGTAGCCACCTGGTCGCCGCATGAAAATCTTCAACACCGAACCTGGCTGCTAGTTCATTTGCTTTTTCGCAAAGGACTGGCCCGCTGATAGGAATTCCTTCTGCCTTGTGCTGCTGAAACCACTGTAACAGACAGTTTTCCAAGAGTTCGTATTTTCCTCCTTGAATACCGTACGTATTCGCTTATTACTTGAAACATCAAACACACGAGCACTTTCTTCAATTTCGGTTGCTTTAACCACGATTGAATTTAACGTCGACGGAGCAATCCCTAACTTCTTGGCGAAGTCTACTCGCTTCTTTCTCCCGCTTTCCTTCACTACTTTCAAAATGTTTAACTTCTCAGTGATCGTAACGCACTTCCTCTTCCAGGGGGGGGGGCGCATTTTTAACTCCACAAAGTGATGGCAAATTTCATTTTTAACTCCACAAAGTGATAGCAAATTTCAGTAGTAATGTTTGACACTCAGTAGTGGGGGGGGCGGGGGTGAGATTTTTAAGAGGTATATTAAGATATATATTTCAAGACATGGTAAAGAGTAATTCAGTGGTAAGGTGTGGTGGCCTGAAATCAGAGCAAGTGCTACATGACCTTCATTTTTACTGAGTTTTTACATAACTGTATTTAGTTGTGCAAAAATTAACTGCAATTATATATATTGTAACGTTACATAACCCGGTCCCAATAAATTAAATCATGTAAGAACATAAAGGTCAGAAATGGGTAACCTATAACTAGCTCTAAATTAAAGTATATCACTAAACATGATAAACAATTCGAGTGATATACAGTGACAAGTGAGTTATAGTGTACCCATGGAGGTAAAAGTGAAAGTGAATGAACTTCTTACAGAATTGTGCTGGAGGTTTGGGAATTATAAAACTATGAGAGTAGACTATAATGCTACTAACTGATTCTGTATTTTATTTATTTATTGTAATATTTATATTGTGTAGACAACCAATTGTAATACCTAAGTTAATTTTATATTTTTCAAATATTTGTGTTATAATATAAGATAACCCAGGGTTCGTTTTAAAAAACATAAAAAGTTTAAATGTCAAAGGATAATAAAAAAATTAAAATAATACTATATGAGGGAAATGGCAACAGGAAGTAGTGCAGTGTAGGAATACTATGAAAAACTGATAAATAATATATAAATTTATTTAAAGATAATAAAAATATCAAATACTTATATACAAGGTCATAAGAAAATGAACAAAAACCTATTATGTAAACCAAATTGGTAAAGAAACCGGAATGGAAAAGAATTATTTTTCGGTAAATAAAATATAAATTTATAATAATTACAAACTGCCTGTATAATAAAAATATTATGGGCTACTAAGAGTGACGGAAATAACAAGTATTGTTAATAATAAAAATTTGGAAAAAACCTGGCGAGTTGACAAAAATGATGCTACTACAATTCTAATAAAATATCCTTTCTGAAACTTTGGAGAAGTGAAAATTAGTACCAAATTAAAAAGCAATATGAACACTATATAATCATACCTTATTTAACAAAATTAAATGGTTATACTCCCTAATAAACAGTGAAAGAAAACCTTCTGATGATTCGGCCTAGTTTCGCTATGTTTCAAGTTGACGAAAGAATATGAGCCAGACGGTAATGAAATTATAACTCAAGACGGACCTCACCAGAGAAAAGGCTTCATTCCAGTAAGAGCTATAAGAAGAGAGGTAATATAAACATTTTGTCTAATAGTTAACGAAGAAAACGCATTCCGAACGGTGATATAGAACACGAAACTAGTCAAATTTAATCTCATGTGTTCAAGTAAACAAACGCACGCTGCTCTCTTACGGACATTTCTGGAACTACATACTAAATAAAAAATAAACAAATTTTATTTAATATTTTTTCGGTATTTGTAAAGCTTAGTAATTATCCATTTCTGACCATCTCATAACAAAAAGAACTTACCCTTAACCCTGGGGAATTATTAAGAATTATATATTAATTGATGTTTTAAAAAATAGTGTAAAGTTTGGTAAACAAAACCATATATGTTTATTTTCTTTAGACAATTCTATGTTTACTCGATGAAGTCGATCTTATGTTTTATTTGAGGAAAGATCAATTGTGATACTTGTATTTTGGTGGCAGGAAACAAAAACCAATAATATAAATAAATAATATTATTGAAAAATGATATTGAATAATAAAAATGTGTTATAATTTTTGTAGTGGGTAGTTGTGATAGATTTCAGCACAAAAACAGAAGAGATCAATCCATCGGGTCATATTTTGCTATAGTGTAGGTTGGTTGAACTAGGCGTGGAAACTCGTCTAACAATCCGCTGATTTAAATCACAGCAAACAATTTGGAAAAATTTCAGAAATCGCCTAAACTGAGTGTAAATAATCGGTACTTACTCTCTCTTCCTCATAAGGCTGAACAACTTCCCTACTTGACCCCAAATCACACACTCTCGATTTCTGCTTAGATTGAGTAACATTACTAAATACTTTATTTTTTAAACTTCAGTTATTATAATTCATAAGTGGCGACTGCGGAGAGGCGGAAACTTTAGTACCTCTAAACCACTACGTTACAAGATTGGCGCATAACAACGGGGGGCATATAATATAACTCTCCTATATAAAAAAACCGCTACATTACAGATTGGCGTACACAACATTGGGAGCTTAATTAAATAAGACGAACACCCAATAAGCAACATACAAAGTTTTCACTAAAACCTCTACAAAAAAACCGCACGTTACAATATATATATATTTAAAAGTTAAACGGGTACCAATATTGTGTACATCTTATTAATTATAGTTTAGCTGGGTTCCTTGGCTGTAGTGCTTTCACTTGTTAGTAAAGATATCAGTTACATACATCAGCATAAAAGGATTGTTGCCATCATGCAGTGTTGGCTCATTACCAAAAAATCTGGTGGTGCACAAAAAAAATTAAGCCTCAAACAAGAACAACTTTAGGTTTTTATTAAAATATTATGAGACCTCATTAATTGTAAATATATAATACAAAAAATAAATAAATGTTTGCTTATTCAAATAAGTGTTTCAGTTACTCAAACAACTACCTTTGCATAACACTACACACACAGGACACTTTCAAATAAACTTTAACTGACCACTGAGAAACAAAACCATACTGCAATGTTGGCAGCATGTAGGTGGCTCACCTTATGCTACCTAAGCCTGTATCACTTGCTCTTCTACTCTCTCACCCACTCTTGTACCAGGGGCGAACCTGGGGGGGGGGGACCCCAAAATCCGAAAAAATTTAAAAAAACTAGTTGTGTTTTTTGAAATCAAATGAATTGACTTCCAAGTTTTGTCAATTAAAAAAAAATTACTATTGGGTCAATGACAAGTTTAAATAATCTACAATAATAGGCCTTATATTCAATAATAAATATAACAGATGTTGACAGAAATGGTGAAAAATGAAAAGAAGATGATTTGAAAGAGAGTAGGATACATTTTTCCACTGGTTACGATAAATAGAGGACATATATTTTTATATTTTAACTTAATGTTACATGTTGATAACTTAAATCACAAAACACGTAATATGAAAGAGTTTTAATGTATTAATATTATTTTTCATAATGGACATGGGTTGTTGTAATAGGCTCTACCTAGCCCTAAGAAACAAAATATTGTAAAATTAAACATACGTTCATTTACAATTTTTTGTGCTCTTGCATGTGTTAACCATAAAACACAAACACACATATACACATACAAATTTTACTTTCTTAATTTTAACATTCTCTTTAATGTGTTTATATTCCACAGAACGGTACTATTAGGCTTCCAAGTCAAACTGTATGTTATTAATTGATTTTTATGAAATTAGTAAATTACAGCCATTATTTACCCGTTAGTTTTAATTTATTGGTACGATTTTTCATCATAATATGAGAAAATAATACTGTAAGAAAATGATATGTGGCTGAAATAAAATCCTAGGTTCGCCCCTGTCTTATACTTAGTCGCGGTATACATCTCAACCCTCTCAGACTAGTCATGTGACTCCATAATATTCTGTGTGAGGTGGCATGGAAACTGCTACCTACAGTGATCTAATAAGTGATCTCACTCTATAATATTATGACATTCAGAGTCAGTGGTAGTTGTTTAAAAAGGAACTTAGTATGAACATTTTAATAACACTAAATATAGGACTATAAAGTGAGCATATTTGCAATCGCGTATCTAAAGCACTTTATGTACTTTTTTATCTCAGAATTTTTGGGGTTAGTGCTAACTAAAGAAACCATCCCTGCCGTCATGAACAATTACATACAACTTCAATTCTTGTGATGGTAAATGATTGGAGTAGTTAGTATACTCTTAGCAGAGAAGCTCCCAGAGTGGCTGGCTGATTCCAGTGCTGTTGAATGCCACAAAGCTTCATAGCATTTTAATTATTAATCTTATTGTTAAACTCATACCTAATATTTGTTATTACTTTTTCAATTTCCAAGGTTAAAAAATTTTATAATATCACAAAATTTGCAAGCTGCAATTCTAAAAATTAAATAAAAAGTATTCAAAGAGCAAATGAGTAATGTCACTTGTGGCTGATAAAGAGAATTCCAGCACGGACAAGTTTTGCTATCTTATGACTATGGCATGTGTGCACACAGACAAATGCCAGTGTGGACAGCAACTGCTTACTTATGATGAATTGTGCATGTGCTGGCCTGGGTGCATCTTCTCAATCAGCTGGCCAGAATTATACAAAACATACATTTTAATCTATTTTATATGATTTTTCAATGCATCATTGAATATTCTGATAAACTACTATTTAATTATTTTATATTATCTTTAGTAGAGGATTTTTTAAAAAGAGCAGCAGTGCTTCAAACGCTTCCATTCACTGTATGCCACTGGAGTTATTATATAAGACTATAATTATACATACCATATTTGAGTGATGCAATTATAGGGAATAAAAGAAAACAGTGTGGTCCATGCCAAAATGGTATTAATTATAGGCAGAAAGAGCCTCAGTGATGTAGGATGCCCAAGAACACTAAACTCATCACAGAAATAACTGAGATACTCAATGTAATTACAAATATTCCTTAATTTAGGTAGTGACCATTGATCAATATATTTTAACAATCAAAGATGTAGCAAAAATATTTGTAATTCTGTTATTTCGTAGGCTACATAATAGTGTTATGACATCACAGAACAATCTACGTGTTTATCGAACGTTCCAGAGAGATCCAGAATGTAAGCGTGTGGCGTACGTGCTTGTTGACGCATTTGCTACACGGTGTGAGAATTCACACGGCCACTCTCACTGTGTCAAGGCAGGTCAAGGGCGCAAGAAATTAGAGGGCATCATAGTTTAGAGGTAATATGTAGTATGTGGAATCGTCTAAATTTTCGGCTGGCTATAAATACCAGTACTCAACGATGTTCAATTCAGTATTAGTCGCGATAAATTACAGTGCGGTTCGAGAGTTATTATCCGGTGAAATTACTGTGTGCATTCAAGTGGTTATTAGTTAAGTGTTGTGTTTTATAATCGGACAGTATATTGTAATACAGTTGTGTTTTAATATTAGATGACATTTACTTGTGTGTGAACAATTTTTATTTGATTTGTTATAAGAGACTGTGTTGTTAATTACGAACTGTTAAAATTAAAGCTGGTGATAGTGACTTAATTGGTGTCTTGTATTTATTTTGTTTTCTACTGTACCTACGACGATCAAGTAGACCATCGTAACAGTGGTGTCAGAAGTGGGATAGAACGGTTAACAGTGGAAACAGTGGACACTGTGTACAAGATGAGTGTAATTCATAATTAATTGGAAAACAATGGATGCCAGTCAGATGAAGGAAAATTTCCAGGCACTGCTGTTGCAGACAGAGGAATGACGACGACAGGACACAGAAGAAGCAGAAAAACGACAGGATGAAAAACGCAGGCAGGAAAGAGAAGAGACAGAGGAACAACGGTGACAGGAGGAAGAGGAACAGAAGCCTGAAACAGAAGACATCAAAGCATTAATACAGGAGCAGAAACAGATTCAAGAACATAGTACCGCAGAATTGAGTCTCCTACGAGGTGAGCTTAATAAACAAGTTACTAAAATATCAGAGGTACAAGAATCAATGATATTAAAAATAGCTGAATTAGAAAAATCTGATTACTGGAAAAATAATGAAAAAATTGTATCACATACAGTTCTATCATATATCTAATTCTGACATATTTGGTAAATTAGAAAGTACAGTGTAGCTTTTTATATACACATTGTATATACATATTCAATACTTAATTGGCACATAGGCAAATACTTTGCAAGGGAGTACAGATCTAAATTTAAAACATTTGCCTCAAAATTAGTTAAAAGGAGATTGAGCAGAATAGTAAAACTAGTGAAAACCAGTTTAACCCAGATCACTAGCCTGTTGAGACTTGTCTGCCCCCCCGCCCAATTAAAAGAAAAATTTTGTTTGATCCTGGTACTTCCTTTTATTGGTTTTGGGGCAGAGAAAAGGAGTTTATTCTGTTTTTTTTTTCTCAAGAGGGTGACATTGTTTACTGCAAAGATGTCCCTGGACTCATGATTAGTTTCAACATCGAATACAAAGCTGATGATTAGAGACTTTTTATTGATTCATTGAAAAGAAGTCTCAAAGCCATTACTCTTACACAATGGAAGTAGGCTAAAGTACACTTCTGTACCTGATGGACATTAAGTTCATTTAAAAGAATGCTACAAAAACCTTGTTTGATCCTTACTAAACTTTCCTATGTAGATCATGGATGGACAATTTGTGGCAACTTAAAGCCAGTTTACATGTTACTAGGTCAACAGAGTGGATACATCAAATTTCCATGTTTTCCGTGTAAATGGGATAGGTGCAACAGAAAACAACATTATATATTGAAAGAATGACCGATGAGAAAAAATGTTAGGGCTTGGAATCAAAAACATTGAGAGAGAAAGTTTGGTTGATCCACAAAAGGTAAGTATTATTTCCACCACTTTATATAAAATTAGACATGACAAAACAATTTGTTAAAGCATTACCAAAAGAAGGGGAATGTTTTAAATATCTTTGTGACCAGTTCGTAACGGTTGGTAGACGTTGATTGGCCAAGAGCCGTGGGACTCCTTCATTCCACCAACACTAGACAAAATCCTACTCTAGTTTTATTCAGCCAGTAGTTTTAGCCTGACTCTTTTCCTTTGCACACCTGACGGCCCCATTGGAAGCTTCCTTTCAAACATGTTTATTTGGCTCCAACTTTGTCATGTTTACTTGCTGAATTGCTACTTGTCATGTTCTGGAAGTGGCCTTTCAGTGTTTCCACCATTTTCAAGTCCTAAATGACGGTGACTTCAAGTCAAAACTTGAATTGTTCTAAAGTTGAGTACTGTGCAGTACATAAAGTAGGCTTTATTTACTGCAGGCATAGCCTACTGTACACGTAAGTTAGCAGGATCAGTTCTATGACCTGTAATACACTGTACTGTAATGAATTCAGATTGCTTAAATTTACATCATATGACCACTCTTACAACAAAAAATATACAATAGAGTAACATGATAAATTAATCGTTTTCATACATCAGTAAAGCTTATAAGCAGTGTTTATAAAACAACTTACAGCACAGTCTTATTATAGAAAAAAATTAATCACTTTAATACTTTGCATTCTTTATATTAATATACCAATGATATTGATATAGTTGGTGTATTGTCATGTACTGACTGTGTAACGGTACAGAATGGGGGGACGGAGAATGTGAATAAAATTTGTGTCAATTCATACAGTATACCACCTATTGTGAGCTCCTGCTTTTACAAAACTGCACAAAGTTATTGCAGACTGTTTACGTCTGAAGCCTGCAGCCTGCCCGGCTAGACGTATTACGCAACCTCTGGCAACTCAGTCTCTCTGTGAATTACAGAAACACATGTAATCACCCCAGTTTTCATCAGAGAGTCACAGTAAGCAGTCTTTGTTAAACCAGCCAAGATACAGCAGGGCCGCGCGGGGCAGTTCAGGAGCGCGCGATTCTAAACTATTAATAATTATGTAAGAACAATATATCGCGGTCAACTAATTAACTGGTCAACTAATCAGAAAAACAGTCAGTGCTCACGAGCTAGTTATGTCAGCCGACAAAATGTAATAAAATAAAATGTAATCAACAATTGTATAAAACAACAACTAAATACTGTTTGTACAGCCACATAAGACGGAGTGTGAAAAACTTATTAACGGCATAAACACGGAAGTGCGGAGTGACCCGGGAAATGGAAAGTAACATGCATAGTTAGTGAAATCAATTGGGACATCGCTGGAATGGTTAAATACCAATAACAAACTATAAGTTAAATATTATAACCCTCACACATAAATAATTCAATTTTAAAAAATAAAGACTAAAAGAGAGCTCTAAATGGGGTAACCAATAGAATTTTAAAAGTACTGGTCCATTAGTCTTGTGAACTATTTTGTTATAGTTAAGTAAGATTTGTTCGTTAATTAATTTTATGTTTTTTATATGTTGATAATTTTAAGAATGTCCTAATTTACCAATAAGCATTTTGCGTAATAAATAAAATCCAAATAAGTTGTTTCAGTCAGCATAAACTGTGTTATTATAATTTCACCACTCAACTCAAATAATCCTTCTGCAACGTGTTCGTCTGTAGAACCCTGGATTAGAACCCGAAGGTAAGAGAAAAACGAAGTTTTTATAAATTTAATAAAGCTTATTATTGCAAAAAAAAATGTACGATTACAATTGACGCCCCCGAACTAGGGACTCGATCATATTATTATTTGCGATAAAAACATACGATTACAACTGTAGACCTTACTGTTTCAGTCCTTTAAGCACTGAAGATGGCCACTGATGGAGTGGCTGAAACATTTGCAATAACATCCAACCACACCCGGAAAATGAAAATGTTAACAACTACAATGCTGGCCATGAAAGCCTGAAATACTGATTAACAGTATTAATAGGTTAACAATATTAATTATGAAATATCGGTATGGAGAACCATACATGACTTCCATATTCTAAGATTTATATTTAAAATCATTTACGAAATGTAATATTTCCATAGAAACTACTTCTTTCCACTTATTGCTTCAGCCTTAACCACAGTACTGTGGTCACTAACGTATACCACCACACGTTATCGCACTCGATTTTCACTGACGATGGCAGTCGACGGCACTGCTGAAACGTCTGGTTATGCAGAAAACATTGGACTATGGCCAAACAGCCCGGGAAGGAATTTGAACAACAAACTACTACTTTGTTGCCGATAACGTAATACACATATAAGAATTATCCCCTCCCACTTCAACTATAATTTTCATTTATAGAAAATTACCCCCACCCCATTCAACTAGCCTCTTCATTTATAGATATTTCATCTACGTTTCTACAGTGGATTATTAAGATCTTCTTATCAGGATACTTTATTTATCAAAATTAAGTACTTTACTCTTGTTACAACAAAAAATGTTTTAGGTAAACTGCCCTTTCCCCGTAACCGATCTTCACCAAAATCAATAGGCCTTGAGTCTTCTACAACTCAGGAACATATGTAAAAAATTATTTGATTCTGTTTGAATTTAAGGCAGTTATCGTTCGGCACGAAAAAATTTTTGTGCTCAAAATGAATACGAAAGTACTAAATTGAGAAAAAAACAAGGTAGCTGGAAAGAATAAATCCAAAATGAACAGCACATCATGGAATGTAAGAACTTTGCTGATGCCTGGAAAAATGAAAGAAATCACCGATGAAGTGAAAAATACAATTTGGACCTGATAAAGTGGCAAGGTAAGGGAATGATAGAAAAAAGATTGCACCTTCATGTTCAGCGGACCAGATGCAAGAACATGAAGATTTGGTATGGGATTCATTGTGAATAAGAGAATGGCAAAGATATAATAGGAATAGAACCAATTGTAACGGGGCAGAATGGGTAACATTTTTTAACCACCTTGTATGTAACTTTTGGGAACAGCCTGTAGTACAGTGCCAGGTATGGATTGGAACAAAGTACGTGAGTTATCATAAAAGCACGTATGTGTAATACTTAGAATTCCCCACGTGGCAAATTAAAAGAATTTCCATCATCCAGCTTGTGGAACATTTGATGCAAAAAACCAATCAGAGCACGAGTTTGTGGCCACGTGGCAGGACAAAAAGGACGCAGAGCGTCTCTATCAGCAGCTTGGCTGCAGCAGTTCAGCCACACACTTCAACCAGTACAGTCGGTAATTCAACAACAGTCTCAGTGAAATACTGTCAGGAGGCCGGCACGTGTAAGTATCCACGGCCTGCCTCAAAACTATGTAAAAGAAGAATATGAGAGAGTGAGAGTGACTTTAAAAATGAATTCTTTAAGTTGAAGAGTTAAAACAGTGTTTAGCGGTGTTAAAAGTGAAAGTGAGGTAAGAAAGATGATGGGACTCGGCGAATAACGTGAAGGTATTATAGCAAAACAATCATTTTGATCAAAAGTTAAAACTAATAACTATTATAAGAGCTCAGTAAAAGGGGGGTTGAAATATATATATACGAGTAATATAAATCAGTAAAGAGTGTGAGAGTGAGTGTGAGGGAAAAGGGAGAAGTAATAAGTAAAAGTACTGGTTTGCAAGTATAAATTAGTATAGTGAAAATTTATGTAATAGAAATCAGTTGAAATAACATACAAAAAGAAAGAGAAAGAAAGAAAGAGTTCAGAATTAATTAAAATAAAAGAATTCGTTAATAACCTAAACATGTGGTAACTAAGTTATTATGCCTAATTACCAAATCCTAGTTTCTGTGCTAAAAACTCGTCTAACGACTCCGGGAATTTTCTGAATTAAGGGAGGTAAGATAGCAAAATTATTTAAGTGTTTTTTAAGGGAAAGAGTGTAAAGGTTTATATATTTTCCTGAAATAATATATTGGCGGCCCTGTGAATTTCTGATGGTGTTTGAAAAAGGTAATTTGCAAAGGAAAGATCGAAAGTAGGTAAAAATTCTGGCATTATATTTATTAAATTTGTTTATTTCTTTACACAATATCAGAAAGGATATGCAAAATAAGAATCAAGGGAGAACCATTTATATCAGCATATGGCCCGACAGAGGATAAAACTGATGAGGAGAAAAAATAGTTTTATCGGAGTTTAATATTAGCCCACGAAGAATGCTCAAGGCATGATATGATAGCGATACTGGGGGACTTCAATGCAAAGATAGGCAAAGAAGATTTCACTTGCGGCTTTGCTGTAATGTACTATTTACACAATGAGACTAGTTAAAATGGAAGAATCCTGGTATGTTCGAAGAAATGGTATATATCCTGGTATCCTGGAAATGGAAGAAAAATGGACAGTTTGCAGCTTTATGAAATATGATAATTAAAAGCACATGCTTAAAGCATAAGAAGATCCACCCGGAACATAGAATATGCCAGGGTCAAATCAGACCAGTCAAATTGATCATGTCTTGATTAGCAGAAGGCATGCTACATTGGTTCTAGATGTAAGGACAATGAGAGGCCTTAACTATGACTACTTGGTCAGAGCAGTGTTGAGTGAAAAATTAGCAATGATACAAAAGGACAAGAGAGAAAAGAGGAGAAAATGGGATGTGGAGAAGTTGAATGAGGGAAATGTTAAAGAAAGATATGAACAAAAGATAAGGGAGTGCCTCACTGAAGAAACACAAGTAGAAGTTGAAGAAGTCTGGTCCATCCTGAAGACAACAGCAGAAGAAGTGATTGGAGAAAAGAGAAACGAAATAAATGCGGATTGGTTTGATGAGGAGTGTAAAGCACCAATAGAGAAAAAAATAGTGACAGAATGAAAATGCTCAGCAGAAGAACAAGAAAAAATATGAGTGCTGTTGAGAAAGTAGGAGGGAAGTGAACCATGTTTGTCGAAGAAAGAAGAGGGAATATATGAAGAAGAATGTCCAAAATATCGAAAATTTCAGTAACTAAAACAGATTAGAACTGTGCCGGGAGTTTAAGTCCCGGCGCTTCTATTGTGGAGAAATTACTTAAGAGGATGAACTGCCGAAATAAATTAATTATGGTAATTACGCGTCGGTACGGAGTTGACGTTTCGTGGGTTTCACTGAACGCCGACGCATTCTGGTGGCGGAGTAGCGTGTTTATGTTTTTCGACATGCTTGTTTGAGGCAGGCTGATGCAGTCTGAATTTAGCTGTAGCGGGCACTAGCAGTCGTCTCCCCAGGCAGAACCAAGTTTGTTTAAGACTTCTAATTTCTATTCACTATGATTGTGTAGAAGCTAAGCGATCTCTGGTAAGTGAGTTTAATGTATATTGTTCCTTTTTATCATAAAAGGTTTAAAATGTAATTTGAAATTAACTTGGTTGCGGATGAATAAAGGTTTGAAGTTGCCACGTGGTGTGTGATTGAAAAGGCATGTTCATGGTTAAATATTCGATTTATTTTAAGCTCTAATACAGCGTGATATTTTGTATTTTATAATTAACTATTGTACCTGTGAAAAGGGGGCGTAAAAGAAAGATTATTCTGTAATTTGTGAAGCTAGGGAACTTTATGAAACCGTTTTGAGCGAGCACATGTGCTATACACCTTATGCCTGTTTGAGTCTGTTAACTTGCATACATTCATCACTTTATGAACTATAATATAATACATTATGTTTCGTTATGAAGATATATTACATATAAGTGTGAAGCATTGAGGCCTTGAGTGTGTTCTAGTATTTTAAAAGAAAAACCTAAAGTGAAAAATGTTAAAATGGGTTATGATGAACAGAGTGAGTTTTTTTTCTTATGCTGTGGGATGCGGGTGTTGTGAATTATGGGTCACTGAAGTAATTATCATTATAAATGTTTAGGGTTCCCGATTCTGTCGGAAGTCTGACTTACTCCACGTGTTGTTAACCAATTGCCACAATGCTATAAATATATCTAGACTCGATCTTGGCCGCCACGGGAGGAACGACTGCACGTCACGCCACAGTACCCACGAGACATGTTCTGGATTACACTCAGGTGACATTTAAGCTTTAAAAATACTCTAGGCCGCTGCAGTAAATACCATGTGTTGTGACATTATTCTCAGTTAACTCAAGTTCTACTCAATTGTGCTCGCGTCCAGCTGGACATAATGTTGGGTTACAAACTTTCTCTAGTATAGATTCAGAATGTAATTACGCCCCAAAATAACTGTAGACCCGGCCGAGGGGTACGTGTCCGGTGACCATTAATTTTATATTTGTTTTACTGTAAAAGTTGTAGTTGTGAAAGTTGTGGGGAATCAGAATTTTGTGATGTAATTGGGTGCTGTTCGTAAATGCTGGGGGCTTGACCGGCTGGTCGGGTCCCTATTACTATTTTAGGTTTTGTATTAGTTAATAATTATTAATAATGTATATTTTAAAAGGGGTTGGAAGTTTTTTAAGGGATTATAGGGTTTTTTTTCTCTCTTACTTGTATCAGGCACCGGTGGGCGCAGTTCTATGCAGGAACCAGACGTGTTCTTTAATGTTGGATCAGGCCCTGGCACGTGTCGGCGGTCGGGTCAATTCCGATTTTCTGTAAATTCTTTATATATTTCTACACGGCTTAAGTACAATGATTTTACAATTTTATAAAATCATTCAGAATGCACCAATACTTAAAATCATTATTGTCTTTCTTACTGCCATAGTCAGTTCAGGATGTCTTAAGTTTTTTTACATATATTTATAATATTAGTTCTCACTATTTCATTCTATTTATTTAGCCATTCTATCTATTTATTTATCTATTTAGCCTCAGTTTATATTTAATTTTCTGGTGGTTATGTTCCACTTGGATTTTCTTTAAAATTTTGAATTCTTATAAAAGCATAAAGAAAGTAAACCCACATAAAGAAAGCATAACTCACAATTTTATAAACCCATACAGACACGATAACCTTGTGATGGTACTTTACTATCAGGGGACAAACCCAATTTTTTGTTTAATTATAGATTGTAACTTGAGAGTTTGTACAGGCTGCTATGCCAATTTAAATTTGTAAATTCTAGTCCTTATGATTAAATCAGTTTTTTAAATTCTGTTATACTCTTATGAGTTAATGGGTTTTGTTTTTTTTATGAAAATTTATATAAGGCTGTGCTGGCCACTTAAACTGATAATTGAAGTTTTGGGTCATGATGACTATTCCAGATGTTCTCCACATTCATGTTTGGGTATGATAGGAATATACAGGCTGTCTGTCAGACTTAACATGCTGTATTGTGTCTGTGATATATGTATATAGGTATATGTGTATTTATGTGAATTATGTGTTCTTATTGAAACAATCTAAATTACTTCAAATTTATGACTTCAATATATATTATTCGAATTAAACAAACTCTTACCTTAGTTTAGGGTGCCTTCTCCAGACGAAATCAGCCGCAGATGGGTTATTTGGGAAGGGCGGTACAAATATAATAACACAGTTTATATTTAAACAAATTGCTTCTGGTTTATTAGACAAATTAATTATTTTGTTTTACTTTGATAACAATTAAAGTTCTAATTTCTTTTCGGGTATATGAATATAATCTTCATATTAGTAACATATGAAATCAAACGAATTAGTAAAATGAACATTTCTTATTCAACTAGCCTACGACAAATTATTTATAATTTTTAATGAACCAGTACGTTTTATTTTTATTTATTTAATTTATATCTTTTCCCTTAGAGATTTCTATTGTTTAGTAAAATGTCTGTAAATGTAAATGTTACAATATAATTAAATATTAAAGTAGTTAAAAGTTCTGAATTGATAATGTGGTACTCATCCTGGTAGTGGCTTCGCTCCAACTGGTGATGCACGTGTTTTATCCCTCATTTGCTGGCCGCGCGGCCATGAGTTGTAGTAGAACTAACTCAATACTGCGCTAAGGCGGTAATGCACGGAGTTCAGTCTGGTCACGTGATCACCAGTCTGCGCTCCAATTGGTGCTTTTTAAAAGGCGCTATAAGACAGGCATAGAGTTTGGCAACATTTTGCCGCCTGGTGAAATACATGACCAGGCGTCATTTTCTCCGTGATTCACGGCTGCCACAAAACTGTAGGTAGTTGCATAATGTGTCCGGCCCGTCTGAGTCTAAAGACAAAACACAGACGCATTGTTTTGTAATAACACTGCATGTGGTTGATGAAATCGAGGTTTCAAAAAGGTGAATGCTGGCTACATAGGGATTACAATTCTTTTTAAATATTACTTTGAACCTACAATTCTGTACCATTACATTATGTCAAGTGTTATAAAAGGGTAATTTATATAATTTATATGTTGTAATTACACAATTCATATGATTATTGTGTTATGTGAATAATATATATATATTTATATTTATAATGTCGGGAATACTATTGTGGGAATTTATGACAGTAAAAAAAAGTTTCCTGAATTGTGATATATGATGATAAAAAAAGCATGGTAAATTTTAAATTGCAATTCATATATATCTATATGTATACAAAATATAATTTAAGAAAGATTAATATGGATTATGAAAATTATGAGAACTTTGAAGTTTAATAAAGGGCTGTTATATTGTAATAGCGAGTTTTAATTGCAAGTCCCGTCTCACTGGACCCAGCACATTTTTTGCTTCGTCTAGGCCTTCTGCCTAGTTTTAAATATCTAGTGGCCTCTCCTTAAAAAAAAAAAAAAAAAAATCTGTAAAAAACTAAATAAAAATAAGGAGGGGTTACAGAACCCTTCATCAAGAAGTAAGGAGTGTATCAAGATGTTTTCAGCCAAAAATGAAGGTTGCAAGGATTACGATGGTAATTAATAGCTGAAAAAGGCAAGGTAATAGATCGTTGGGCAGAGTTTTTTTGAAGAAGTCTAAATATAATGCATTATGATGGTGATGGAAACAATGAAGAAGACAAGTACAACCAGAACCTTTGATCGAGAAGCCAGCGGTAGAAGAAATAAGGAAGGCTATATACCAACTAAAAAATAACAAAGCTCCAGGAGAAGACACCATAACTGCAGAACTACTTAAATATGGAGGGGAAGAGCTGACAAACAAAATATATGGACTAAAAGATTGAAGGATTGATTGAAGGAAGAAATGTCAAAAGACTGGTATGTGGGACTAATATGCCCAATACTCAAGAAAGGCGATAAAGACAATTGCAGTAACTACAGAGGTATAAATCTGCTAAGTTGTGTGTATAAAGTCTTCTCTAAAGTACTCCTGAAAAGATTGAATTCATATGCTGAAGAGATTCTGAATGATTATCAGAATGGTTTTAGAAGAGGGAGGAGCACAGTAGATCAAATATTCATTATGAGGCAATCACTTGAGAGATGTTATGGACATGGAGTGACCTACACATCCTTTTTATTGACTATAAAGAAGCATTCGACAGCATAAACAGATCCAGATTATTAAAAGCCCTTAAAGCACTTGGAATTCCTCAGAAAATTGTAAAACTAGTTGAGATTACAATGGATGGAACTAAACGAAAAGAATCTCTAGGAAGAGAAAAGTGTAAGGAATTCACAATAACATCTGGGGTTAAACAAGGTGATGCATTATCAACAACATCATTTAATTCAGCTCTCCAGTATGGAGTAGGAAAGTTGGGACTGAGGGGACATATGTTTCAGCTAATGAGGCAGATGGGTGCATATGTAGATGATGTGGAGCTGGTGGCCAGAAATGTAAACACCTTACAAGGAATCTTTGAAGAACTGGAAAGGGAGGTCCAGAAAATAGGACTCTATGCCAATGAAGAGAAGACAAAATATATGAAAGTATCAACTGCAGACGGAAAGAGGAGAATTGAAAATTTCAATGTAGGATGTCATACTTTCCACGGGGTTCAGGAATCCAAATATGTGGGTGCCTCCATAAACAATGATAACAAAATCAGCAATTAGATTGTAAATCACATAATGAGTAGTAATAGAGTTTCTTTATGCTCACCAGAAAATTTTCAGATCCAGTTTAGTCAGCAAAGGAACAACCAAACTTAGATTATACAATATCTTAATAAAACCAGTTGTGACGTATGCTGCGGAGACTTGGACAGTACTTAATAATGACATACATAATTTAAGAGTATTTGAAAGAAGAATTCTTAGAAAAATCTTTGGACCAGTGAAGGAAGGTGAAGAATGGCATATAGGTAACAATAGGGAATTGGAGGAATTGATAGATAGCAAGGACATAGTGAGATTCATGAAGTTTATGACGATCAGCTGGTTGTGGCATGTTATGCACATGGAGGATGACAGAATGGCCAAAGCAATTCTTAGAGGGACAATAAATGGGCAAAGAAGGAAAGGAAGACCTAAAAGAAGGTGCCTACAGGACATATAAGATGACCTCATCAGGATTGGTATCGGGATTAGAGGTGGAGGCTGGAGGGCTGATGTCTTTGGAGGCAACTAGTTGGGGAGGACAAGGCTCATTGTGATCTGTCTAGAGGAACAAACGAACGAGAGTAATCAAACATTGTAAATACTAATTTGCATAGCCTTGTCATGAAATATTTGTTACATATCATTACTGTCAAATATCATGCTATAAATTATCATTTTTTGAGTCATTATTGTCCAAAAATACCATAACAGTATATTGCCATCCTCATTGAGTGTATGTGAAGAATGTATATACTAATTTGTTATGCCTATCTTTATGATTTTATTTGCTGTTTGTACTTTTCATTGAGTTTGTTCTGATAAGTTTTGTTATGCATGTTTTTCCAATTTTTTTTTATTTTTTAGTTGTGTTTGTTTTGTAGGTCATAAGACATCGTGTTGGATGATGCCAACTATCTGTTGGAAGGTGCCACTGTTTCATAGTTTTCCTACTTATTTCTTACACATATTTTCTTTAATTGCATAGTTCCTGTAATTGAAGATATTCCAGTTTAATCTCAGTTCTTCAAGAATTGTGAGGGTGTTTTTTTTTTGTTAAGCATTCTATTCATTTACTCGAATTTTCAAAAATCAGTATTTCTGTTACCGATGACATTTTTTTTTTATTTGGTTGATTTTCTAAGCAAATTATTTAAATGCCAAAATTTCTTCTGTCTGATCCATGTTTTTTTTTCATAACAGTTTATATATGTATACATATTCAACAGTTGAAAATTAAATGTATTGTTTAACAAAAAATATAAATTTTAGACAAAATAAAATTTTTTGATCACAGAAAGTGAACATTTATGTGTGTGTACATGAAGCAACACCAAATGTAATATTCAGGTTAGCTCTTATCTTGTAGCTTGTAGCTTTGTTTAAGCAGAGTGTCTTTGAACCCCTGACAAGATTTCAGCATCTGGGTCGAGCCCAGTGCTACCAGAAGACAACTTAGTACTGGTACCATCAACGGGTTACCTCATTCTGGAAGGGAGATCGCAAATGCAATTATTTGCTAGATGGCGGGGATGACGACTTATTTTTGTGGTACTGCTGCTGGAACCGGTTCAAGCAACAGATGGCCATATATCTGAAGCTCAACAAGCATACAGCGTGAGACATCGGTCGCTCTCCATGAGGCAGAGAGCCTCCATGTCAGTGACCAGGTTAACAACAACAAGCAGCGTGAATAGCGTACTAGGAGGAAACAGTCTAGGGATGGAAGGAAAGGACATTTTCAAATGTAAACTCTTGGACTATTTTCAGAAGTTACCACAAGGTTGGCTTTATGGCAGGTCATCAAGAATTGTCCGAGGGTATTTGACCTGGATCGGGGGGTGGAGGTTCTATGGCACTGATGGTCCTCAGGTAGGGGAATGATGAGGTCGCAGCTGCAGCAAAAAGAATTACAGCTAACAACTGGAAAAAACTGCAGACAGTGTAGGAACTCTGATACCTCTATGAGTTACGTCATTTCTGACTAACCATGGAGATCCCGACCGGAGGGTTTTGGATTGGAATCTTTCCAGTCTACATGTGTTGACTGGTGGACAGAAGTCACCACCAAGCAGGAGCTGCATAGGTCAGTACAGACCTGAGAAACAAAACACATATGGTAACTTTTGTGCACAGAGCCAGGTGGCTGTGACATGAGAGAAATGGAAATAATTTGGCTCAAATAACTATTGTTGTTTTAACAATGAAACAGGCCAAATACCTCCCTTTAAGTTAAATGATGATTTTAATGGCATTTTCTTTAACTGAGTTTTATGTAACAGGTTATCTCCCATAAATTCTTGTAGGGTGATTTACTGAATGTTAAATTTTTAATGGAGGGTAGTGAAACAGGGCACAACACTCATTTAAATTATTTATAGTTGCAAAATTTGATAAGATACTTCAGTAACGTATTGAAAAATATGTACAACACTTTCAGCATTAAAAATTTTAAAACCTTATTTGAGCTCCCTTCACATTCCCAACATATGTGAGAGACTACTTTTAAACCACAAGCTGCCGTTGTTTTAAATGTTACACATTTCATTACCTTTTGGAATGTAACTATGTCCATTTTGCCACTCATACTATATATCATTTTGTCTTCTGTGAAGCTGACAATGACGAACCTCACAATGAGCAAAAGCATGCTTAGGCGAAGGTAAACATTTTAATACATAATTGGTGTTCACAAAATACACATTAGAATTGTTTAACAATTGTTTATGGAATTGGTTTTGTTATAACTTTATTTGTAAAAGTCAATTAAATGTGTGAATACTTTTGTTACATTTATGCTGTATTATTGTAAAGAATGGAATTTTTTAAATTTTTCTTCAGACTTCAGAATTTGTAATGCATTTTGATAAAAGAGGTAGATGGTCAAAGAAAACACTAATTGGCAATTAAAAACTAATGTTTATACAAGGTGTGGCTAGAAAAAACCGGACTGTTTTTTTTTTACGGCAGAATGGCAAGCGCGTCACAGATGACTGTTGTGTGGCAGTGTCACATGTTACCCCCTCCACTGTCTACTCAAGTTTCAACGAAGTGCATCGCTTAGTTCGGCCGTAGCCTTCATTAGAAGCGGTTCGTGCAGTTACGCTTTGCTGAAAAAATGCTAAGTGTTCACAAGGAGCAGCATGTTAATGTGAAATTCCTTTTCAAACTTGGGAAATCCACAACGGAAACTTATTTAAAGTTGCAACAAGTGTACGGTGATGAGTGTTTGTCATGTACATACGTTTTTGCGACAAACTTGAAAGCACGGATGAGCAAATCGAAATTTAAAGCAATGATGATTCTTTTTTTCGACATCAGAGGGATTGTGCACGTTGATTGGTTACCTGAAGGTCAGACAATCAACCAACAATACTACAAAAGTGTCCTGACTACTCTATGTGAGCGCATATGGAAGAAACTACCTGATTTGTGGAAAACCCAGACATGGCTTCTTTACCAGGACAATGCCACGGCCCATAACGCAGTGTCTGTCAAGATGTTTTTGGCCAAGCACGGAATCACTGTCTTGGAAGACCCACCCTATTCACCTGATCTCGCCCCGTGTGACTTCTTTTTATTTCCTAAAGTCAAGTCAGCTCTAAAAGGAACCAGATTTGAAACTGTAGATGGAGTAAAAGCAAAGGTGGCGGAGGTCATGTAAGGGCTTTCAGAAGATGACCTGAAGCACTGCTTTGAACAGAGGAAAATTTGTATGGAACGGTGTAGGGATCAAAAAGGGGAGTACATTGAAGGTGATAAAATCAAAATTGTAAAAGATGATAAATAAAAAGTTTTAAAACACCAATCCAATTTTTTTTCTAGCTACACCTCGTATAGACATAGGCATTAATTATTTTATTAAATGTGTTCCAATCGATGTTATTCCAGAATTACAGTCTTGCTTGAAGCGTTTTATATCACTTTTAATCTCATGAAATTCATTATGGTTTTCATTTATTTAACTCAACAGGTTTCTGCAACCACCATTATTAAAGACTCTTGTAACAAAGTCTGCAGCTTTCTGAATTTCATTCAATGAAAACTGCATATCCTCAGGAGTCATAAAATGGAAGACTAGAAAACGAACAAAATCATTTCCCCTGAAGCTACCAAGAATCACGTAAATTTTGCGTTGTTCTGTCATCTTCTCTACAAGCTCGTTGGTTAGCTTGTTGGGACCCTTCAGTCTGAAACAGAGAAGACCCATAGAAGTAGGTGCAGCCAGTTCAAATCTGTGATCCTGTAGCAGTAGTTTTTCAAATTGTTTTCCCTGAGCAACCAGTTGGCGTATATGACTTTGTAACCCTGACAAGCCATGAAGTCTAAACGTGAACCACATTTTCAGTGAACGGAAACGTCTTCCCAGTGCAATCTCCCAGTTCTAAAAAAAAAAAAAAAAAAAAAAAAAAAAAAAAAAAAAAAATGTAACCAGCTGCTATACAAACAACTCAGTTCCATATCAATGGTATTTTCTATTTACTTATAGTATTTACTTACATGTATTTCAAATGTACTTAACCAATATAGGAAAACTATTAGCACTTGTAGAATCAAACATGAACAATTTGATCCAAAAACTTTCAAGTCAGAAACAAAAACTACACCTACTTATTAAAGTGTGCAACTGTATATATGTTGTAATATTTTAATACCATACAGTAGCTCAAATGTTCACATTTATAATGTTTGAAATTCTTTTCATTCTACTCTTTTTTTATTTGTATTCCCAAATATTATAGATAGGAGTTTAATAATGGAGGCATTTAGTAAAGATAAACAAATTATGAAAATGTTAAAAATCAATAAATTTAATGAATTCATTATATTCTGTATTCCACACAAACTAAAATAGTCTATCTGAGGCTTTCACTGCCGGCTTCAATGTTATGAGAACTTTGGCTTGCCGAGCTGTAAGGCGTGGTCCAAGGTTATTTGGTGCAAACGTTTCGGCCATGCCTTCGATAGCCATCTTCAATGCAGAAGGCTGTAAAAAACTGACAAAGGTTTCGTAGACAGTGACCGTTGAACTCTGGTGATTAAGGCTAGTGGGTGTGAGTAGGACACCTAATGTGTAAACGTGTGATGTGCACGCAAAGTTGTGGTCTGACACTACCAGCGAATCAGAAGAAAGGAAAATTCTTATTGGTTTGCCCAAGGAAAATATGGGTGATATTTATAATCTTTTGTTGTCTGCACGAAGTTGTCTGATGCCACCAGCCAATCAGCCAATAGATGAACAAATTGTGTTGATGAACATAGCCGCTACTGTCATTTGAGACAGTATACTCAAATGAAGAGATGAGTATCGCATACTCTTTGAAGAGACGAGGCTTCTGTTGTAGGTGAATGTGTATCTCCCTTGCCTGCATATGTAGTCTGTCCAGATTCAGAAACATGCATCTATTGCAATGAATTGGCGGGGTGAGTCCCTCTCATTAAGTGCTCTTTGGACGCGAGTTGTGGCGAACCAATAAGAATTTTTCTTTTTTCTGATTGGCTGGTAGTGTCAGACCACAACTTCGCGCGGACATCACACATTTATAAATATAGGTGTCCTACTCACAGCCACTAGCCTTAACCACAGTTCAGTGGTCACTGACTACGAAACCTTTGTCAGTTTTTAGCAGCCTTCTTCACTGAAGATGGCCAACGAAGGCATGGCCGAAATATTTGCACCAAACAACCTTGGACCACGGCCTTACAGCCCGGCAAGCTAAAGTTCTCATAAAACTACAATATGTTTTGTGATAAATTATTAAGGATAAATTAATATCTTTACTTATATTACCAGTTCCTGCAGATAATTTTTGCTGTTTAGCTATTAAGTAACTGCTGATCTACATAGTCGTCAAAGTTGACTAACTTACCATCGGGTCAAGTGTTACTCCCTGTGCCTGACGCTGCAAGTACACTCTGTCTACTGCAAATGTTTCAACTAAGTCATTGCAATTTTTCAACCTGTAATATAATTATAATACAAGATTTATTACATTACAGTTATTCAAAAAATCAAAACATAATACAGGTTTTTTATTTGTACAAGTTTTAATATGACTTGGAATATAATAAATAATAGTTGTCTTCTCATCAGTTTTTTGATTGATCTATATTAAGTCAAATTGATTTCCCATACTTCCTCATTATTCAGACATCACTATTTCCTGACTCCATGGCTCCATGCTGCTATTAGTCAAGTTGACTAATCTTCACTTGTGAGTTAAAATGTTTACTCACACTTAATTTTAATTTGGTTTCAGCAGGTTTACAATTAGTCCTTTACTTCTTTTAAATTTATTTTTCCACAATATCGATGCAACTGTGGATGTTCATTTCTATTGATTGTAGTTTTTCTAGATTGCAAACTCCATTGTGTAACACACCAACATAAATTTGCTATTCTTTTATTCTATAAAATGCTTAGTTGTATACTCTCTGAACTCCCGTAGTCTTTATTCCTCAATATTCATTTGTACACATCTGTAAAAACTTGCAACTTTGATATTACTGTAATAATTATCTAGTATATTAAATTCTACTTATTTTAAATTACAAAAAAATTATTATTACTTGATGATAATGTATATACCATGTTTTCCATTGTGTAATAAGATGCACCATTCACAGTAAAACAGGAATTCTGTAATAATAACTACTATTTCTTTTATTGACATCCATGTTTTATTGGTATTGCTATAAACACCAAATATTTCACCAATTTTGTGATGTGGCATCCTCAGTAATAAGGCTGAGAATGTTGTCAGTCTTTCATTTCATTACACTTGACTGTTATACTAGGCAAGGCAACTTTATAGTATAAGACACAACTGATGTACAAGATATATATTCAGATACTGAAACCACTTTTAGTGCAGAAAAAATGTGTCTTCTATGTAACAATGTAGTAACAATAAATATGTTATGATAACTTCTGTCTCTATTTCAATAAGTATGTACTATTCCAATAGCGAATATAAGAAGTTTTAAGTGTACCATTACAAACAACCTATATCAAGTGCGGTTTATAATAAACAGTTATCATCAATAATCACAAAACGTAGAATTAAGTCCAGTTAACCACATGTTGCTTTTACTAACTACGTGATGTTTTCAAAGCATATCAATATCATAGTCAATGTGGTATTTTGGCAGGTAGTATTAACTAAGAAGGAGAAAGAAGAAAGTTAAGAGAATTACTCTAATATATACAATCACAGTTGTTTCTATTACAGAAATAAACAGTTAAATATAACAAAATAATAACTGTCAACTTACCACATGGCAGAGCAGTCAAAGTTAACTAACAGCAACTTATGTACGTTCACAACTAACGAGTCTGAATATTCTATTCCCGGCATTAGATGTCTAAACTCTGGGCAAATCAGTGCACTACCTAAAAAAATATATGAAGACATGAAGTGTGATATATTCAAGTATGTTCTGATTTTACAGACATATATAAGACACAAAGTATTAGGATGTGAGATTCTAAAAGAATGTAATTTTATAAAATATTATGATAATTAGGATATTGTTTAGTTCAAAACAGCTCAATCGTTAACAAATGTTACTGTTTTTTTCTACCAACATGCATTTATAATCTTACCTCTTATTTTCTGAAAATTCAGTTAAGTGTTGCCACAGTGTTTTTTGCACTTCTAAATTATATTATAATTAGTAATATGTTAGTGTATTATAAAGGTGAGATACATGAAGTATTTATGCATGTACAAGGGTATGGTGAAAAATTTCATGCCTGAGTAAGAAAACAACACTTTTTTGGATTGATTTGCATTGTTTCAACATAATCTCTGTTTAGTATGATACACTTTCTCCAACAATGTTCTAAAGCGGTTATGCCAGACTGATAAGCTGATTTGTCAAAGAATTCAAAGTAACCATTTATAGCATCGCTAACTTGATTGTTGTCAGTAAATCTTTTTCCAACAAGCCATTTTTTGAGATTAGGAAATTAGAAAAGAGGTAGAGTCACTCAGGGCTAAATATGGTGAGCGTGGTGGGTGAGGAAGCAATTTGAACTTCAATTCTTTGATTTTTAGCCATTCCAACAATTGGTATGTGAGATGGTGTATTGTCTTGGTAAAACAGCATTTCCTTTTTCACTAAATGTGGCCGTTTTTTCTTTATTTTTGTCATTTACAAGGTGCAGTAGGTTTGCATAGTACTCACAATTAATTGTTATCACCTTTTTAAAGTAGCAAATGAAGCTTACTCCATGATCATCACAATAAACAGTCACCATAACCTTACAAGCAGAAGGAATTGTCTTTGCTTTCTTTGGAGTTGGTTCGAATTTTGTGGTCCATTGCTTTGACTGTTGTTTGGTCTCAGGAGTGTTGTGGTGACTCTCACCAATAGTTATGAATCAACACAACAATTTGCTTGGATTCCACGTATAGAATGCCAAATAATTGGTTGAAACATCCTTTTGACACTGTTTTTGGTCAACTGTCAGCAAATGCAGCACCCATCTACCACAGCTTTGTCATACCCAGACGTTTGTGTAAGATACTGCATACATGTTCCATTGATATACCAGCAGTACCAGCTATCTCATTCACTTTCATTCTGTGGTCTATCAGAACAATTTTACAGATTTTTTCAATTTTTTTCTACTGTAGTTATTTCAACGGAGTGTCCAACATGTGGGTCATCAATTGTGCTTGTCCAACCCATTTTAAATTTAACAACCCAGCATTTAACCATTGTATTTGATGGAGAAGAGTCCCCCAAAATTTAATCCACCTCCTTTTTTTATATCTGTTGTAATTAAGCATTACAACAAAAAATTTAATCACAGTACGAAATTTCCAATGATGCTTGAGGCGTTTACAGTGGTGGACTGTGCCACTAATAATAAACAACTCATTGACTTGAAATCATTGAGTCTAAGCCTACAAAGGTTGAAATAATACAACACAGTCAAAATAATGAGTATAGTAGGACCATCTCTGTGACAGGTCCTTTATACACATTGGGAGAAAACAATTAATTAATGCAACTGATGTGACCTTACATCCCTAAAAATAATATCGAATGTTAAAAATAATATTGATTTTCAGATTACATTACAATGGAATGATACCTAGAATTTGTACACAATAAATGCTACATTTGTGTTTTATCATGTAAAGCAGTTTCAGTTTCTCAAATTCGTGTTTTTCCTCAGTTACTGTTATTCACATAAATTTTTCACAATTAAATTCTATACAAATGTTATTATACAGTTTTCTTTGTTTATTAGGAATTTAAGAAAGTTATTGTATGCCAGACTTGAAACATTAGATTTTTACTTAATTTTTTGCAGTTTTCACCAAAAAAAAAAATTATTAGAAATAGATCTCTGAGCCTTTTTTTTTATATATTCCAGGTGAAACAACGTAAAGAAGTACTGATATTGCCTCAAATTAGTGTTACAAGAATGTTTATATTACATTATTTTTTATCTTTGGAATAGGAATGTGGGCAAAATGTTTACCGCAAAATGTGGCCACAACTTGAGAACAAAGCATTTTGGGGCATATGATTATGTTGTTACACCGTTACGGAACATCTCTACATGGTTTTTGGCTATCCCAGCAGAGCCCAGCTGTAACGTTTGTGCGCGTACGTAGTGCTACTTTGAGAAGAAAGACAATTACATCACACTGGACATGCGTCAACAATTGAGACTGTTCCAGACTTTACCAGTCACGCACTGTGTTCAAGCCACAATCAATTACGCTCTAGTGTTTTCGAGTAGTGTTAACGTGTATTATGGATTATTCTGGAACACTTGTGCTACCTACTTAAACAACAACAGCTGCTGCTTAGAGTTCAGTTTCAGTGGTGATTTATTCTAGTGAGGTTCGAATATTGTGGCAAAGTGTTATAATTGGGCGGGACTCTATTAGTTGACATTATTACTGTGTGTAGACAAATTTAATTTGAATTATTGCACAAGTATAATCTTGTTGAATAACTTGCTGATTACAAACTGTTAATTGTGATAATTAAAGCTGGTTTGCAGTGACTTCATTGGTGTGTTGTATTTTGTTTTCCACTGTACCATACTACGATCAGTTAGACCATCGTAAAATAATAGAGTTACTGTTCTCTCCTTGTGAAACACTCTCTATATTAAAATTTTTTGATCTGCATGGTCTGGCTGCAAAGAGTGGTTCAGATTTCCCCTCAGATCAGCACTCTAAAAAACTACAACCTTCATTTGTACACCAAAAAACCATCAACATCTTATGATATGAGTGCATACATTATTTGTGATCTAATATGAATATATACAACATGTATGTATGTATACACATTTATACTTATATCAAATTGTGGATTTACTATTTTTGTTGTTACTTCAGAATATTAGTCATCCATGCTGTTTTAGGTTTGCTCGTTAAAAGGACA
This sequence comes from Magicicada septendecula, assembly GCA_034769895.1. NCBI lineage: Eukaryota > Metazoa > Arthropoda > Insecta > Hemiptera > Cicadidae > Magicicada > Magicicada septendecula. The sequence goes on along the minus strand of CM068371.1, from coordinate 75,827,882 downwards.
GGCTTATGTTACAATGTCATTGCATTCTTAAAATGCTGCAATTGCACAACCTCACAACCTCAGGAGTAGTTTGTCTGTATACAGTAGATACAAGATCAGAAGAAAGTGGTCAGAGCTAATAAAAAATAGCTGAGTGATTATCAGGTCAACTGATCATCATCAGCCTACCACAGATAATAATGGTAGAACACTCTATGCATAACTAAAGATATAAAGATATAACTTTACTCAAGTCTAAATCTTTATGCTACCTAACTTTTTGTTGAAGTTAAATTTGTACTCTAAAGGATTTAATAGAATAACAATTTATCTGAGCCCTGTTATTAGTGGTGTGTGTGTGGAAACCTAACACAAGTATAGAACATTAGTGTACATTTTTAGGTATATGTGTCTGTATGCAAACTGTCAATTCTACTTGTTTATAGTTCTTTAAAGTTACTATAAAAATACCGGGCACCCTTAGGTTTAAGAGGATTAACAAAGATCATGTTACCAGCATATGCAGCATCAATATGTAACCAGACATTTTCTCTGTTGCAGATAGGTCCAATCTCATCGACACAATCAAACACACATGTGCCAGTGGTCCCAAATGTTGTGGCAACCTGTAACACCAACATGAGATAATTTAATTACTCTGTTACGCAGATCTTGAGATACAAATTATATAACTAGCAGTGGTGCAGATAATAGACACTGTGTAATATGGAACATACAAACACCTGTCAGAAAGTCTTATTCCCATGTAAGTACCGTAGATTGAATAAAATGACTAGAACCACTTAAATAATGTAACTTTAAACACCAAAATATATGTGTTTCAAACATATTTTTTCTTCAGTGTGTTGAAACGTAAATAAATAAAAATGTGACTAAACAGAACAACAAATAGGCCATAAACAAAATATAAGTAGTTTTCATTTCTGATTTAACTAATAATTTGTAAAAAGACCTTCTCTGAGAAAATTAGTAGTTTTCTCATTTAACTTTTCATAAAAAATTAGCTTTTCAACATTTTTTTCTTCAAGTTTTATTAATATGGAAATCAGTCGCTAAATTCTTTCTCTAATCAGTAAAATCCATGGAAATATTTTGTATACACTATTCAAACTTTACCTCTCTCAAAAAATGTTTATTATAGAAGAAAATGATTCTTAAAAACTAGCAGATTTTTGTCTAATTAATGAGATAGTTTCATTTAAAGGGTTAGTTATTAAATTAACGATTTATACCACACCTTTTTCTATACTACACCTTTTATAAAAATATTTGTTATAGTTCAATCTAATATATTCCAATATACGCTTCTTCTTCTTCTGTAGCAATTATATTTCAACCATAATCGGTCAGGTGTCTTAAGATCACTGTCACTTTCTTCGTCACCTAACTAATTGTAGAAATACTGACTCTGGTGTAGTCATACAATGTTACATGAAGCAAGTAAAAAAATGTATGGATTTAATTATTTATTTGCCAAATAAGTGTTTCATAATAAGCATTTTGAAGTGTCATATTTTCCTAATTTTCCAAATGTCAGATGAAGTCATTACAGATACAGAGCTAGTCTGACCCCCCTTTCTTAATTCAAAGTTCAAATTAACTAGTCATTTGTTGTAAGTTGCACAATCAAGTTCCCACTCTTTCTAAACTGTTTACACCCTTGATATCAAAGAAAACTACAAGCTCTGCCTTAATTTAGAATTGCTTCATCATGATTTCTTCGTTCTTGATGATGGGATTTTCCATCCTTGGTGACAGGCACTTTGTCTCAGATTTGTAATGTATGATCAATCAATCCATAGTTCAATATAAATTTAATTTTACTAAAAGCATTAACTCATTGCTTAGCTGTTTTAACTTGGAATTTCTATATTACATGGCAAAACATGATCTTCTTAAAACTGAATATGGTGCTTTACAAACTGAATATGCAAGACAATTGGGATTTTCAAGAAAATTTGTAACTAGCAAATGATCAATTATCTATGTACTGTAAAATCATAAAGCTTTTGTTTGCAGGAACATGGTCTAACAATTTATTAGTCACATTTTGAATGATATTTCACTGCTTAGTTCTGATAGATTAGAACTACAGAGGAAGAGAGAAAGGAACGTGATACATAAGTTCTGATAGAATGTAAGTTTTTAAGCATATTATAAATAAATAAATATATATATATATATATTGCAACGATACGTTTAGCATAAGTATATGTATCAACCCCTGACTGAGGTATGATAGCATACGAAAGCACGTATGAAATATATAATATGTAAATAATAAAAATAATGTAATAAATATACGTTAGGTATAAGATATAATATAAGAAATAAACGTAGTATTTAATTTTAAATATATCACATATTGTAAGTAAGCCTGCATATGGAATGAAATAGCTTAGTTGGTTTTTAAACGTAGCGAAGGAGAAAACTGACACGCGCTGACCGGCAGAGGTGACGTCAGAGCGACCTGCCGCCGCTTGTATATCAGTCTGCGTGTGTGTGTATGTGTACATGTGTAAACGACAGACAGGTTGAATTATGCAAATGAGGGTGGAAGATTTTACACAATTTTTTAAGTGCTGAACGATAACCAGAAGTCACACGAATCAGCGACATATGTAAAAACATAGCTGACACCTGGCGCTTCAGTTTGCCGTTAAGTGGTCATTAATCATGGGAACCGTTCAGCCACCGTGTGAAATTTTGCCATAACTGCCATAATTTACACACCTTAACATTCATAATTTGCGTAAACAAAGATTAATATTATACCGAATGATTGGTAAAATAATATTTATAAAAAAGTGTGCGCTTCATAGAAAGATGCGTAGGTTGAAAGTAACAATTAAATCGACGCGCTGACCTGTTCAATGTTGTCAAAACAGTTTCCAACAGGAATTTCAATGACGGCAGCAGTATAAAACCCCAGTGAGCGACACACTCTTTCTCAGATGAACTAACTTTGACACGTAAGATCCACGCATCTCGCAACTGCGAATTTTACAAAATCATGTAAGGTTTTTAAACAGTATTCAATAACGTGAAGTGCGATGGAACCGGCATTACGTCGGTGAAAGTATTAATGAACACGAGTGATTTTAAAAAGACTATACTAACGAATCTACGAGAGTTGTAACTACGATGAAATTCGAGAAGTCTACATAGAACTTCTAGACATCTACGAGGGACAAGAAAAGAAGAGGAGAGGAACCAGAGCAGAAGACGAGAAGACGCAGAGACAGAGAAGGTGATACCGAAGAGGATCAACAAACTCGAGAGTCCAGATGATGGTAACGACAAAGTTAAATGGTTGCAGAAAAATGCAGGTGAAGTCAGATATTTATTTAATATTATAAATGACCCTGAGGTCTATCGAAAAAAGCTCTAGTTCCCATATACAAGTTTACAAAGAACATTAGTATATTTTTAAATTTGCATAATGAATAAATAAATGTTCAAAGTATAATTGATAATAGAGAATAGAACTGTAGTAATCTCATAAATAAATGGTCAAGGAAGAACCATATTTTTATTATATTTTGTAATTGATTAGATAAGTAATTTCAAATATGAGAGTTACGTAATTAGAAGATTTTTAATTAATTGAGACATTAAATAATAGAATCAATTAAAGTAATAAATGTTCTCTATTAATATTTTAATAAATGTAATTAATTAAAAGTTTTTATTAAGTGGTATATATTAAAAACCACAATTGCAAAGACGATGAATATTAAATTCTATATGTATTAATCACGTTTTGTAATATTTATATGTGTTATGTATTATATGTCTGTGTAATATTTCAGGTGATATATGATTTATGTATGGTGTATACTATGTCTTAGAAATATAAGAAATAAGATTTAAACACGTTATAATTGCATTATATTCAGATCGAATATAAGGGTTCAAATAATAATTAACCCACACAAAACAATTAATAATATGATAATTTGAATTTTTAAAGAATAAATCAAATGAATATGATTTTATTAAAACAGTCGTACTAATTTCACAACCAGTACTAAATCCTCTGTACTCTTTACTTGTATTAAAAATATATAACGATATTCACGTGTTTATCCACACTCAATCAACGACCAAAGCCTGCGACCCAGCCGGGGAACATCAAGGTAAATACTGCAGAAGAAGAGTATACCTCCGAGACATGGGTGTGCACACAAATGAGTAAGAGCATATGTGTAAAAGTAAGTGTCTAAAAATAATGTTGTAATATATTCACTAAATCATTTTCACTTGAACATAATGCTCAAAGATTGATTTGTATGATGTTTTATAAATCAAAATCCAACAGTAAAATTTACCTAGTTAGTAAAAATGTGAAATAAATGAAGGAAAGTGTGATGCTAAAATTGTCAAAAAAAGAGCATAAGAAACATAAGTAAATAATAATAATAATAGTTTGTCAATATTTTTACTGTAAAAAAAACACTGAATATTTCATAAGCAATTATATACACTGGTACAAAAAAAAGTTTTTGTGTGCTACTAGCCCAAAACTACAAACTAAAAACAGGAAAAGAGAAAGAAGCACATACTTTTCTACTATTAGTTTTGAAGGTATCGTGCATACGTATTTACATAACATATTTTCATGTATGCAGATTGGATTCACATGCACAAAACTTTGTTATACTGACATAACAAGGAATCCACCCCTGAGCCTTGTCTGCTTCAATGGCAGCTTGGACAGTGGAACCTCTGAGTCGACCGCAGTCATCTGTAGGCAGTTTGCGAATTGGAACTGATGCCAGAATACTAGCTTTTTCTATTGAACTATTACCTTGATCTACACAGAGACATGTACAAATATGTTATTCAATTGTATAATTTAAATTTAAAACAACTACAACCCTTTATCTGCAGCATTAGTCCTATATTTCTTAAGTCTAATTTGATTGGTAATATAATATTATATTAACATCTTTCAAGACCCCCTCCATAAAATGATTTGGCCCTACTGCTCTCTACTCTTTCCATCTCTTTCCTGTTTGTCTTCCTCTTATTTTCTCTCTTCTTACATTTTCTTTCTTCTTAATTTTTACCAAAAGAACTTAACTGTGATAGTATACACCTGGGTGACCGTTGTCATTGTTCAGACACCTCATTACTGAACATTAAAATGTTCAATTTATGATTTTAAATTAATTATGAAAATTTTATGGAAACCGTCCTGATTTGATGCTACCACATGAAGTAGTGACCCTCTAAGTCTGGTAGTGACCAGATAGTGTTGTACAATACAATACCAGTTGAATTACACAATAAGCATAGTATTTCAGATTTAGTCTATTTCAAACTTAGTGAAACAATGTACTTTAGAGCCTGCACAATAACCAAACTTAGTGTACACTGAACCTGTGCATATTGTGTTGTACTGAAAAGTGGTGATGAGGATGTCTAAAGTAGTGTGTGTGTGCGTGTATGCATGTGTGTGTGTGTGTGTGTGTGTGTGTGTGTGTGTGTGTGTGTGTGTGTGTGTGTGTGTGTGTGTGTGTGTGTGTGTGTGTGTGTGTGGTAACATAACAAGATTACACCTCAGAATAAAGACAAGTATATCATCAAAATTCACTGTGAATTATGCATAAACGCAATCTTTTTAGTAATAAAATACAAAGAAGAATAAAATAAACTTAATAAATAAAGAAATGAAGAAAAAATATGCTATTTAAAGATGAATAATAAGGTCAAGGAATATAAAGTAATCAAAACAAAAAGGGAAATATTATAATAAATAAATAATAGGGAAATACAGAATGCAAATTTAGGAATTAGATAATTCAGTTACCATGTCAAAACAATAACTGACGATGACCATAATACCCAGAAGAGACGATCAAAAGAAAAATACAATGTAAATAGTTATTAGTAAACCAGTATAATGTATAAATGTTAAACTTAGTATATAAGAAATAAGACATTGATTATAGCCTTAGACTAGTAAACTAGAGGGAGGTCTGCAAACCTCAAACAGTTATTTTGTGTTAAAACTACAAAATGTGAGTGACATTAAAATTACTAATAGACTAATATTAAACTACAATATGAAAGTTAAGTGGTGTAATAATATAAAATAATGGAAAAGAACAATATAAAACAGTGTAGAGTGAAGTAAATAGGAAACGGACCTAGTGATACAATATACGTTGAATAAAACATATAAATTATATTAACCAACTATAGTTGATATAAAAAGGTGTACAATAATTAATAACAGTGAAATCTTATGGTACAAACTTTTAATATATGGTAGTGACAAAGAAAAAATAAGATTCCAAGGAATCATATTAATTATAAAATGTGAAACCAAACCTGTGACCCATAAATATTCCATCCAAGAGCTTAACTGAATGAATTAGTGTTTTGTAAAAAGGAATATATTGTTGAAGAATTTTTGAAACGAGGCAGAACATGTTAATTTTACTGCTGGACTTTTATTCAAAATAATTGAAGATATAAGACAAAATGATAAAGAAAAACTGTTGAAATAACAAGAAGACTAATGTTTTAATTTAATATACCAAAAAATTGAAGGCCAGAAGCGAAGAATCAAGCAACAAATTCGTAAATGAAACTACCAGATTGGTGAGATTGCTCCATAATGTAAAACAGACAACTGAACAAATAGTACTTCATTTAAAGAGCGAGTTACAATGAAACACTATAACAAAAACAATATAAACGTTATAGTAATGAATTTTATTTGTACACCATAATCATTAGTATTAAGAGTTCCTTTTTAAATTGTTCTTTTGTATGATCCAAAGGACCCACTATTCAACATACATCCACAACACCCAATTATTAAACCTTATTTATAAATATGATGTCTCTTATTTTATACGTATGACTTGTACAGTACATTGACATTACTTTTACATTAACCCTAAGATTAAGATTGTTCATGTTATCCAACCGAAATGAGCTACAAATGTTAGAAAGGGACATTGAATGTCAATACAATTAAATAAATGTCAATGAAAAGAGTAAATAAAAATAATTGAATTTGAGACAAAACGAGATCAGGAGTTTGATTATTTATTTAACATAGAATTACATTGAATAAGGGTAAGTTTAGGAGTTAAGATTCACACACATAAGAGTCTATTTATAAAATTGGCGACCAACTTGAGGGCTAGAAAAAGGAAATAAATAGAGATTGAACAGAATTATAGTTGTCATTTCTAGCCGGTGATCATACAAAATTGAACAAGATGGCCAAAAGAGGAACCTCATGTAGACGAAACAGGACAGCTGATACTGAAATGAATATGGAAGAGAAGGAGGCTGAACCTGCAACAGAAATGGAGGTAGGAGCCAGCAATATGGAAGAAAAGCAACCTGACAAACCAACATATACGGAGAACGTAAGTATGCAGGAAATGTTCAGGCTGATGATGGAAATAAAAGACAAAATAGAAGATACCAATAAACAGTTAAGTAAGAAACTAGACGATATAAAAAGTGACAATAAACAGTGGATAGAAGAATTAAGAAATGATAGGAAATAGTCGATGAACAATTAAGTCAGAAAATAGAAGATAAAAGTGAGAAGGTAGAAGAAAAAATAGAGCACAAAGAGATCAACATTAATGGTGTAAAGAACCAAGTGACTAAGAATACGGAGAAAATCGAAGAGAATATTAAGCACCTGGAAAAGAAGACAAAGGCAATAGGAAAAATACATAAAAAAGAACTAATAAATACATGAGAAGGATTGGAGGTGATTAAGAATGGGCTAGTTAATATACTTAATCTCCCAATTACTGACCACAGAGAAAGAATTAATTTCAAAAATTATAGAAGGAGCTCAATGGGCATTTTAGAAAGGACTCACAATAAAACAGTGTGTAAAAACTTAAAAAGGTCTATATTTAAATTAAATACACTAGAAAAAGAAATGCATAATAAACATCCAGTGATATCATCGATAATTGATACACCATTGAAATATTTGTTCAGTAAACTAGATGGTAAAGTGAATGATGTAGGCATGGATACAAATGAAAATTTTATGGTAGAAAAATTGAAGCACAAAGTAGTAGCAAGAGATTTAGAAAGGGCAGAAATAATTCTGCAAATGATAATAATCTGAATAATAACCACAACGGAGATAATCGACCACGGATAAACTAAGTACGAACACACCATTGAGAAAATGACTGATTTTCTGGGTACCAACATAGACGACAACAACACATACTTAACAAGACGATTACGGTAATTAACATAACTATTTAAAAAACATACGCGAGGAATTATTGATGGAAGAATCTGTCCATGGGGAAAGTAATAATAATAATGAAATCATATATATTAGAGCTGAGGTAAATAGGATACCAACAGAAGTAATGATAGATACCGGGGCGAACATCTCATTAATTGACAGTACGGAGTTAGATAGAATACAAAGAGAGTGCAAGAAGATTATACCAACATTACCCGTTAATAACATAACTCTAATCGGAGCCACTGGACGCCAAAACAAGTCTGTAAGGAAACAGGTATTATTAGAAGTGAAAAGTAATGGATCTATGATTCCCATGATATTTTTGGTCGCAAAAGACCTACCATTTAATTTGCCAGTCGGGTATTTAATATGCTAAGGCAGTATTCGGCTATAATTGATTTAGTAAGGACAGCTGAGTAATTGGGAGCCAAAATTGTGCCCCTCAGAACCGTACCAACTATTATGTTAGGGAGAATAAAATGGATGGGTTTAGATCATTACCAAACAACACAGATTACCAAGACAATAATGAAGAAATGTGGCAGAATAAAATAAGAGATCCAGAGAGTCCAGGAAGAAAACAAGGGGTTAAATCTAAAAGCAGAACAAACAAATAAACTAATATCAATCTATAACAAATATAAACACGTTTTCTCCGACATGCCCGGAAAAATGATAAACATTATAAAATAACACATACGAATTAACAGACCCAACTATAAAATAGGTTTATTACCTTCTGTCGCGCTTCTTAAAATCCAGTATAGGATGACTCGAGTTTCGACACCTATGGTGGTGTCATCATCAGATCCATTATGAATAAAGTTAAAACTTCATTTATCAATGTATATTCATCTTGTCAAATAATAAAAAACATCACATACATAGTACAAAAATAATAAATAAGTTAATTAACACATATTAAAAATGAAATAACAACGAATGAAAAATAACACAAGCAGCCGCTATGAACCTGTACAGGAATGCGTTACACGGTAAAACTAATCAATATCGATTTGACCTTCGATCAACTTTATCGATCTGACACAGCTAATTTCTCGTTCATATCATTGATTCTATTGAATAAGATATTATTTTTATGTATTGAATTTCGTTTAGGATATGATCGTAATTCTCTTTAGTGGCTTTATATATTTCAAAACATTCGACAGTGTCCAGTTTAAGTGATTTCTTGTATTTATGTAATATGTCCAAACTCTCACTAATACTTTTTATGTTGTGATCATGTAAACTTAAATGTTCAGCAAATGTAGATCTTCCTATATTTGACTTAGAGCTTGGGATGTGTTCTTTATAACGCAATTTGAACGAAGGACCTGTTTGTCCTATGTAGAATTGTGAACAATCTGAACAATTGAGCCTATATACACCTGTACTGTCGTATTCATCGAAAGATATATTTTTGTTTTTAAACTTAAGTTTGTTCTCGAGCTTATTATTTGCTTTTGAAGCCAATACAATATTTTGTTTTTTTAATTAGTTTTTTAATGTATGATGTAACATTTCACCATACTCGATTGCAATATAATTTACTTTTTCTTTAGGTCCGTCAATATTTATTGGTCTATTTTGTTTCTTATTTATTATTTTATCTATTGTGTTACTTTTATATCCATTGGCTGTCGCTATGTGTTTAATAATGTCAACTTCATTTTTATAGTCTTCTGTGGATAAGACAGAAAGAAATTACCGTCCTTTAGTAAATTTCACGTCTGCACCTTCGTATAAAATTGCCAAAAAACTTGATAAAATCTTAAGACAACATATAGTATTCAATAAGAACTATAGTTTGAAAAATAGTTTAGAATTGGTGGATCTCACAAAAGAACTTACAATCGAACCAAGCCACACCTTTGCTTCATTCGACATAGTTAATTTGTACACGAATGTACCAATTAATGAAACTTTGGAAATAACAAAAAGGTTACTATTATCAAAAGCCACATTAAACCACGAAATAGTAGATGAGCTTATTAATTTGACAAAAGTAGTATTGCAACAAAATTATTTTACTTTTGATAATAAATATTATTTACAGCGAGATGGATTAGCAATGGGATCCCCACTATCAAGTATCATGGCTGAAATTTATTTAAACCACATCTAAATTAACAAAATATTATCACCTAACAACAAACATTATAACAAAATCCTATTTTATCGTCGATATGTGGATGACACGATAGTGATATATAATGGCAATTGCAGACAATTAGAGCTGCTTAATAATTATTTGAATACCATAACAAACAGTTTGCAATTTACATTAGAAACGGAAAAGAATAATAAAATAAATTTCTTAGATTTGACTTTGACAAAAATAAATAACAAAATTAGCTTTAATATTTATAGAAAACCGACAACCACAGATCATGCCTCGTCTTATCATCCTTTTTCACAGAAGATGGCATTTTTCAACAGCATGATACATAGATTGATGTCATTGCCCTTATCCACAGAAGACTATAAAAATGAAGTTGACATTATTAAACACAGTGACAGCCAATGGATATAAAAGTAACGTAATAGATAAAATAATAAATAAGAAACAAAATAGACCAATAAATATTGACGGACCTAAAGAAAAAGTAAAATATATTGCAATAGAGTATGGTGAAATGTTACATCATACCTTAAAAACCAATTAAAAAACAAAAATATTGTATTGGCTTCAAAAGCAAATAATAAGCTCGAGAACAAACTTAAGTTTAAAAACAAAAATATATCTTTCGACGAATATGACAGTACAGGTGTATATAGGCTCAATTGTTCAGATTGTTCACAATTCTACATATGACAAACAGGTCCTTCGTTCAAATTGCGTTATAAATAACACATCCCAAGCTCTAAGTCAAATATAGGAAGATCTACATTTGCTGAACATTTAAGCTTACACGATCACAACATAA